>OY757928.1:51077854-51700354 GCA_963585895.1 Sepioteuthis lessoniana | reverse complement strand
TGCATCTCTGCAGAGGAGGTAAGACCCCCTTCCCAACAAGTGTCCTGAGTATGACACTAAATAATCTGATGGTGATTGCTGGAGCTTTGGGGGAATGTTGAACACCCCTTCATTGCCACTGTTCCCAGGTCCACTCTGGCCTGGAGAAGCAGCACCTGATGATAAGGTCCTATCTATGGTTCAAATAGATCTTAATCATGGTTTAAAGAGATTACTACTTTTGCATTTTAAACTGCATATTTATACTAAACTCAATTGCTCAAAATAAAAGTGTTAACACATAAACTGCATACTTATGCTAAACTAAATTGTTGGAAATTGAACTGTTTTTTAATGTTGAAACTATACTATGCTAAACTGATTTATTTGTAAACAAAAGCTATACTAAACTAAATTGTTTGAATTAGAACAGACTAAACTGAATAGCATGAAATAGAAATGTCTTTGGCAATTGAAATGGACTTGGCTTTAAATAACCTACAACAGTTGATATGCCATAAAACACAAGCATGAGCAGTCAGGTCCTTATTCTTCACATCAAAATGGGACTGCTTTATTTTCAATTGAGTCAAAATTGCCTAAAAACTTGTGGGTTTACACATTGCTTTCTAATATATGCTGAAGCCATCATTGTTATTATAAAAACACAAGAAAAAACCCATATGAAAGTTTTACCAGTTCAAAACCAAACTTAAATAAGATGCATATTTTTAGCATGACCTATTTTTGTTATGTACAAAATAAAACTCAATTGGATCCTCATTGTGAAAAAAAACATCTTTGTCAGCTATGATAAACAAAATCCAGCGTGGTTTATTTTCCAGAAACAACAGCTATTAAAAGAGTTTGGCATGTGAAATTTAACATCTCCTATGATAATAGCTCACTTTCAAAACCAGATAATACTACCAAAAATCCAGGATACCTAATCACATCTGAAGTAAAACCAGAATAAAACCCAAACACCAAAGGAGAGGGGCAAATAACTCGTTATCCTACCTGACAGAGTAAGACCCGATTTATTTATTTTATTCTTTTAGTAGAAAACCTTGTACTTGGCAGTGTTGATTACTGTTGTACTTTCTGTATGATTCCTGCTAATTACTCTGAAGCTGTAAACTCTCAAATTCAAATAAATGGATTTTAGCAATGAGGAGAGAATTTGATTCCTTAGTAGAAAATAATACTTTTGAATGGCAGAAGGCCCTCAAAAATAAAAATATTATCAGTAGTAGGTTTTTTTGTTTTAAAGTAAAAGCAACAAATCATGAGTATAAAGTTTGTTTTGCTAGCCAAAGTCTACTCACAAATATATGGCAAGGATTAGAGAAACTTTCACCCCAACAACAAATATAGCTTCCATAAGATTACTATTGCAAATAGCAGTCCAGTATGACTTGTTAATTTATCATATGGATATTCAGAGTGCATATTTAAATGCCCACTTACACTATGAAATAAGTGTTGAGCCACCACAAGACTTTAAAGGTAAGATTGGGAATTGTTTAGAAACTTAAAAAATCCTTATATGGGTTAAAACAGCAGTCAAACTTTGAATAAAACATTTCATGCTTATTTAACTACACAAAATTTTGTCCAATCACCTATTGACCCCTGCATGTACATTCAAAATGTCCATGATTAAATATCCATCATTTTATTGTGGGTTGACAATATATTAATAGCTTCAAAAACTTGGACACACCTTATGAAAATTAAGACAAGACTGAACTCAAGATTCAAAATAAGTGATCTTGGGAAATTATCCTGGTTCTTAGTATTTTTGCATACAAATTATATTCCTATTAAAATAAATCAATCGACATCTATCAAAGATCTTATCAAAGTTTGGCATGGCAGATTGCAAATCGCACTCAACTCCATGTGAAATGGATATAACAAAAACATGTGACAGTCGTTTTAATAGGTAGCAAACCTTATGAAATTATTGGCAGTCTAATATATATAATGGTTGCAACAAGACCAGATATTTGTTATACAGTTACTCGGTTGTCGCAACACCTACCAAAACCAAATTCTTTCAGTTAACAAAGGCAAAACACGTCTTACATTATTTAAAAGACACAATCAATCAGTCACTAATATTTAAGAAATCACAAAAACCCTTGAAATTGGAAAGGTTTTGTGACTCGGAATGGGATAATTTAAATGATGGAAAAAGCATGGGTGGATTTTGCTTTAGATTGGCAAAAAATAACCCTATGAGTTCATGGAAATTTAAAAAGCAGAATCCAGTCACTTTGTCAACATGTGAAGGACAATTTATCACTATTTTAGCAAGTCAAGAAGCCCTGTACCTTAGATCACTTAAGAACTATGACAGAAATTAAGATGCTTAAAAAAACCCAACAGCTATTCATTGTGATAATCAATCCAGAATTGTTTTGGCAAAAACCCAGTCCTTCATCAAAGATCAAAACATTAACATAAAATAAATAAAGGGTCCATTCTTTTAGAATACATTGAAACAGAGAAAAATCTAGCCAACATGTTTACAAAGCCTATGACAGGAATAAAATTAAACACTTTCAGAAAGATTATAGTAGGTGTAGTAATATCACAGACTATTTCTCTACATGCAAGACTACAACCCCTTGGCATAGGAATACACACACACACACACACACACACCCCATTCAGAATAAAGATGCCCTAACTAAAACACACACATCTTATATTGTCCTTAAGCCTATAAACATGCTAACACCCACAACAACAATATATTACAGTAGGTAATTGATTCTTAACTTACTAAATTAGGCATTATTAGCCCAGTTGACTTGGACAGAAGAATACATCGACTGCATCTCAGCAGAGGGGTAAAACTCCCCCAAACAAGTATCTAGGACAGACAATAAACCAGCCAGCAAACCTAACAAAAAAAAAAATTAATCACTAATTATGTTTTTTGTGTCAAACAAAATTGAATTGATACTAATAGTTAAAAAAAAAAATTCATTCACAGTTTTATTTTATTTTAATATGTATTTCTTTTAAAGGTGGAAAATTCCATCTTGACCCCACCCCCAAACAGGGGGGGACCACTGTTGTATCAGCCATCTACAAATTGCTAGCAAATATTTATAGGCTTTCCCCATCAGTAGGAGCAGTAGATTAGCCAATCAATGGAGATTAAGGTATATATGAACAATAGCAAAATTACAAAGTCTACACTTAATACAGCCTGGCCTGGAACACACCTCAGTTGGCCATGTTGGTTGCTACACAGGTCTAGTCTGGTGTGTTCTGGCTCAGCTGGCAGTCAGTCAAGGTGTACCTTGACCAGCATCCTCGAGCCTCAGGGACCCATCACCCCAGGTTTTAAGCCTCCTCAAAGGGGTTAGGTTTATCGCCTGCCACCCCTTTTTAAGGGGAATGCCAACGGGGCCCAAGGTATTTTTGAAGCCGCCAAGCATGTCTGGGCTACAGCACCCAACTAAAAAAAAAAAAAAAAAAAAGGCCTTGTGCCATACTCATTCGATTGGTGGGACAGAAGACAAATACCAACTTAATGCAGCCTGAACTGGGACACACCTCAGTCGACCATGTTGGTTAGTACACAGATCTGGTTGGGTGTGTTCTGGCTCTGCTGGCAGTTGGTTGAGGCATACCTTGACCAGCATCCTCAAGCCTTATGGGGCTATTCCCCAGGCTCTAACCCTCCTTAGAGGGGGTAAGTTTATCACCTGGCACCTGAAGAACACCTTTTTAGGGGAATGCTGACAGGGACAGAACATTTTTTTGGAGCCACCAGGCATGTCTGGGCTACGACCCTGAGCCCAGATCCACCTATAAAAAAAAAAAAAAAAAAAAAAAGTCTTGTGCCATACTCGACCAGTTGGTGGGACATACAACAAATACTAACTTAATGCAGCCTGGCTGAGACACACCTTGGTCAGCTGTGTTGGTCAGTACACAGATCTGGTCGGGTGTGTCCAAGCTTTGTCAGTCAAGGCCATCTGACAGTTTCTGTTAAGCCAGAATTCATGTCAGGCATGCCAAGACCGGCATCCTCGAGCCTCAGGGGGCCGTCCCCCAAGGCTCTAACCCTCCTAGGTTGATCTCCTGGTGCCTGAGACACCCCTTTTTTACGTGAATGCTGACAGGGCCCCCAAGGCATTTTTGGAGCTGCCACACGTCTGGGCTACAGCCCTGCACCCAGACCTACCTAAGAAAAAAAAAAAAAAAGTCTTGTGTCACACTCGTCCAGTTGGTGGCACATACAACAAATACCAGCTTAATGCAGCCTTATTACTCAGGAGTATCTTGTATCGCTCACCTAAAAACAAAATGGCTACCTGAAATCTAATAAATTTAACTTGTGTTAGCAATACTTTAAACTATTTAACTGTGTATTACATAGCAGTACTTGGAAACATTTAACTGTGCAAATAAAACTTAGTGTTAGCAATACTTGAAACCACTTCACTGTATGCAAACAAATGATAATATCAAATAAAATTATCAATGTTAGACAGCAGTACTTGAAGCAATTTAACTGTGTGCAGACTAATTTTTTAATTGTTAGTATTAGCAATACTAGTAACTAGTTAATGGGGTGCAAACAAAAAAGCTGGAGCTTGTTTCAAAATGTTACCTATCAAGGATTCATTTATAAATCTTTTATATATAAACAAGATTTGGCATTAAATAATCAACAAGAGTTGATATGCTATAAAACCCCAACAACCTTTTGAAAAATCCTTCTACAAGGAACATTAAAAGTAAATTTTTTTTCTACCAAAAATGATTATCTTATATCTATATAAATGATTCACTGATATTGATGTACCATAAACCAAACTAAATTACAGCAACTACATCTCAGCAGAGGGGTAATATATATATATATATATGCAAGGTTTGGTTTCTGTCTAATGCCATATCAACCTTCATAGGTTATTTAATGCCAAAGCCATCCTTCTAAAAGAGAACAGTAGTGGTACTATTTAACCCATAGCTGGAGGGATAAGGAGGTTCATGCCTTTCCCAAGGGTATTTGTCCAAAAGTGAACATAATAGCAAGACTGGAGTTTGAACTCACTCACTACGAATCCACAGTCTGTAGGGAACGAATAAATAAATAAAAAGAAAACTATTAAATTTGCAGTAACTCCCAGAGGTCCCTAACAGGAAAAGGAGATGATACATGCATAAAAGAAAAAAGGCATTTCCTCTTGACAAAGGGGACAATATTATCTTTCTCTTTCAGGCAGTGACCAGCAGATTGATAATCTCGTGCTGGCGTGTCTAGGCACCATGCATACATCTTTGGACATAGCGTTGGTTAGCCCCTTTCACCCAGTAGCAGCTATCTCTCTCGGTCAGCATTATGCTGAATTATACAAGACCCACAAATAAACTATTATCTAACTCTTACCAGACTTTGACAAAACTTCCAAAAGAAAACTAACCCTTATGGAAGCCCAAAATACCAAATGAGGACAAATACATACATGAAACGATTTAACATATTTTTGACATCTTAACTGGGGGATTCAACCATTTCAATGTATTCAGGAAAAACTCCCTCATCCACAGAATGGTTGTTGAACCCAGTAAATAAAGGAAAGTATAAAAGAAACATCTTCGTCTCTTATCTGTCCCGTATTTTCTTTTTGTATAATTCTTTTTGGAACTTCTTTGGGCAAGGCATTCCACTGACTAAACAACGTGGTGGTGGGGGGGTAAAATATAATATAATATAACCAAACTATGGAGTCAGATATCTAAAGCCAACATGCTACCAACATAATACCAACATAACATAAGCCACAAACCCCGCAAGTTCAGCACTTTAACTATTACACCATGAGAGCTCCTCCCCCTGCAAGATTTGCCAACTCACAAGGACTGATATGGCATAAAATTCATCCAGTTCAAGTTTACTCTGAGCTTGAGTGGTAGTACTTGTGTGGGTCCAATCAAAAAAAGTCAAAGAGCTTTCTACAACATGGAAAACATGAAAGATCCTAATAACATAACTTCCTGAAGAAAAATAAAACTCAGCCTCCAATCAAGAATATAGATCTATAAACTTCCGTTGCAAAAAGATATCTACATTCACTCTTGAATATCCAAACTTACAAAACAAACACTGACTTGAGCAGATAACAACCATACCCTTCTAACTATACCCAATGTGCAAAAGAATAAATTAAGTCTTTGGCATAAAATAACACAAAGGTTGAAGTGCCATAAAATCTAACCATACTCTTCAAAAAAAGAAAAAAAGATGAATGATTCTGTACTACATTTGCTCTTTAAATATCAATGTTGCAACCAAGTCATTTTAGATAAGGCAAACACTTCATTATGGAAATTATATTGACTTAAGCTAACTTAATAGCAAAGGGTGACTTACCATAAAACCAAATATCACAAAGGCAAAATGGATAGTTCATCAAGGTTACCATATAAGACATTTTTTTTTCACTAAAAATATCTTAAATTCCCCTGTATCTTATTGTCATATGTAGGTTTACAATTCATGATAGTCAGCCAAAATTAGCTACCTGACAACTCCTATTAGCTTAGACTTCAGAGTAACTTTCATATACCTATTGTCATTATTTCAAAGGCTATTATACAGATTAAAAGTGTTATCTTTGATAATATTCATTTCATCACATTTAATATTAGTACTTAGTTTCACAAAAATCTTTTCTTGATTTGCCTAGCAGAAATTGGAGGGCATCTTATTGCTGTGAAATATAGTAACTAAGGTAAAAATCATTGAAAAAGATATCCTAAAGGCCAGATTTGATGTTAATTGTACTTCTTGTTGAAAATCACTTGACTACATTGAGATCGTGAGTAAGTAGGAAGTGTATGTACCCATTTAAAACAAACATACATTTCTATATAATTGGAGATGATAATTGTTAAAATAACTTGATATAAAATAACCCAATAATCATTCACTGTTGTAAGACAAATTCTTTTAACTGTATAAAGTACCCTGTTGGCAGTACTTACAACATACTGACCATATCCATCAGTGCAGTTAGCTGGGACTGTAGAATACATTGACTGTATTGCAGCAAAGGGTGTTACCCCCCCCAATAAGTGTCCTGCTTATGACAATAACCCATCAATGATTAGGCTTAATCCTAGAGCTTTGTGGAATGTGGAATACCCTTTCATTGCCATTACTCCCAGGTCCAATCAGACCTCAAATGGTAGCACCTATTAGGGTTCCTCATCTATGGGTCAAATGTTTGACCATTTAACTGCATGCAAACAAATGACCAATGTCAAATTGATTTGTTAGTGTTACATAGCAATACTTAAAACTAGTTGACTGTGTAAAAACAAATGAGTAGTATTGAATAGAATACTTCAAACCCTTTAACCATGTGCCTAAATTGAATTATTGGTATTACATAGCAATACTTGGACCCATTTAACTGTGTGCAAATAAAGTTATAACTGTGGAATATTAGGAAACATTTAACTGTGTGCAAAAATTGAATTATTGATATTACATGGCAATACATAGAACCATTTCCCTGAGTGAAAATGATTTAATAGTGTTGAATAGAATTGTTAGGGTTCAAAAGCAATACTTTTAACCACTTCACTGTATGCAAACATTATTAATATCAAATAGAATTCTTACTGCTACACAGCAATATCTAATTGTGTACAAACAAATCAGCTCTGACTTTTTCACAAATAAAATTACCTACAAACTGTTCAATTACAAATCATGTATATCTATTTAACTATGTGCTAACAAATAAACAATGTTAAATTAAATTGTTACTGTTACATAGCAATATTTGAAACCATTTAACTGTATGCAAACAAATGATTCATACAAAATAGAACTATTCATATTAGTTAAATGCTTTCAAGTGTTTATATCTATGTGCCAACAAATGAGATTGGGCTCATTTAAAAATGTTATCTACAAAATATGCATTTACGAATATTGATTATATTTGTATAAAAAGGATTTGACATTAAAAAGCCGACAAAACTTGATATGCCATAAAACCCAACCAACCTTTATCCACTGCAGAGGCCTGGGTATCACACATACTGCATCTGATAAGACTCCATTTCTGAAAATATGGGGAGCATAGAGAACCCTTTTATTGCCATTACTTCCATCTCCATCAAAAGGTCAAATAAATCTGTTTGAAAATTATTACGAATATTTGATGTCATCTGTAAAATATTTGCATTAAGAATAGTTACTTGAAGCTCTAATTGTTTACCAAAGATAATCATGATTAGTTACCTTGAAACCATGTAGATTAGTATTAGATAAGAATACTGGAAACCATACAAATGTGAAAATTATTTGTATTAGATAGGAATACTTGATATAATTTGATGTACTTTAAGACTTGCTTATGCATAACTGTACAACGAATTCAATTCCCTAACCTCTCAACATAAAATAACCCTGGCCAGGTTGACATGCCATTAAAATCAATCCATCAACTTTATAAAAAAATTACTGGTAGCTGTTAAACTAAGTCTTCTATCATTGTGAGGGAAGTAGAAAAAATAAGGAGACTTATCAGTAATGACCCAGAAAGGGATAATCCTAGGTGGTTGACATGCCATTAAAATCAATCATTACTAATGTCCTTATTTTTACAAATCCTCCAAGCTGGAAAAAAAGTCATGCAAGACAATAAAAGGAAATATTTTATAAACTGTCAAGATATTTTAGTAACTTTATTGTTCTTTGGATGTTTTGTGCATGGCCTTTAAAAAGCCGTGTGGTCCACATAGCAATGTGACACAATTGTTTCTCTATCTACCAAGACAATCCCCAGGGGTAGGGCTGCCACCATTAAAATGGTTCAACCAGGAATGTCCAAAGTTCTATATAGCAAACATTTTTTTTATTATTTTGGACGCTATTTCTTTCCACTGATGTCCAGGAAATAATGTCCACTCGGTCATTTTTTTTTATTTGTGTAGGCTCCAAGAGTGCTTCAGGTTCTCTTATTTTATAGATTAAAAAAAATTCTCCACTTTGAATGGTCAAATAATGCAACATATTGGTTAAACAAAACAATTGTACATTCATTTTTTTTCAAAGACATAAAATGTGTAGCAAATAAAGTTCAAGAAATAACCACTGTTTGGCAATGTCAGTTTTTTTTTCTTAGCACAAGGCCAATTTTAAGTGGTTAACATAAAAAGTGTGCATAATGGGGTAAATACATCTTTCTCTTCATTCTTCTTTGCATCTAATCCCAAAAAAATAAAAAATAAAAAATAAAAAAATAAAAAAGCCATGGCAACCCATTTAGCAAAACACTTTAAATTACCAACCCTTATGAAAATATTGAAATTTTTAGGGTTAGATTTTTAAAATTTATAACAATCATTGAATAGGCAAGATATTAATGTCGTTTTTTTTTGGTATTTTTTTTTTTTTTTTACAACAGGAGGGAAAAGTCCTTATAGAACCAAAAAGCAACTGTGAATAAAGCACATGTATATATATATATATATATATATATATATAGAGAGAGAGAGAGAGATAGATAGATAGAGCTGTCTACAGACAGCGAGTTTCAAGTGAAATAACAAGCCAAGCTGAAAAGAAAACTTGTAGCTTTTATCCAAAGCTAAAAGGTTCCTTTTTGACGTGCATATAAAAATAGACCATACACACACACACACAACTGGCCTGTAAGCCAGCTTTACACTACCTGTTAGTAAGCAGTTAAATGTAGATTTGGCATTAGGTTACAAGTATTGAGTCCCTAGTAAGAATCAAACTTGGTAATTGTTCTATTAATATTACACAACAAGGTACCTTCTCCTATTGACTCATTTCAACAATGAAAATGATAAAGCAGAAAGACCAGAGCTAGGTTAATGATTTCAATCCTCACTGATTGCCCAGAGTAAATATCTACTTTTATGTGACCTATGAATTAAATATATATCAGTTATATTTATGGAAGAAACTAAAGCTTTAATTAAGAATTAGTTAATATAATGAACCTTTTTTTTAATTTAACAATCCCCTCAACAACCTAATGGAAAAATAAAACCAGTTAACCAAAGTCTTAGATAAGTAGTGTGTGTGTGCATGTGTAAAGATGGGATATGTTTCTATTATCGCATCTCAATGGTTACGGATATCTTTCTTCTCTTGCATGAAAGATGGTCTCTCATACACACATTTAGAAAAAAAAAGTAAAAAACTGACAGACCAGAAAACTGACACTAAAATTTTTTCAAAAATGCCTTTTTTAACACCCACCACTAAATACAGCATATCATCATATAATATGCCATCATATTTTGTAGATCCAAGAAGTTTCTTTGTACAAATATTGTTATGTCATTGTTTTCTGGTCTTATTTAATAGACAAATTTAAGTGCTTGCATAGAACAGCTAGATAAAGAATCTCTGCAGTAATGTACAAAAAAAAATACACACACATTATATATATAACATTCATTATCCAGATAAAAGTAAATTTCAATCTTAACTTTTTTCAACAATTAAATCTCAAAAACTCCCCCTCAAATCTATTTCTTTAATCTCCCCTTCAGCAACCAGTAAGATTCTGAGTTATGGAGGATATTATAATCTTTGGGAATCATCAATAAAAAAGTAAATGAGAGAAACTTACTATTATCCGGATGATGAATACAAATATTACTTTTTCAATTAATACCATTGAACATTACCACAAATAATGGAATTTTTCTTCAAGTCACAGTATCTTATTTACATTTCTTTCATTAACTGCCCACTCCATAAAGTGTTATATATATATATATATATATATATATATATATATATAATATAAAACTTGATAAAATACTGTGATTTAATAATACAAATCCTGAAAGGTTGGTTATCACCCAAAGAAACAACTTGGATCATTATGACTTCTCAATTCACACATAAAAATTTTTTTTATTTGCCATCTGTTTTATAATAATTTGATCCCCCACATTAGCCAATGTCTTTCATGCAAGAATTGACTTTTTTTTTCTTCTTTGACTCAAATGAACAAATCAGTTTTGGGGATTAAAAAAAAAAAGTCTGTGTTTGTATAATGGGAGGGGGAGGTTGTTTCTTGTGCACACATGCAACAATGAAAAAAAAAAAGAAAAGAAAAAAGCTAGCAGTGATGGCCACAGTAGAATTCAAATCTCAATTATTTTTATTTTTATTGTTTTCATTTTCTTCATAAACATCTTCAACAATTCAAACCTATACCCACACATGCATACTTGTTTGTGAGCCCTACAATGGGACTGAACTCATACCTACTACTGTCACAGCAAGCAAGTAGGCCATAAAAAGGAGCCCCCCCCCCCAAGTCCAGCAAATATTGACCACAGTAGGAATGTTCAAACTTTTTTAAAACATTCACTTCATATCAGATACATCCATATTATTAGTATAAGATATCACTTATTTTACATATTTAATTTTTCTTTTTTCATTCATTGGAAAAGCCCAAATAAAGCACAAGATGACAACTGCAGTGAACATCTTAAACACTGTGTGACAAATGTTTTTTTTTTTTTTTTTTTCTTTTTCAAACACTTTGGGCTTATAAAGCCATCCTGGGATTGAGTGTTTTTGCTCTTAAAATTTTAACTTATTTCCAAAGAATTTGTTATTTATACAAATATTTGCAACCATGAAATATCTCACAGCAAGATTTTAACTGGAAGAAAAAAAATCCCAAAAAAACCCTAATTTTTTCAAATCAGCCATATATAAATTTTTTCTACCATATTTAATGTGTCCAGTCACTTTCTGAAGTGAAGCTGTTTGAAGATTACATGAATATTAATGCAATGTACTCAATAAAATTGAGTTTGCTGGATTGGGTCCCAAGCCAGGTGTATAACAAGAGGATGATGGACAGAAGAAAAACTGAATACTAACAAGAACAGATTTGTCAATTTTAATGATTGAAAAACCTGAACCACAATTATATACATACAAATATGTTTGTATATATAATTTAATAAATTTACCATAATTCATTTGGTTCATAAAATTCTATATATTTATATCTTTTAATTCAGAGACAGAAAGACGGAGAGAGAAACCCAAGAAATCCATTTTAATCCCCCCAAAATTTTTTAATCCCCCAGAACATAGAAAAAAAAAGCTGACACAACCTGTGCAAAGCATTTTAAAACACAATGCAATCAGACAAAGGGAAAAAGGCAAGATTCTTGTGGTTAGAAGTTCTTCCTTCAATAAGAATTTTTTTTTAGGGGGTGAAGAATCAAAATTGTTTTAAACAGGAAAAGGGTTATGAAAAATGAGATACAAAAGAACTTGATTTAAGCTTAGCACGAGTTGTAATAGAAAATGAATGAAAAAATCCTCCTATAGGAACATTATAATTATTATTATTATTAATGGGGAAGGGGAGATCCAATGAGAGTAAATGGCTATTTACAAAGAAAAGACTTCCTGGAGAGATGACCCTAATATGAAAAGCTCTAGCTGACCTCAAAAAGGTTTTTGTGATCAGAGATTGTCTTCATTTCTTTTTATTCTTTTGTTTTTTTTTCTTCTTTTAAACAAGGCAGGGTTCCACAGCTGGAAATAATATTGTTGTCATAGGAAGATTATAGTTGCTGTATCCATGGTGGTGGTGGTAGATGTGTGTTCTCCAAGAAACGGGAGATCGGGGGATTGGGACCTGACAGTGATTATTGCTCAATCCAAGATGGCTTTGCAGAATTAGGCGCTTTTAATTTTATGTTGAATTGCTTAAGTGTGGCGTCCAGGGCTACCTCATTGCCACTGAAATATGCCGAAACCGCGTTGTGGAACAAAAGCAACTGCTTGTGCATGACCTTCACCTGTAAAATGAGAGAGAGAGAAAAATATAATTAACTTGATACTTTGACAGCTAATATACAGACAAAAGAATAAATACAACTATTTTCTAACTTTCTGAATCAAAACACATTGCACCTTGTCAGCAGGGCTTAGAATAAATTGATTGTAAACACAAAAAGGAATGTCTTGGATATGATACTAAATTGGATCTGATAGTTAGGCTCTAGTTCTGGAAATCAAGGGAGTGTGGAGTACTCATTGGCATGACACTCTGGTCCAATCTAACCTGGAGGTGTAATAGCTGTTAGGGTCCCATCTAGGAGTCAAATACAACTATTTAAAAGTATTATTATCATTAGTTACTTGAAACCATACAATTGTGAGCAAATTATTCATATTAGATAGGGAATAATAGATAAATGGTTTTGTAATTCTATTTGCCCAATTGGCGGAGACTGTTGAATATGCCAACTGCATCTCTGCAAACAATACTACATCAAAATCAAATCTCTACAAACTAACCCAGCTGATGATTGCATTTTCAACCCCAAACAACTCAAAAAGACTCATCAATTTCACTTCCCTCTCTGTACTTTCATAAAAGAAAAATAGAAAAGTACATAACCCTTTAATAATCAAACTCTTAAACATTCTAAATTCAACCCAAAAAGTTAAGTAGTGGAATTGAAAGGTAGAACAAGCAGCCAGCTACCTTTGGTGAACTAATCAGTCTTGCCCGTTCAAAGAGACAATGAGTAGGATGTTGTATATGCAGGCAGAGCAGTGAACATAAATTTGGTTGGATTTGATTACAAAAGTTGACCAATGCTAGAGGATGTTTATGCAAATTTAGCAACCATCACTTGCTGCATAAAAACAGGTGGCAAGTCGGTCGGGGGCAAGATGAAATCTGATGACTAAGCCACATGGAGTGAATTCTGTTCCTGGTAACACCAGAAGAAAAGAAGAGGAAAGAGCCGAGAAGTGATGAGTGAACTTGTTTCTTTTGTCCTATTTCACAGATGGCATTGGACTTTATTTTTGATCCCTCTCATTTTCAGTTGATTTTTATTTAACAAGCTATTTCGGTGTTATTAGAACTATGGCATCCAGACAATTTGACATTCGGCTAATTCCTGAGTTCAGCAGTGTGGCAACGGATATTCCAATAATAGAATGGTTAGAAGACTTGGCGTTAACAAGCCAATAATAGAATGGTTAGAAGACTTGGCGTTAACAAGCAAGCTTTGTGAAATTACAAAGGTAGAGCAAGTCCTGCCACTACAATTGAAAGGCGCAGCCCAGGAAACAAATCAGCAGCTCTCAAAAGAACAATGGAATGACATTGAGGAGATTAAACATGCTCTTGTAGAGAACAGATTCGTTTGTGGCCTTCAACCAATTTACCACATGCCGCCTTTGTCCAGGAGACTGTGGATGAGTTCCTCACAGATTTGCAACAGCTGGTGGGGAAAATGCTGCCAGAATGTTGGATGAAGAGCACTTTTATAAGTGGGCTACAAAGTCATGTCAGGGGACTCCTCTGTTCCTTAACCAGGATTGAAACCCTAACTTAAAAGGCTTGCACTGTATTGCTAGACACAAAGGACAAACATCTAGCTGCTGCAGCACAACCTAAGCAGGCCTCGCCTACATGGGACCTTTGCAAAATGAGTTAGAGTGGTCTCAACTGTTTCAGATGCAAAGGCCCAAATCATCTGGCCAGGGATTGCATGTAGCAAAGTAGTGTTAGAAACCAGAAAGAAAGATCAATCATGTGTTGTTATCTCTGCAACAAAACAGGGCACTGTCTGGGGAAATGGAAACAGGGGAAAGAATACCACAGCAATGGGTTGATCTCGTCAGGAACACAGCTGAACCCCCGTACTGTGCATGTGCACAAGGGCCATTCATCACTGAAACGGACATCCTGGCATAAAGTGAATGTTGTACTTTTTGTCAAGTAGGTTGATTCCACTATTTCTAAAGCATCAGTGAGGGCTGTGGTAAGATATTGGAGAGAAGTGCCAGTCAAGTGACCCACCACCCATGCGTTGGCTAAGGGGGAAGTTGGACGTTAGTGACACTTGGTTTCAAGTTGGAATGGACATAACCCATTACCAAGGCAGACAATACCTGTCGCTTATTGACTGTGGGTCTACACAGTTTTCCATTTGGCATCATTGGAGACAATAAGATGCAGCGTTATCAACCACTTAGACAGTCTATTCTGTGAGTGGTGAACCAGCTGAAATACTTGTTGATAAAAAGACAGCATTTCGCAGCAAGCTCTTCAGGGATTTTCTAAGTGAATGGGATGTTCGATTACATTTTCATTGTGTGCATTCCCCTCTGATAATGGCATTTTTGAATGGTGTCATTGGAGTGTGAAATGGATTGCAGCAAAGAAACAATGTACCGTAATGGAAGCAATCTATAGGTACTGACTACTCCTACCAACCTGATTTATCACTACCGAGTCTGACTGAAAGGTATCGATGCACTCCCTTCAGATGAGCCCAAACAGCTGCAGACTGAATACGACATGGGCGATCATGTCTGGATAAAGACCCCTAATAGACGGTGCATGTGGGTGCGTTACAGGTGTGATCAGCTCACAGAACATCCTCGTTGACGGGATGCCTCACCATGTAAAGGACTGTTAACCTGTCATAGGTTCGAATACTTCAGAGAGCAGGACTGACTAAACTCTCAACCCAAAGTGTGATCACTGATGCATGCAGTGATCCCTCAGAGGTGGGCAACCCAGATGCAACAGATGACATCTCCGCTATCAAGTCAGTCAGGAGCAAGATGAAATGTGACAACAAAGCTGCATGGAGTGAATTCCGTTCCTGGTAACATCAGAAGAAAAGAAGAGGAAAGAGCCGAGAAGTGATGAGTGAACTTGTTTCTTTTGTCCTATTTCACAGATGGCATGGGACTTTATTTTTAACCCTCTTCACTTTCAGTTGATTTTTATTCAACAGTTCTGCTGGATCCCAAGATATATGGGAATCCAGGGAAATCATAAAGCTGACTCAATAGCCAAATCTGTACTTGACAAGATATCTTACACTGACCTAAAATTAGCCAAATACTGACAAAATATGGCTAGAGCTATGAAACAAAAATATCCATGGTAGGCTCTTCATGATCAAGATGACTGAATATTGCAAAGATTAGAAAAACATGGTTGCCTACTTTCCAGATCTCTATGTCATCAGAGATAGAGAGAAGAGATGGGATCAGTTCTAGCTTTGACAAACTGATGGATGGTATACAGACCAGTCAGTTAGACTCAGATTTTGAAAGGAAGAGAAATCCCAGTTTTCAATAGATGATAGCCAGAACACCTACATATTCCAAAGCTGGCTAGGAAAGCAAATAAAGTAGGATACTGAGCAAAGGATGTTTGTTAATTTTACACCATGAGGGAAATAAGGGTACAGAGTATCCTGAGAAGTGATAATGTCAGGAATCAGTCAGGAAGCTTCCGACAATGCAACAACTGAAAGTAAAAAAAAATACATTTACCTTATTTTCCTCCAAAAATTTCAATTTTATGGCCACATCAGCTCGCAGGGATTCATATTTTTGCTTGTGTTCATCAAACTTGGTCTTGGCATCTTCAATTCGAGGAGTGGAAGTTGAATCTCTTGGACCCATTTGAACATTTTCCAAATCATTTCTGTATGCATCATACTCCAACCTAAAAGGAGAAAAAAAAATCAGTGTCTTAAAAATTCAAAACTGCTATTTGTCAAGCTAGATCTTATCTAACAGCATTTACTTTTTGACTTGACAAAACAGGATCGTCCTTTTACTGGCTCTGAAAATAGCTAACCCTTTAACCCTCAAATATCCTGAGTTGGATTGGTTATTCAATTTAGGCAGAAAGTATACGGCTTATGCCAATCAATCTCACAAGAAAAAAAAAAAGAATCTTAACTCATGTAAGCTATTTATAGTAAATAGATTTATGTTTTAATGTAGTCTCCTGCAAGAAAATGTGACACTATTGATGCTAGTATACAGACTTAATTGTAGGTATGTTTGTATGCAAGTGTATAAATTGGTATGTATGTACATGTGTAAGTGTCCATATAGGGGCCCAAGACATATTTACATAGGAATCACTGATTCAGTCCTACTTAGTATAAAACACAGATGCCAGATAAAAGAGCATCAACAACTTAAAAAAATTTTTATCATCACACCTTTAAGGGTCTCCTGGAGTCTGGTTATCTGCCTGTGTTTTTATATCCAATCTGAGGTGGCCAAAAATCAGGAAATAAGAAAGCTTACCCTTCCATAAATACAGATGGTTAACCAGAAGACCAAGTGAAGACAATCCACTGCTAGATGCAAAGAGTGTATGACCAAAGATACAGTACTGAAAAGATGGGGCAGGGACCAGAAAATGGAAAACAGAGACAGATAGACATGCAGATAAGCTGAGAAGTTTTTTAGTTAAGGGATTTCCTTGGGAAATGTCACACAAGCTTCATCCTCACCTTAAAAATCCATTAACCTTTTATTTTCACCTTGTTCTTTCCTGGTTCAGACTAATGCATTTCAATTTACAGAAAACCTACAAACATGACCCAGCAACACTCTATTATGGCCTTTATTTAGATAGACAGGCCTGACCAGGTCAATAGGCAGTTTGTGTCAAGCCCTAGCACCTATGTGTTTACTCCAGACCATATTCTTCAATCTGCACTTGTGGCAAAGTCTCAACCTTTTTTATTTTAGAGGTGCTTAAAGGTAGTGGCTGAGAGTCAATTGCATTGAGAGAATAAGACTTTTACCATAGCTAAATTGCATAGCACTAAGTATCATCTACTGAAAACATAAAATTGGCAGAGGCTCGAGATTCTACTCAGAGCTTGAGTATAGTGGTAGCATATTCCAGTCTCAACAAAGTGAATGGGTTTCCCCTTTTGGTAAATTCACAACACTAGTTTGACTTCATGGTGGGTGATGGAGTATAGGAGAGTAGAAAAACAAATACTACCCATGGCTTTTAAAAATCTGAGTCTGATTCAGAGAATGCTGCTGCAGAGTTCCCAAGATTCATTGTATTTGAATCTTTGGAAGAGACCTGCCAAGCCAAATTATCTCCATTCTTTCAAGCAGAGCAACCCCTCGAACTGTCAAAAAGACTAGAAACAGCAATTTGGAGAGAGAGAGAGAGAGAGAGAGAGAGAGAGAGAGAGAGAGCTGGAGGCATAATGAAAACATCCTCAAAACAAAGATGTTCCACATGACAAAATGCATGAGAGACTGAACACCAGAAAAGGAGTTATTAAGACCAGGGAGCTGTTCTTGGCTACATCAGAACTGGAATGTAAAGATATGCCCACCACAGAAAGGGCTGCAAAGGATGTCAGACACATGGAAGGTGAAGCCAATAAGAGCTAGACCACATGGAGGAAGATTACTCAAATTGTAAAGAAAACCACCTTATTTTCTTACAATCTTGACATATACTTTAATTCAAGTATTTCCCCCTCTCATTTGTATAAACAAAATGTGACTTTTTAGAAGCTAGAAGGATAGTAGGGTCTTATATGGGAGAAAACACTTACATCACTGTAGCACAGAGTGTGAACTCAATCATAAACAGCAATCAACGAGACAATTAAAGATCTCTTGTCAAGAAGCTGATCAAATTAGAACCAAATGATTGGCCAAAGTTTCAAGAGTAGCAGAAAAATGTACACTTGGCCAAAATTCATCAGATAGAAGCACAAACTAAGCAGGAACTTATAAAGAAAAAAATCCAATGAAATAATTAAAGAAAAAGACATATACAAAATCTACTAATGAAACAGAGAGCACTCCTCCAAAGATCTTCTACAAAACAAAGCTCATGTAGATCTCCAACATGTTCACCAAAAACCATCAAAGACAGACTAAAAACTTGTCTTCTAAAAGACCAAAAGCTCCTACTGGTGTTGATTGAACAATGAAAGACCAGGAAGAGCAAGCCCAGTCAGCTAGGGCAGTAGAATATGCAGACTGTAAATAAGAAATCACATATATTTATAGGCATAAAAGAACCTCAGACACATTGACATGCTGTTAAAATGATGTTTTAGTTCACAGTAGCCTTGAAATATTGACTCTGTTAAACAGGTCAAAGACATCAAAGAAAAACATTAAGCTATCACACAAAGTTCAATGTGCTTAGAGGGATTGAAACTTCTGCATCTTAAATCATACAGAATATAAAAATACAATGATGGCAATTCCTTAAACTCTTGGTATAAATAACCTCAGACAGGTTAGTTGGTTGGGTTTTATGGCATATCAACCCTTGTAGGTTACTGAATGTCAAATCCTGTTTTTATCATATTCACCAACCCCTCCACTCGGGCAGGATATGACACAAGGTCAATTTTTAAGCAGAGTTTAACAAGTTTGAATTCAGAGTTTTCCTTCTCCTAGACTAGTTGCCTCACCAAGGCTGAAGAAATCAGTCTGCCCTACTATTTACCCATAGCTGGAGGGAGAATAATTGGATTCATACCTTTCCCAAGGGTATTAGTGCTATGTGAAATGCAATCAGTCTCGTCGAGGATTTGAACTCGTGTCGCCGTGTCCATTTCCTGTGACGATAACCGTTACACTGCAGGCATTAAATTATATATATACATATATATATACATATACATACATACACACACACACACACACACACACACCCATTTAATTTAATTTTTATACTTATTCTATAATTCTGATCGTGTGAACAAAACCCAGATGATACAATTAACAAATAAAAAAATACCACACAACCTGATAACTGGGGAAAAAATTCCATAAAAAATTTATTCATATATATATATATATATATATATATATATATATATATATATATATATATATATCATCAGGGGCAACAGCAGGGTTGTCTGATCTCTAGGTGGTTTCAGTTAGTTCTGGTAATGTGAAAGGTTTGTAATAGGTTTCAGAGTTATCTGATTTAAAATTAAGGTGATGTTTCTCTGCATTATGCTTGAAGGTTAGGAATTGTCAGGTCAGCATTTGGCCATATCTTTCTTGTTTATTGCTTCAATGTTTTTTTTTGTGAGGTGTTTGAAGAGATGGCTGGGTTTTCTCATATTTTACTGATCCTTTTGTAGATTGTATTTGTTTTGGCAGAGGAGTTAAGTTGGTTTACATAGTTTTGCCAGCTTTTCTTCTTGGCTTCCTTTATGGTTTTGTATGCTTTTACTCTGAATAGTTTGAAGAAGTTTGAAATGGTGGTAGTGGGTCTTTTCTTAAATTTGCATAGTGCAGTCTTTTGCAGCCAGATTGCTGTTTTGCAGTCTTCATTGAAGCAGGGTGTGTTGTGTTTGAGGGTAAGATTTTGGGTATATTTTCCTTTGCTATTGAAATTAGTTTCTTAGTTGTTTGGATCTTGTATGAGTTTTTGGTTGCAGAGGATTTTGAATTCTTCCCAGTTTGTTTTATTTAGTTTCCAATAGGAGAGTCAATCATGATGAGATTGTGGACTCTTGAGTATGATAGAGAAGTAGTCACAGTCACAAAGATCACTATAGACCATATAGCTTGACAGATCACAGAGGGTCATATCTATAGCTGAGTAGGAGTCCTTACATGGATTCAGATGGCAAAGTCTGCTTTTTTTATTGTTTTCCTGGCACCCCCATATAGTGTTGTGACTCTTAAGATTACTTAGGTGAGGTTTACGGATTTGTTCTATTAGTTTGTTTGGTTTTGTTCCGTTTATGGAGTTATGCGGTAGAATGTAAATGAAGCAGATGTTTATTGGTTTGTGTAGTGTTGCTTTGACAGGAGTCACTTGGAGTTCAGTATCAATGCTGATTTGGTGTTGAGGTATGTCTTTTCTAATTAGGATTGAGACCTTTCCAGAGGCTCTGTTTCCATCTTTGTTTAGGTAACTATATTGTTGGTAGTTTTTGATGATGAGTTGGTTTGTGTCTTGGAGGAATGTATCTTGAAAGGACACTAGTTTTGGATTATGGTTGGTCAAAAGTTGTTGAAATTTTTCATAATTGGCTCAGATTCCTCTGCAATTTTATTGTATGATGGTTGTAGTCTATGTTTTAGTTGTATTGGGTTTGTAGTGGATTCTGATTTTTTTTTTTGGTTCCTTCTTTCTAGAAGATTAAATTTGTTTTTTTTTTTTAATTTCAATTTTTGATATCAAGGGATCTGAGGTTTGACACCTTCATTTGTTCCTATCCTGATGATTGTTGAGCATGACTCATCCTAGATTATTCATGACAGCCCATATATCAAATCAAAAATTGAGGAAAAATTTAAAAAAAAAAAACCAACACCAACCAAATTTGAATGTTCCACCAAGAGTTATCTATTTTCTTTTGGGGGAGTGGCAGGAATATTTGTTGCTGGTTCCCTTGGTTCTATTTCAGCAGAGTGCATTTTGCTTAACTGTTCTTGGAACTTGGACCAGTTATTCAGTCCCAGTTACATCAGCTTTTCAAAGAGAGCTTTTTACTTGTCTTGTGGTTGCTGATTGGCCTGGTTTTCTGTACTTCAGTGGCATAAGTATTTTCTTTCATATATAACTTGACAATCCTTCTAGCTTTGAGGAACAATACATTTTTACTCTATTTCACCCCATCATGTCCCTGTTTTCTATATACTTCAGAAGATGACGAGGATGCAGGATGGTTACCCTGGCAGTTCGAGCCTTTGGTTTCATTTAGGCAATCTTCCTGAGTAATTTGGATATTTTTGGCAACACCTTCCACATATCTGATATCCTCTGCAACCCTCCATGTGATAGCCATATCTTTTACTTTTGGGGGTATTTTAGGCTGATTGAAACTCAAAATGTATGTTTTATCAAAATTTCTTTTCTACCATTTTTTATGCTTATTCTGTAGTAGTCCATAACTCTTTGCTTTATCATAGCTGATCTTATTAGCAGAAGAGAACTGTCCTTGGCCATATCAGAAGAAATAACTTCCTTTTAGGTGTTGAATCTCTCATGCAGATCATGCCTTGCATTTTGTAGTATGGTACATCTTCATTTTGAGGACATTTTCAGCATACCTCTGGCTCTCCATCTCCACAAGCAAATTGCCTTTTCTAGTCTTTTTGACAACCTGAGGGGTTGTACTGCTTGAAATAAAAATTTGGCTAGGTAGGTCTCTTCCAAATAATCTGCAACTTCAATTATCTGAATCAGACTCAGAAAGATGGCTTTTTCAAATAAGACAACAAAACAAAGTGTTTGTTTTTCATGGTGAGTAGTAGAGCAGAGGAGTCCAAGACTCATTGGAAATTTACCAAAAGGGAAACCCATTTGCTGTATTGAGATGGGGATACACTATTTCAAGCCCTGGCTAATTTCAGTTATTCAAAGTTGACAATACTTATTGCCATGTAATCCAACAGTGGTCAAAGTCCTATCCTCTCAACACAATTGACCCTTAGTTATTCCCTTCTAGCATCTCTAAGATAAAAAGGGTTGGGAGTTTGCCACAAATGCAGATTGAAGAATACAATCAGGACTAAATATATAGATGCTAAGGCTTGATATGACTAGCTTACTGATCAGATCAGGCCTGTCTGACTGTCTAGCCCAGTGAGGGCTATAGTGGAGTGTTGCAAGTCACTTGATCATTTGGTTTCCAGTCACCAGTATCTCACCCTAAAGCATTAGGGGTCACTGTAGAAATGTAGTTAGTATGTTCAACAGCCCTAGCTAACAGGGTGTAGTTAAGTCAGGTTGCTACTGATATGTCTTGCACATATACAGGCACCCAAGGGTAGAGGAGTTTATAGAGTCACACCTGTTGATCTTCAAGTTCTGTGTACCAAACAAACCAAACTTAGTAAATCACTTTTTGAGAAATAGTTTAAAATAAACTCTTTGTGAAAGGTTTCTCCCACATACCTGTCCAAACAGTGAGCATTTGGTTCATACTTCCTAACTTTATATATTATAAAAATTTTGGACTCAAGTAAAATTCAGCATGAGAAAAATTGTTTACTAATCTTTTTCTTTTTTTACTTACCTTGCTGTTTCATATAATTTTATTGTAAGTAATGTATCTTCCATTGTCTTATTGCATAGCGTGTTCACTGATGAAGTAAAAAAGTTCATGGCACCTGGAAGGAGAAAAATAGTTTACATGAAACCGGTAGCAACAGATCGAAATAAAAATTGTAATATATATATATATATATATAAAATGTGACATATAAAATCATTGTGATTTATAAACATGAACGCACACATACCTAGTAAAATTTCACCATTTTTACTGAGTGTTCTCTGTGTTTCTGAATTATAAGTGAACTCCTCCTGTAGGTCGGGGGACTTAGCAGCCAATTCTGAAAAAGACTCGCCCAGGGATTTTTGTGTCTGGACCACATAATAGAAGTGGTTAGTGAGGGTCCGTGCTAGTCGCAGGATGTTCCAGTATTTGCGCTGCGTGTCCCGCAGGGCTTCAATCTGGCTTTCAAGCTCCAGGTCGACTGTCCGGGATCCTTTACCAAACTTTTCAGACAACAATTGGCGTGTACATTTGTAAGTATTCAAACTCCACGAACGGATTGTGTCTATCTTGGAGGCTGCTGTTTGAGTAACACCACCTTTTGGCACAAAATCACCATTGCTCTGTGGACTGGACAGGGGAATATTACTGGTAGCTGAAATAAATAACAATAATTATCTACAATTTCATTTACTTAGGCATGGAAAATGACAAAGAAAAAACATCATTAAAATCCTGTAAACAAGTAAAAATGAGATTATGATGATAGACAAAAATTTATTGGATATTCTTAAACTTACCGGTATTTTGTCACAGTTATTTTCATATAAAACAGATTTGTCAAAAACATGAATTCTTTCAAGTTGTACCTGTGTCAGTACTAGTGTATGTTTGTATCAGTTGGATTCTAACAAATGGCTGGATGAAAACAAGAAAAGAGCATGTAGCACCGTTGGGAAGAAATTCTGGAAGTAGCAACCAACAAAATAAACTTGGATGGTTTGTGAGAAGGGAGATAAATAGGCATACAAGCAAGACAAGAGTTTGTCCTTACTTTAACAATACCCAGCATAAGGGGTATTCTTCTATGAACTCCTAAACATGGATACACCAGGGTTGACCAACCAGCTAAAACTTTCATTTTCTGTGCAGACAATGGATGCTATCTACAGGACTTGCAATCCATCCCTATCAGCTATTGCTCTTGGTAAAATTTGATGATAATGATGCCATTGATAATGTCGTTACTATGAATGCATCTCTTCTCACACCCACATCACCTTGATTGTTATACTCATTAAGCTCACCGAAAAAAAAAAAAAAAAATCAAATTAATCCAGTCACAGTATTTTTTTAAGGCTTTAATCATTGATATAATAATATAATGGGAAGGATGAGGACCAACCCTTGGTTTCAAGAATGTTTAAATTAACCTTTGAAAAAATTCATTAACCTATACATGAGAAACCATTTTGTTTTTTTGGGGCCTTATAAACCAACTTGGAGAGAGGAAGCTTTTCTCTAATTGGATTACTGTCTAGATATTTCTCTCAGAAGAATTCTAATACCTTTTTATGTGTCTCAGTTGCTGCCAAATGCAGAGCTAAAATTGACTACAGTCAAGTCTTTTTTTAAAAACATTTTTTCTTTTTCTAGCCAGTTTTTTTAATGCGCACACACTAATGTTTTTAAATACTAGATGTATTGCATTCGACTACATCATCTGAAGATGATTAGAGAAAATATGAGACCAAGTAAATAAATATTCTCATAATTCTACAACTCTTTTTCACATTGGTACTTGACATTCCTCTTTTTTTTTGGTGGGAGGAATAGAGTTTCTTGATTGTTACCATGTCATTTTTTGTCTGTTTGAAAACTTAATAGAAACTTTCTTTTTTTTTTTAACAAAAAAAATTAAATTGGAAAAAAAAAGAATTTTATTTTGTTGAAGACTGAAGAAATCAACATTGGGATTTCTAAAAATCTAAAGAAAAAAAAGTCTCTCCTCCTGGGTAAGATACTAAACTGCATTTTGTGGTGAGGTTTGAACTTTGGAGAATATCTTTTCATTACCATAACTTCCAGGCCCACTCTGACTTGGAGTGATAGTACTTGAGAAGGTCCCATCTATGGGTTAAATACATAGGCTTGAAAATTATTTCTATGGATAAGAATACTTGACATCATATAACTGTGCAAAACAATGATTACCTATTCAAAAACAACTGAAAATATAAAAATTACAATGGAACATCATGTAAACATGATTATAGACTAAAGTGTAATCATAACTAAAAATACAAACATTTAAAAATGAATCACAATCAACTCCTGATGGGTTATTGAATATGGGATCGTTTTTTAATGGTAGGCTGTAAAAAAACAGAGACAGTTTTGTTTTTTTCTTTGAGTTTAACACAAGAAAACAAAAAGATAATGTTACCAGTACATTGAGAATGAGTTAATTATTGATACTAAAAATTTGAAGCAATCATTTTTCTTATTCTTCAAGTTTTGCGGGGGCTGATGAGAAGAGATAATTAATGTAAATGTTGTAAGATACCAGAAGAATAAGTAGCACTTACAAAAAGGATTGCAATTAATTCCACTTGTTAACTATGCAAAATTAAAAAAAAAAATTCATAAAATTATCAGGTTCTTCAGAAATTTTGGTGATGAAGCTGTGAGACTCAACAGAATATTCCATCCATAGAACCTTTACAGATTAACACATCACTCAATAAGTCCCGGGCCTGATATATAGATGGCACCACTAATAAAAAAACTCCATATGATTTTTATAAAGTACTAACCTTCAAATGGTACGTGTCAAAAATTTGAGCCCAATCAGATAATTAGTTTACAAATCAGTTATTTAAGTGAACCTACAGTTGCAAATTTTCAAAACAATGGAAAAATCTGAATTTTGTTTGTTGATAAAGCATTGCTTTCTGATGGGAAAAATACTTTTCAAGCAAAGCAATGGCTTGATATGTGTTATTTGGACTCTGCTCTGTCAGAAACAATGTTTAAGAGGTGATATGCCGACTTTAAACGCAGTTGTACAGACACAAATGATGCTGAGTGCTCAGGTTACCCAAATTTGGCAGTTGTCCCAGAAAACACCAAAACAAAACACCACAAACTCGTTTTGGCCGATCATAAACTGAAGTTGAATAAGATAGAAGAGTTGAAGATATCAGAAAGCAGTGTATTCACCATTTTGCATGAACATTTGTCAATGAGAAAGCTGTGTTCAAAGTGAGTGCCGCATTTGCTGACAGTTGATCAAAAACAACAACACTTTGACGATTCAGAGTGTTGTTTGTAACTATTTTAATGCAACAAAAAGGAGTTTTTGCGTAAATATGTGACAAGGATGAAACATGGATCCAGCACTTCACTCTGGAGTCAAATTGGCAGTCAGCTGAGTGGACAGCAGCAGATGAAAGCGTCCAAAGATGCAAACATCAACAGACAAGGTTTTGGGATGCGCCAAGTATTTTGTTCAGCAATTACCTTGAGAAAGGAAGAACCATCAATAGCAAATATTAGATAGCATAAGTGGTGCATTTGAAGGAAGAAATCGCCAAAAAATAACCACAAATGAAAAAGAAAAAATGCTCTTTCACCAAGGCAATGCACCATGTCACAAGTTGATTGCAACGATGGCAAAACTATGCAAATTGCACTTCGAATTGCTTCTGCACCCACCCTATTTTCTAGATCTGGTCCATAATAACTACTGGCTGTTTGCAGACCTCAAAAGAATGTTCCAGGAAAAGGGATTTGACTCCAATGAAGAAGTTATATCAGAAACCAAGGTGTATTTTGAGGCCCAAGACAAATCATTCTACAAAAAAGGCATTGAATTGTTAGTGAAACATTGGAATCAGTGTATAACCCTAGAAGGAGACTATATTGATGAATAAAGTTGAATTTTGCCAAAAAGTTGTTTTATTAGTTAGGCTCGGGACTTATTGAGTGATGAGCTACTTAACCATAATTCATAAATGCATAGCATTTTTAGATTCCAAAAAATTAATTCAATGTGAAAATCCCCAGCTGGAAATAAAATAGTTGGACAGACTGGATTCTCTTGTCTTGGTGGGCAACTTAGTCTAGAAGAATAATTTATTTGAAAGCTGAGAATTAGACTCTTTAAGCAGTCTGGCATTTCTTCTGACATCATTGTCTTACCCATGAAGCACTTTATGGATTTAGGAAAAGGTTGTATGGTAGTTGCCATTCCCTTGGTATCTATCTCATGAGGATATAAAGTTTTAAGACTAAAGCTACAGTATCTTATTGTTTGCTATCATACATATTGTATAAATAATCTCATGTATATACTGACCCTTGAATTATGGAAGTCATTTTTTCAGCCAAGGGTTACCCCTAGTCCTTTCTGTTTCTGTACAGGAAAACCTTTGAATTAGGATTATGAAATTCAAACATGATAGGAAGGATGAGGAACCAATCTTAGAAAACTATAATTCCTACATAGGGTAACCATAAATCAATGACTTCATGCCAAAAATAATAAGGTTGAGGTATCAATGAATTTGATAATAACCATAAATCAAGTGTTGACCAATACAGAAATGGAGATGGTCCCTGTGGCATGGTGGCTAGCATGCTGGACTGTGACATTGTAGTAAACAGGTTGGAACTCTGCTTGCACTGTTACATTCCCAAGGGTATTAGTTCAAATGTAAAAGGTATGAACACCCTATAAACCAAGGAGATAATTTGGAAAGGACTAAGAACAACCCTTGGCTCCACATTATACTTGAATACCAAAATCAAATCATCCATGAGCAAAAATCAAAAGTTGACCTATACACAAGATATTTACTTCAAAAATTTAATTTCACTTAAGGATTGCTCTAAGTCTTTCTCTATTTGTTTGAATATCATAATCATTTGTGTATGTGGGTGGGTTTACTCATGCTCACTGCCACAGGCAGGACGCAACACCAGGTCAATTTTGAAATGGAGTTCAGCACATCTGAATTCGGTGTTCCTTTTCCTACACCAGTTGCTACACAAAGGTTAAAAAGCCAATTTTGGCCTACTATTTCCCCCATATACCCAGCTGGATGCATACTTTTCTTGAGGTTATCAGTGCTATATGAAATGCAAATAGCTTTATCTCAATTTTCATTCATTCGTGTATAATTGTAGGTGATTGGCATGATGACCTTGGTTGAAGAACAATAATGGTACAATTTAAGCCAGAAATGAGTGGATAAGGGTGTTCATACCTTTTACATTTGAACTAATACCCTTGGGAATGTAACAGTGCAAGCAGAGTTCCAACCTGTTTACTACAATGTAACAGTCCAGCATGCTAGTCACCATGCCACAGGGACCATCTCCATTTGTGTATAGGTCAACACTTGATTTATGGTTATTATCAAATTCATTGATTCTTCAACCTTATTATTTTTGGCATCAACCTATACATAAGAATTGTGTAAGGTTGAAATTCAATTTTGAAGATGTGGTACTTTTTTTGTTTTAAAGCAAAAAATTTAACCTATATACAAGAACATACCATACTTCTTGATAATGGTTGAAGGTTTAGTATCTCTCAGCCCATTTTCAGAAATGTATTGATTACTTCCTTTCATGGTTGGATGCTTCTATAAAAGCATTGAAAACCAACAGTAACAAGCAAGGAAAGAGAAGAAGAGTGAATGCAAGATGAGTCTTTGTAAAACTGCAACACAGTTTATTTAAAGCTGATCTTTGGTGCAGCTGCAACAACTATTCCAGTGTTTTCCATAAATATGCACAACCTACAAATTCCAACTCTGCTAAAAGTTTTCTGGAACCTCTCTTGCAGCAAGAAAAGCTATTCAGTAGTAATAATACTATATTTATTGCAGAATTTCGAGAGCTGGAAGACAACTACATACTTTGTTTATTTGACAGAATACATTGGTTCCTAGATATGTTTGGATGGATTATGTAGCTAGTAATTGATTGAATTCAATGGCATGTCAACCAGTCTTGGGTTAATTTATGCCAAGAGTTTAGGGAATTGCTTATATTGTACATCTACATTTTTTGTGTAGTTTAAGGTTTTGGTAGTTACATGATATAAAGTATTCCTATCAAATACTTGAAACCATACAACTGTGTGCAAATTAATTCTCTTAGATAGGAACAATTGCATGAAACTATATATTGGGTGGAGTCAAATATATTTTACTAAAATTTAAAATTAATTTAACAATAATGAATATACTATCATTAATTTATTCATCAATAATTTAATATTTTGAATCAACTCTTGCCAATTATCTGGTAGTTTGTTGACCTGGAAGGCAGCTGAATTTTACTTGAGAGGAACCAACAAGTTTTCCCACAAACATTTTTACTGGATTCTCTTGAGAAAAATTTTTGTTCTTTACAAAATGCTCTGAATAACAAAAGCACTAAGCACAAGGCCACATTCTGTAAGAATCACACACCATCATAGAAAAACGTTTTTTCTATTGATAATTTGGTTTAGTCAGGTTTTATGGCTTATCAACCATTGTAGGTTATTTAATGCCAAATCCTGTTCATATATATATATATATATATAATTTGTTAGCATTTCTGATACAAATAATTCTAGTTACAATTAATCATTTCTTTTCACACAGTTAAATGGTTTCAAGTATTGTTATGTAACAGTAACAATTTAACATCAGTCATTTGTTTGCACTCATTTACATGAACATATATACATGATTTGTAAGTTAATAGTTTGTAGGTCATTTCATTTTTAAATGAGAACTTGGTTGGTTGGTTTTTATGGCATATAAACCTTTGTAGGTTATTTAATGCCAAATCCATTTTTATACAAATTATCAGTCTATTTCAAACAATTCAATTTGGCATGAGTTCACAGTTTAATTGTCAAAAACATTTTTATTTCAAGCTATTCAGTTTATTCAAACTTCTAATTCAAACAATTCAATTTAGTATAAGTATAGATTTTGGTTAAACACAGTTAAATGTCAAAACAGTTCTCTTTTAAGCAATTCAGTTTAGGGTAAGTAGTTTCAATGGCAAAAACAGTTCCATTTCAAACAATTCAGTTGATCATAAGTACAGAGTTTAATTGTCAAAAACATTTCTATTTCAAGCTATTCAGTTTAGTACAAGTACAGTTTCTGTCCACTCACAGTTAAATGTCAAAGCAGTTCTATTTCAAACAATTCAGTTTAGCATAAGTATGCAATCTAGTTCTATTTGATCAATAGATAGGGCCCTATCAGGTGCTACCATTCCAGGCCAGAGTGGACCTGGGAGCAATGGCCATGAAGATGTGTTCAGCATTCCCCAAAGCTCCAGCATTATTGGAACCTTACCATTAGATTGTTTAGTGCCATATCCAGGACACTCGTTGGGTGGGGGTGATTCTAACCTCTCTGTAGAAATGCAGTCTGTGTATTCTACACTCCCAGTCAACTGGGCAAAGAACTCGTTTGCACTCTAGTATTGCTATTATTTCTACATAGTTAAATGATCACAATTATTTCTATCAAACACTTATGCTTCTATTCAATATTAATCATTTGTTTGCACACAATGAAGTGGTTACAAGTACTACTGTTTAACACTAATTATTTTATTCAACACTATTCATTTGCACACAGTTTAAATGTCAAACAGTTCTATTTGATCAATACATAGGACCCTATCAGGTGCTACCACATCAGGTCAGAGTGGACCTAGGAGTAATGGCAATGAAGGCATATCCCGCATTCCCCAAAGTCCAGTATTACTGGAACCTCACCATCAGCTTGTCTAGTGTCATATGTAGGGCACTCGTTATTCCTCAGCAGAGATGCAGTATTCTACAGCTCCAGATGACTGGGCTTTCTATTAATGAACATTAGGCATTTTCTTATACTCTCAGCAGCTACTATATATGCATGAAAATCTAAGTCTGCATTGAGTGTTTGATTGTAGTTTAAAAACTCAAAATAAATAATACTACAGTGATCCCACCATACATACAGTAAAACTTTTCTTCCATGAAGTTCTTTTTGTAGTAGAATGCAGAGATTCATTCTTGTCATACAAAAAACATTTCCAATGCAAGAAGCACTGGATTGACTATGTTTATCACCTGTAATGATATTCTTGAGAAATGAGTCATTTCCTTGAAAGAAGACTTGTCACTGTGGATAATCTTCCTTTTTCTTCTTACTAAAAGTAGGAGGAACTCAAATTTGCTCAGATTTTCATTACTTGAAAAAGATATAAAGATTGTGGATTGGAATGTATTGAGGTTAAGTGCTAATTCTCAAGTACTTTTATGCAGACTTCATTCAATCTATTCTCTGAGAGCATCTTGAACTCAAACCAGTACACTTGTGAGTTATTGATCATCTCTTGTTTTAGCAAAACATCATTGAAACTTGAAAAAAAACAGTTTTAGATTTAGTAATGACAAATTAACCATAAAAACACTATTGAAGGAGCTAAGAAAATGTGTAGTGCTTGTTATTCTTTTACTTCCTCAATATTATATCAAATACGTACTTTCACTACTCTTTCAGTGCCTCTGTTAAATTATTTCAATAATTAGGTAATTTTCATGAAGAGCAAAGAGTACCTTCATCGATCATTTCCAATTGTGTTTAAAATGCTGGAAGTTTTAAAACCATGGTTACAGCTGGCTTTTATAAAATGGATATCATTTATGACTCAACCCAATAATTGTTAGTATTTAATAACAGCCATTTCTTTGCACACAGTAATACGAATTCAAGTAAATAATATTAATTATAAGTAAACAATAGTTACTTGAAACTATGATTCTTGATATTATACAACTGCAAATTATTTCTATAAGATAGGAATACTTAATACAAACAGATTTATCTGACCTGGGAGTAATAACAATGAAGAAGTATTCCACACTCCCCAAAGCTGTAGAACTGAAGCCTACTACCAAATGCAGTTTAGTATCATACCTAGGACACCCCCCTTTTTTTTTGATAGGACAAATAGGTTTCACCCCTCTAAAGGGGATATAGTGTATTCTAAGCCCCATTGACAGGGCTCATAACTTTCAGAATATCAAAAAAAGGAATATTTCCTGCTCTAGCAAACCTTTTCACAGCTGGCACAATTCAAAATGTTCCAAAGCAAAAAATTTCTATTCTTTTCTTCTTACTCACTTTTGATGATGATAATTTTTTTAATGCTTATAGCATATTTCATTTATAATATTTAATAAAAATCTTTTTATCTATTTTTTTCAATTTTTTTAGATATTCAAGTTTTTAAATAATCTGGAACAAAATACAAAGTTACAATTCAAGGATTTTATAACTAAAAATTCACACATGAAAAAAAAAAGTCTCTAAGCTATTTTAACAAATATAATTCTGGATCAAAGAAATTAATTTTTCAATAAAGGTTTACATCAATGCAATTCAAAACTGCAGTACATGGTGAGTTTCCAGCTTCACATTATTATAATATAGATTTTTATTTTTACATGTTATATTGCCAATGGTCTGGGAGACTGGGGTTCAATACCAGGTTGAATCATACCAAAGACTCAAAAAATGGTACTTCCTGCTGCCTTGCTTAACACTCAGCATTATAAGGTGAGGATCAAAGGTAAAGTGGAGCAATCCTGGGAATGGAGTAGCACCCTCTCCTGCACCTCGGTGTAGTAGCTATTGAAAAGGGAGCCTTTGGGTCACCCTTGACTAAGGTCGCCAAGTTTACTATATAAAATCATTTTGTTTTGTTAGATATAATTCTTTTCACACACTGTGATACAATAGATAGAAATACTTGAAACTTGATCATAAATCAAATAATATGGTACCAGTAGATAGACAGGCTCATTGGCATAAGGTTTAGAGTGTTCGCCCATGGTCTGGGAGACTGAGGCACAATCACAGGTCAACTTGTACCAAAGACTCAAAAATGGTACCTGACGTCACCTTGCTTAATACTCAGCATTATAAGGTACAGATCAAGGGTGAATGGAGCAATCCAGGGAAAGGAGTAGTGCCCTTCCCTACACCTCAGTGTAGTAGCTATTGAAAAGGGAGCCTTTGGGTATTCCTCGACTATGGTCGGCCAAATTAATTACATGGCAGATTAGAAAACTATCCTACCAGTACATTACATCAGATAGTTTGAGAGGCAATAATATAAAAGATTTTTTTCCATTTAAAAAAAATAAAGATTTGTTGCTATTAATTTCAAATCTTTTACCTTTTTTTTCATTTTTTTTTTTTTAAATTTATGTTGCCTTAGTAGTTTTTCTTAAGTAGTTTTATTATGGTGTTCAACTGCATTGAAAATTTTAATGTCAAGTCTAGGAACCATTAGGTATGTAAAAAGCTTTTAGAGTTTTAAAAAAAAAAAATTCTTTTACCACTTTCAGAAGCTGCTGGAAACTTTTGCACACATTCAACTAAAAAACATTGCTCAGTTTACAAGATCCTTTTCAATAAAGTCAAAGGGAAGATTTTGAATTTAATTCAGTAAAGTAATAGAATTTCATTAAACTATAAAGTCATTTGAGTTATTTTTTTAAAAATCCTTTTCCAATGATGTGTGTCAGTTATCCTATTATTTCATCAGACATTTAAAACCTGTTAAAATGTGCTAACTAATTTTTTCACTATGAGGTTTAATATTAGTTTGTAAGAAAAGTTAAATACGCAGCATTTTACTACCCTAATTCAATCTTCAAAATTTTTTTTAAAGGAACAAATAAATTGTTGGGTATTTTAAAAAAATAAAACAAAGGTTAATCAAAACCCTGTTTAGATTAGTTAATATTGTTAGTTAATCTAGAAATCCTAAGATTATTGTTCAAGTTGATTACAAGTTGAAATGAATGATATACAAAATAAATCCACCTAGTTTAGATTTCTTTAAATTGTTATACAGAATGAGTCACAAGCTTTCATGAAAGTTGTGCAATGATTATTTTAATCTTGTGATTTGGTTTGCTGGCATTGTAAGTTATTTCATGCTAAATCCTCTTTATATATATATATATATATATTAGATATATGATTTGTAAATACATTTTTGTAGTTAACATTTTTAAATGAGCCTGAGCTCTTTTTTTTTCCACAGTTAAATGGTTTCAAAAATTGCTAGTGTTATATAATCATGATGATCTCAATAACAATAGTGATACAGATACTGGCCAACTCCGTTGTTTCAGATACAAACATGTATATTAATTTCTGGCTTCAGTCCATGGCGACACGAGGAGAGAGAGACAATTCTTAAAAGCCTATGCTAACCATACTATGCCGACCCAACCCCACCCCAACACGTGGTGCTTCTTGTGATGTTTAAAATCTCAATTCATCTCTGCCAGTTGAGATCCGAAAAACTCAACCACTGCCTCAACGAACTGGACAAAGAGATCCGAGTGGTTCAAAGCCTTACCAAACTGAATGATAAAAGATAATTAATGAAAAATGATTAATATAAAAAAAATCATTCCTTAATTATATAACACTCGATAACAATCCCAATTTAACATCAGTCATTTGTTTGCACACAGTTTATAGATAATTTCATTTGTAAATAAGTTAGAGCTAATTTGTTTGCACACTAGTACTGCTATTGTTTCTACACAATTAAATAGTTTCAATTATTACTATCTCATACTAATAATTCTATTTAATATTAATCATTTGTTTATACACAGTGAAGAGATTATAAGTATTGTTATTTAACTCTAATTATTCTATTCAACACTATTCATTCATTTGCACACAGTCAAATAGTTTGAAGTATTGCTATATATATCAGTAACAATTCGATCAAACATCAGTAATTTGTTCACATAGTTAAATGGATCAAAGAGTTCTATTTACAACAATTCAATTTAGCATAAGTATGCAGTTTAAATGTCGAACAATGCTATTTGACCCATAGATAGGACCCTATCAGGTGCTATCAGAGTAAATCTGGGAGCAATGACAATGAAAAGGGACTTCATTACTGGAGCCTCACCATCAGATTGTTTAGTGTCATATCCAGGACACTCACTTCTTTGGGAGTGTGGGGAGAGAGACCTTTACTCCTCTGCAGAAATGTAGTTAGTGTATTCTACAGCTTCTAGCTGACTAATTTTGTCAGTACTTACAAACAATATATATGTGTGTGCATGTGGTCTATCTAAGATATTATATACATATATATAAACACAAAATGTTTTTAAAAATTGCTATCATTTCATGATATAATAACTTGAACAATTTTCAGTCAAATTTCTGTTAAAAAATGAGATCATTTCAATGGTTTAAACTTTAAACATAGCATGTATAAAAATGCCATTCATTGAAAAAAAAAAAAATGCAAGAATATTCAGTTTAATGTTTTATAGAGTAATTTGTACACATACTATCAAAATTAATGAGATCATCTGAATGAGAATTTTTCAAGTTATTTGTTTCAGAAAAAATTATATTTTGCAATCTATATAAGATAATAAAACAGGATAAGAACTTATGCCGAAGATCAACAATGTGAAACTCAGTTGTAAGTTTTATCCTGTTTTACCATAATATATTACAAGTACAAAAAAGATATTGTTCCATATTTTCATGCACAGATCAAGGTAAAGATCATACAGACACATACATATTAAATGTGCTTTTAATGTGTGTGTGTGTGTATATATATATATATATATATATATATATATATATATATATATATAAAATTGTGCACGATTCTTGGCAGTTCACCTCAACATAATATTATAGTCACTATAAATAGAAAATATACATCAGGAAGAGTTTTATTGGACTCAGAAGGTTTAGATGTGTATCAAAAAAGTGTTTTTTGGTGCCTAATGGGGAAAAGGGTCTGACCAGTCAGTGGAAAGCTATAACTAATCATACAGGATTTTAAAATTCACAAACTTCAGAAGAATCTTTTTTAAAACTAAAATAATCATTTACAATACTAATTAGGCTTATCAGTAATTTTTGATACATAAAATAATTACACAGAATTATTACATAATTTAAATTAACAATCCAGACAAGATTAATTGAGTGACAATTACAAAAAAAAAAAAAAAAGTTCAAATCAATAAAATTGAAAAATTTCCTGAATTTTAGTAGAGAAATACATCATTTCATGAAGTTGATATTGTTCTGTAAAAATACAAAAAAATGTAAATGGGTAAAATCATAATTTTGGTTAGGTATTTTAAAATAGATAAATGTTAAAAATCTTTTCTACTTATTCATAAACAGTAAGAGGTAAAGATATGTCGCTTATGTACACTATATATATATATATATATATATATATATATATATATATATATATATACACACACACACACACACAGTATCCCAAAAGTCAACTTGGAAATTCAGAAATAATTAAATAAAAATCTATGTTCTAATAATTTTGAAAAAAAATTTTTTAGTATAAAAATAGAGATTAACTAATTCTAATTATGAAAAATTCTGCTGCTTAGATACCCATCATTTTTGCCTTTGAAGCAATTTAATTTCAAAAGTTCTATCTAACATTTGAAACCATATATATATATTTTTGTATCCTTGTTATTGAAGTTAAAGACAGTCATTTAAGAGGATTTCTACATTAACTAAGAATATAATTGTAGATAATTTCTTCCTTACAGATAATGAGATTTTCTCAAAAATCAAGTCTATCCATTGCTATGAACTTTAAGCATGTAAATGATAAAGAAGAAGAGACAGAAACTAGTTTCAGAGGTAAACTTGGGCCTGGCAATAAAATGAAGAAATCAATGTATTGTTTTGATAAACTTAAACCTATATCTAAGTATGACTGAACAGCAATTGTAAGGGGAAAAAGAAGGGGAAAGAAAAGTAGGTCTTCAGACTAGGAGTTAAAAATATTCAATGTTCACAGACACATTTATAAAATATGGGGATAAGATGAAGGTATCTGCCAAACTTTATAAAATTTGGAATAACAGAGAAAAAATGGTCAGGAGTATAATCAAAAGTGTCAAAATAATTCCAAGAATTTCACTGTTTTCATTATATATATAATTTTTTGTTCAATTGATAAAATATGAAACTGAACAGAATGGAAGATTGGAAATATGTCTATGCCATTTTGTAGGCATTCTTTCTTTCTGTAGATTTAATCATTTATTGCCTCTTTGATGAATCTCATTTTTCCATTATTTTCCCACCCAGGTACAATAATCATGACGAGCAATTTGCAACTTGGCATAGTATCAAATATAGTTAGTTTTAAAGACTGTTTTTTTTTGGGGGGGGGGGATTTTTAGAAGAAAAAAAATTCCAATAAACCAAGATTGAAACTACTTATTCTTAATTTATAGTGAACTTTTTTGGTGTTAAATCAATCTCTTGACTACTCTTGGTAGTCTGAAATTAGAAAAACTTGTGTATTTTTTCTTTTTGTAAAAATAAATGCCACAAGAAAATAGAAAACATTTTACAGAAATTGGAAATGGCTTGGAATTTATTTCAGGGAATTATACAATTACAATGGGAAAGAAGTGATTATGGAGTCCCCCCCCACATGGTCCAAATTTCACTTGCAAAAATCAGCCACCATAAGGTGCTAACAGTGAAAAGTAGTAATGACCTAGATTTACCAGACAAGTAGCTAAGAATAAATAGATCAGCTTTTTAGTAGCAGTTTATTTAGAAATGGTCTATTCCTAAGACCTGTCTTCAACACTTTATTATTTAACATCTCACTCTTCTACCAAGAAATTGTCTTTTTGCTTGCGATACTACTTCAATTTTGTCACCTGATAAATATAGTTATCATTTAAGTTTTACTTTCTTAATATATACATTTTATGGTGTGTGTAACCACTTTTCTCAATTTGCATTAATAAAAATAACAAAATTATCCTTATAATCCTTGGTTTCTGTCTGAATTTCTGAGATGATGAATTATTATCATTATTAGTCACTGATGTGCATGGATTAGTGTCCTTATCTTGATTGTTATTATAAACAACAATTCAACAGTTACAGTCTGACTTTCTTCTGGTGTTCGGTTCAAAATTTCAACAAGAATACCAACTATAGCAAACACTTTCAATGTGTCTTGGTTATGATACTAAACTAGAATAGTGAAACTCCAGTTCCAGGAAGTGTGGAGCATCTCTTCATTGCAATTATTCCCAGATCTACTCTGACCCAGAATGGTAGCACCAGTTAGATCTATTTGACTCATAGATGGGATCCTGTTTCAATGTATTCCTATCCAATATGAAAAAGTGCAACTATGACTAATTTTCAAACAAATGATTATTACTAAATAAAATTATTGTTAATTAGGAATAGTTGAAACCATTTGATTGCACACAAATTATGAGTTAATTTGCAGAATTTGGTTTCAACTATTAGATAAGAAAATTAATGCAATTACACTTTGTTTAATTTAAAAGTAGTCATTAGTTACTTGAAATCATGATCACATAAATTATTAACATTAGGTAGTGCAAACAATTGATTATAGACAAAGTGCAATAAAAAAATAAAAAAAAAAAAAAAAACTACAATGAACATTGATTTGTAAATGTTTGTGATAACTTTATTTGTTAAACATTATATCAACACCTGATGTGTTATCTAATGCCAGAATCTGATTGAAAATATGAAGTAAACTAAACCTTCATTTAATCTCCGATGGTAGATTGGGTTACCACCACTGAACTGTCCTACAAGAGTATACATTGATTAAAGATTATCTGGTAGTTGTGAGTTCAATCCCTGGGTCAAGCAGTGGATAAAAAAAGTTATACACTCTAGTTTAGTGAAAGAGATGACCAACATCTCAAGGAAGAATTAACTGATACAAGATATAACAATCTATCCTAATGGATTCAAGAATTTGGTTTGAAAGTCCCTGGTGGTTAGACAACACCTGAATAGGGTGCAAAGCTACATTGTTTGTGGGGTTTCATTTTTTTTTTAGCACAGTTATTCTTACTAAAACTATGGTTTCAATTAGTTAACAATAACCTTTAGTATCAATTAAAGCTTTGGGTAACCTTTCTTAATAAAAAATAATTTACAGTAACATCATATAAATTATTCCTATATAATACTAATAATTTTCAAACAGTTCTATTTAATTGATAGATGGGACCCTAACAGGTACTACCACTCTTCATCAAAGTGGACCTGAAAGTAATGGCAATGAAGGAGTATTCCACATCTGGAACCTCATTATCAGATGCAGTTTAATGTCATCCTCAGAACACCCTCTTTTCTACAGGAGATACAGTCAACATATTCTAAGCCCTGCTGACAGAGTAGATCTCAAGGAAGAATTAATTGATATGAGAATAATATATACAAAAGGATTAAAGGGTTCATTTTGAAATTCCCAGAAGGTTAGAAAACACCTGAAGAAGGTACAAAGGCTGAAACACTGTGATTATAATAACAACCAAGACAAGGATACTAGTCTAAGCATGTCAGTAAATAATAAAGATTATACTTACCAAACTTAAAAACAATTTTAAAAAAATTTTCATTGATACATATATTATTGAATTCATTTTAAGTTTTTTTATCAAAGACTAAACTGTGGAAAATATTTTTCTTTTTGTTTTTAAAGGAACAAAATCAACCTTTTTTTATTTTTTTAATTTTTCAGTTTACATAAGCATAAAGGGGGGGGTATAATAATGTTTGATTTGTTTACAGGTGGAGTAAGCAACACAAGTGTGAAATATAATTTGATACATAATTAGAAAAAGCAACATGCAAAAAGCAAAATATTGAGGAAGGAATGGAAAATAAGAAAGCTTAAATACAAAAAAAAGGATGAAATGATTAAAAAAAGTCACAAAAAATGGTTAGACTAAAAAGGTGAGTCAGTTTGTGCAATAGCAACTGTTAATGCATTTGCAGGAGAGGACAGATTATATATACTTATATATAATGAGAATGAAAAAGAAAAAATGATTTTACCATATGAATTTTCAGAGGATGAACAATGCTTGCACCAAGAGCCAGGAAAACTCAAGATGCTCCATGTTGATTAAACAAAAAATATATATATATTCTGTAGGATTGCAATTTCAAAGACTTACTGCAAAAATAACATTCTATGTTAGAAAAATTAGCAGATATTTTCAGGAGTTTCAAAAAAATATCCACTGCTCTGACTAAAATATGTGCCATAGAGTAATACAATATAAAGCTGATAAAAATAAGTATGTGTGTGTGTGTGTGTTCGTGCGCGCATTTCTAAATACTTATTAGTAGTTGATTGTTAAGGTGCACACAAAGGTAGTCCTTACTCACCAGTACAGCCAGCAGTGGGGTTCATTTCAGAGCCTAAAAAATTCATGCATATCAAAAATAATCTTTCTATTCCTCTTGAAAAGCTACAGTCTTCGACTGGAGATCAATGTTTAAACCAGGATCTCCAATCAAATATTAGGCAATAATAATACAAGTAAACCCCTTTATTCAAAAAACTTTATCACCTGTTCATTAGGTAAAAGGTGTTCCAAAATAAAAAAGATGTTTAAAATTTGTCACTAATCATAAGCAACTTAAGAGAATATTGATAAAATGTGATGCTGCATGCAAAAAGGAAAAATGAGTTTGGAAATTTCATGCATTAAAAAAAAAATTTCTAATGAGAAATAAATGTTAATATACATGAAAAGCGAATGCTTATTTTCTTTTAGTTTGAACTGACAAATTAAAATTCAGACATATGAGAAAAAACAAATTAAAAATTATAATTTAGAAAAATTTTGAGTTGTACATTTTTTGTGTTAATGCCTGTATTTTTAAAAATGCAATGACTCCAAAGAAACCATTTTATGCAGTAGATTTCACACCAAAAAAGTTATTTAACAAATTTGATAAAATGTCAAAGGAAAAGGAAAAAAAATTTATTTTTATATATCTATAGAAGTTTTTCTTTCGTGAAAAAAACAAAACCAAAAAAAAAAAAAACAGTTTTTCTAAAAGCCTTAAATTGTATTTCTTTTAAATAACAAGGAAAGCAAAATGAATTCAAATTGTAACAAAGAGGGAAAAAAAAACTGCTCAAAAAATGAAATGTGAAAAATGTAATTTAAATTTTGCATGACATATATTGGAGATAAGCAATTTGTAATTGAATGTCTTCAACAACCAGTTCACAAAAATAATTAAAATTCAAGCTATTTATATATGCCCTTAATATAAAATCAGTAACAATTTTAATTTCTCAAGAACTTTTGTAAAACTCAAATAATTCAAATAAAATTCTCTGCAAGATTAGGTAGATTTTATTAAGAGTAACATTTAATCACAGAAATTACTCTAAAATAAAGAAATAAATTGATTGATTAAAGTTTTACCAAATTTTTAGACATTCTCATTATTTTCTTAGAGTCTATTATAAATTCTAAGTAAATTTTTAAATGGAATTTTTTATAATTTAAAAAAAAAAAAAAAAAAAAAAAAAAATGCAGACTCCAAAGAAACCATTTTACATATAAGTTTTTGTGTTAGGTTAGGGGGGGGCAACTTTTTATCAAATTTGTAGAGAAAAAGAAAAGTCCCCCCCCACAATGAAGAAAAAACTTTTCTCACTAAAATTACAAAAATAACATACAGATATTATCATAGCTAGGGTCATTAAACTTTTATATTTTGTGGAGATGGGTGGGAGGGAATTCTTTCTACATTAACAAATGTTTGGTATGAAAATATTTTAGATAAAAATAGACATTTTATGCACAAAAATGCAGTTTTAACTCATTTGAAAAAATTCAGAAAGAAAATAAATGTACCTATTAAAAAAAAACAACAAAAAAAAGTGTTAGCAGAATTACTTTTGAGTATATATATAATGTAACTGGAAGAAAACTCAATCATGAGTAAATTGTCATTATAAATTTATTTTGGCAAAAAATATAATCTTTGTCTCTTCAGATGACATACATGCTTAATTTGAGGGTGAAAACAGCAAATATGAATTACAGTATATATAATATTTTTTCAAAATCCCTCATACATTCTGTACACAAATAATCTACACCCATTGTCTTTAGATGCCTATATATATATCTCCAGTTGGCATCCAAAGACAATGGGTGTAGATTATTATATATATATATATATATATATATATATATATATATATATATAGTGTATTATTCGGTCCAGTTAAACCAGAGTTGGGAGTAATTACTTCAGGACAAGAAAATCATTCAGGATCTGAACATTTAAATTTTCCTGGTGGAGAGCTCAATGTAATTTTATACAGAGCAATATTTCTTTAAAGAAAAAACCAAAGACCGGTTAATTTAGAATTATAAATTTATTTCCATCCTGTTTTTCAGTTTCTGGTGTAAACCAAAAACACGAAGAAAAATATAACAGGACTTTTTCAGATCCAATGGATAAATAAAACAGAATAGACTTGTGGGGGGAGGGGGAGGGAGAAGAGATTAAGGAGTTACCTCCTCGTTTTATTGAATTTCCATTTTTTTAAAATTTTTTTTATTTACCTATTTATTTTATTTTCAAAATTCTTCCGTCAGTTATAATTACGGTAATTTAACTTTTTTATTTATTTGTTTAATTTATTTTCTTTTCATGTTAAGTTTGATAATTAACTTTTAAGAGAAATATTAATGCTTATATTAATTTCGATACCATTTATTTAGCTACCTATTTTTTCCTAGTGTGTATATTGGATATGTTTTTTGTCTGGTTTCACTATTTATGTTTTTTAAAATTTTTTTAGTCTATAGTTTAAATTTAGTCTTATGTCTACATCTAGCTATTAATTCACTTCTATTATTTAATAACTTATCAGGCCATTTATGTGTTAAAATATATATTTTCTCTTCTAAGCACAAATTGCATCTACTGTCAAAACTATTTGGAGTATTTGATTTTTTCAAAATAGACCATTCTATCTCAGGGGTTAACCCTTTGTTTTTTAAACACCAGAATTGTTTCGATAGTGCCGTATGGTGTTTTAGGTGTTCGTGCAAAAAACGTATCCAATATACACACTAGGAAAAAATAGGTAGCTAAATAAATGGTATCGAAATTAATATAAGCATTAATATTTCTCTTAAAAGTTAATTATCAAACTTAACATGAAAAGAAAATAAATTAAACAAATAAATAAAAAAGTTAAATTACCGTAATTATAACTGACGGAAGAATTTTGAAAATAAAATAAATAGGTAAATAAAAAAATTGGAAATTCAATAAAACGAGGAGGTAACTCCTTTATCTTTTCTCCCTCCCCCTCCACCCCATGTGTCTATTCTGTTTTATTTATCCATTGGACCTGAAAAAGTCCTGTTATATTTTTCTTCGTGTTTTTGGTTTACACCAGAAACTGAAAAATAGGGTGGAAATAAATTTATAATCCTAAATTAACCAGTCTTTGGTTTTTTCTTTAAAGAAAGATTATATATATATATATATATATACACACACACACACACAAAAGTAAATTTTTTTTTCTTTTCCAAAACTCAACATTCCAAGCAAAAATGATGGCATAAATAAGCATTTTTTTTTTTTTTATTAGTCAGTGTATAATTGAAACTAATATTACAAATTTCCAAACCAAAAATAACTCAGAAATCAATCAAAATATATCTTTGTCAAAAGTAATCTTAATACTCAAGTGGAGTTATTTATACTGGCACTCAATAGTCTATATAAAAAGGGACAACTTGCGTGTTGGTTTATCTAAGAATTCAAACAAAACTAGAAGCTTATTTTCTTCAAAATAACTATGTCTTTACAGCAAAATCAAGAACAATTAAATAATTTCAGATTGAGAGAAGTGAAAGTTTTCTCAATGTTTTAGCTAGAATTGGGGTAATTTTTAAAAGATACGCCATTTCATGCACATGCTGCAAACAAAAGAAAGCCAACAATATAAATACCAGATTCATGGAGCATCCAATATCTCTTAGATTTGAATTTAACAAATATGGCTTACTTTTATGAGCTATATTGAGTTAACACTAAGTATTGTCCATGGCCTGCCTAGTTCTGCCTGTTAAATGAATTCAATCCCACATTGTGCTTGTTAAGAAAAGATTAGTTAGCAGCAGGTTTTAGTTGAAACTGTATAAGCCATGGGTCAGCTCCACAAAAAAAAGAAAAAAATAATAATTTTAGAATACAGTAATTTTTAATAACTCTTCTGGTTTATCCTGGTGGGAGAGGGTATGTGACACTTAGCAATATGGATTTGGGCACTGGGTAGTTTTCTGTCTGGCTGGTCTGTGTCTAAAAGCTTTCTCACAAACTGCTCCTGTTCCAGGTAACCCACACTTGAATTCCCACAGCTCTGTTTGTATCCAACGTGGATAGTGAGTTGGGGAAGAACCCCAGCTAGGTCTAATGACTAACCTAAATGCCACTACTCAGAGCCACCACTGGTCTCAACTCCTCTTATAAACCTCCCAGAAATAAAGTACCTAAAAAATCTTTGCCAACTGAAGTTTAAAAACACAAGCATTGAAGACTTCTGTTTATCATGGACATTAAAAAAACTAACCCTTTCATCCCCATTGTAAAATCCCTCTCTTTCTATTTTATTATCTATTAAAATCTGTCGACCTTAACTAACCTTTTTATACAACTGCATACTCATATAGATAGGCTCACACCTATACACATAAGCATTATTGCATCTAAATACATGGACCTAGAAGGAGAAGAGCTAATAGTGTCATGGTACATTAACTACTTTCTTTTTTTTTTAAACAGGAACTCAGCATCAAGGTTAAAGCTGCAAAAATTGTTTTTTTAAACCTCCAAATCTGTGCTTCCCAAGGTTGGATTATGCCCAAATTGTTATGTAATCAATTTTTCGACTTTCTATTACCTAGTTGGGAATTTCAGAAGAAAAGTTCCATTATACTGTGAAAATATTCCTAGAGCATACCTGACTTAAATCTAATTTTTTAAAAAATCATCACAACAGCAAAAGTAGAATATCCCCAATATTAGCAACAAAATACTGATATCAAATAATCACTTCTCGAAATAAAATCAAAACAATGAAAAGGGGGCAAAGTACAAACTATAAAAATTCAATGAATCTTTTCAGTAAAAGAGTATACTATGGACAGCAAATGACCAATCAAATTGTATCTAGCTAGGGTTTAAGTAATGAAATGATACCGAAGATAAAATTAATTCATTCACAAATTACCATCCACTCCCAATTGGGGGGGAATGGGGGATTTTCCTAAAAACTCCAAAATCTAGCTTCTGAAGTCATTCTCTTGGTAACTGATTGACTACCTCTTTCAAAAACCTTGAAGTCTTGTGTTTGACTTATCCTTTGCACATTAAACAAGAAATCTTGTGATTGACCATTTATTGTTGGTCATACAGCTCAGCACCAGTGGTAGGAGTTGGCCACTATAAAATACAAGGAGTTATATATGTTTATTATATAAACCTAAAATAAATTTTTATTTTACCTCATGTCTACTACACTGCTAAAAATTTCATGTATTTGAAAATAGATACTATATTCATATGCAAAGCAGGTTTCATCTGAAGATTAATTTTAAACAGAGAAAAAAATACTAGCAATAAAACGGCGAAATATATATATATATATATATATATATATATATATATATATATATATATATATATATATATATATATATATAAAACAATTTCTTCCATGATGTTGCTGTCTCAGTACTATTTAATGGATACACCATCTAGAATCTAATGAAACACTTAAAGGAAAACCTAGATGAGAACAACACAAAAATGCTACATGCTGTTTGGAACAAATTCTGGAAGCAACACCCAACAAAACAGCAACTGTATGTTCACTTGCCTCCCATCTCATAAACCATTCAAGCAAGATGATCAAGACATGCTGGGCACTGCTGGTGAAGTAAGGATGAACTCATAAACAACATTCTCCTATGGACTCCTACACATGGATATATTTGTGTTGGCCAACCAGCAAAGACTTACATACATCAGCTTTATAAGGACCTGCCAAGAGAGATGGACAATATGGACAGATAGCAAGAGAAAGTCAAGCGACTCCATGCTATCAACACAACTTTATGATGATGATGATGATATATAACAATGCTATCAAAATCAGAGTTTCTGAAAGTGAATTTACTTTAACTTTTACATCTCTCATTTATATAGAGATAAGGTACAGTTCAGTAAACAAAATAAAAGATTTCCACTTTACTGTTCTCTGCCTCTTGTCTATCACAGTACTTACACAAAACCAGAAAATAACTAAGTTATAACTTTTCCTCACCCATCATAGATATTACACAAGCTGCAAACATCAATAAAAGAAGAAAACCAATGCCATTTGGATGTTTTTGTGGTTAAATCAATTTGAATATTACATTTTTACAAATGAAATAGTATGCCTAAATCTATCTTGACATTTATTGTTGATGGCAAACTGAAACACATTAATCCTATAAATATAGACAAAAGGAAAATCTTATTTGAAAGCTGTCATCTTTGTTGATAAGAAAAAAAATTAAAAACCTTAAATCTCAAAAGAAAACAACTTACGACTAGTCCAGGTTAAAAGTTTTCTCATTCCCTAATGATACCTGCATGAGTAAAATAAGGTCTTAAAAAAAAAAAGAAGTTTGGCTCCAGGTTAGCCTTGCCACACTTTTTACCTGCGCGAATGACATCCCAGGCACAGGTTTACATTATGTAAAAAAGAAAAAAATCCAAACTTAGATTGTCTATATACAGTTATTTCCCTTGGGTGTTAGGGTAATGTTTTTCTGAGATGTATTTATTATTGAAATAGCAACAATTGACCTAATTAATACAAGCTGGTGCAACAAAGTCAATACTAAATATAAACTAAGAGAGGAAAAGAAGTATTTAATAGAATGTATACATATTTATAATACTGGATCACCTTGTGTGATTTATGTGTAATCAATGGAATTTATAAAGAGTTTCTAATCTTTCACTTGAATATCCAGAAATTCATCTCTATTGATTGCAAAAATAAGGTAGACAAGTCACTTAATGGTTACTGATGATAAAAAACTATTTTTTTGTCTCTTTTTTTCTCTCTCTCTCTCCAGGTTGTCATCATATGAAAATGCCCTCTAAATATTGATTTTGAAACTGGAACGAATCATAATCAAAGACTGTCTAAGTTACCTTTCTCTCAAGAAAGAGGAAACAAATATGCTGGAGAGAAGAGGAAAAAAGGAAGGCAAGTGATTAAAAAAAAAATATATATATATATATATATATATATATATATTAAGGGTCTTGCTTTGTTTTCTTTTGGTGGGGTGCATATTAACCAAACTTTTAATTATTCAGACATCTTTCTTTAAATCAATTAAACTTTTTAGAATCATAAAAAACTCCTGGGTCCAAATTATATTTTACCTTGCTTTCAAATTAAACATATTCAATATTAAAAATATTAGTTTTTCTAAATGGCCTTTAATTTTATTTCTTCTAAATAAATTAAAACAAAAGAAAGCAAAATTAATTCAAATCATAACAAAAAAAATAAAATAACTGCTAAAAAAATGAAGTGTGAAAAATTTAATCCAAGATTAAATCCAACACAAATCCAAGATAAGCAATTCTTAATTGAATGTCTTCTACACTCAGTTCATAAATATATATATCACACATACACACCCAGTCTCATTTGTCATAGTGTCAGCAGGATGTTGTCTGTTTCGTTTCGGGTTTTTTTTTTTTAAGCATAAAACCATTTTCTTTTATTAGATCTACTAATGTTCATAGTACATAATCTACAGATTATAAACATATATGGTGCTAATGTATCTCCTTGCAAAACCAGTGACAATGTCAAAGAAGTCTGTGTCACTATTAGGCAAACAAACCATTGCTTTTGTGTTTTGTAAAGCATCATTATAGTGGTAACAGTTTCTTTGGGAAGATCATATGCTAGTGATACTTGCTCTATCTTTCCTCTATATGGAATCAAATGCCTTGGAGAAATCTATGAACAGTAGTGTTACCTTGAGATTTTTTAAAAATATTTCTCACAAATGCACTTGCCCGAGCCATCTCCATTTTAGTTGGCAAGCTTCTGAAATTAGTATACCAGTCCACATAACTCAACAGCAATATCTCATCTACTGAAAGTGATGTCAACATATGCTTCATGAAAGCATGAACTGCTATTGACAGGTTATCACTCATGAAAATCTGATCTCACAGATAATATAAAACAAGATTTCTTCAAAGCTGTGGCTGTGTCCATGCTACCATATAGATGCACCACCTGAATAACACAGCACATAGAGAAAAAACTAGTTGGGAACTACACAAGAATACTATGTTCTGTTGAAGCAATAACCCATAAAACAGCAGCTGTACAGCCACTTACCATCCATCTTGCAAACCATCCCAGTAAGACAAACAAGACAGGTGAAGCACTGCTGGAGAAGAAAGGACAAATTCATAAGCAAAGTTCTCTTATGGACTCCTATACATACATGTGCCAGTGTTGGCTGACCAGCAAGGACTTACATCAGCTTTGTGTAGACACTGGATAAAGTCAAGAGGATCTGCCAAGCGGGATGGATGATAGGGACAGATAGCAAGAGCGAGTCAGGAATCTTTGTCTAATCAACACAACTTGAAGATGATGATATATATATATATATATATATGTTATGACAGTGTAAACACAGAATAAATGGCACTTGGTGGTAGTCAGTTTATCAACTAAGCTATCATAAGACCAATGACTCCAATGATTACATAGGTGATGGTCCAGTTGTCACCCTCTCAACCGCTTAGACCACCAAAGGTTCACTGCTCCAATGAACGATTCAACCTAGGTTTGTTCAGTCACCTGCCCATGTTGTGTTTTAGATCAAGATAACTGAATGTCATCTTTTGCCAATCGCCAAACAGATCAGATAGGGTTGATCATTCAAAGAAAAATATAAACTGAAGTTGAAGGTCAGAGATAAAACAACACAAGGTTCTCAATGATTAAAACATAAATAAAGTCAGTTAAAAAAAATAATTCGGTTCTCTTTTCATAAATGATTAAGTCCGACCATACAAGTCCCTTCCCTGTTGAGTGAGGTAATACTATTCAGAGACTTGGCCCCATTTATTTCAGCAGTCAGTTTAGTTGTAAACACAGTCTTTCAAAACGCTAAGTCATTCTATGGTTTCCAATTCAGCTAAGTTTTCTGTTTGTCAGGTTCCCGTTACTAACTCGTGATTCTCGCTCCTGTTTCAGAAGGTCTGGCTCAAGGCTTCAAATGCAGAGGGTTAGGGGTTCACTGCTGTTTCTCTTTGGTCTGCCTAACTCTCTGACCAACTGTCTCAGCAACTCTTTCATCACTGACCAACTCCACAACTCCAACCAACTGTCACTTTGTGGCAAAAACTGAGTTTATATAATTGTTTCTCTTATTTCCAAGTGGGCATATCTCATCTATAGCCTTATCCTTAATTAATCTTTAATTATTAATTCCATTCACAGTTGCTCTCTGCTACCCCATTGGTGAATCCTTGTGCCTGCCACCAAACTGGAGAAGAAGGGTTTCTTCCCAACTCCATCTGTCGGCCTGTGCCTTTCTCTCTTCACGGGGCAGATCTCTCTCATTATCTGACCCATACGTCATGCCCAGCAAATTACTCACTTCAAAATTAAATCAAAAACATATTTCTCAAAGTTTGATTTTTCCCAAACTATTGGCTTGCACTTGGCAGGCCCCTTTGTGACCCTAACTCCAGATCTGCTATTGTTTTGGCTTGCTGTCTTTCTGATGACAAAATTGATATTAGCTTCCCTTTATTTATTTCTTTCTCTTGTTAGAAAAAACAATTTCATATGTTTTTGTATTTTTTTCTGCTAGCCAAAAATTAAACAATATTTCTCGTTTCCTTCTCATTTTGACAATATATTGTATTACTCTTAAAAAAAAAAAAAATAAAAAAAATAAAAAAAATAAATACAATATACTGATTTTATTCTTCTAAAATCAGCACATCTCATTTTTCTTTATTACAAAATCATTTTTAGATTTTTTCTCTCACTAAAGTCTCTGATTTTAAAATTCTAAAATCAGCATTGCCTCACTCAACTTTGCTATACAATGACCACATAGGCGAGAAACTGATAGTCACAAAGCACTGTTTATTATGTGGCTACGATATCTTAACATACTTGCTCTGTCACAGATATTGGCCTATGTATATAGTGCTTTTGATATAGAATCTGTAACAATTTTCATTTTTCAATAACTTTTGTAAGACTCAAGCAATTTTAATGAAATCTGCATAATCTTGTAGAGAATTTTATTAGCAATTGCATTTTGTAGTTCACCAAGTCACAAAAACTGCATTTTAAAAAAAGTAGACAATAAAAAAAATTTTTTTAAATCGATAAAAGTTTTACCAAAATTTTTACATTTTTCTGTTTTTTCTTAGATTCTTATGAAAACTAAGTCAATTTTTAATAAACCTCAAAATCTATAAAAAAAATATAAAAGTGGTTAAAAATCTGTAAAAGTAACCATTTAGAAATAGTAATCTTAAAACTGAACCAGTAAGAAAAATATATCTGCTTGCATAATATATATATATAAATTTACAGAACAAGAATATTTTAACATTAGAATAAACAAAAAATAATAATGTAGTGTCAAAATTTATGTGTGGCTCATGCTACATTTTTTGTATATGACCAACCAGTGGATTGGTTTGCATAAACAAAAAATATAGCATAATCCACCAGTAGGTCATGTTGCATTGAATGTGTTAAACAAAGATTAATTACATATAAGATATATACCACTAAAATAAAATCTTATGCCACTCAAATGATATTTTTGTTTATGTCAAGAATTGCTTGCCTGTATAATGTATTAATATTGTAAAAATTTTAGAATATCTTTGTCTAGTAATTTGTTTTTTTTACTGATATATGAGACTGAATACAAAAGAAAATCATAATTGATGTGTAATTCTGTTGGTTGATAATAATACCATGATTAAAAAAAGAAAAAAAAAAGGATATCCATTGAGTGGAAGGAATCAATTCATAAAAAAAACAATTGTCTCTCCAAGACATTTCCATCAAGCATTGATGAGAGATGCTCCATGCAAAAGTTCTGATCCATCTTGCAAAAGAAGCAATAGAAAAAAAAAAAATAACAAAAAAACAAACATTGGAAGTAGAGTGCCATTGGATGTTGGCCATTTTAAATAGATGGTCAAATTGTTTGGACTTAGACACAAGTGGCTGATGGGCAATATTCTTATATACAAACCTAATTATGCATACACACTTCCACAAAAAGATGCAGATATGTGCATGCACACAAACATTCCTATAATGGATGGAACAAGAAGCTATCTAAAGGATTGGGCAACTTAAAGCAGGAAATTTGTTTCCTCAAAGAAAGAAAAATGACTAATAGAAAATGTTTTATATTTCTAAATGAAGATGCATAAAATATTCAGTGAGGAAATGCAAGATAACTTGAACAGATAGTCAAGTAGATTGGTTTGGTTTATTTAATGGCATATCAACCATTTATGAGTTATTTAATGCCAGAATTTGAGTAATTTCTAAATCTTTAGAAATATAGTGACTGTAATCAATGTTCTACTGCATTTTCTTAATTGTTAAATATCTAATAGAAAATTTTCAAACAGTTCAATTTGACCCATAGATGAGGCACTAACAGGTACTACCACTCCAGGTCAGAGTGGACCAGAGAATGATGGCAATGAAGCAGTAATTCACATTCTCTTGAGCTCCAGAATTGGAATCTCACCATTAAATGGAGTTTAGTGTCATATCCAAGACACTCTATATTTTTTGAAGGCAGGTCCTTACCCTTCTGCAGAGGATATAGCGTATTCTAAGTCCCAAAGACAGGGCTTATGGTCAAATTGAACAATCTTTTCAAATTCCCCACTTTTAGGAAGTCACTCAAAGGTAAGATGGTATTTATAATAATGTTTGGAATAAAATCCATTTGCATAAGAAAATTAAATATATTTATTTACCAAAGCCTCTGCACAAGCAGGATGATACAAGGTCAATTTTTAACCAGAGTTTAATAGGTTTGAATTCAGAATTTTCCTTCTCCTCAACCAGTTGCTATATCAATGTTAAAGAGCCCAGTCTGCCCTACTATTTACCCATAGGTGAAGGCAGAATAGTTGGATTCATACCTTCCCAAGGGTATTAGTGCTATGTGAAATGTAAACAGTCTAATCCAGGATTAGAACTTAGGTCACTGGGTCCAACTTCTACAGCGATATCCATTACTCCACAAGTGCCACTAAAGACAGTTTAATATACAATCCTAAAGGACGTAACAGGAGAGGAAAAGAAAAAAGAATAAAATTGATAGATTTTAAATTAAGCAGATACACATTCTACATAAATTATCACAATTATTTCCCTAGGAGTATAAAATTTGCATTCTGATGACACTTAACCACTATTGAAACCTGTCACTCTGATTTTCCAAACTGTGTTCTTCCTCATTTCTCACAGTATAGTAAATGCTTTTATTTTAATCTATTTTTATTGAAAAGTTAACCAAAAATAGAATTTATAATGACAGACTGATTAACTTTTGTACCATGTAGAAAAAATGAATGTAAATAGTGTGAATTTTAATTGCCAAGAGAACCAAAATCCCTCCCCTAATAAATTCTTCAGTACATAACCAATGAAAAGTTTCTAATCAACACAATTTAAAATAGAATCAAACATCATTTTCCTATATGATATTTAAAGTGCACAATGATTTCTGTACAGAAATATTACTTTTAACAAGAGCCAGTAATTCAAAAGAAAGTAGGAGAGCAAGTTTCTCAGGCAACCAAGCTTTTTAGTTAATTTTTTATCAATATGTTTGAAAGAAAATATGAATAAGGATTACTTCAAAATGATATATATATATAACAGTTATGCTCTCCAATTATGGTATGTTTTTAAATTTTCACTTGCAGATTTCATAAAGCAGCACAAACTGCTTGGTTTTTAATAAATTTGGAAAAAGCTAAACAATTAAAATCAAAATTTACTATAATAGCTATCCATTCTTCTCTCATACACAAACATTTTGAATATATTCACGATTGAAATTATTAAGAATCAAGTGTCTTTCTTGAAACTGTTTGGTCGGTTTTCATTAGGTTCATGAATCAAAACATTTGACCTTTCCATTATTTACCATGTCTACATAAAAAGAAGTGGGCGTTTATATTGCAAGAACATTTCTATAGTTATAATCATTCCATCATTTTATGATCAGCCAACAGCAAGAAGATCCATAGCCTGGAGGGTAGGAGATGATAGATCAATAAGAAAACTTTTTTTTTCAAAATGCACCTCCACAAATAAGTGGAGGAGAGAAAAAAAAAGAAATAATTTAATGCAAAATTCCCAAGCAGATACACTAGAATCAGAAAACTTGCAGTCCTATCAAGCAGACTCCAAACGCACCTTAAACAGAAGCTTGCAAAGTGGATATTAAAAAAAAAACCTGGGTTTAAAAAAGGTTTAAAAGAAGTTTGGTTCAAAAAGAGAGAAAAGCAGCAATCACCATTAAAAAAAAAAGAAAGATTGGGGGGGAAAGCAGCAAGCAAGAAAAATAAGAAACAGGATTCCAGAATGAAGAGATGTAACAAAGTCTGAGGTTAAAAACTCAAACCAAATGATGAAGAAACTGACCTGCGAGAGAAAAACAACCTTGGGGATACAATTTGCTTTTTATCATTGGATTCTGCTCGTCATTCTGTGTGGAATCTGAGTCGTCTAACCAGAAGAAAGCAGATGATGTAATGGTGCAACAGTTATGGCCACACACTAATCATTAGAGAAATTGCTTTTATTACTATTGCTGTCACATAATACCTGTTACATTTAGGGTAGAACATTGATATGCAAATGTAACAACTATTATCGGAGAATAGTAAGTTATTAAGATAATATTACTTATGTTAATGATTTAAGAGTTGTATCCCATCTAGTGACAGAGACAAAAATTCCAAATGTGATTTTTTTGTTTAAATAGTGTAGTCCTATTGAATAAAATACAAGCTTCCAACATTACATACACAGCTTTGTTGTTGTTGTTAATAATCTAATAAATATACAAAAGAATATTTGTTACGTTACACAAATACAAAGCAACTCTGTTGTTTCTTTAGATATGAAAATTTATTAGTCTGCAACATTTCACACAGCAGTTTTCACCGAAATGAGAGAGAAAGATAAATTGAAAGAACTAATGATGTTCATTAGAAATCATGGGAGGCAAACGATCAAAACACCGACTTTATCATTTCACCCTGTCAACCCACAAGGCTGCTCATTCCTTAGACCTGAATCTGTCCAACCAACTGAAACCCTTTGCTTCCGACTGACTGACCACTAAATCACCCTGTTTATACATTACATTGATTATCTCATCAACTAAAGTGGTCAGAACATGTGTCATTAACTTTTAGTGTTACATCATCTTATCTTAACCTCCGTTGATAAAATGTTTATCTTTTTAATATCTGGCCTACAACCTCGAATTCAAAACAAAACCTTATTATGAAAAGACTGATGTGTATATATGTAAGTCCTGACCTTTAAAAATTGAAGCCTGCAATCAAGCACTCAATGCCTTTAGTTAGCACACAATTTACCTTCAAATGCAACTTACACTTCAACTCAAAGTTTTTTAAACTTTTTTTTACTAACTCATAATTTATTATTACAATGAAATAACTAATATAATTAATTACCATCCTTTATTAAATTACATATTTTCAATGATCTATCTTGGAATAAACAGGCACAATTTCAAAAATGCCCCAGTTGTAACAGCAATTCTATCTTCAACTCTTCTGTTATAGACATAATTTATTGGTGCTGAACATGCCAAAGTTGTTTTTGAAATGATAGACATATGCAACATTTTCTATAAACATGACCATTTCTTTTTGGCAGGAAAATAAACTGACAAAAACTTTCAGCTTCATAGAAAATTATTTTTGTTATCATACATACTCACATATCATGTGACTTATTGAGATCTTTTGCAGCTAAAAATTGTAGGCATACCAGTTGGCCTAGGCTTAGTCTTGGCTAACTATTTACACACAAAGTTTGTATCACACAAGGTGCAAGCTACAAAATATTAAGCTAAAATTTAGGTCTCAGAAAGTCACATGATACATCAGTATGTATGGTAATTTCAAATATTCAATATTTGTTGAGTAATAACAAATACAATGATTTTCATAAGGATACTATTTATCAAAATGAAAATAGGTTATTAGTGTGACATCACAGGTAGTAATATAATATCAAAATATATAAACAAATACATCAAGACTTCTATACACTTTGATAACAACATTTAAAATGGCACAGCAAATTTTTGCAATAGGGAAAGTAAGCACCAACTACACACACAAATTTCATTATTTATCACCCACTGTCTTGACCATTATTCCATGTCTTTACTTTATCAGAAATATTTTAACTTTAGCAATTTCCTGCATTAAGGGATGTTTGAGGATTAAACACTATTTGAATTTTTTTTTTTTAATTAAAAATTTGCTTCAACTCACAAATTAGCCATTAAATCAAGACTGAAATGATAAAAAATGTTGGAATATTTTACAGTAGTAACTCTTATTGTTAATAATTAAATAAGAATCCCAATAGCTACAGACTAATCAAACACGAGGAGAAAAATAATGGAAGAATTCAGACTTGACAATTTGATATTACACAATTATTGTATGGTCTATAACTGTTTCTTTGCACTCATATCCACAAGAAATGCATGAATCCATCTCTTCTCCCACCTGCCATGGGTAAATAGGGCAGACTGAGTAAAGCAACCAGTCTAGAAGGAAATTTCTGAATTCAAAACAGCTGTAATCTGCTTAAAGATTGACCTTGGGTCAAATCATGCCTGTGGAAAAAGGGGAGGGGGTAAATACATACAACTCAGTGGCATAAGTGCTTACCATATATTAACACAGTTGGATTGTTGGTTTGGAATAAGCAATAAATAACTCCCTGTCTGAAATATATAACCATTGACATTGCATTCTGAGAAAAATGAATCTTCTAATTATGATAAAAAACCTAACTCATGTGAGCAATTTAATGCAATGTCTCTTGCAAGGAAAAGGATGTCTTGCAGTTGTTGGATTAACTATTTGGAACTTCACACTTTCTGGATTTAATACAAACTGGATTATATAATCTTTATTGACTTGGGACTGGATACCATTCATTTGGGAGTTAACTGGAAGTAAATCCTTTACTTAAGTTTATTCTCTGTGTTATTTCAGTCTTTATTTAATGGCTAATTTGTGAGTTAAAGCAAATTTTTAGTTAAAAAAAAAGATTCAAAATAATGTTTAATCATCAAACATCCCTATCAGCTATGATTTTTTTAAAGAATTTATAAGGATTAAACTGGAAATCAATTCAGTTATATTTATTGTTTCTTGTTGAAAGCTGAATAATCACATTTAAAACCTTTTTATTCTCTTTCAAAAAGTAAAAAGAGGAAAAAAAAAAAAAAAAAAAAAAAAAAAAAGATAATTTTCTATTCTACTTTAGTGATATTGTTATCAATTATTGGATGAAATTAGTGATAGCATTTCTTTATTCTCTAACTTTAGAAAACTTTAGTAACTACCATTTGAAAAGAATCTGAAAGAAAAAAAGAGTAGTCTGACAATACTTGGACAGTGTTCCCATCTAGATATCCATATAGTTATTAACCTGTAAATAACATTCCATGTTTTAACTGTGCACATATTGACATCACTTTCAGTGGATGAGATATTGCTAGCAAGCTATGTAAACTGGCCTACTAATGAGGAGATGGCACCATCTTGATTAAAATGGATGAACTCTGTTAAACATTATTCATTCTAACATTCATTTTAATTTTTTTCATAATTTCAATGTTGAAATTGTTGGGACTTGAATCTATTCTTTACTGTGTTCAAAACCAACTCAAAGTCTTATGTATTTTTTATTTTTGCAGAATAACAAGGCAGTTTTTCATTTGGAAGAGAACACAGTCCAAATGAAAAACTACCTTATCACAATAGAAATAAAACTAGTCCATCTAATTTCAGTTACTTTTATAGTACGAAGTTTAAGCAGTTGTATTTATTCTTTTATGTAAAGAAAATGAAAAGTAGAATAAGCTAGAATTTTTCCTTTGCCAATTCTTCATAGACCAAAATAGTTGGCGTAATGAAATGGATAAAGCCTTTTGGTAGGCAAAAGAAGAACTATGTAATCTTTTTGAAGTCACATGTATAACAGTCTAGTGTAATCAGACAAGTCTAATCATGATTTTTAGCTCAAATATTTTTTATACTAATGATAACACGAGTGTAACACTGTTTAATACATAAGCCTCAATTAAAGGAACACATCAGCAGACTGGCATTGTTTACAAAAGCAAAGAAGTTCTCATGGTGTAATGGCTATCATAAAAAATGGATATGGTAACCAGAGTTCAAATCCTAGACAAGGCTGTCTTCATTTCACATAGCACCAATACCCTTAGGAAAAGTATGAATCTAACTATTCTCTTTCTCCAGCTATAGGCAAATAGCAAGACAGATGAGGCTCTTTAGTATGGCAACTAGTCAAGAAGGAAAACTGAATTCAAACCTGTAAAACATTGCTTAAAAATTGACATTGTAACACATCCTCCTAGTGCAGAGGGATGGGCTAAATATCTACAAAGCAAAGTAAAGATTTTGATTATTTGAACCAGTTTTAAGTTTGCCTTTTATTAATATTCATAGATTTTATTAATTTTTTTTTCTTCTTTAACAACATATTTCTGCTTAATCCTTGTGAAATATATCTGAATTATTTTACATATGAGTAATGGGGGAAAAAAAATGATATGAAATGTGAGAATATTTTGAATAAAAGATTCAATTTCTATGGCATCTTCACCAATCATTCTGTTTTCAGAGAATTTTGAATGATCATCAAACAATATCAATAATTCTATTGTTTCTGCTAATAAAAATATCAACTCATAACTTCCTTTTCCTCTTGTCAAAAGCCATCTTAATGAAGGTGCTTGTGGTACAATGGTTATCATCATAGGTAGTGGACTCAGCTACCAGAATTCAAATCTTCAACAAGGCTGTTTGCATTTCAAATAGTGCTAATACTCTTGGGAAAGGTATAAATCCAACTATTGGTAAATAGTAGGATAGATTGGGCTCTTTAACCTTGGTATGACAACTAGCCTAGGAGAAGAAAAACTCGGAATTTAAACGAGTGGTAGACCTAGAGAATAATAGGTTCCACTAAGCTATTCCTGTCCAATACATGCTACAGGAGTAACATCCTCATGACCACTCCAGGTTATGAGACCAGTAAAATAGCCATTAACTGATAAATTCTTTCTTAGAAGAATTAACTAACCAAAATATTACACTGACTTCTAGAAATACTTTACAGAAGTCCAGGCCAGTAGTGTTTAGAGAGTCAAAAAATTCAAAATATAAAACACTGATTTATTTTTATATCTAAACATGTATTTTCAGTTATTTCTTAATGTCACGTAGCCATATACATGAATATGGACATGTGCAAAATAGACATGTAATGTTCATAACGATAGAATATATAAAGAACAGGAATCTCAAAAACACGTAACTACTTCTTGTTCAGGTACGAAACCTTTTTATTAACTTTGAGTTAAAGGTTTCGACGTAAGGAGGAGAGACACAATCTTCTATGCTGTCTTATTCATTTGGCCCCCAACCCATAGGGCGCAAACTCGCCTCGCGCCTGCGAGCTCCAAAATCGATCCTTCTCATTTGGCGTCTAAAACCCGACTCTTATTTTTTTCAAATTTTCACACAAACTTCCGCGTGCTTCTGGTGCGTGACATCACCTGCACCTTGTCACCCAGTATCGTCTCGGACTGTTATGACATCTGAGTGACACCTCCATCCACTCGCGCGCACCCGCGTTAACACCTGCTTCAATCTTACACCCAACCAACCCATGTGCTGAGCCGAAAGGTTCTCAGCCTAACTAAACTCAAAGGCATGAACCGAAATCCCTCGGCTATTTCATAACATTAATAAAAGCAAATTTGGATCCTTGAATTATTAAGAACAATAACTATTTAAAAAAAAAAAAAAAAAAAAAAAAAGATTAAGTGCATAACAGTTTTAAGTAAAAACATGCATGAAGTACATTAATAAATTGAGTTAGTACCCCAAACCCAATAAAATTAGTAAAGAAATAAGAAAATAAATAAAATTTTTCAGAAATAAAAGTGAATGAATAAAAGAGATTAATTTTCAATCCCTCAAAAATTGTATCCATGTAAACTATTAATTGTTTTTACAATGTATCAATAGCAGTTACATTTACATTCTGTAATTTTCAGACAAGTCACCATCATCATCCCAATAATTGTTCAGACTACTTGTTCTTGGTTGATCCATTGTTTTCTCGATCCTTTTTCAAACTAATGTAACATTATAAATGGTACTGGGGTACAAATAGATAAGTTATGAATAAATAAAAATTAATCATAGCAGCCAGAAGATGACAAAGTTCAAAATTTCATCCTGGTAGGCTGGGTATAACAAGATATACTTGATCAAGTGCCCTAAATTGAAAAAGCAGTTAATTAGGATTTACTGAGGTCACCAGACAATCAGCCATATAAATGGTTGGTGGAGAGTGGGGGAGATCAATCATTAAAAACATTATAGTAAGAAATAAAATGAACAAGTCAATAGTTTGAATGACTCTTGAAATGACATGTACAAACAAGTTGTTCAAAAAGTATGTACTTGTGTATGAAGTGTATTAGAAAATTATTTTGCTTTCTTATTACTATCAGTTTTAAAAAGTATTTTTCTTGTTTTTTAATTAAAACTCATTCAGGCCATTATTTCTACAAGAGAAAGAAACTCAGAGCATCAGAAACAACAACAATAAAGATAAACTTCTAGTGAGATTTGAACCATCATCCTTTTTTGCTAGAGAAATCCTAGCTTTTGTTCCAACTACTTTACCATTTAAGCTACAAGAACAATGGTAATGCAGTCATCAAAATAACACAAATAAAACTAGCCATATACTCTTGTCTCTGATTTGTCAGCATATTTAAAGTTATTGTTTTGACACTAGAAAAATACTGATTAAAATTAATAATACTGGATTAACATCTTCATCTAAAATATATTAAAATTGAAGAGTAAATTTTAAAGGAGCAATTTTAAAAATATTTTTAAAGAAATTTAAGTGATTTATTTATATGAATTATAATAATCTAAAATAAATTATTTTCAATTTCTACAAAATTTTGTTTCTAAAGAAGGACAAAATCTCATCCCTGTTGATATTTTCAAATAGGTCCTTCATATCATTTGCAATGAAAAAATGTCTAATGAGAGTTGAAGCTCCACATTCTATGAGAAAATGTTTAACAGTGTAGGGTGTTTGATATGCTATACACTATGGTTGTTCCTCTTCTTTGAGTAGAAAGGAGTAAGTCTTGTGTGACCAATGTGCATTCACAATATAGAGACTTGTTCCCTTTGACTTGTGTTTCTAAAAACTGGTTTTCATTCTCCTAGCATAGGTTTTATCAGAAAGAGTTTATTATGTATGTTGTTATACAAGCATAGTTGCCATTTTGGGTTTCAAGTCGGTGCATGGAATTTTGACTTTGTTGAGGAGGCCATATCTACAGCCAACTTGGCCACTAAGTTAACTTTTTTTTTTGTTTTCCTTTATTCTAATGTGGCTTGGGATCCAGCATGCTAGAATCTCTTGAGCTGGACATGAAGTCCAAATGACCCAAGAACTTAAAGGCCAATTTTTATCGTTGCTAGTTTCTACACCATAAGATTTTTATTATTATAGAGGAATTCATTCCAAGTTAACACTTTCAAAAGCTGTGATATTAAGAAAGGATTTTAATTATTAAAGATTATTTCACTGCTAAACACCATCCTCCCACCTAACCATGAATGATATAAGAATAAATCAGAAACTAACATAACTGAATACTTTGTATAAATATTTTCAAGTGAACTTTTATATGCGAGAGAAAAAGAAAAGAGGAATCCTATAGGTGATATGAATTATATAGTAGACAAAAAATTATTATAATAGGTATATATACTCAGGAGGAATTGAATCCTTTTCTGTATAAGAAAAAAAAAGTTCTGCTAAAGATAATGACTGAATACTATAGAATTGTTTATTTCCATTTCCCCTCCTCACTCCCGCCAAATCCAAGACATTTGAGATTTTATCAGTTTACATAGAAATATATTTTTTCAATGATTGATTGATTTTAGTGGCATGTCTACCCATCAAGGATTATTTCATATCTAGAGATTGAGAATTGGATACATTTTTTTGTGTAGTTGTTTTTTTTTAAAAGATTTTGGCATTTGGTTATATGATATCAAGTATTACTATATAATACAAATAATTTGTTAAATCTATTTGACCCATAGGTGGGACCCTAACAGGTACTACTCCAGGTCAGAGTGAACCAGAGAGTAATAGCAATGAAGAGGTACTCTATACTCCCAAGAGCTCCAAAACCCAAGCCTCACCATCAGATACAGTTTAGCATTGTAACTATTCTTAATACAAATAATTTACGGTATCAAGTAATCCTATTTAATACTAATAATTTTCAAACAGATCTATTTGACCTAATATGTACTACGACAGGTCAGAGTGGGCCTGAGAGTAATGGCCATGAAAGAGTACTCCACACTCCCAAGAGCTTTAAAACTAACTTCATTATCAGGACACCTTTTTTTGTGGGTGTAAGGGTCTTGCCTCTTCTGCAACAGATATAATCTGCATATTTTAAGCTCTACTGACAAGGTGAAATGATGAACAGACAAAAATCATCAACTTATCACTCTTCTGGCCTTGTGTCAAACAAAAAGACCAAATTGATTACTAGGTTTCAGATTTTCTTTTGCATTGATCTAAATTTTATAAACAAAGTGGGATGGCTTGGTTGCTATTTAAATTGTCTATTTCAATACTATCAGCCAAGTTCATCAATAAATAATCTAATGAAAGCTCACAGAAGGTTCAAGAGTAATAAGTCATTTTAATTTTTTTCTTAAGTATTTGCCAACAATTTCAAGTTCACTTTATGAAGAGTACATGTAACAAGTCAGGCTGACTAAAAATTCTTCATATAATAATTCTAATGAAATGAAAAATGACTATCTCATTAATATAAAATTGATTTATATAAATCTAAGTTACTTATTAATATTAGTGTGTGGGAGGAGGGGGAAGTCCACATAACAGAGTAGCTAACATACTGTACTGCAACACCATAGAAAGTAAGTTCAAACTCCAGTTATGCTATAACGTTCATTTTTAGACTAATACCCATGAGAAAGGTATGAACCCCTTTATTCTCCCCTCCCCAGCTATGGGTTGAATAGTACCACTATTGTTTTACAAGAAGGGCTTTTGTATTAAATAATTCATGAAGGTTGATATTCCACATTGATCTTTTAAAACAGAATATTCAATTAATAAACTTGTCTTTAATAATTCTTTATTGAATAAGTATGGAAAAGGAAAAATGAAGATTTATTTAAAGTATCTATAAAAAAAGGAAAAAAAAACGGTGCCTGTTTGAACATGTCAAAACCTATGGTAGATATTTGTTAGTTTACATGAAATATAGTCAACACATTTCTGTTCTTGTAAAATCTATAAATGTAAAAAAACAAAAAAACAACCAAATCCTATTTTGCATGATAGCTCAGAAGTTGAAATAGAAAATCAGAAAAGCATCATAAGATTAAGTATTAATGATCCAGTTTCCTTGACTACCAACCAAGAAGAGTCCTGCAAGAAAAGATTGTCTTTCAGATCATAGTTAAAAATGAGATGCATAAAATCAAGTAGAAAAGGTGCCTGAATTAGATCATAATGACAACAACTAAAGATTCAGATAACAATTCCTGCAATCTTCCTTTTACTGAATATGAGATGATAATTCAAGGTTGTTGTACAATTACCCACCTTACACAGGATAGGGCTTTAAAGAAAAGAAACAAAAATTTGTTTGATACAACTGAAATAATATTAATGCTAATTACAATTTCCTTTTTTGTTTTAATTTTCAGTCACTTTTTATTGTAACTCATACAAGTTCTCATTCCAAATCTGAGATCTTTATGATTTTCAATCTGCATTGCTCCTCAATGTAATACTCAAACTTGCATATCCTTTTGAATTAGAGAAACCTGGTTAATCACACCAGCTACTCTACCAATTTAGCATTGAGATATTGGTTTTCAGAAGCTCAAGTCAAATCTATAAACTCATTCCTTATTCTGTTTATTGATCTCTGGGCACCATTAGAGTTTTTGTCTGTTGTTTTTACACAAGTAATATTAATAGTATCTTTCATTTTTTGGATGACACAATATTAGTAATTAATCCTTCTCTGCCATCTTCTAAATAATTGGTTGCTTTATATTGCTTTTGTAGTAGAATGTTGACCTAGGTTACAATAAAAAAGCAACTAAAAATTAAAAAAGGAAAATACAAGGTCTAGCAAAAAGATCTCCCTGATAAAAATTGCTACTGCACAAGTACCAATATCAGAAATATGTCTTTGAGCAGCAGATATTTCATTTGCCATCACAATGTAAAATGGTGAGCATTGTACATTTGTGATTGAAATTTATTTAAAAAATGATGACTATCATTGCAACATGGTGGCATCCCATAGGTTGCTCACTCACCAGATCTATCCCCTTTTGATTACTTCCTCTGGAGATGCCTAAAGTCTCAAGTTTTTAAATGCATCAGACAAGTGAAAGATATTTTTAGTCATGAAATCACAGCAATCCCAGAGACAATGTCTAAGTAGAACTTTAGGATGAGGCTTGTGAGGACAAGAAATTGGATAACACAATCTTTAAATTTGCCATAGCAGTAAACATCTTAACATTGTTAAGTGGATCCTAACTCCAGTTTCTCGGATTGACTCTTCTTGTGACCAACTATGGCATTGTTGCTACTACTCTTTCAAACTTCTGACATACCCTTGAATATATGGTGGTGCCATAAAAACAAAACCTTTTTGCATATGTAACCCCCAGAACTAAAGAATCTTTTAAAAAATTATATCCTTATCTATTAACCTGTAACCTTACCTGCACCAGACTTCAATTTATCATGGACATTGAAAAAACTAATCATTTCATCCATTTCTATTTCATTATCTATCAAAACCTGCTAATTACACTAGTTATTAAACTATCCTTCCAATACTACTATACACACACATCCATCTAAATACACACAAACCTCTACACTTGCACATACATGCATACACTATATATATATCCTCACATCTACATGCATTTTTGCAAAGCTAGATGGTAACTTCAAAAGGATGCTGCAAGCTATTTTGAACAAATCCTGGAAACAGTACCTCATGAAATAACTGTACAGCCTATTGCCTCCTATCTAACAAACCATCCCAGTAAGACGAACAAGACATGCTGGGCACGGCCAAAGTAGTTAAGACAAAATCATAAGCAATGTTCTTCTATGGACATTTACACATGAACACACCAGGATTGGTCAACCAGCTCTGTGCTGACACCGGATACAATCTGGAAGACCTACCAAAAGTGATGGCTAATAGGGACAGATAACAAGAGAGAATCAAAAGAATCCTGCCATCAACTTGATGGGGATGAGGGACAGAAGAGCTTATAGTATCACATTCTTTTAAAAGAATTTGATAATGCTTCATCTAAAAATAAATGATACAACAATCTTTCATTTTATGTGGTCTTTTGATCATAAAAATTATATTCAAAAAACTTTTATATTATTCTAAAATACATTCCTAATATGTTAGATTCTCATTTATCATACCACTATTATTACTATAACTGCAGACATTTACAAATAAGCCACAGACTATAAAGATGAAATATAAAAGAAATCCACAATTGTCTGGATTCTGTGAGACATCACAAATAATCAGGTATCAAAGTCAACAAATAACAAATAAATACATATAAAATGGGGACAGAATTCATCCTTGCTATATATTTATATAACCCGAGACATTAAGTCAGTTTTTTGTAGCCCAATCAGTTGTGGCTATAGAATACCCAGACATTTCCACAGAGGAATAAGACCCCTCCCCAATGAGTCTCCCAGATATGGCATCAAACCATGAGATGGTGAGGCTCCAGTCTTGGAGATTTGGGGAATGTGGAGTGCCCCTTCATTGCCATTGCACCTAGGTCCATTCTGGCCCCAAGGAGTAGTACCTGATAGGGTGCTATCTATAGGTCAAATAGAACAAAATGTGTGCAAACAAATGACTGATATTAAATTGTAACTGTTATATAGCAATAATTTAAACCATTTAACTGTGTGCAAGAAAGAGCTCAGGCCCATTCAAGAATGTTATCAACAAAATGTGTTTACAAGTCATATATATTTAATATACATATATAAACAAGATCTGGCATTAAATGACCAACAAGGGTTGATATGCCGTAAAACCCAACCAAACCAATTATTCTTTAAACATAGTACAATTAGTTTGAATTCAGCTTTCCTTCTCCTTGACAGGTTATCTTACCAAGGTTAAAGATCTCAGTCTGCCCTACAATTTACCTATGGGGGAGGAATAAATGGATTTATGCCTTTCCCAAGAGCATTAGCACAAAGTTAAATGCAGTTGTGTACAGGATTTGAATGCAGGATGCGGATTCCATTTCCTAAGACAATAACATTTGTGCTAAAAACATCTTAATGATTGACAATATAGATTTGAAATCTACAAATTTTTACATTTTTATCATATTTGTTATTCTTTTAGAAGAATAATGATTGACAATGTTATCTCTAAAAATGAAATAAATAAATGATACAACAATTCATTGTATGTAATCTTTTGATCATAAAAATTACCAAGTCAGTAACCTATCCCCATGGGCAGATACCCAGAGGAGGCTCAAGTACAATGAAGAGAACTCTAATACATCATTAGATTTATTCTTTACATTCATTGTATAGAAATTGTTCAAAAGTTTGTCGAAGACTTTCACAATAATTAGCAACCATCTTTTTAAAGAGAATTATAATGGGCCTGAGGCCTGACTGACTCTTTTTACAAAAAGAAGAGAAGACATGGTGAGGTGGGGAGGGGGCTATCTGTTGCAATCAAAAATTATAAATCAGAATTGTTTCCAAGAAATTTATATTTTCTGTAATCTTCTGACACCCCCCTTTTTTTGCAATTCACACAGGCTGTCACTATCCTTCTAATACTACACACACACATCCATTTTATTAGGGTAATATACTTAAAATGTTTTTAGAGAATAAAGAAATTTCCAGTCCAATTTGCAAATGAATGATAATTTTGAGGGATTTGAGTGTGCTGAACATCATCTTTTAATCATGCAAATTCTTGATATAACACATATCTATAAAAAACTAATTAGAATCCTTCATTCTTTCCTAAATAGAAGCACCAATAATATAATCATAGATTACTGTTAACTATGAACTGCTAATTAGAATCCTTCATTCTTTCCTAAATAGAAGTATCGATATCATCATGGACTGCTGTTATAATAGGAACTCAACTGATTTACAGATCATCGAGGCTAAAAATAAAGAATATCCAATAAAGAATCTTTATTTTAAGCTCTTGTTTTGGATATAGCAGACATATAAATTATGATTCCAGTTAATGTTTGATTTTTATCAAGAGTGGTGTAATAACTAGCAAGCTAAATTAGCAGATCATGGCTAGTTGGTCCTATTCTCTCAGGGCACACCATACTTTTAAGTTAATAAATGACTAATGCTTGATTTTCATGTTTCTTTGGTTTGAATGCAAGCTTTAGCCCTTCATGTCAAATTGCAATAACGATTCTGGTAGCCAATCCAGTGTACAATTTGGTGTATCAACCAGAACAAAAGTTGATATCCAATTTATCAACAATTCTTACTGTCTTCATTTCCTGGAGTGCAAAAATCCAGATCATCACTCAAATTGCAATTTACAGACCATCATTTGACCAGTGTATACCATAATGGTTTTAGAAGTGGTGGTGGAGATGATGGTGATAGTAGATGCTGGACACATTTGATTTACTTTGAGGGGAAAAGAGAAGAGTCTCTGAGTGGAGATGGTAAGAGAATAGAGAATCAAAATGGTTGAATAGGCTGTTGGATTATTATCTTGGGTATAAGCCATAAACAACTTCCCATCTGTAATAAAGAATCACTGACAATGCATTTTGGGAAAAAATGAATCTTCTAATGTTTATAAAAAAAAACAAAAAAAAAACTAATGTACGCCATTTAATGTGGCATTTCCATCAAGAAAAAGAATATCTTGCTTAATTTGGATTTACCTATTTGGAAGTTTATCGTTTCTGGATTTAATACTGAACTGAATTATATAGTCCTTATTGTGAGCCAACTGGAACTGAACCCTTTTCACAAGTTTATTTACTGTATTTTGTATAACCATTTAATATGTCACATCAACATAGCCATTCAAAGGCAAAGAAAAATAGAAGCATACCAAAAAATACATAAAAAGATCATAAATAACAGTCTGAACAGAAGTAGATATTTCAATCCTGATTCATCCTAACTGTTTTGGGATGGAGTGAAGTGTCAGGGAGTGGGGGTGGGTCAACCATCAACAAGCCTGAGCAAGAGAAATAAAGAAACTTGTAAATTCAGTAGAAAATAGAAAAGAGAAGGGGAAAAAAAAAAAAAAAAAAAAAGGAGAGTGAATAGTTTTAGAGAAGTGAGATTAATAGATTGCTTTCTTGGAGACTGGCAGCCATTGTAGAACTGTGTGTAAGATGAGAGTGGATTTGTCCAGAGATGATCGATTAGTAATTACTACTACAAAAAGGGTGGGGCAGATGGAGATTGGCTGAGAAAGAGGGGAAAAAAAAAAAACAGAGTACAAAGCAGAGTGAACAAATGGTAATGGATAAATTCTGCCTGGAACAGAATTGTACAAGAGAGTAAACATCAAGGGTGGGTGGGAGAAACGCCCAAAAGCAACAAAGAAAACAGGACGAGGAAAGGTTTCTTTCCAAGGTGATATTTCTGATATTCTCATCCAGATTTGCACAAAAGTCAAGTAACAGAAATGCAATATTCCAATGCATTTTACATGTCACCAACTGAAAGCTTTTTAACAGCCCAACTTCCAAAATGGAAAAAACCCTCTTAAATACTCTCTAAATACATTGTGACTTAATAAATTCATGTTTAATTGATAAAAAACATTTTATCAAAGAAAAAAATCCAAGTAACTATTATACACAGATGTACTCAGACTAGGGTTTGGGCTTAGAATATGCTGATTGCATCCTCTACTCTCAGCAAAAAAAGGGTGTCCTGGATATGACACTAAACTGTATCCTATGAGTCAAAATAGACCGACAGAAAAATTATTCATATTCAATAGGATCATAAGAAGAAAAATAAAATTATATAAAACAACTACACAAAAAATGTAAATATGAACATATAATGAATATGATTCCTTATCCTCTAAGCATAAAATAACATTAGATGGGTTGACATGCTGTTAAAATCAATTAATCAATCATATATAGCATTAGTTGTGAAGTTTCTTAAATCCAGAAAAAGGACAAAAATCCTAAACATGTAAATATGCTTTTACCAAATCCCTCTACCATAAACCAGGTGCAACACAAAGTCCATTTTTAACCAGAGTATAGCTAGTTTTCCTTCTAGATGGGTTGCCTAACCAAAAGCAAAAGAACCCAGTCTTTACCCATAGTTGAGGTGAGAAGATATGGATTTATGCCTTTCACCAGAGCATTAGCATGAAATGAAACAGCTTTGTCCAAGATTTGTAGATGGGTAGCCAATTCCATTTCCTATTACAAAAGCCATTATACTAAGTGGGCCTAAACATGAAAACAACAACAAAAACTTGTTTTAGTTGTTATACTCATAACGGTTTAGCCAATGTACCCTCCAGCCTTTTTTTAGGTATCTTGTGTTTTGATTGCTAACTTTCAGGGAATTTCAGATCGTACCCTTTACCATAGCAGTAGATAGTTATTCTAAGGCATGAAGAACAGAATGAAAACAATCTATTCCAGTTGATTGGATAAAGTGGTAAATTCGAAATTCCATGAAGATAATTGACTATAACAAAAGGCACTTTTGACAAGGCCTGAGGGTACAGTGGCTGAAACATCGCGATTATATAACAATCAAGATAAGCACAATAGTTCAAGACACATAAATGTAAATTTTTTAATTTCGAAATGGAATTATTGCTACTAATCATGAATTTCATAGACTAGTACTTTTAAATATTTATGAAATGTTTTCCACAGATTTCTATCACATTCAATGAATACACGTAACTAAAAAAAAAAAAAAAAAAGAAAAGAATAGAAATTCAATAATAATTTTTTTGTGTGTGTTTTAATTAAGATGGTACCATCTCATTAAATAGCAAGGCTCTAAAATTACAGACCAATTTATATAACTTGGTAGCAATATCTCATCAACTGAAAGTAATGTCAACATATGCATAGGTAAAACAAGGGATACTATAGATATTGTTATCAACTATATGGAAATCTGATCTCTGATAAAATAGAATTCTTCCAAGCTGTAGCTGTGTCGGTACTACTGTATAGGTGCACCACTTGGACTAACAAAGTGCTTGGAAAAAAAGCTAGATGGTTGCTACACAAGGATGCTGCATGCTGTTTTGAACAACTCTTGGAAGCAGTAACCTACAAAACAGCAGTTGTACAGTTATTTACCTCCCATATTGCAAACCATCTAAGTAAGATGAGCAAGACATGCTGAGCACTGCTGGTGGAGTAAGGATAAAATCATAAGTGACATGGAATCCTACACATGGACACACTAATGTTGGCCAACCAGAAAAAAACCTATATTCGTTAACTCTATGCTGTTTAGAGAACATACCAAGAATAATGGCTGTAAGTGACAGATGGCAAGAGAGAGTCAAAGAAATCCATGCTATCAACATGTCTTGATAATAAATATCTGTTTTGATTGCATAATGTTCAACTAGAAATAATAAAATCCAGGTATCTTTAGTTTTGAAGAAAATTTCAGTATTGCCCATAAAAAAGCACAACTCTACTTATGAAAAAATAAAGAAAAACAGGAAAGTAACATTTCTAGAATAGTGATTATTCTGCTGTTAAACATTAGATGGTTTGGTTTGGTTTTATGGCATATCAACCTTTGTAGGTTATTTAATGCCAAATCCATTTTTATGTAAATAATCTGTTCTATTGAAAACAGTTCAGTTTAGCATAAGTACACAGTTTAATTGTCAAAAACATTTAAAACTATTTAAGCAGTTATATGTAATAATTCAGTTAAGTGTAAATACAGTTTTAATGTCGAAAAACAGTTCTATTTCAAATAATTCAGTTAAACATAAGCACGCAGTTTAAGTGTAAGTACAGTTTAATTGTCAAAAACATTTCTATTTTAAGCTATTCAGTTTACTAAATTCATTTTAGCATAAGTATGCTGTTAGTTCTATTTAACCCATAGATAGAGCCCTATCAGGTGCTACCACTCCGGGCCAGAGTGGACCTGGGAGCGATGGCAATAAAGGGGTACTCCGCATTCCCCAAAGCTCCAGCACCGCTGGAACCTCACCATCAGATTGTTTAGTGTCATATCCAGGACACTCGTTTGGGGGGGTCTTACCCCTCTGCAGAGGTGCAGTCAGTGTATTCTACTGCCCCAGCTGACTGGGCAATAAACATTAGAGAAAGCTATTTAATATTTAAGAACCAGTAAATGTCACAGATTAAAAAAAATTTATGAATGGTTTATTTTTATTCCCCAGTTTAGTGTATGAAGAGGAGAAAAGAAAAAAGTCTTATATTACACTATAAATGAGAAAAATACTGGTTTATTTGTAAGTGTCAGTTTGTCATTTGTCTTGATGTTTACAACTCCTATGAAATGAATGAGAAAAAAAAAAAAAAAAGTAAATGAATGTGTATTCTACAAAAACAACAAAAAAATCTAATTCCTTACGTGAAGCAACACTATGACAAATACAGTTCCAGCAGTGTTAGTGATCTCTTTTTACTTAAATATTTCTTCCCCAATTCTTTAATACAAGGTAGAATATTGGACAAAAAAAGGACAAGGGAAAAAAATGAACCAATTTTTTAATTATTGCCACACATTTTGATGAAACTTCAATGGCTTAGATATAGGAAGTGATTATTTTCCTTGATTATCATTGTCAAAGTTCCCTTACAATTTTGATATCTTCAGATACAGTGTTTTTTTTTCTTCTTGTGATCACAGCTTTCTCTGATGGTAATTTACAGTTTTGTTCTAATTTTTGAGGAAAACATTAATTAACGAATGATGGTGATTTAATTTCTTTCCAATGAACTGATAGTCCATAATCATCGTATGCCACTATTTGACCTTTTTCAAACTCAGACAACAGATTAGAAGCCATTAGCAATGGACTAATCACAAATTAGGATATTAAATCAAAAGAAAATTCCCAGAATTTTTTTTTTTTTTAAATGACTTTGGGTTACAAAGGAACTTTGACAATGATAATCAGGGAAAATAATAATTTCTTAAGTGTCTCTAAGCAATTAAAGTTGCATTATAATTTGTGGCAATAATAAAAAAACATCAATTTTTTTCAGGTATCTCCCACCAAACCCTGTGTGAAGAAAAAAAAATCCCAGTAACAAAATCCAAGTCAGCTTCTCAATTAGTCAATGATGATGCAGCAATCTAGACAAGACACAATGAGACAGCGACTCTAAGAAATATGAAAGATATTTTATTTCTTTTCTTATACTCATGTTTCTTAAGATAAACATGAAGCCATAAAAGTTACAGTTATAGAAGAGAAGCAAAAACAATTCTTACATGGCTTTTAGTACTAAACTAATTATAAATCAAATAAGAGCAACAAGTCCATAACAAAATCATATGGTATTCTATAACTATGGATAGCAAACAATTCAATCATGAAACTTAATGAGTAACTATATTATGAATGGTACAATTTTTGCATTTTAGCATATTAAAACAAAAAATGGCACATTGCAGCAAGTTTTTTGTAAGTGCAATAGTGTTAAAATACTCAAACTTTGGGAATAAAGCAATTTCCAATCCAATTTGCAACTTAAATGTTGAGTCTTCATTTGAACTCACCATAATCATTATCATGTATCAAGGGAGCTCTTTATTTGCAATTAATTATAGATTCTATTGATAGGATGTGACTCAACATAGAACTTAATATCTGCAAAAAATGGCCTTTAAGCAAATAAACAGAAAATAAAAGTTTTAATAGCAACATATACTGAAGTAAACACTGTTTAAATATGCAATACAGTGCTAATGGGCATATTATCCAGTTTTGTGATTTAATAATTTCTTAAATCAAAAAGTCAAAATCAGCTGTATGCTGTCTAGAGGACTTACCAAGGGCAACAGCTGATAGAGACAGATGGCAAGAAAGAGTAATAGCAATGAAGAGGTACTCTATACTCCCAAGAGCTCCAAAACTGAAGCCTCACCATCAGATACAGTTTAGTCTCATAACTATTCTTAATACAACTAATTTATGGTATCAAGTATTCCTATTTAATACTGAGTTTTTAAACAGATCTATTTGACCCAATAGATACTACTACTACTACAGGTCAGAGTGGGCCTGAGATTAATGGCAATGAAGGAGTACTCCACACTCCCAAGAGCTTTAAAACTCTAAATTGATTATCAGATGAAGTTTAGTGTCATACAAATGATAATACAAATGACAGAACTTTGATTTATTATTCAAATTCACCAAAACTCTAAACTGATTCAGTGATAAAAAAAAGAAAAGAAAAAAAGAAATAGATAATTGAAAAGCTTAACTCTAATCCTAAAAATTTTCAATCAATAAATATACTTGTAAAGATACCCGAGACAAATACTCATCAACTTGATCACTATATTGAAACACTGCTACAACCAACACTTAGCATCATCATCATGCAAGTATTCATAAATAATATCAAAAGGTGATTAGTGCAGTTGAGACAATCAGAGCAAAAAAAAATACGACCAGTTTTTAAACAGTGACACTTATAGACAAAGTTAGAAGTACTGTAAAGGTAATCTGAAGTTCAACTTTTTTTCAGCATTTACCAAAATGTTTCTTGTTCCCATGATACTGTTCATCAGAAAAATATGGTCTTTAAAAAAAAACAAAAAAAAAAACAAGTTTGGTTTCAGGTTACCCTTACCCTACTTTTAACCTGGCTTATTAAGAACAGTAAAACTGACCTAGACTGTGGGGTCAGTATTTTGTGACTTGCACAATTGCTAAATAGTTGACTTGACAAGCCAATAGTACAATCACCAAACAAAGGGATATGACATGAAATTAATGAGAAGTGTGCTCAACAGAAAGACAAGACAGAAGACAATAAACCCCAAATAGTCAATTTGATCCTCCAATAATATATAAGTTTTTTCCCTTTCACAAGGACACAAAAATGTGAAAATACAGATCTAAACCCAATTGTTAACAGAAACAACAGGTGATGCATTTAACATCTCTTGTACATAACAAAGTTTTTTGTTTCAATCAGATATGAATATTATTGGTGCTTTTGAAAATAAACTAAAAGCTATAGCATCTTGTAAAGTTAAATTCTAAGTGGTCACTTATTTTGTTTGGTTCTAATCTGGTTTAGTTTTTGTCTTTGCTGTTTAATAATTTGCAATCTAAATTTACATTTTTTTAAAAAGTTTTTTTTACCCTACCTCACATTATAGTAGTACACTATTTAATATTCTCATTAGCATTGATAGTATTTTCTAGCATTCAGAAAATATTTCAAAATAAATTTTAATAAGACCAAAACAAAAATCTGGTATCCATTTTTTAACACTTTGAACCCTTAGTTTCCCAAATACCCTGTACCCGAGCTTTAGAAAAAAATTCAAGCCCAAATTTAAATTTTGCTTCAGAGCAAAGATATCTTTCCTTAAAGCTTATTACATCATTTTATTCAAAGAAAGGATGTTATATTTAGCCTTTTATTATTAATATCAGATATAATTTCCCTTGACCCAAAGTATTCAGCTTACAGATCCAAAGGGTTAAAAAAAAAAAAAAAAAAAAAAAAAATTTACAATATATTACTCCAAAAATATGGAGAATCTCTAATATATAATATACAGGGTGTCTCTAAAGTCTGGACATATAGGAAATATTACTAACTATAAACAGCTATAATTTTTTTTACCCCTACAGATTGAATACGAGTTTGTTGAAAGAAACTTTGAATTGGTATTTCTCAGTAGACATGAAGGAAGGTCATATTGAAAGATTTTTTCAAAGCACATCATCTCAGCAAGGCCTCATATTGGCTTTTCAACACTGGGAAATATAATTAGAAAGTTTAATGTGAAGTTAATGCATTGGGCTCGTGTGAATCTCACAAAACATCGAACTTTGCCTCACACATGGGAGAAATCATATTGAAGATATTGATTAATATTCCAATAAAATAAAATGTTGTTGATACATTTAACCTATTTGTTCAGATTTTAGGGACACCAAGTAGATTAATTTACTGGAAAAATTTTGTGGTGGTTTTTTTATAACAAAAATTTGTCTTAATGGTTATTTTCCAATACTTCAAAAAGACTATTAATGCTGTCAAAGTTTTATGACCTATTTGCATTTTACAAGGTAAAAGAAAAAAAAAAAAAAAAAAGAATCAAAGAAATTCCCAACTTTGTTTTAATATCCAAAAACAGTGATAATTTGAATGGTGCCATGATTATTATTTTCATAAACAAGAGTAAACTTACCTTCCTGGTCTTGATTGCAGAAAAAAAGACAAATCATAACAATAATGATATACAAGTTGTAAAGATGTTAATGTTTTAAAGATTAAGGATCGGAGGAAGAGAACGTAATAAGAACTTGTCTTTTGGGATAACTAAATGGAGAGGAGAAAAAGATGACAGATTACAAAAGTCTCTATAGAAAGAGAGAGAGAGACAAGCTTATTTTTAAACAAGGAAGTTTCTTTCAACTGGTTGCCACATCTTTTATAATCATTATTTATATCAGTATCTCATCTTCTGAAGATGATAAACAGACACATGAGATGATGAAGATCAAAGATTCATAATTATTATAAATATTAGAGAACCAGTCTGTGATTTAGATATTCCTCTCCCTCCCAAAGATGTCGAGGAGCAACAAAAACATTAATTCTTTGAAGCATCATCAGTTTAACTCCATCCCACCTTTGAAGTGTTCCTATCTGTGTAGTGAGTCATTTTCAATATCAGCTTTTTATCTTCGTCTGTCTAGGAGCACAAAGGTTTATATTATGTCCCATGATTTTATTTAGTATCCAGGCTGATCAACAGAAGGCAGGAGTAATTCAAAGTGAAAAAAATGTTTCAATGAGTTAAAAGAAAAACTTAGAGAATAAGAGGCAAAAGAGAAATGAAGGAAAAAAAATTATATATGCAAAAATAGCAAAATTTCATAAAAATCAATAAATATTTTACAAAAAAAGCATACTGAAAGTAGTAGTTTTTATATTCAATATAATTTTGATTCAAAATAGTTATATAATCCAAACTGCCCTTAATTCCACCTTCACTCAACACTATTGCAAATAACAGTCTTCAATCACTTCAACAGACAACCCCAACAATTTTTAAAAACTAAATATGAACAGATCCAATGTTTTAAATAAAATCAATGAATGAAAAGGAAATGATGGGAAACTCTTAAAAAGATAAATAAACAATGATTTTTTTAAAGTCTTAAATTTAGTGTACAATGTCCCAAGACAATTGACAAACGAAAAAATTACATTTTGAAAACAATCTTTAGAATGAAATGTGTTTTCATATTTGAAAAAAAAAAAAATTGAGCTTCAAATGAAGAAAATTGTCAGCTGAAAAAAATTTACTGGACAATATCAGAAGTAATGAAAAATAATTTGGACACAATTTCTGAGTTCATAAAAAATCTTTCATACACTGACAATTAAAAACATTAAAATATTAAGTTATTCAGGAAAAAAAAACAAGACTGTCCTTGTTTCGTCTTTTACAAACCTGCAAGTCAAGAAAGAGAATTTCCCTGTAGATTTATGACAGGAGTTACCGGGTAAGTAATTATGCAAACATATGGGAAACCAATTTAAGATGAAAATTGAAAATCACATGTAATGTTTCAAAGTAATAAATGATTAAAAGAATTATTTGTAGTTAATAACCAAAGTGACTTTTAAAATAAAACCCAAGTGGAAATAGAATCTCAAGTACAAGAGAGAAACCCTCCCATACACACCTTTCTTCACTGATTGATCCAAAGAGATTAAAATTGTTTATCATAGAAAAACCTGAGGAATAAGCTGATTTTGATTTTGTGTTACAGATATGCCAGAATTAAATAGTATTCTTAAGAACTTGATAATATTTTTTTTAAAAACTATAAATGGAATTCATTTTTTAGGACTTGATTGAAGAATGAAGAGTTAAGATATTTTCTATTTCTTTCCTGAGTTACATCATTTCAGATTCATAATCTGCATTAATGATTGTGAAGAGTTTGATAGTCTATCCTCTAGAGATGGCCTAATAGTTGGATATAGAACTATTAAATTTGATATGCATACTTACTGGACCCAAGAGGTCTTAACCTAAAAAAGTTTTTGTTTCTCATCAGAAAAGTGGAGACTCACATTGAGAGGAGGATCTAACAATAATCAACACAAAGCATTGTTATTGAAAGACTTAACAATTGGTATATAATTCTAATTCTTAAACTTAGGGGAAAAGAATTAATGATTTTCTTTACTGAAATAATCATTCATATTTAAACATAACTAAATTAGGTTCATAAAAAATTGTTAAAAAGCTGGTGAAATAAAAATGAGTCAAATATTTTAAGAACAAAACATCTTCTAAGTTGTTTTTTATATTCAATTAATGTAATTTTGATTCAAAAAGCCATCATACCTTTAGTTAACACTGTTGTATAAAGCCTGCCTTCATTTGTTTGGTATTTTATGGTACCTTAGTTGATGCCAAACCCAAAAAATCATACCACCCTGCTAAATTCTTGTAAACTTCAATAGAAAAAAAAAACTTTAAAAAAAAAAATGGATAGATCAACATTTGCTTAGCATTCTTGCTGAGTTAGGACTAACAATACATACAAAGATAATGCTTAAAAAGATTTCTATTAGCCAAGATAGACACTGGCTTGTCATTGGGGTTTAGAATGTATTAACTGTATCTCTCTACTGAGGGGTAAGACACCCCCAAAAAGAAGTGTCCTGAATAGGGCACAAAACTGCATCTAATGGTAATGCTTCAGTTCTGGAGAGTGTGGAGCAGCTCTTCACTGCCATTACTCCCAGATCCACTTTGACTTGGCGTGGTAGTACTTTTTAGGATACTATCTGTGGGTCAAATAAATTTGCTTGAAAATTATAAATATTAGTTAGAAATATCTAAAACTATATAATTCTGTAAATTATTTGTATTAAGAATAGTTACTTGAGGTTATAACTGTTTACAAAGAATTATTATTATTAGTTACTTGAAACCATATAACCATGTTCAAATAAATAACTTATTAAATAGATATAATTATTTAAAACCATACAATTATTAGCATTAGATAGGAATACATGATATCATGTAACTGTGTACAAAAACTCTTAAACAACTAAATATAATAATAATATATTGTAAATATAAATGTACAATAAATGTGATTCTCTAATCTCTAGACATAAAATAACCCAACATGGGATGGTATGCTATTAAAATCAACCAATCAACCAACATAGGCACTTATGATAATTAAAAGGAAGTTTAACATAATTTTTTAGTATTTCATCTAATTTACATTCAACATTAAACACACTGCAAATAAAAGTGGAAGTCAATAAAAAAGAATAAAAAATAAAGATTAGAAAAAAAATAAGTAATGTTTGGATTGTTTTGAAAAGAGCAATTCCATTCCAAACTTACCAAAGTCTTATGCAAGAGTCTATATGTAAATTTCTGGAAACGTCGTAAGAAAAATAATTCACCTGCAACTCTTTTTGTTGTCACCCACAAAGAGAAAACATTCATGAAACATCAATCTAAACAAAATAGGGGATCAGTGGATGATTGTGTTGCCGATCTGAGCCCAAGCCTATTTTTTTTACCCTAAAGAATCCTGTCATCATACACTTGGTCACAGGTGGAAACAATCTGTCTTACTCTCTGACTATCCAACCATCACCCAAACATTATTCAACGAAATCAATCCATCAACAAAATAAACAATTTGTAATTCATCTCTCCACCACTCCCAACCAACACAAACATGGCTACAGATGTTAACTGGTTTTTTTTTTTGGGGGGGGGGGTCACTGATAATTTTTGATAGCCAATGCTGGCAATAATGTATTTGGCCAAGACAACTTACCATCAAAACAATCTGTTACAATAATTTGATATTGCATCATCATGAAGGGATGCAAACAACTTGGATCCCCTTGACTCTCTCTCATTATCCACCCCATCATTATTTTGGTAAGTCTTCTAGACGGCATCCACTGTCTGCACAGAGACGGTTAATGTAAGTTTTTGCTGAGTGGCCTACATTGGTGTGTTTATGTGTAGGTGTCCATAGAAGAACATCACTTATGAGTTTGTCCTTACTTCTCCAGCAGTGCCCAGCATGTCTTGTTCATCTTACTTAGATGGTTTGTGAGATGGGCGGTAAGTAGCTGTATAACTGCTGTTTTGTTCAAAACAACATGCAGCACCTTTTTTAGCTCCCATTTAGCTTTTTCTCCAGACATTTCAATACAGTTCAAATGGTGAAGCTATACAGCAGTACTGACATTGCTACAGCTTAGAAGAATTTGTTTCTTTCTTTTTCTTTTATCAGTGATCAAATTTCCATAAGGTCAATAATCTATCAATAACAGTCTATGCTTTATTTATGTGTATGCTAACATCACTTTCAGTAAATAAGATATTGCTACCAAGTTATATGAAGGTTAGGTAATTGCATTCATTGTACATTTATATTTACATTTTTGTATAGTTCTTAAGAGGGGGTGTGCATACAATCCAATCAAATACAAATAATTTTTAAACAGATCTATTTGACCCGTAGATGGGACCCTAACAGGGACTACCATTCCAGGTAAGAGTGGACTTGAGAGTAATGGCAATGAACAAAAACTTCACATTCTTCAGAGTTCCAAAATAGAAGCCTTACAATCAGATGTAATTTAGTGTTATACTCAGAACATCCTTTGCAGGGTGATCTTAGCCCTCTACAGTGGGTACAGTCAGCATATTCTAAGAACTACTGATAGCATTAAACTTTTTACTTAATACACCTCATGTGACAAAATTTAATTTCTATTCACCCTCAAGTAAATAAATTGAATATGGCTGAAATTTTTTTAGTCTCACTGGATGCCATTTGAGAGTAACTGAAAATGTAGGCCTTTCAATGATAAAATTTCATTGTTTATTTTTGTTTCATTATGTCTTGAAAATATAAATTCTTTACTGTTTAAACTAGGGTTTCTCAAACCTTTTATTTGATGCACCCCTTGTAACCAAATTTAATCTAATTTCTATTCATCCCAAATAAATTAATTGAATATTTAATTACAAAACGGAATTAACTAGTGTTTAATTTACATGAGAAAAGAATAAGTTGACTATAAATGCAAACGCACCTTTATTTCTTGAATTATTTTTTAAATGGGGAGGATGGGTTTGAGTTTTTCAATGTTTTTAGCTCCAAGATTAAATTTTTTACAAAATACATATAAGTTATAATAAAAAGGAATATTGAATCATAACACCCACACCTGACAATATTGAAACTGACTTAACAAGTGAAGATCTAAATATCTTAGGTCAGAGTGGGATTTCTTGTCAATCAAAATTTTAATTTTATTCATTAAAAATCTGTTACCATAGATAAGAATCAAAATTTCAGGCATTGTATTTTAATTTTCCATTTTCATTAACTGTTTCTTTTTTAAAATCTCAGTTTTTATACTTATTAAATAATTTTCTTTTTTTCTAAAGACAACTCATAACCTATTAACAAAAATTCAATACTTTTTTTTTAATACGTTTTCTTTTGTAAAAAAAAAAAAAAATAATTATATGCATCGTTAATGATGCTGAAAAGAGCCAGATCATTTGTTCATTTAGATAATTTGTATGTTAACACATCACTAGTGGCCATAACATCCAATCAGGCATTCTAGTCAGTGTACAATATCTGGTAATTAGTCTACATGATCAAACAATTTTTGTACTCCAGTTATAAAGAGATTTATAAATGCAAACAAGTAAATTCACTCCTTGTTGACCCCGATACTTTGATTCACCTGGCCAAAATTTTATTTATTCCCAGGGGTCTATTTAGACTGCTTGGTGAAGCTCTGTTCTAGTTCATTAATAATTTTAAATTTGATTATACAAAGATTTTAAATACAAAAATATTGTGCATCAACACATTTACATAACAGACTTCTCAATATTTCAACTATCATGGAACAAAAGAAGCAAAATTACCAAGACCAGTTTTCTTTAGATACACTAGCATTAGTAGTAATCTATATATTAATAAAATTCTCATTGTACATACATAGACAGCCACTTTGCAGGGGGGAGAGAGAGAGAGAGAGAGAGAGAGAGAGAGAGAGAGACTCCTCAGGCTAAGCATACCCTTGTAAGACCTATTGCAGATGTGACATTGCCCCTGTGCACCTTCATATGACTTGCTGTGGACTCGCATACTTTATCACAGAATTGACACTGGCAATGAGACTTTGATAATTTGCTGTTACAAGGTCTCATGACAAGCAAGTCTGACCTTGGACAGATGAACCCTACTACAGATGTTACAAACATGTTCAGGCTGTAAAGTGTTAGGAACTGAGATCAAGTCCTCCCTCCAAAGTGTTTGTTTCAGATTGGAGAGTTTGATTCACTATGCTTACAGCCATCATAGATCACTTTTTCCAAGTTGATTGATTTACTATCATCTGCTCCTGGTCTCCAATTCTGAGGTTATTTTCAATTACAACCTGGGAACATTTCTTAGACTTATGTCTTGAATATATATATATATATATATATATATATATATATATATATATATAATGTATGTAAAATTAATCCAACAAAAAATACATTACAGTGAGGATTTTATTAGAGCAATACACTTAAAATACTTCAAATTTGAGAATAAAGCAATTTCCAGTCCAATTTGCAATTAAATGATACTGTAATTATTTGTATGTCAGACACTATTTTAACAAATGTTGTAGTCCAACAGTGAGGAGTGTGTATTATGCAGGAGAACTAAATTTTACCTTTTCTTGGGGGTGGGGCACATGCATTGCTATATTTGGCCTGGCATGAAAGAAATTAAGTTTTATCTATGGTCCAAACAAACTAATATGTAACAATCACTTAATACCTCTACAGAGAAATAGCCAATAGAAAGTGTGTTTCTTCTATTGTTAAGTTATTTTTGCTGAAAGTTTGTTACATGTTTGTGTGAAATTGCCTTTGCTCTAAATACTGTGTAAATTTTGTTGCAAAACATTATATAAAGTATATTAATTCTTATTTTTAGTTGATATCAACTAAATAGAAAGTTGAACAAATGTTAAATTTAGTTCAAATTTAGGTGCCACAAATTCCTAAAAGTTAATACATGAGATGTATTTTCCAGAAGTTAGTGGCCAAAAGTTAAGGATGTACGTTACATATAACTAATTAATTATAGTAATTTTGTTGTTATATTAGGAATTTGGATGATTACAAAGTGATATACAGAGACCACTATACTAATTGATTCTTCTTTAGAAAGGAGTAAAAGTTTCTAATATCATGAACAAATGTTAACAACGAAATGCTAATTAGAATCCTTCATTCCTCTTAAAAAAGAAGCATTAATATTATCATTGACTGTTATAAGGGAAACCCAACAATTCCTCATTATTTAAATTTCATAGATAAAACTAGAACTCTTTTCATAATCATTAATAAGCAGGTTGAATTTGAATCCAAGAACAAGCCTTCAGTAAGATTTGAATTTGTATGCTTTATTCTCAGAAGCTGTCTTGGCAGTTGACTTACTGCAACCAGTTAGTCTTTATAGCCTAATCAGTAATTCTTCATTTTCAAGCTACACAATATTATATGATTAACTAACAATTAGCAAAATTAGCAGTCATTGACTATGTCCTCATAAACTCAAGCAATAGAGAAAATAAATGAACAAGTATAATTGGTTTGGTTTATTTTTTTAATGACATATCAACTCTTTATGTGTTATTTAATGCCATAATTTGATTCTTTTCTAAATGCTTGATTGTAATCATAATTATATTTTCAATGTGCTATTGCATCTTTTCAAAATTTCACTTTATTTGTCTAGTCATTTGTTTGTATAAAGTTATACACTTTCAAGTATTCCTACTTAATTCTAATAATTTCAATACAATTATATGGTTTAAGAAAACTACTATTTGATAATTTGTTTGCATACAGTAATATGGCTTTAAGTCTCCCAAACACCAATAATTTGCAAACAATATGGTTGCAAGTAACTAATAATAATTCTTAGTAAACAATTTTAGCTTCAAGTAACTATTCTTAGTACAAATGATTTTCAAACGGATCTATTTGATCTATAATTGGGACCATAAAAGGTACTACCACTCCAGGTAAGAGTGAAACTGGGAGTAATGACAATGAGAAAGTGATTCCATACTTTTCAGAGCTCTAGAACTGGAGCCTAACCAACAAGTGAAAGACACTACTTTTTTTATCCCTCTTCAGATGATGCTCTCAGTTTATTCTAAGCCCCACTATCAAGGCTAGAATTTGGTTGGGATTCTTTGTTTAATGACCAATCAACCTTTGTGGGTTTATTCAACTGATAGATAGGGAGATAATGAGGTTCAAATACCTTGACCAAGGGTATTAGTCTGAAAAAGAATGTAATAACATGACTGGAGTTTAAACTTGCTTACTACAAGACCACAGTCTAGCACTTTAACTATTACCCCACAGGGAATATCTCCACATAAGGTTAGAAGCATGATTGGAGAGGTGTGTGGGGAAGTGTAAATGAGAATATAAATTTGTCAGAAAATAAATTCCTTGAAATGAGTCTATCACTTGTAAACTTTGGATAACCAAAGTATAAACCATTGAAGACTTGATTAATTCTTTTCCCTAAATATCAAACTTTAAAATTTTTCGCCATTATAATTGCTCAACAGTAAATATATTACACATTTCATCTATATAATAAAGATTAAATTTTTGGAGGTTATCATAAACCAGCAAAAAATGGCATTTCATTTTTTAAATTAATTTTACATATCTATTTTTTCAAGAAGTTAATCTTGTCAATGGGCCCTTAAGGTTCTTTCATTTGCTAGTTGATAATGGAGATTTGTTATAAAAAAAAAAAAAAAAAGTTAGATAAAAAGATTTCAAACCATAGATATATGATAGATAGAAACTGAGAACAGAAAGAGAAGAAAGGACAAACAGTAGGAAAGACGGACTGAAGGTGAAGAAAAATGAAAAAGAAACTATGAATGCATAGATAAACAGAAAAGATGAACGAGTGAAGGAAAAGAAAGCTAAAACAAAAATGAAAAAAAAAGAAGAATAAAGAAACTACAATGCAGAAAATCAGAAATGTGAATAAAAAAAATGGTTTTAATTAAATTAACCCAATATTTGTCTTACGACAAATCTTTCTTCTTTATTAAACAGATGTTTTTCTTCTTTAAATTTTCCTGAATAAAATTACTATCACTTTGCTTTGGAAATTCATGTTCATTCTAGTTATATCAGCATGCACTATTTTTCTCTGAAAAATAACCCAAAAAGTCATTAGGTCTTCTAACGATAATAAATTTTTAAATCAAAGATGATTATAGTCTTGCATTCTTGACATGAACTTATAAAAAAAAAATATTAAGAAAACAAAACATTTTCACCAGCAACAGAGATACATAAAGACAATTGTAATTCTAGAAGAAAAAAACAAAGAAACTAGATATCTGTGACATAAATGAAAGAGAATATAATATTTTATAGAAGTTGTTTCTTAATTTGGATTCTCTCTCTCTCTCTCTATATATATATATATATATATATATATACACACACACATGCATGCATATATAGTTTAAGAATAGAAACAGTAAATCTGCCACATCAGGAAAATATTTCTTAGAACAAAATATAAAGTCAGCAAAGTAGTCTCAAATCCAAAACATGACTCATTTCTACCAAGCCATTAATATTTAGATGAAAAAGAAAAGAAAAAATGTTCATGGCTGGTGCTGTTCTCATTCCATAAGAGATAGAAAGAATATGTGAACATTGCGTAGGTAGAGAAATGTCCTCAAACCAAACAAAATACCAACCCTAACAAACCAGGAAATAAAAACTTTATAAAAATAAAAATATAAGTTTGCAGATGGAAGCAACTTTTCAAGGCAGCCATTTTTTTCTGATGATGATGCATTTTTGCCTCAGTTACCTCCTGTTGTTACAAGGAAGAAAATGTTTTTAAGAATGAATAAGTTTAGGATGAGTGAGAAATTTTAAGAAGCTGAACAATATATAAGACCTAAATCAAATGAGTATTTTTCAGTTAAAAAATTAACAATCATGAAATGCAAATTGTCATAATCAGTTAACTAATGCAGTGTTAAATTTGCAAGTACTGACTCTTATTTAACTCTGCTGCAGTATGTGACACAGTTTAATAAGGAGGTTGGTTGGTTATTTGGCATATCAACCTTTGTAGGTTATTTAATGCCAAATCTATTTTTATACAAATAATCAGTTCTGTTTCAAACAATTCAGTTTAGTATGAGTACACAGTTTAATTGTCAAAAACATTTCTATTTCAAACAAATCATTTTAATATAAGTACAGTTTTGTCCACACACAGTTAAATGTCAAAACAAACCAGTTTAGCATAAGTATGCAGTTTAAAAGTCAAAACAGTCCCATCCCAACCAACACAGTTTAGTTCTATTTGACCCAATAAGGTGCTACCACGCCGGGCCAGAGCAGATCTGTGAGCGATGGCAATGAAGGGGTACTCTGCATTCCCCAAAGGTCCAACATTACAGGAACCTCACCATCAGATTGTTTAGTGTCATATATCAGGACATTCATTGGGATCCCCTCTGAAGAAAAGCAATCAGTGTATTCTACATTCCCAGCCAACTGGGCAATAGGAAGGAATGAAAGATTTTAATTAACATTTCATAGTCAACAATGGTCCATGATAATATTGATGCTTCTCTTTAGATTGATTCTAATGGCATGTCAACCTATCAAGGGGTTATTTCATACTGACAGGTTGATATTTACATTTTTTGTGTAGTTTCTTAAGATACTTTAGTTATATGTTTATAGTATTCCTATCTAATACAAATAATTTGCAAACAGACCTATTTGAGCAATAGATGTGACTATAACTGGTATTATTACTCTGAGTAAGAGTGAATCTGAGAGTAATAGCAATAAAGGGGTACACTACACTCCCCAGAACTAGAGCCTTACCATTAGATGAAGTTTAGTGTCATACCCAGGGCACCCCTTTTGGCGGTGATGGGGTGGAGGTATTATCCATCAGCAGAGGATACAATCAACATATTCAATGTTTCATCAACAGTGGTTTAAATTTCAAAGGCTCACAAGATTTTTGCATATAACTTAGAAGCTTCCACATTTTGATGCTTTAAAAAAAAAAAAATAAATAAATAAATAAATAAAATGAATTGTACAGTTCTGGTCATGGAAATATTACAAAGAAGTCACTTGAGGAAATTTATACTTTTCTCCAACTTGAAAATAACTGTTACTTAGTCTATGCAATTAAGTATTTATATTATAAGCAAATTTACATAAGAATTATTAATTTGATTTTATAAAAGAGTTGTCTAAAGGCAAAACCCCTAAATGTCAAAGTATTCATTTGCTTTTCATAAAACTTATACTAGTAGACATAAATACTCTTGGACAATAAAAAAACATCAATACTAAGTTAAATCACCAAAAGTCAAGAAAGAAAGAGAAAAAACCTTTAAAAAAATTCAGATTGGGTTTGGTTTAAAGAAAACCTTTTTTTTTTTTTTTTTTTTTAGACAACATTAAATGTTCCATTAATTTTTACATATTAAGCACTCTTAAATTAAAAGACATAGCTGTTCTACTAGAGGTGCATTCTATTAGGGATTATTTTCATCATTATCTTTTTGTGATTATTTATAAACATGGTTGGCTCAAGTTTGCATCAGTAAATGAATATCAGCACCCTTTATAAAGTTATTAAGCAAATCACAAACTTGAATAATTCAAATTTGGTTTGAAAAAAAAAAAAAAAAAAAAAAAACTTGACAAATTTTAAACAATCAATTTAGATGTCAAAACAAAGCCTGAGTTAAAATCTTAGGCAGTATCAGTATGTTTTATTGAAGTTATTTGATGAATTGTCATCTGAAGCTATTAAGCAAAACTAAATGATCATTTTATTTCGATAAAAAGGTAATAACATCAAAAATTGATCAACACCTACAACAGAATAACTAAGAAACCCATGATAAGTCTTTGAATTCTTTACATTTTAATATAGTTAGTAGTCCTTCTTAATAAGAGCCAGTAATCTATTATCCATAGATTTTGTTAATTTTTTTTTTTTTTTACTTTAGCAGGTTCAATTTCGATAGTCTTAATTGCTTTCCAAAGGCCTGCTTTGCTGTTATGTTGCTTGCCAACTTCATATAATTTTTACAACAGTCCAAAGATTTTTCATAGAATTCAGACCAGGACCAGGTGACCATTCCATTATCTTCTCTTCTGTAAATCTATGCTCAAAGAATTCACAGGTAAGCTTTGATACATGAAAAGGAGCATTGTCACACTTCACTTTGAAACAGTTGCTGAGGAGATTTTTTTTATAGATCCCAATCCACAAAGCATTCTACATCTTTTATCCTTCTTGCTTCCTTAATTCCAGCCTTTTCAAAAATCCTAGTGCTAGTTAGAAATGGTTGTTTCACTATAACTTGCTTTAGTTTACATTCATTTTGAGGAAGCAAGTCCTTGAAGCCTTTTTTTTTTTTGCTTCAAATTCTCAACAGGTTTCTTTATTGTTCAAGATCTTTACAAAGCTCCTTTGATATCTCCAAAGTGGACATTTCCTTACTCAATAACTTTGTTATTTTCTGTTTTTCAGCAGTTATTAGATCCTTTCCTTTACCCATGTTTCCACATTTATCATGGACAAAAATAAAAAATGATTTTTATTAGATTTCAGAGGTATTAAGCAAATATTATTTTAATCTGTATACTAACTTCAGTCAGTCCATTTTTGTAAATTCCAAATCTCTTCAAAACTAATAAAAAATAATAGAAAATTTAATTAAATATTTTACTAAGGGTGGAAATAAATGAGTTTAAATTTGACAAATATTGGTTCAGAAATTTTTTGAGGTTTATTTGATTTGCATATTAAGTTCAGACAGGTTGTACATTGGGTAAATACTTCATGCTTCATGTACAAAATAATCAGTGCATATCAATATTTGTACTATCTCTGATCCAATATCAAATCTCCTTGCTATAATTAATCCAGTGTGACATCCCTGAATAAGTAATATATGTATAAAAGTCTGTTTGGTGGTTGAGATGGTTGGACATTTCTCACTTTTAAATTATTAGTGCTTTGTTTGTTTAAGGTTTGATCTACTATGTTGCAAACTAGAGTCAGCTGGACACTTTAAGGAAAGCAGTACTATGATACAATTCACTCTTCCAGAAATTTGGAAATAGCTGGTTGGCTTGTTCTGTCCCCATAAGATGTACTGATATGGATGAAAATCAAACACCCAGTCTACATCATGGTATTTGGGGTGGTCACTAACAATGATGACATTGTGCCTCCATTCATCTTCCTTCATGGCCACACACTCAACATGGAGGCTTACATTAAATGCCTGGAAGAGGTAATGCTGCACTGAATTAAAAGATTGGCTGTTGGAATACTCTATGTCTGACAACAGGGCTGCACTATACCACCCAAGCAAGAGAACCCAGTCTTGGCAATTAGAAAATTTCTGTAACCACATGACCCCAAACATTTGGCTACCAAACTCCCCGGATTACAATTCTCTTCATTATTGTGTGCCGGGAACAATTGAATGAGAAACCAATAAATCTCTGTGAAACACCAAAATGAACTGAAAGCAAGAATAATGGCAGCATTTACCAATTTAAACAAGGTGTCCACCGGAAAGGCTTGCAGGAGATTCCAAAGTCATCTTGTCTAAAAGGAAGAAATACATTGAATTCAAAATCAGAGAGCATGAATCTCTGATGATGCTGTCACCCTATATTCCTCGAAATGTCTGCAGGATGCAGTCTGATGATAAATCTTACATATGTGGTGCATTCAATAAGTTTCCAGATTTTTTGTACAGGCATTTAAAATTGTCATAGACTCTTGAAAATTCAGTATGTTATTGCTATACATCTTATGAGATGACTGACCAATTTTTATGATTTCACATTCAAATGAACAGCTACAGCAGCAATTGGAATACACCCTACTAAAGCCTGATTGTCACAGCTGGTGAATTTCAAAAATGAAATCTGGACATGAGGATACTTTAGAAGAACGATATACAATAAAATTCTATTTTAAACTTGGAAAAAATGCCACAGAAACATATGGAATGCTTCAGACTGCTTTTTGACTATCTTGCATGAATCAAGCATCAGTTTTTGAGTGGCATAAGAGATTCAAGGAAGGCAGGGAGTCTGTGAGGGATAATGAGAGGTGTGCGAGGAGTAAGGAAGTCAATACACCCGAGTTGATTGGCCAAATGTTTAGGGTTACTATGTTGAGGTTTTAAGGGAGCTCAGGAAGAGATTCTGTCAGAAGAGGCCAGCACTCTTCAAATCGGGTTAGTGGCATTTCCACCAGGACAATACACCAGTCTACAACTCCATCCTTGTCACAGACTATTTGACCAAGATGGGCATCAACACAGTTCCTCACCCTCCCTATAGTCTAGACCTTGCTACCTGTGATTTTTGGTTATTCCCTAAGCTCAGAGGCTGTCATTATGAGACAATTGAGGAGATGAAAGAGGCTGTGACGAAGGTCATTGACACACTAACACAAGAGGACTTCCATGGGGCCTTCCAGAAGTAGTTGGAACAGTACAACAAGTGCATTGCAGCCGGAGGAGATTACTTTGAAGGGGACTAGAGTTTCATGTGTGTACTATCAATAAAAGTGCCCATACGAAAAAAGTCTGGAAACTTATTTAATGATCCTCGAACTTATCAAATTTGTTTTTTAATTGTTAATAAATTTAGGAACACAAGTAAAAAATACTTCATCAGTCACTCAGAAACTGCTAATCTTTTTTAACAAATTCTAGTTGATTGAATTGGCTAAATACAAACCATGTCTTGCAAAAGTAACATTTTAGCCATAATTTTATGCTGACTGATATATTTTGATGGATCTAAAATAATGTGCTCTGTTTATTTACATATATATCGTAAAAGGAAATAATAAAAATCATTGAAGAAAAGGTAAAAGAAACTCAACAATATTTCTAACAAATCTTTAATCTATATTATAATGATCTGTTTTTTTGGGTGACTGATTTTTAACAGCATGTAAACCCATCTAGGTAATGGCATTCATTGTATATTTGTATTTACATTTTTTGCATAGTTGTTTAAGAGTCTTTTTGCACCAAGTTAAGATATAAAGCATTCCAATCTAATTCAAGTAATTTGCACATAGTTGTATGGCTTCAAGTATTCCTACCTAATCCTTGATGATTAATTGATAATAATCCTTTTTCTTGCACAGAATTACATGTTTTCAAGTAACTAATGATAACCAAGTATTCCTATCTAAAACTAACAATTTATACAGAATCATATGGTGTTGTGTAATAGCTGGAACGCCCCATCCCATAAGATAGACTAGTCTAAAGATGATTTAAAGCAGTAGTTACAAAAGACTGAAAGAGTTACTTATGACTCATGGTTATTAACATTATTTAGCGTACCCAACCATGTACCATACTCTCTCCGGAATAAAATACCTCTTATTTATATGTGCGTGCTTACCTTATGTATTTCATGACATAACATCTGATGATGAAGGATTCAAATGTTAAAAAATTTTCAGCGAAATTGGGAAAGCTGGTGTCACTGATAAATATATGGGGAGATTAATTAAAGACTCAAAAAAGACCATTAAGAGACATCACAACCAGATGAGGAAAAGATACTTGTAGGATATAAATAACCAGAAGAAAGAACTGCTGAAGGTTATTTATGACTTATTTGACTTACCAGTGCATTTAGTAGTGCTTAAGGAGAAACATTCAAGTAAACAGAAAAGGACATTTTCAGGGACTATAGAGATAAACCTGAAAAAGAAAAAGTAGAACTTCCAGAGGAGGAGGATATTGTGGAGTAGTTGGAAGCCCCCACCCCATAAGATGGGCTAATCTAAAGACTACTTAAAACCATGCTCACTTTGAACTGAGAGAGCAATTTACGAATAACAGCTATTTACATTAGTCAGCATACTAAACTGTGTACCATACTCTCTCCAGAATAAAATACCTCTTATTTCTATATGTATGTTGACCTTATGTATTTTACAATATGACATATACTATTTCTATTTAATTATAATTTGTTTGCACACAGTAATATGGTTTCAAGTACTCCTATCTAATACCAAAAATTTGCAAACAATTATATGGTTTCACTTATTCGAATCCAATGCAAATATTATTCAAACAGATTCATTGGACCCATATATGGAACTCTAACAGGTACTACCTCTCTGGATTAGAGTGCACCTGAGAGTAATAGTAATGAAGGGCTACTCCACACACCCTAGAAGTAATGTTATAGCCAGGGCACCCTTTCTTGTAGGGGATGCAGTCAGCATATTCTAAGCCCCACCAACAGTGTAGGATCTAGTTTTCATATGTATGCTACTGAAACAGTTAAAATTACACTATTTTTGTAGGAGCATAAACATTGAAATGCCCTAAGTTAGAGAGAGTGGAGTCCCTGTGGCATCGTGGCTAACGTGCTGGACTGCATAGTAAGCAAGTTCTGACTCCAGCCATGCTATTATATTCACTTCTGGATTGATACCCCCAAATATAAGTTAAATAATAAATACTAGTTCTTCTACAAAGATGGATTTAGAATTAAATAATCCATGGAAGTTGATATGCCATTAAAAAAAGTAATGGTTAAAGCACTGGACTGCAATATCATAGTAAGCTAGTTCTAATTCCAGTTGCACTTATCCCCTTGGGAAAGATATGAACTTTATTCCCTGCCCCTGCTATAGGTTAGATAGTCCCACAACTGTTCTTCGGCAAGGATAATTAGGGCATTGAATAACCCACAAAAATTTGAATAAAGAAACCAAAGCAAACCTTATTAAGGGATGTCCTTGCAGTGTAATGGTTAAAGCGCTGGACAGCAGAATTGTAGTAAGGGAGTTCAAACTCCAGTTGCACTGTTATGGTCACTTTGGGACTAATATTTTTTGGAGAGATATGAACCACCTTATCCTCACTGCTATGGGTTAAATAGTACCACTACTGCTTTTCTAGAAGGGTAGAGTTGGCATTAAATAACCCAAGAAGGTTGATATGCCATTAAACAACAAAACAAACAAGCAAGCAAGCCATTAAAAACAAAGAAACCAAACCAAACTAAATTAGAGAATAAAGCAATTCTATTCTAATTTGTTACTTAATATAGTATCTACATTTATGCTCACCCAAGCCATTATAATTCCTTGAAGAAAAATCCTATTAGAAACTAATTATAGTGTACTTCTTCCTATTCATTTGCAATCAATTATAATATAATTTATATAAATAGGATGTATCACCATCATTTATGACTACCAAGAACTGCTTTTCAATGAGTACATTCAGAGAAAGAAAAATCTTTACAAAGACAAAAATAAACAAAAAAAAGTTGACTATCTTTAATCTGCACAACAAAATCAATATACTGAGAGAGAGAAGTGGTAGAACAGTATGTCAAGCAGCTAATTAACACTTTTTTTTTTTTTTAACAAGAGACAAAAAATGTCTATGAATACTAAAACATCAATACAAACACACACAAAAAAGCAGAGAGATTGTATGTTGTATTTGGCCCTAAATAAACTTTGTATTTCAGGTTCAAAAGAAAAAACTCATTCTTCTGTGTCAATCATCCACAGCTAAAACTCTCCTGCCATGATCCTTAATGTGGTTTCAGAACATTGCAGCATTTATTCACAGTTTGTGCCAAATGACATAACAAGTGGAGGCCTCTAAGAGTGCTTGACAGAAAAACCTCTTGAGTTTCTTGAAAGGTCAAGAGGAGAAGACTTTCCAATGCAAACAAAATGCAAAGCTGAACAAGAGAAACTAAGATGGAGAAAATTCACAATCAAAACAACGATTTCAGACAATTGCTCTTTATATTTAACCATCATATAAAATCAGGTATTTCACAAAGATTTAAATCCCTGTCACCAGCTTTATTTACAAAATAAGTAAACATCAAATACAGAAAAAGACAATATATTTCTTTTCTTCATGTGAATCATCAAATCATATAGAATCATTTGAACCCAGACTTAACAATTTGGATAATACAGGGTGATTAAAAAAATGTTAATACCCTAATGGAAGTATCTTCAAGATATAATTTCTAAACAGTCTCCATTTGTCCACGATCTCTGTCAACATATCTTGCAATCTCCCATAGGTAATTATTTCTATGGGAGTATCTTTATTAAGTAAAGTAAAAAAAAAACAATAAAAAAAAAAACAAAAAAAAAACGGGCCATTGGCTTAATGAGTAGAGTGTTTGCCAATGGTCCGGGAGACCAGGGTTTAATCCCAGGTTGAGTCATACCAAAGACTCAAAAAAATGATACTTGGTTCTGCTTTGCTTAAGACTCAGCATTATAAGGTAAGGATAAAGTGAAGCAATTCAAGGAATAGAGTAGCACCCTCCTCTACACCGCAGTGTAGTAGCTATTGAAAAGGGAGCTTTCTGGTCACCCTTGACTAAGGTCACCAACTTTATTTTTTTTACTTTATCTTTATTAGAAAAATAGAACTTGAGTGAAGGACATACATACATACACACACAACTTTTTTATGCCATTTTTTTTCAAAATTGTCTATCTCCATGTAATGGATATTTGTAGTGATATTACAGAAATAGAAATTTGTTAAAATTGACAAATCTCCACAATTATTCAATAGTAAAAGTAGAATTTTCTCATGACATAAGAAATAGTATTTTCTTATTTTTATTTTTTAATTTAGAAGATCAGGTCATACTTATATCCTGAGAAAATTCTACTTTCACCATTAAATAATCATGGGGATTTATATACACACACATACAGTGTTTTATATATATTGATTGCCATCATCAAGTTTGACAGCACAGATACACTTAATTAAATCAACATCTCTCATACACCAATATACATCAATTAAATTTTACAAACACTACATCATAAAGATTCGGGAAAAAAAAAAAAAAAAAAAAAAGCTCTAATAGTCAGAATTTTGACAAAGAAATGCAGAAAATAATCTCACCTGGGGGTCCAGTGTACGACCGTGTATGTGGAGTCTCACTGGTTGGAGAGGATTTGAATGTGGTTGGTGGGGTGGCAGCAGCAGCCGCAGCAGCCGCCATTTTACGCGGACTCCCACTCTGCACAGTTGAACAACTGTCATTCAAACTTGGTGCATCTTGCAACATCTCATTCAAATCCTTCTCAAACGTATCCTCATCATTGTCCGATGTGCCATTGGGAACAGCATGCTGTGGGGTTTCAGCTGACATGGCTTCTGGAAAAAAATAAATAAACAAGATTCCCTGAGTGAAATTCTGAAATGAGGTATTATCATTGCACAGATTATTTGCATGAGTATCTTCATCTTTGTTTTTTCAATCAGAATATTTTGGCCAGTGCCATCTGCAGTTTTCTTCAAATACACCATATATACTCGAGTAATGAACAACCTAATTTTTTAGCCATAAAAGTATTTTTATCATTGTTGTTGAGTAGCTGGACCCCCCCCCACAAGATACACTAGTCTAAAGACTATTTAAAGACTTAACAAATACGACTAAGGTTATTTACATTAATCAGCTTACCAAACAGTGTACCATATTCTCTCCAGAACAAAATACCTCATGTGTCAACCTTACTTATTTCACAGCACAACACATATTGTCAGAAATGAACGATCCCTAGCTTTCAGCTTAGCAGCCAACAAAATATCTCTTCATCATCCAATAACATAAAGACAAAACATTCAAACACTTTTATACTTCCAAAACTACTCTAATACAATCAAAATCAAATGAATGAACAATGTAGTCAAGATCTTGATATAGCCTACTTTGTTTACCTGAATATTCCAAACATACCTAATAGATTAAGTAGTTTCTTGTGCTGGAATATAACATCTGTGGATATCATAGAATGATATAAACAAGTATTCACAATCCTAGGTTAATATTTCAAAATCATAAGCCATCATATCCAAAATTTAATTTAATTAGCCATTTGTATGATCTAACATGTTTCTGCATAACCTAGCTAATGCCTAAACAAAGGCTTTTAGTTTAAAAAAAAAATTAAGTTTTTAAGTAACTTTGTTTACTATTTATAATGTTTATACATATCATATGCACAGGTGTTATAAACAGTAAACAATGTTAAGTAAAAACTTTATTGCTTTAACTGATATCCTTTTTTTAGGTGTCAGCAATACAAGGAAACTTAGGATTAATGCTATGGCAAAGTAAGGTCTTGAAACAGGGTAAGCTTCAGGTTTCAAAAATATCTTGTGAATGTATGACCCCTTGTTCTGAGGTGAAAAATTGGTCTTAAAAAACTCATTCATTACACAAGTCCATATGGTAAGCTGCATCTGGTAACTTATTCTTTACTTCTGTCAGACTCTTCCTTCTAGATTTAGCTTTATGACTTGTCTGGTAATTTCAAATGAAATTTTCTGCAGGAGTCAGGTAGCACATGCAAAAAGAATACACAGTGTAACAAAACAACAAAGATGAGGATGCTAGAGGAGTTATGCATTAATAGCTAAAAGACAAAGATCAGATATTGCGATAAAATTTTATAAGAGTGAGACTCAAGTTTCACAATATTTGGTAACATAAGGCACAATTTGGCAGCTCTGGATGCTTTTGTTAAGATTGTGAAGGTGACAAACCACACCATACTGTGAGATGCTGAACTTGCCTGATGTTCTCTGAATATTACTCAATGGATTTGCCTCTATGACTTGGAACACAGCCTCAGAATCAAGTTTTAGGCCTACCTGACCTTGTCTGATAATCAAGGTTCTTACAACCCAAGCAAAACATTTTGAAGCATCTGGTTACTGTACTGTGATCAACTTCACCTTCAACTTTTATTCAACAAATGTTTTTGGTTGCTTCTACTGCATTATTGCTTAGTTCAAACTTGTAAAGCATAAGTTCCTGAATTAGACTATATTGCATGTTCATCTGTTCAGCTTTCAATCACACACAGAGTGAAGTAATGCACAATGTGTCAGTGCACCAACTACCACAATACAACTAACTACAGCAGGTACCTTCCATGGCTTGAACTGCTTTGGTCATGGGATATATGTGCCATAAAATAGATATCCTTTGAGCATAGCAACCTGAAGATTGAATGAAGGTTCAGTTTAAAATTCACAAAGGGTTACTAAAGGACAAATAGTAGATGGAGGTTTGGTTTGGTTTGGTTTGATGGCATATTAACCATTGTAAGTTATTTAATGCCAAATTCTTTTTATACATATGATATATGATATGATTTGTAAGCACATAGTTTGTTGATAATATCTTCAAACAAGACAGGGCTCATTTGTTTGTATACCATTAAATGATTATACATATGATTTGTAAGTCAATAGTTAGTAGGTAATCTTATTTTTAAAAGAGTCAGAGCTAATTTGTTTGCACACAGTTAAATGGTTCCAAATGTTCTAACACAAATAGTTCTATTTAGTATTAATCATTTGTTTGCATTCTTTAAATGATTTTAAATATTGCAATCTAATATCAATAGTTTCATTTGCATATAGTTAAAGAGTTTCAAATATTGTTGATCAACACTAAAAATTCTATTCAACATTACTCATTTGTTAGAACATAGTTAAATTCTTCCAAGTATTGCTATGTATCATTAACAATTCAATTAAACATACAGTTAAATGGTCAAAAAGTTCTATTACTAACAATTTAATTAAATGCAAGTCATTTGTTTGCACACAATTTAAATGTCAAACAGTTCTATTTGACCCATAAATAGTACCCTATCAGGTGCTACCTCCCTGATTCAGAGTGGACCTGAGAGCAATAGCAATGAAGGGGTACTCAATATTCCCCAAATCTCCAGAGGTTAAGACTTGACATCAGATTTTTTAATGTCATATACAGGAAATTCATTGGGAGGTGGTCTTACTCCCTCTGCAACATCAGCCAACTGGGCTGAGTGAAGATGGAGGGTATACATTTACAGTCAAGATGAAGATACATGTTAAAGTATATCAGATAAAGTTTATCTGATAGTAAAGTTCCAATTCTGAAGATCTGGGGAGTGTTGAATTCTCCTTCATTGCTATTACTCCCAGGTTCACTCAGACTCAGAGTAGTAGTAGCTGTTAGGTTCTCATCAATAGTTCAAATAGAACTGTTTAAAAATTATTCATATTTGATTTGTGTGCAAAAAAAAAATTCTGAAGAAACAATTACACAAAAAATGTAAACAGGAATATACAATTAATGTAATTCTCAAACTTCTATGAATAAAATAACAGTAGACAGGTTGAGATGCTGTTAAAAATCAATCAGTCAATCAAAAATACATCAATGTCTAATCAAATTTTAATAAAAACAAAACAAAAAAAAAGGATTTTTCTTATGGTCAAAATACCCCCCACCCAATACACAGAACCTTTTCATAAATATAAGTTGTTATATGGTTTCAAGTATTCCCACCTAACACTAATAATTTTTTTGATAAATTTAGCTAACCTATACATGAGATCCTAACTGGTACAACTACTCCAGGTCACAGTGAATCTGGAAGTAATAGTAATGAAGAAGTTACTCCACAATCTCCAAAGGTCCAGAACACGCGCCTCACAGCTATATGCAGTTTGATATTGTACTGAGAACATTGAATAAGCAACATCTCAAAGACAAACTGACTAGGAAAAATTAACTGAAAGGAAATATCTTCTAAGCATAAAAAGTCAAATAAGAAAAATTTACGTCAATGGATTGAATGAAGGATTTTGTTCAAAATTCCCAGAGGGTCATTGACTATGACAGAAAACTGAAGTGTATAGTAACAATCAAGATGAAAATACTAGTCTAAGTACATCAGTGTCTAATATTACTCAAATTTTAATTTTATATCAACCAAACTATAAAATTTTGTATCTAATCATGTTTTCCCTACAGCCAAAAATCTTAGCTTGTTAGTATATAAATTAAGAGCAATAATGATAAAGTAGTGGTAAAAACTAAATAGCAATAAGAAAAGGCAAAAGTTTACTTATAAATAACAAGTTCAATTGCAGGTCTTTTTTTTTTTTTTTTTTTTAAATCTTTTCAATTCTACTACCAAATTGGTTACATCATGTAGTATAATGATTAGCAAACTAGGCAAGCAGACCATTGCAAGTGAGTTAGATTCTCAATGGGTGCCACATAATTCTAGTCTTGGACTATAAGTTCAGCAGGATATCCAGGATATCATGAGTTGTTACACATATACCAACAATACAGATGGTTTTGAAGTAAAGCAGAAAGAGTTTTTAATAGGCAGGAAATCAAGCCAAAATTCATTTATATAAAAGAGAAGAAATTTTGTTGATTCAAATAAAATTTTTCTAATATACCTAAAAAAGATTTGATTATCTATGAATGAATAATTTATATTTTATTGCATCTCTCTACTTGACCACAAATTAGAATGCTTTTATATGCAAAAATTTCTCTCAGATTCTCTTTTGTAAGTTAATGTATAGCTAAAGATATAAAAATATATAAGGAAAAGAAATCTGATAAACAAACACAAAGTATTCAAATAAATACAGCAAAGATATATGATGTATGAGATTTGGGAGCAAAGTGTTTGAAATGGAGTCTAAGATGATAGAGAATTCATTTGTTTTTTTTTTTTTCTTTTTAGGAAAAAAAAGATTGAAGCAATGATTGAAAGAAAGTAGAGACTGAATAATACAATATATTTACACACTCAACTCAGTGAAATACAAAAAGGAGAAAACCTGTGGCATAATGGCTAACATCTTAGACCGAGTTCCAACACCAGTTGTGCTAATTACATTCACTTTCAGACTAATAGCCTGGCAAAAAGTATGAACCCTCTTATCTCTCCAACTATAGGTTAAATAGTACCACTGCCGTTCTTCAATGAGGATTGCTTTGGCATTAAATAACCCATTAAGGTTTATATGCCATTAAACAAAGAAATCAAACCAAACCAGAAATACAACTAGCATATAATAATCTTTTCCTTTAATACTCTTTCATTTCTTATTTTAGTAACTTATGATACAATTTATATACTGCCTACTCCAACCTTTTAGCTGTAAGCAGTCATATTTTTTATCTTTATAAATAAAACAAGCTTGCTCCTGGTTATTTCAATTCAGAGGCAGTACCTACCCCATTAAGGCACTGGCTGTAAGAGATTTTACATTTATCCTTGTGAGAAGGCAAGTAAATACACTCTGCATGGGATTCTCCAAAAGTAACGCTTCCTATTTATTTCCATGGAAGCTAAAACAGAACAGGCAGCATAGAACCAGTAATAAATAGAGCAAGTTTTCAGCTATAAAATACTGTTTTTCAATATAGTCACCACTATTGACTATGCTTTTTCACCAGCAATGACCAAGTTTGAATGCTGCACTTGTAAGAGGATCACTCCAAAAATAATGCATCTAATTTTGTTATATTGGCCAGTGATATCAGAGGCAGGTGATATGGTAGTAGATGTTGAACCTTCTTACCAATAAGGCATAGTTTTTTTTTTTCTTTTTACCTTGTTACAAATAGCAGCTGAGCAACAATCTGGTAAAATGGCATTTTATATGAAAGCTTTTAGTAACTATCCTTAATACAAATAAATTTACATACAGTTAAATGATTTCAAGTATTCCTATCAAACATTGATAATTCTATTCAACAATAATCATTTGTTCAAACATGGGTATATGGTTTCATGTATTCATATCCAATACTACTAATTTTCTAACACATACTATCACTCTGGTTAGTCGGGTTTTGTAGCATAACAATCCTTGAAGGTTTATTAATGCCAAATCATATATATGTATATTAATTATGATTTATAAGGAAACAGTTTATAGGCAAGATTTTAAACAAACCAAAGCTCACTTGTTTGCATACATTTAAATGATTTCAAGTACTTCTAGCACAAATAATTCCATTTAATGTTAATCATCTATTAGCATACAGTAAAAGAGTTTCAAGTATTCCTATCAGATATAAATAATTCTATTTAGTACTAATCATTTTTTAGCACACAGCTCAGTGATTTCAAGTATTGCCACATAACACTAACAATTTAACATCAGTCATTTGTTTGCACATAGTTAAATGGTTAAACAGTTCTATTTGACTCATAAATGGGTCTAAAACAATCATTATCATTCCAGATGGGAATGAACCTGAGTAATAGCAATGAAGAGGTATTTCACATTTCAGAAAAAGATTACCTTTCATTAGATATCATATTCAGGTTTATTGAAATTTATTATTAAAAGTGGATAAATTTTCTTCTGTATATCTTAAGGTTTCAAAAAAGCTTTAAAGCCATTTTATTATAAATTGATATTCACTCAATCAAAATTCTCCAGGAGAGAGTCCCCATAGCATAGTGCCTAACATGCTTAATTGTGACATTAAAGTGAGCAAGTTCTACCTTCAGTCAAGCTATAACAATCACTTTTGAACTAATACTTTTGAGAAAGGTATGAATACCCTTATCTTCCCAGTTATGAGTTAAATAATACTATAGCTGTCCTTCTACAAGGATAGCTTTGGCATTAAGTAGTTCATAAAGATTGATATGCCATGAAATCAAAACCATAATTCCTCCTTTATATTGATGAAAAAAATCATTTTGCTTTCAAGACATCAGGGTGGAAAGAAAAAAATTTGCACAGCAGAAGTCTGATAAATCATGGCACTAAACCTTTATTTTTTATGATCTAGGAAAAGAAAAAAAAATCACACTATGAGCATGAGTTCTTGTCAGACTGCCAAAGTTAAGCAGTGATGAGCCAGTCCAGTTCTGATATAGGTGATCACTTAGGAATAGCAGGTACTGTAAGCAACCCAAGGCCTATGTATCAGACTAAGCAAAGCTTAATAAATAACAAACAAAATTAATATGCTTGATTGTAGAAAGTTTGTACGTATACTGTTAAAACTGAAATTACTAGCAAAAAGATGCACTCTTTAGCTCCAAGTATTTAAACTAATAAAATAATTATATTAAATTAGACTAATGAAACTAAATACAAATGTATATCAAAAGATTACACTTACTTTTATTTTAATTGATTTCTATATAAAATTAGACATAGACTTTTACTATGTTTGAGAATAAAACAATAATATTAGAAATGAATAACACCATGTGTATGAATAATAAAAAAATAATATTAAGCAAAGCAAAAAAAAATGTATGAAATAAAAAAAAAAAATAGCATTTAATATTATTTAAAATTAAATTATCACATTAAACTTATTTAAGGGGGTATAATCAAAGAATAGAACAGCTTAGATGTTAGCTCTTCCCATCATTCCAAGCTTTCATTGTTAAACCTTTGTGATTCAACTATTTAACTAAATTTGACTGTAAAGAATAAAATAACTTATTTCTTTCTGTTAATGGATTTCTTTTAAGATTTATCAGATTTTTGCTCATATTTATTAAAATCAAATTTTTAAGATCAATATGCAAATTAGCCTTCCCATTCACACCATAAATCTTTGGTTGTCTGTGTGTGTGTGTATATATATATATATATATATATATATTGAAGAGTGTATATTTAGGCAGCAAGTTGTTATTAAAGCAAGTTTTATTAAAGACAATGGAACACTGTTTGTTTATCATTTTCAATTGTAATTTTTCAAGTGTTGTTATTTTTTTTGTCAGAATCCAAGTGGTAATGGAATTGTCCCATATCTTCCACCCAAGCGCTTTCAACAATACTTTTGGTCATCATCAGAGATTGTGTAGTTTGAGTTGACAGTTTGAGTTTTTATTATTTTAGTTATTTGTAGCATTTTGTTTTGAAGTTATCGGTTTAAATGTTTTCAGCGCCTTGTTTTAAGACATTCTGTTGGAAAGGTTTACTAATAGAGTGAGTGATTTTAGTTATTAAAAATATTCAATGTTGGTGCCCGTGTTAAATGCTATTTTATTTGTTAGTTTTTATTTTTTATGCACATTGCTTCGCAGATTTGTAATCAATTTTTTAATTATTATTTTTATATATAATTATTATATTATCTAAGAGAATCTTCCATACATCCTCTGATGTAAGTTGGTCAGTGCTATTGTTGTGTTTTATAATTAAATGTTTTATGGTACTATTTTCAGAAAGGTGATAAGTGAGGTAACAAGATAGTGTAGTAGTTGTATAACCAATGTAAATATCATTTTTGTTTTTTGGGAGGCACTGTTGAAATCGACATAAATTTATAAACTTCATTGATTTGGTTTCAGAGTATTTTAGCGGAGTTGGTGTTATTTTTAACTATAAGGTTTGATGTTTTAGATTTAGTGTAGTAGATGATAAGTTTTATTTGTTTTTGCTTTTTGATAGGTTTAATGTGTCTTTTTATAATGTTGATTCTTGCTTGTTCATTTAATTTGCAGTTATAGTGCATTTGATTTCTGTAATATAAATTAATTTTGGTATTGTTGTTATTTTTGTAAATGTTATGAAGGTATAGTTTATTTGTTGATCGACTAGTTTATTAGGGAAATTGTTATTAAAAAGGGTTTGTTTTATGTTTGTAAGTTCTTTGTAAAATATTGTCTTAGATGAGATGTAAAATGCTCTATGAATTAATTTTTTTATAATTGCTATTTTATATTTTTGGGGACATTCACTGTAGTCGTTAAGTAGTGGGGGAATTGTAGCTGGAAGGTTTTTTATATGGAAATGTAGTGAATTTGTTATTATTGTTGGGATCGGTAAGTACATCAAGGAAAGGGATTTTTTTTTATCAATCTCAAGTTCGGTAGTAAAGTTTAGCACAGTTGTTTTTTCTAGAATTTGTTTAAGTTTGTTTAAGAAATAAGATGATTTATCTTCTGCAAAACGCATCTGTTTGGTGTGTCAAGTAACTTTAAAAGCTCACAGCCGCCATTAAAAGGTGAAGTTGCGGTCTTGTTTTGTCTTGTTTGTGGCATGAACATGGCAGTACCTGTACAAATTTGTGCCCACCTTCATTGCATATAAAGCAGCTAATTTTGTCATTTGGAGAACATGCTTTAAAGCAAAGGAAGTTATTGTCTCTATTGTAACGTATATGTAAAGGTGAAAGGAGTTTGTGCGAAACTGATTCGACCCCATAATACAGAAAAGGGAGTCTATTTTCAAACAAAATGGCAGTCTCTCTGGACCATTTGCCTGGCAACTTTGGATAAACATTGTCTCTGAACTGACAGAGGCTGCTTAAAAAGTGAATACTGGAAACAATTTCACATTTCCATTCATACCTACTCTCGGCAAGTTACTACAAGCTATTTCAGTGACAACACTAATATGAGATGGACAGGTTTGATTCAAAACTGATCCCAGAGTTTGTAGTCGAATGGTTCGAGAATGCAGAGCACATCTGTAAACTGTTCAGAATAAAGGAGCTTGTGTTAGTCAACCCTTTGAGGTTAATGGGGGTGCTTACACAGTCTACCAGCAGATCAAGGAAGAAGCGAACCTAAATGAGATAAAACATGCCCTTTTTATAGCATTTGGCACAGATGAATCCATCATTTGGAGGCAGTTCACTGGGAGATGACTCCTCCAAGGTGAGACCATTGATATATACCTGGCCAATTTAAGGAAGCTATCAGTGCCGTCAGTGATCAGATGTTGAGATGTGCATTTTTGGAAGGGCTGCCCATTACTGTTAGCTGGTTCCTGCGAGCATCATCAGAGCCAGGTGAGATGAGTATAGACCAGCTATTGACTAGGGTCCCGAACCACCTCAGAAGAGTCCAAATATGTAGCAGCAGCTACAAGGACAGAGGAGGTGTCGCTCAAATCAGATGGGAGTACTACTGGCGATTTTCATGTCCCCGGACCATATGAGCCACCAAATACTAGAAGTATGGTGATCCCAAACACTTCTCCCGAGAGTGCAGAAGTCAAAGTAATATGGGGAACAAAAATCTAAGCAAATCCTGCGGCTACCACTGCAACAGTCTGAACCATCTAGCATGGAATTGTATGGGAAACAGGCTCAGAGGCAAGGAATTGTTGCCACCCTTGCCCCCTGTCAATCAGTAAATGCAGGTTTACTCATGGCCAATGTACATGTAAATGGCATGCAGTGTATGGCTCTCATAGATACAGGATGTTCTCATTCAATAATCTGTGTAAGCCGCTGTGGAACCAGGAATATGTGACATATGACAGTTGAGACGATTGACGGGATATCCTATGTATGCTGCAGAATAGGAGTTATTTTGATCCTAACAGAACAGGGTGATTGTGCTAAAGTGGATGCACTGGCGGCACATGACAAGCCTCTGGGGCATGATTTACTGATTGGGATTGACGCACTACATGAATTGGACGGTGTTGTGATCAGGCCTACCGGAGAAGTGCAGCTCGGGAGGAAATGTGAATTATGTGCAGCCATCATGATTGAGGAACAGGAATTTTGTCCTGTTTTTGACCATGAGAAAAAGACCTGGACAGCAAAGTGAAAGTGAACAGGAAACAAAGCACCAGTTCAACTGCGCGACACCATTGTGGAATATACTGTGTCCAATAAGAGCAGAGCTGCATACAAGACAGAATTAGAGACATGGATCACTAATGGCTGGCTGATACTATACCCCCCCCCAAGAACAATTGGGCCCTCCTAGAGGATTGATCTCGCTGATGGTCATTACACAAGCTACTAAAGCCAAGATATAGCCAGTGATGGACTATAGAAAAATAAATCACTACGTAGATGCCTTCACTGCCAATGTAGATGTGTGTGCCGAATGAATGAGGGAGTGGTGACAGCAGGGAGCCAATGTGGCTTTACTTGATTTACAGAAAGCATATCTTCAAATATGGATCCATGAAACATTGTGGTCATTCCAAACAGTGATTGTCAATGAAAGAAGACACTGTCTGATGCGTTTGGGGTTTAGTCTTAATGTGGCACCCCTAATTATGAAAGTTACTGTTAAGACAGTCTTAGAACAGGATGAGCTGATGAAAAAGCAACATCAGCATATGTTGATGACATATATGTAAACAAGGACGTGCTCTCAGCAGATGAGGTCAAGAGTAGATTGGAATCCTTTGGTTTGGCTAGTAAGGACCCTACTCGATTAAGAGATGGAGCCATTGTACTGGGACTTAAAGTCTGGGGGAAGTACAACACACTACGATGGAAGCGAGGGAACTCAATACTGGAACTCGCTGTTACATTGATTCGATGCACAGTATTTTCCATCTGTGGGAAGTTGGTGGGACATTTTCCTGTCTGCAGGTGGCTCTGTGCAGCCACAGGAATGATAAAAAGACTAGTGAGCATGGTAAAAAATGGATAGCATGACACTGTGAAGGATGTTCCTCTGGTGGTTGAAATGCTGACCAGAGTGCGCCAAGATGACCCAGCCCGGGGAGATTGGTGCGTGGCTGGAGAAAAAATAAACTCATGGGTTAACACAAGTTCCCTGGCGATGGGTGTGGTGTTAGTTGGTTGTTTGGGTTTTATGGCACATCAACCTTAGGGTGTGGTTTTAGAGAACCATGGACCTATATTGGAAGATGTATGGTGGCATCAACCAATAAATGACATGCAACACATAAACCTGGCAGAGCTGGATGCCACGATGAAAGGTATTAATCTGGTAGGCCGAGGTGGTGCACCTGTATACTGACTCAGCATGCATATATTAATGGCTGATGAACATCCTGACAAGCAAAACCTGAGTGAGGATGAAAGCCATGAGCAAAATGTTGGTGTACAGGAGATGGGCAAACTTGCAGCAGCTAACTGAGGAATACAGTCTAGTAGTCGACATCAAACTGACCACTTTGTAGAAGAATCTGGCTAATAGATTAACCAGAGTGCCAAAGAGATGGCTAGACATGTTGAAGCAGGGATCAGAGCCACTGATGTATGCTGCCCTGATGAACTGGTTAACCAACAAACAGACCCACATCATACATAACAAGAGTGGACATCCTGGCATGCAGCATACAACTTACTTCTAGCTTTAAAGCAAAAGAAGTTGTTGTCTCTATTGTGATGTGTAAGGTAAAGGAGAAAAGAGTTTGTGCGAAACTGATTCAACCCCATAATACAGAAAAGGGAGTCTAACAAAATAGCAGTCTCTCTGGACCATTTGTCTGGCAACTTTGGATAAACATTGTCTCTGAACTAACAGAGGCTGCTTAAAAAGTGAATACTAGAATCAATTTCTCATTTCCATTCACACCTACTCTCGGCAACTAACTACAGTAATTTTGTCATAGGAGCATATTGCAATGAAAATGTTGTCAACATAGTGGATGTATATTAAGGATTTTTGGTTGTATTGCTGAAGGAGGAATTGTGGGGTAATTATAGACGTTTATTATTATGGCTTCATGAACTGGAACGATAGTAAAAAGATTTCCAACATCAAGTAATGACATTATGCATTCGTTGGGATGGGGGTTAGAGGTTAAGATTTGTATGTGTTGATTTGATAATGTATTTATTTGGGATATATGGTGCTATTATATTGTTGTGGATTTTTGATATGTGGTATACTGGAGTAAGGATTTGTGAAATAATTGGTCTAATTGGGTTACCTTGGTTGTGGATTTTTATTTTACCATATATCTACCAGGTTTGTAATCTCCAGTTATTTTTGTAAATTTAATGGATCCAATTTCTGCGTTATTGGAGGTGATAATTTTGTTAATGTGTTTTTTTAAGTTATTAGGTGGGGTTTTTGGTAATTTTTTTTAAAAATTGTTTTGTCATTGAGGATATTTTTAGTTTGTTTTTTTTTGTTGTAGTCAGTTTTATTTAATATAATGTAAATATTGGTCTAGTCAACAGTAGGGATGGCAATATCTGAGTTAAACAGTTGGTTGGCTGCTTCTTTTAGTGTTGGGGTTAGCGCTTGGGCCGAAGATATGGGAGAATTTCTTTACCATCTGGATCCCGACACAAGAAAAATAAGATTTGAAAAATTACAATAAAAAATAATAAACTGTTCCATCGTCTTTAATAAAACTTGCCTTAAGATATACATATATATACACACACACACAATTTCCTTTATTAGTATGTTGATTAGGCCAAAGAATTAGTGATATAAAACCTTTTCTCAATAATTGAGGGTTAAATGAAAATAAAATCAAGGAGAATGAGACAAATAACTCAGGGAATGGTGATGTAGTTTCCATAAGACAAATGGACAAATGCTGTTAATAAAATTACATTTTTTTTAATAGAGGAAAGAATCCATAGATTTTGCACTTGTTTTATAAATAGGAGATCATATTTACCAACCCCTCCGCTCGGGCAGGATATGACACAAGGTCAATTTTTTAAGCGGAGTTTAACAGCTTTGAATTCAGAGTTTTCCTTCTCCTAGACTAGTTGCCTCACTAAGGCTGAAGAACCTAGTCTGCCCTACTATTTACCCATAGCTGGAGGGAGAATATTTGGATTCATACCTTTCCCAAGGGTATTAGTGCTATGTGAAATGCAATCAGTCAGGTCCAGGATTTGAACTTGTGTCGCCGTGTCCATATCCTGCGACGATAACCATTAATATTGTTAATGTGTTTTTTTAAGTTATTAGGTGGGGTTTTTGGTAATTTTTTTTTTTAAATTGTTTTGTCATTGAGGATATTTTTAGTTTTTTTTTTGTAGAAGTCAGTTTTATTTAATATAATGTAATAATGTCTAGTCAACAGTATGGATGGCAATATCTGAGTTAAACAGTAGGTCGGCTGCTTCTTTTAGTGTTGGGGTTAGCGCTTGGGCCGAAGATATGGGAGAATTCCTTTACCATCTGGATCCCGACACAAGAAAAATAAGATTTGAAAAATTACAATAAAAAATAATAAACTGTTCCATTGTCTTTAATAAAACTTGCCTTAAGATATACATATATAAATAGGAGATTGATTCCAAAAGTTCAACTTGTACAGTCAGAATATCAGATTAAATTGAAGTGATTCTCAGTATGCTATCATAAAACTTGTGTCATAGACAAGTAAGCAGCTTATCAACTAGCAAATACAGTTTTATACAACTTTAAAAAATAAATATATTTTATTAAAGATAAGTTGAACAAATATAAAAAAAATCTGAAGAGCCTTTTTATTTATAAACCTGCAATTTCCTTTCATTTTTAATGTGAGTGAAGAGAGGATGAGATGTATTGCAATTTAAACAAGAAAATCTGGTTTTATACATTTTAATCAATTCTCCATTTTTCAAGCTTAAAAAGTTTTTCTATTGACAAAAACGCAGATTTTTTTTTCCCTATTTTTATTAACAAATTTTAAAATGTTACCTCAATCTTATCATTTTAACATTTAAAAAAAATTTCCAATAAAAACATTTTATAAACACAAAAATAAATATTGATTGATTTGATTTTTAAATTTGTTATTGATTTCAATGCCATGTTAACTTATCTGGGGTTATCTTATGCCTAGAAGATAGGTAAATTATGGTCATTGTACATTTATATTTACATTTTTTGTGCAGTTGTTTCTTAAGAGATTTTTTGCATCAAGTATTCCTATCTAATATAAATAATTTGGGCACAGTTGTATGGTTTCAAATATTCCTATCTAATAATAATAATTATATAGTTTCAATTAATTTTTTCTATTCAATAATAATCATTTGTTTGCACACTTATATAATTTCAGGTAACTGATAATAATCCTTAGGAAACAATTATAGCTACAAGTACTGAATATGAATAATTTTTAACCAAATCTATTTGCGCCATAGTTTGAACCCTAACAGATACTATTTCTCTAGATCAGAGTGAACCTGGGAGTAATTGCAATGGAGTACTCCACACTCCCCAGAGCTCCAAAACTGGAGGTTTACTATCAGATGCAGTTTAGTATCATACTCAAGATGCTGCATTTTTTTGTGGGAGGGAGCACAGGCCTTACCCCTCTTTAGAGGATACTATCAGCATATTCTAACCTCTGTCAACAGAGCAATATAGTTTTGAATAATTTTCAACTTATAAGTTCTGAGTATTTTGATAATAATAAACTTTAAACTCTTATGGTTTGTTTGTTTTTTTTTTTGTCGTTTAATGGCATATCAACCTTAAAGGGTCATTTAATGGCAAAGCCTTCCTTGTAGACAGATAATCATTGTAATATTTAACCATAGTTGAAGGGGAGAAAGAGGTTCATATTTTCTACAAGGGTATTAGTCCTAAAACAAATATAATTCAAGTTCTCATGGTAGAAATATGGCGAAAAGCAATCATATTGCAGGCACTTCAATCTGAAGTCATCAACCAATGAAATCAAATCTAAATTTTCCTTAAAATGAAAACTTTCCAAAAAGCTAAACTAAACCTAAAAAAATAAATTAAAATAAACAATAGAAAAAAAAAAGACTAAAACAGGTGTTTCAAATACCAAAAATAAATGCATTTCATATTAAATGATATTTAAAATCTATACTGCCAAGTTCTGGTTCAAAAGATTGTAACATTCCCAAATCAAAATAACAGATGGAGTAAACACAGAAGCAAATCAGTAGACTGGAACCAGAGATCTGGGTTCAAATCATACCAGCTGCCAACTTATATGAATGAGGAAGGTCAGTTACCTCAGGAAAGATACTGAACATTAAAATCAATCTTGTGAGCTCCCAATATGATGATGATGATGATCAATTCACTTTTGTTCAGAAATTTGTTTTCTGTATGCTCTAGGATACATCGTTTTTCTTCTAAATACAATCAGTAGCTATCCTCCATCTGTGTCATTTATCACTGGACTCATTCCATAATTCATTCTCCTTTATTTAAACTACCCAAAATTATATATACATTTTCTTTCTCCTGAGTCACATGTACTAACATCTTATCATACCTCATACTATATAGATATTTGATTAGTCACTTTTCTCACATTTGTCTGATTGTGCACACCACATACAATTTTAAGTAATGGATTTCAAGTGTCCATAATTATAATATCTTTTAAATTTGATAACTGCTCTACCATAACAGAATCAAGCACTTTTATGCAAAAACTTTTCACATTTACTTATATACATAGGCTCAGGACTTATTGAGTGATGTATTCTAACTAATAAAACAACTTTAAGGTAAAATTCGACTTTATTCATCAACAGTCTCCTTCTAGGGAGATACACTGATTCCAACGCTTCTCTAATAATTCGATGCCTTTTTAGTAGAATGATTTGTCTTTGGTCACAAAATATGCATCAGTTTCCAATATCACTTCTTCATTGGAGCCAAATCCCTCCCTGGAGCATTCTTTTGAGGTCTGCAAACAACCAGTAGTCACTGGGGGCTAGATCTGGAGAATAGGGTGAGTGCAAAGGCAATTCAACATCCAATTCATGTAGTTTTGTCATCATTGCAATCAACTTGTGACATGGTGCATTGTTTAGGTGAAAGAACACTTTTTTCTTCTTCATTTGTGGCCATTTTTTGGCAATTTCTTCCTTCAAATGCACCAATAATGCTATATAATATTTGCTATTGATGGTTCTTCCCTTCTCAAGGTAATTGATGAACAAAATAATTTGTGCATCCCAAAATACAAAACCTTGCCCGCTGATGTTTGCATCTTTGGTCGATTTGAATGGCTTTCACCTGCTGCTGTCCACTCAGCTGACTGCTGATTTGACTCTGGAGGGAAGTGGTGATCCATGTTTCATCCATTGTCACATATTTACGCAAAAACTCCTTTGCATTGTGTTGAAACAGTTGCAAACAATGCTCTAAATCATTGATGCATTGTTGTTTTTGATTGACTGTGAGCAAACACTGCACCCACTAATACAATTTTCTCATTGACAAATGTTCATGCAAAATGGTGAATACACAGCCTTCTGATATCTTCAACTCCTGCTATCTCATGCAACTTCAATTTAGGATTGGCCAAAACAAGTTTGCGGAGTTTTTTTGGTATTTTTCAGGACAACTGCCTAATTTGGGTGACCTGAGCACTCAGCATCATTTGTGTCAGTATGACTACGTTTAAAGTCAGCAGAGCACCTCTTAACTGTTGTTTCCAATGGAGTAGAGTTCAAATAACATTCATTAAGCCATTGCTTTGCTTGAACAGTATTTTTTTCCCCATCAGAAAGCAATGCTTTATCAACACACGAAATTCAGATTTTTTCATTGTTTTGAAAATTTGCAACAGGAGCTTCACTTAAATAACTGTAATTTGTAAACTAATAATCCAATTGGGCTCAAATTTGGACACATACAATTTGAAGGTTTTTATTAGTGGCACCATCTATATATCAGGCCCAAGACTTATTGAGTGACATGTTATAAATAAAATGTAGATGCATTGCTAAGATTATGCTGGGAGAATACATTGAAAAAGTTGAGCACTTAGCATAACAATCATCATGTGAAACTGCCTCAAATGATGTTCTTTCATCTTTGTTGGGTAACCAGTTTAGGAGAAGGAAATCTCAAAATTCAAGCCTGCTTTACTCTGCTTAAAAATTGACATTCAGCTCATAGTGGAGTTGTTAGGTAAATACATAAACTGAAAATCATGAAAAAGGGGATTATCAGAAGTCAGGAACTAATGGAAGTGTTACTGACAGAAATTTTTTTAATGTTTTTTTCCCCCCTAAACATTATAGAATGTTTTTGATTGAAGCACCAAAATAAATATATGATTATTGTAAATTCTTGTTAAAGAGAAAAGAATATTTTTTTCTGCAATGGAGAACAATGAAGAGAAACTATTTTTTCTAGTATTAAACAACTTTTAAAACTAAATAAAATTAAAATCTGCTAACCTCATAAAGAAACAAATGTTCACAGCTTGAGAGATTAAAACCAGAAACAGAAAAAATTGCCCTTTGATTTTCTACAGAAAACAGATCTTAATAAATATATTCTTTATTAAAATGCCAAGGCCTGTTATATCTGTTTCTGTTGTTACCATCTTTACATTTAATGGGCTTTTACATAAGAAACACAGGTAATATTTACAGTGTGACTGACAGAACCATTTTCTTTTAAATAACAACTTCTTGAGAATTTTACGAGGAAAATCCTCAGAGTATCTGCAAATGAAAGTTAACTGTCAACCACTTCCCATTCAAGTTTCCAAACACTTGAGAATGGCTAATATCTGGTGAGAGATTTATTTATATATTTTTTGTTAACAGGTAATTGGATAATGGTTGGTTGGGTTTTATGGCATATCAAACGTTGTAGGTTATTTAACGTCAAATCTATTTTTATGCAGATAGTTCTATTTCAAATAATTCAGTTTAGCATGAGTACACAGTTTAATTGTCAAAAACAATTCTATTTCAAGCTATTTGATTTATTCAAACAGTTCTAATTCAGCTAATTCAGTTTAGTATAAGTACAGATTTTGTTTACACAGAGTTGAATGTCAAAACAGTTCTATATTAAACAATTCAGTTTAGTGTAAGTACAGTTTCAATATCAAAAACAGTTCCATTTCAAACAATTCAGTTTAGCATAAGCACACAGTTTAAATGTAAGTAAAGTAATTGCCAAAAACATTTCTATTTCAAGCTATTCAATTTAATCAAACAGTCATAATTCAAACAATTCAGTTTAGCATAAGTATGCCGTTAGTTCTATTTAACCAATAGATAAGGCCCTATTAGGGGCTACCATTCCAGGCCAGAGTGGACCTGGGAGCAATGGCAATGAAGAGGTGCTCCATATTCCCCAAAGCTCCAGCATCACTGGAATCTTACCATCAGATTGTTTAGTGTCATATACAGGACACTCTTGGGGGGGGGGCAGTCGGTGTATTCTACAGCCACAGCTGATTGGGCAAAATTGGATAATGATTAAAGACAATTCATAGATGGTGATGAAAGCAGTGAAAGCTATGATTGCCCAGGAGCAAGACAGTCCATTACTGCTGGAGTAAGTTCACTTCACATTTGAGGCCTTGTCCCACACTAGGTTTTGTGAATACTAATCCTAAACTAATCAGTATATTTTTGCTTCTAACTTTTCATTTTGATCTCAATTTTATTCTATATTAAATGATTGCTTTTAATGACAAGTCATCCTGTCTAGATTATTTTATGCTTTGAAGTTAGGGAACTGCATGCATTATACATTTATATTTTTGTGTAGTTGTATAAGAGTTTTATAGGAATTTTTTAAAAATATTTTGTTTTAACAATACATCAAAATTCTTTGTTTTCAAATAACTACTCTGTATGGTACTGATCATATTTATAATTTTTGGTATAATCTTATTTCTCTCAAGAAGGACAAAACTTCATCCATGCAAACATTTTCAAACAGGTCCTTAATATTGTTTTTGTTGAAAAAAAAACAACATCTAATGAAAGCTAAAGCTCTACATTCAAGGAGAAAACGTTTAACAGTGTAGGATATTCAACATTCTATACACACCCAACAAAATCCCAACATTAAACAAAAATACAACCAAAAAATAATAAACATAACTTATCATACAATTAATTAACTTATTGGAGTGGGGAGTATTGTCAGTGTATTCTAAGCAAATGAAGAGATAATCTACACTCCCTAGAAAGGGACAGACAAACAAACTCTTCCTATTAATATAGATTATTTTTTCAATTTTTTTTTTTTCTATTTCTAATAATTAAACTTTTCTAAAACTTAAATCGAGAGAGAGAGAAGTGTACAGGCTTAAAAATGTAGTATAGAAATGTTCGGCCATTCTCATGCCATGAGAAACATTCTTTAAATAACTGCATCAATTATTTTAAATACTGACATTCTTTGGTGAACTCTACTTATAAAGATCAAGATAATTTCATCAGTCTAAACTGACAAGAGAAAATAAAGTCACTCTTCTACTTTCTTTGCAATTAAAGGAAGAAAAAAAGGTTTTATTATTGTAGAGATTCACTTTTCTTGCCTTTAAATTCCCAATTATGGACTATAGACATTTACATTCTAGTAACAAGAATATAAATGTACTTATGTCTTCATACTTATTTGGCTTTTTAAGATCTGTGCACAAGCCTATTTGATTTAACAACTGATTAAACAAAAACAGTTTGTGTACCAGTGACACTATTCAAGCTCTTCTGCACCTGGGTGCACATAGGTACTTTAATCATCAAAGCATGTTGCAAGCACAAATTCCTTTGACACTCTCTCACCATTAGCCATCACACTAGCTAAGTCCTCTAGATGATATCCAGTATCAGCACAGAGATGATGAATGTAAGTTTTTGCTGGTTGGCTAACACTGGTGTGTACATGTTTAGGAATCCATAGGAGAACATTGCTCAGGTCGGGCTGTTTTGTAGGCTTTCCGAATTTATTTTAAAAGAATAAAAAAAATAATTTTCAAACAGATTTATTTGACCCATAGATGTGACCCTAACAAGTACAATCACTCCAGGTCAACATGGATCTGGAAGTAACAGCAATGAAGAGGTACTCACCATTCGCCAAATTCCTAAACTGGAGCTTCAAGATCAGGTAAAGTTTAGTGACATACACAGAACCTGCTTTTTTTCAGGAAGAGGTCTTACCTCTCAACAAATTATATGATCAGTATATTCTAAGCACCACCAAAAGGGCAACTAAATACATTATAATCTTCCATATTGACAATGCTATGTGAAGGGAGCTGTTACTTATCAATTAACTTTCATATTATTTACAGTTAATGGAACATCAGATTTTACAACAAAAGATGATAATTCTGTGTTCAAATTCTGCTATTATCTGCATTCATAGCAAGTACAGTGATACTCCTAATCAAAAGTACAATATTAACAATGTCTGATAGAAAAATTCTTTGTGAAAGATACTAAATCAGACAAAAAACAGCCAATTCTTTCACAAAATTGTGGCTATCTAGCTAACACCACCAAATATTAAATATGACAAAGTGAATTTTTAAGCAAAGGAGTAAAGCTGGTTTGAATTCAGTTATCCTTCTCCTAGACTATGATATATAAATAGCTTGGTTCTATCAGTGATACTTGCATTGATTTTTGACAACTGACAATAACTTTCATCCTTATTAAAACTATTAATATTGCTTTCTTTTTGTAAAATCATTTGCAGTGAATTTCGAAAGTAAAAATTCTTCTACCTGGTCAATTTTATTTCCTAAAATGATAATTGTCACACTAAGCACATCACCTTTTCAATGTATTTTTCAAGCAAAATCACACACACAACTTGATTCTGTCAGTGACACCTGCATTAATTCCTGACCACTGACAATAACTTTCATCTTTATTAATACTATTTACATCTTTCTTTTCGTAAAATTATTTGCAGTGCATTTCTATAGTAAAATCATTAGCCAAGCATTTATATCATACATATAATAACCCTAATTCTATCAACGCTTGCAAAATATTTCTGACTACTGACAATACTCCACTCTTTTTTCTTCTTAATATATAAGTGCTTAATCTCATTAAAACAAATCTTAGATTGAAAATAATTGCAATATTTGGTACTTAATCATGAATTTACATTTTTCTAATGCAGAAAATGACTGAAGATAACCAAAAGGAGGACTATTGGTAACATCAGTCAAAAGTCAAAACTTTGTGTATATATTTTTAGGTTTAAATATACTTTATAATATATAACATGTAATGTAAGGACACTAGCCCAAGTACCTCAGTGTATAATAGGAAGCTTTTGTTCTATAATTTAAGAGTCAAATGCAGTGTACATATTTACACAACACTTCTGGAAAAGGCCAGATAGAACACAAGGTCAATTTTTAAGTAGAGTACTACTAGTTGAATTAGTGTTTTCATTCTCCAAGACTGATTGTTTAACCAAGAACCTAGTCTGCGATACTATTTACTCATAGCTGGGAAGGAAACAGATATATTCATGCTTTTTAAAAAGGAATTATTAGCAAGAAGTAAAATGTAAACTGCTTCAGCCAGGAGTTGAACTTGAATCAATGATTCTATTTCCTACAATGATAACTGCTACACTAAGTGTGCCTCTTCAATTTATCAGTGTGCATACCAACAAAAAAATTAGTACCATTGCTTAACAATCAGAAAAAAATATTCAGATTACAATCCTTCTCTTTTTCTTTGTTTTCCTAAAGAGACTGCCCACACCTTCAGAGACAATAAACATAACACAAAAACATAGCATGCCTTTCTCACGAGGGACAATTCAACAAAGCAAAAATAATTGTTTATGGTTGTCTCTTCTTTTTTTTTAAATCTAGGACGAACTAAATTTATGATCATGGATAAGAAATGACAAAGAAAAATAATGTTGACATTTAGTTTTTACAGCGTAAAAAATTATTAAAAAAGAAAGAAAAATTGCTTATTGACTCTACAAAATTCTAGTAGAAAAGCAAAATTCTTTGAACAAAATGATTGATTTTAACAGCATGCTAACCAGTCTAGGGTTATTTTATGCCTTTAGGTTAGGGAACTGCATACATTATACATTCATATTTAGATTTTTAAGAGTTTTTTGTTTTTGTAGACAGTCTACTAAACAGATCTAGTTGATTCATAGATGGGATCAGAACAGGTACTAAGACTTCAGGTCAGAGTGAATCAATGAGCAATAGCAATGAAGAGGTATTCTCCAGATCTCCAGAAATGGATCCTCACCATCAGATGCAGTTTAGTGATATAGCGGGGAGGAGGCAGGTCTGACCTCTCTCCAGAGGATACAGTCATCATATTCTAAGCTTTGAAAAAAATGTGAAGGATCAAGAGAAAATAGAGTTATTTCATAACAATGTAAATGCTCAATTTTTGTAAACAGATAAAAAAAAACAAAAACAAAGTATTCAGTGATGAAACTTAAATCCAGTCAAATAAGATGAAGAAAATTGTCTCAGGAATAAGATCTTACAACATAAACAGTGGAGGGCGTCTGATAAATAATAGAGGTAACTCAAAGAAATCTAAGCTCTTTTGTTATGCAACAAGTCAAGGAGAAAAACTATTAATTTGTATAAGCTTTAATTCACTTAAAAATTGACCTTGTGTCACATCCTGTCCATGGAGGAGGGGTTGAATAAATACATACACTAGTGATTTATCTATAGTGTTGAAGACTTGTGTAAGATCAATCAAACTTTCTTGATGAGTTGATAGTAAAAGAATGATGCACTAGTGTGCTACACAGTCCTCAAACACCACAGGGGGTTTTTTTTGTTGTTTTTTTTAATTCAGAGTTTCCTTCTGCTTTACTGGCTGCCTTACCAAGGCTGAAAAGCCTGCTCTACTATTTACCCATAGCTCAAGGGAAAATAGATTTGTGCCTTTCCGTAAGGGTTTTAACACAAAATATTAACAGCCTTATCCAGGATTTGAAGTTAAGTCACTTATTCCATTTCCTACAATGATAACTATTACGCCATGCTCACATCCACTTCAAGGAACATGCTAATAAGCAACAAACAGACTCAAACTGATTTTGTTATTTTAATATTTATTTACATTACCCAATAATGTTATGATAATATATCTTACAAATCAATTAAATTTTGAGATTTAAATATTTACAACCAACATGCAAATTTATAAGAACTGCTTTCTTCCTATGCGAGAGGTTGAAAAAATGTTCCTGGCGCAACCAAAATAGGAATGACTGATAAGCATGAATTGAACTTCAGAATGAATATGTGAAATAGCACATCATTTCTTTAGTAGCTTTAACCTTTTATATATATGTAAGTTAGTAAGTTAGTTGACTATAGACGAGGGCAACCCAAAGGCTCTTTTTCAATAGCTACTATACACTAAGTGTAAGAGAAGGTGCTACTCTTTTCCCTGGATTGCTTCACTTACCCTTGATTCATACCGTATAATGCTGATTGTGAAGTTAGGATGCATCAAGTACCATTTTCTGAGCCTTTGGTATCACTCAACGTGGGATTGAACACTGGTCTCCTGGACTATTGGCAAACACACACACTTAATTTATATAAAGTAAAGTTGGCAACCTTAATTGGGGGTGACCCAAAGGCTCCCTTTTCAATAGCTACTACACAAAGGTGTAGGAGAGGGCACTACTCCATTCCCTGGATTTCTCCACTTTACCCTTGATCGGCACCTTATAATGCTGAATGTTAAGCAAGCTGGCATCAAGTACCATTTTTTTTGAGTCTTTGGTATGACTTGACCTGGGATTGAACCCTGGTCTCCTGGACCATTGGCGAACACTCTACTCATTAGACCAATGGCCCGGTGAGATTATATATATATATATATATATATATATATATATATATATATATATATAAAAACAAATATACACACACACAAAATTAATCATGTATTATGCTATATTAATAAATAAAGTGTACCTCATTTCAGTGATAGAGCATATGTAGCTCTAAATTGGGAGAGTGTAGAGTCAGTAATGCTTGGTAAGTTTCAGTTTCTCACTTTTGCAATTATCAGACCAAGAGTTCCTCACAAGGTGGGTCTTTCTTTACATGCTGTTATGTGGAGCATGATAGAAAGAGTGATCTAGTTTGTGAGAGCATTCTGGGAAAGGCAGTCTAGTCTATTTTGCATGGTTATTGATGGGATCATATTGTATTAATTATGAGATTTGTGAATTTATTTACTATTATGCTTAATTTATTATTTTCCAATGCTTTTATTTATAATTTTTTTAAATCTATTTTTTTCAAATAAATAAGAATAAAATAAATCAAACATAATAGAGTAAAATGAACAAAGCATAAAATATAGTTACATAAATAACTATGCAGTATAAACTAGACTATTTTTCCAAAAATGCCCCACCAACTAGATCACCCTTCCCATCATGCCCTACACAACAATATATAAAAGGACATCCACCATGTGAGAACCTTTTGTCTGATGATTGCATAGGCAAGAAACTTATAGTTACAAAGAGCCACTGATTGTGTCTATGCTAACATATATACACATATATCTCAATAAAAAGATTATTTCCTTAATTAGACTTGGAACTTTTCAGTACTCTACATACGAATATAATAGAGAAAGACAGAGATACATGCACACCTACACACAGACATTCTAAACTGATAACTAGAAAGCCAAATCCACCAATTTTTTTTTTCTAAATATGTTTAGTTGTTTTCTGGCAATACAACTCAAAACGATATTTGATTATCTTCCCCAGGGGAAATTCACAATCAGGTCAATTTAATATTGAATACATGTGGGCAAGGACAAAAATTGCCCAGTACCCAGGACTAGTATCATCAAGGTATCAGACTACTGAAACCCTCCCCTCTGATGCACGTCCTACTTGAAGACAAGAATACAAATGAGGGAGATGAACAGATAAGATTTAAGTTTGTGTCGACCCAAAGCAGAGATATTTTCTCAAAAGGTTTTAATAAATTTATTTCCTCTTTCTGGTGGGAAGTTATCATTGCATTTTTTGTCAGCTATGGAAAAGTACACAAGTACCATCAGTATAATGAATATCAGTGAAGCAAATTAAACTGACAAAAAGTGTTCAAACTTATAATCTCCAGAATTAGAGCCTTACCATCAGATCCAGTACAGTCTCATACCAGGACAGCCCTTTGGTCAGTTTTACAATGAATGTGCATAGTGAAACCCTCATAAAAATAAAATGAATGATCAAAAAAATAATTTCTTTGCAAATTCAAGATCTTAGATACATAATTGAGAGTAATCTGAAGAAATCTTTTTCAAAATGTCAATAACAAATTCCCAAGCTCTAACTTTTCTTAAATCAAAACTTCTTAATTTCTTTTGGTGTGGAGAGCAACTTGATTCACACAAATATACTAAATGCATTCAAGCAAAATGCAACTTTAGTCAATATTACTTAAAATTTTTGGATCTTGTTTGATACATCCACCAAAAGCACCTCTTATTCAATGTTTTAAAACCAACTTTATTATTTCTAAAACTGGTTTTAGATGCATCAGTGAATACAAAATGATCTTAGAAACACATTTGTGTGAGATACCCATCAATACCAATAGTTTATTGTAGTATTGCAATTATGAAACTCCAACAGATTTTTTTTATTTGCAAGCATTTTTATTTTATGGTCAAAAGTGCATTCCAGCCATTAAATTTGTTGCTAAATGTGCCATACCAAAATGATTAAAGGTTACTTTTAGCAGCCTTTAAAAGTTCAATGTTAAATCACATTCTATAGAGTTTATGTCATAATTAAATACAAATATAGGGAAGCATTTATATATTTACCATACTGAAGAAATTACAATGATAAGATGAGTATGAACTATTATGTTTCAAATTGGGCTGAAAATGGTTTTATTCTCCAAGAGTATTTCAACACTATTATTCTAAAAAAAATTACAATCCGCCATTTTTGCTGTTTAACATACATACAAAAATCTGATCATTATAATATAGATTGATAATGTTTCTGATATCTCAGTGAATTAGAGAATCTTGATATGTAGCCTTGAAAATTATCCAAGATTTGTTTTAATGATTGATGTCTTTCAATAGACTTAAACTAGTTTTAAGACTACACTGCATTTGATACAGTTAACAAAACAGTTATTGCCTTAGGAAATGGAAATCAAAGTTTAAATCCTGGATAAATCTATTTACATTTCTCTTCATCTTAATGCCCTTAAGAAAGGCATAAATCTATATGTTCTCCTCCAGCTATGGGTAAATAGTGGGGCAAATTAAGTTCTTTAACCATAGTGAAGCAACAAGTCTAAGAAAAGGAAAACTAGATTCAAACTAGCTTTACTCTACCTAAAAAGAAAGACCTTGCATCACATCCTGCCCATGGTGGAATGGTTGGCTTACTTAAATTACAAAACAAAATTTAAAAATGAACCATTCATTCAATCTACAGGGAGTAGACTGTTCTCATTCCACTGTCTGTGTTTAAAGGATACCTTATATCAGTTAATTCTTCCTAGTTAATTTGTCCTTGAGACATCAGTTGTCTGTCTTTTCTACTGAATCAAAACGACTGATTTATACACTACCTGACTCAGGTATTGAACTCATGACCACCCGATAACTAGATATAGTAACCAACACTTTTATCGACAAGGCTATTACTGAATGTAATTTGTCTGCCTCTTCAACTAAACCAGATTATGTATCTTGTTGTATAGTGCAATTGGCAGACTGACTGCTTTTAACAGAATGTCAACTTCTCTGTTATTTTATGCCAAGAGATTAAGGAATTGCATTCATCGTACATTTATATTTACAATTTTTGTAGAGTAGTTTCTTAAGAGCGTTTTGCACATTATGATATCAAGTATTCCTATCTAATACAGATCATTTGCACACAGTTATATAGTTTCAAGTATTCCTATCTAATACTAACAGTTATATGGATTCAAGTAACTAATGATAATCCTTAATAAACAATTATAGCTTCAAGTAACTATTCTTAATACAAATAACTTACAGTTGCATAGTCTCAAGTATTCCTACTGAATATGATTTTTAAACAGATCTATTTGACCAACAGATGAGACCCTAACAGGTACTACCACTCTATTTCAGAGTTGATCTGGAGAGTAATGGCAATGAAGCAGTATGCTATACTCCTCAGATCTCTAGAACTTGAGCCTCACCATCAGCTTTAGTTTAGTGTCATACCTAGGACACTCTTTTAGTGGAGCGACTCTTACCTCTCTGCAGAGGATACAGCCTGCGTATTCTAAGCCCCACTGACAGGATGTATAATTAATTGAGAAATAGAAATATTGGGCTTATTAGTCCAAGTTAAAAGTATGGTAGGAGTAACCGAAAGCTAAACTTTTTTAGAGCTTATTTTTTTTATGCAGATATCACTAGCGAAGAAGAAAAGTTTTGATAAATGAGCTAAAGCCTATCTCGTTTACCAAAAAAGAAATTCGGCTTCATTTTACTCTTACTTCTTATTTAACCTTTTTACGGATATGGTTCACAATACCTGACTTTTCTAGTTTGCTTTTAGACATTTTTATCTTTCTCAGAGATGAGACTTTGAGAGGGTGGTTAATTTTTTTCTTTTGTGTTTAACCCAGAACACTATCTTTCATCCATTGTTTTTATTGAGCATTGAAAGTCACAATGAATTGAACCCCATGTAGTTCTGACTTTTACAATTATCCAACATTTTCATATCTGCTGCTTTCTTGATTTTTCCTGACTTTCCAATAGCATTCCCTGTCTTTTTTACAATGTTTAATTAATAATATCAAAGATGGATAAAAATTAGCCTACAAAAATTATTGATTAAAAAATTTTTTTTTTTCAACTGAAAAATTTCATGTTACATCCACATAATGTAAAATAAAAATAAAACCTAATTTGTTTAGTTGAATATTTTCAAGTGAAACAGTTGATTTCTTAAAACTTTATTCAACTTACATTATACACAAAGTAAAAAGACCGGAAAACCTTTTAATGGATTTCTTACACTTCCTGCCAATCCTAAATTGTTAATAAGGATGTGGGGGTAGCTGAAACAAGAGTAGTACTAATGCACTACCATATGACCCCATAAATACCTCAGGGCTCAAATCAACAGCCATGTTGTAAGACTTGTAATATATCCCAAAATGATATTTAATATTCAAAGCGATACAGCAGAAAATAATTTTGATAATTACACATCTCAGTCATTTATACAGTAAACTCAGCCATTTGAAATATGTTGAGATATTCATTAAGACTGTGAAATTAACTAGAATGGGATTCAAGAGGGACATGAATCATGTAGAGCCATTCTATACAAAACTTTATGATAAACAAGATTGTTTTTATTAATTTCCAAAAAACTAGGAGGAAGATTAAAGCAGTTTTTAAATTTTTTTCAAACTAGTTGAGTGCTTATCATGGATTTATGAAATGTCCACTTTATATCTCTAAAGCAGAGTTTTGCAAATGAAGGTCTAAAGCTAAAACTAATGACAATTTTAATTTTTTTTTTTTTTAATCAAAACTTCCTGACATCAAAGAAAAAGAGAAATTAAGAAGTGACAGAGAGATTATTCTCAAATGTTAACAATCCAAGATGAAATTTAAAAATCAATTTGATAAATTACATGTCAACAGATTGTTGGAGACCCAAATGTTCCCTCACAGCAAATAAATTTCAAACAACAGCCTTCGGTGCAAACAAAACTTAGGAATATTAACTAAACTTAGATCAACTGAGAAAGAAGTAGACTTAGTTTGGTTTATCAATTTCTTATGGCTTATCTAATGCCAAAATTCAATTCATTTCTATATCTAATTGTAATAACAATATTCAATGTTTCATTGCATTTTTTAACTGCATGTTTGTCTATAATCATATTTGCACACACTTGTATGATTTGAAATATTCCAAGCTAATTAAAAAAATGTATATACATTTATATGGTTTAAAGTAAATATTCCTATCAAATATCATTTGCACAATTATATGGTTACAAATATTCTTATCTAACACCAATAACTTGCAACCAATCATATTGTTTTAAGTTATCAATAATAATGATAATCTTGAATAAACAAAGCTTCAAATAACATTTAATACAAATAAAAGGAAAACAGGAACAAAAAGGTAGAGAGAGGGTAGTATAGCCGGGGGGGGGGAAAGAGGTAAAGAGATAGTGAGATAATAGTGGAAAGATGTAGTGAGGGGGGGTATAGCTGTGAAAAGAAGTAGAGAGAGGGGGGGTAGCTGCTGAAAGATCAGGACAGAGGTAGAAAAAGGCTGGGATAGTTGTGGAAAGATAGAAAGTCACTGATGCAGAAAGAGAGATATAAACAGTTTATTTGATATACTTGCACAAATCAAATCTTAGTATATCTCTATTTCCACAACAAAAGGAATTCTCAATACAAATTTTTTAGTAAAAACAAAAAAAATTCAAACAATAACTTAAGCAGAATATTCTAGGTATCTTTTGATGGTAAAACACCAACACAGAATCAATAAGATTGATTGACTGATTTTAATGGCATGTCAACACATCTAAGATTATAATATACCTAGAAGTTAAAGAATCATGTTCATTATACATGCATATATAGATTTTTTGTGAAGTTGTTTTTTGTAAAGACTCTTCTGAATACAATCCAATCAAATATGAATAATTTTTAAACAATTTGACCCATACATGAGACCCCAACAGATACTACCACTCAGATTAGAGTGGGCCTCGGAATAATGGCAATGAAAGGGTACTCCACACTTCTAAGGCCTCTAAAAATGGAGCCTCACCATCAAATGCAGTTTAGCGTCATACTCAAGATACTCCTTTTTAAGGGGTTCTTACCCTTCTGCAGAGGATACAGTCAGCATATTCTAAGCCACACTGACGGGGCAAGGGAAATCAATGTGAAAACATGGTTGAAAGCAGTGGCTTGTAAAATCAACTTATTAAAGTATATATATATATATATATATAAAATATCCATTGGGAGCAGATGTCTCATGACCTTGTTAAGAGTAACCATCTGTTACAATTAGATTTTTGGGTAAATATAGTTACAAATAATCAACAAGCCCGAGTTCATGAACATTAGGAGACACACACACACATGCACATTATTGCCATCAATGTATAAGATTTTTCCTCATAAAAAAAAATCACCAAATGAAATTAAAAACATAAGTAATCAGTCTACTCAACTGATCTACAAGAATTTGTTAATTCATTAAAAAAATATAATTAATAAAATCCATTTACAATGAAAATAAGAAACTATTTTTGGGGAAATTGCAAATAATTAACAGTTTATTTATAGTTATATTCTCACTGCAGCTCATGTTTAGACTTGCAATTCTGTTTATCAAATCAGATGTTATTGGCATAAATCTATTTTTTATTTATATAGTATATTTTAATACTTTGTGTATATAAACAATAACCAAGTGACTAATAATTGTTTATACAAATAATTGAAAAGTCTGAAAAAAATGGATTTAAAAACAATGTGGAACTTAATATTAGAACAATGTCATAAAAGTAATACTTTTCTTTAAAACACAGTTGGCAGAGCTTAGAATATGTTGTCTATATCCCCTGCAGAAGAGCAAAACCATTCCCACCAACCAAAAAAAAAAAAAAAAGTGGGGGTGCAACTTCAGTTCTAGAGCTCTTGGGAGTGTGGAGTACCCCTTCCTTACCATTACTCCTAGGTCCATTCTGACACAAGTGGTAAATATCTGCGCCTCCCACCAGGCAGGATTTGACACAAGGTCTATTATATAGCAGGGATTAGGGGAGAGAGAGAGGTCACACATGAGTCTTGGATTGTGTTTGCACTGAGGGTCAATGCTGGTCATAGGTTCACTAGGCCCAAAGGCCAGTTGCAATATGAACTATGCTAGTCATTGCTAAGTCTTTGGCACAAGATCAGGTGATGTTGCTGGTCACAGATTCACTAGTCACTATGCTTGTCATTGTTTGGCCACCCCACACGAATGCCAGGCAGCCCAGTGCTAAACCAGAACAGTAAATTAATACTGGTAGTCGGAGCTTAGGACCCAATCTATGATTCAAATAAATCTATTTAATCATTCGTATTCAATGAGAATACTTGATGCCATATAACTATGAATTATTTGTATCAAGAATAGTTATTTAAAGCTATCATTTTTTTTTTTTTTTAATTTTCTACGAAGAATTATTATTAGTTACTTGAAGTCATATAATATTGCAAACAAATAATTATTACTAAATAGAAATAATTACTTGAAACTATCTAATTATTAGTATTAGATGGGAATACTTAAAACCATACAACCGTGTCCAAATTATTTGTATTAGATAGGAATACTTGATAACATTATGTGCAAAAAAAAAAAAAATCTTAAAAAACTATGTGATAAAATGTAAATATCAATGTACAATGACTGCAATTCCCTAAACTGGAGGCATAAAAAAACCTAGATGGATTGACATGCCATTGAAATTAGTCAATCATAAGCTTAGTTCAGCATGAAGCCCAAAGTGTAAAGGTCAACCAGGGGAAATTTTTCACACTTTTGGTATTGTGCTGTTCTGACCATGCCATGAAAAATTTAATCACATAAGATTTACAGGCAAACAAATGAATTATATATATGTATGTATGTATGTATGTGTGTGCGTACCCACCTCAATGTCCACACTCTCTCTGAAGTTTCAGCACTGTTATTAAATAGCTATTTCCTAATAGGTTTTCTTTTTATATGACCTAAAATAGAGTACTCAGCTCTAAGAGTTTCAAATTATTGATTTATTACACAGGCACCATTTTAAATGTGCCTAATATGAGTTTTTAATAAAACCATTGAATAAAAGCCTGTAAATACATTAGACAATTCCTTATTTTCCTTCAGAGATAGGATTTATGATTGGTAATTTAAATGTAATATAAAGAAAGTAATCATTTGATATTTTATTTACAAAAGAGAGATGTATGAAAAGACCAATGTGGTTATTTTATATGTTGGGAATGTTGATGTGAAGGTCAAGGACTTTTGCCAAAATGGTTCCCAACAATATCTATTGAATACTACTTTGTGAGATGAGTTTAGTTTTGATTCTGATCAAAAATAGCTTTGGCTCTAAAATCATTATTTATGACAAACTTGCTGTCTTTTCAGTTTTCTTAAATAGTATTTGATTTTTGTTTTAAACTCGAATGTTAATTTATAGAAAATCATGAAAAAATTGAACTCATTTGGTTAGCCTCTATTTTCAGCTCCTCCTATAATGAAGGAGTCTCCATTGCAAACATGTAGGACTGCAACATCATAGAAAGTTCAAAATCCAGTCAAACTATTATATTCTCTTTCAGACTAATAACCTTGAGAAAGGTATGAACTCCCTTATTCCCATCCCAGTTATAGGTTAAATAGAACCACAAGTATACTTCTACAAGGATGGCTTTTACATTAAATAACCTACAAATAAAAATAAGCATTCTTATTTAATTTCAGTAGTTTTTTCTAATTCAATGTATTTTACAGTAAAACTTAAAGACCTGTACCCAAAGGGCACATATTTTTACAAGCAATAACTTTATTTTTGTAGCATTAGATTTGGTTTGGTTTTATGGCATATCAACCACAATAGGTTATTTAATGCCAAATCCTCCTTATACATATATATATTAAATATATGATTGTGTTTGGTTGGGTTTTATAAAGTATCAACCACTGTAGGTTATTTAATGCCAAATCCTCTTTATACATATATATTAAATATGTGATTTGTAAACACTTTTTGTTGATAACATTTTTAAATGTGCCTAAACTCTTTTTTTTTGCACACAGTTAAATGATACCAAGTATTGCTCTGTATCACTAACAATTCAATTAAAATTCTGTCATTTGTTTACACATTTAAATGATCAAACAGTTCTATTTCAAACAATTTAATTTAGCACAAGTCATTTGTTTACACAAAGTTTAAATTTCAAACAGTTCTTTTTGAGCAATAAATAGGACCCTAGCAGATGTTACCACTCTGGACCAAAGTGGACCTGAGAGCAATGGCAATGAAGGGGTACTCTGCATTCCCCAAAGCTCCTGCATTACTATCAGATTGTTTAATTTCCTATCCGGGATACTCTTGGGGGGAATGATTTTACCCCTCTGCAGAGATGCAGTCATATTCTACAGCCCCAGCCAACAGGGCAGTTGTAGTATTAGAGGGATTAATACATAATAATTACAATAAAATTATTTTTTGAACCATTATAACAGCTTGCAGCCATTGACATCCTTCATTTGAATTTTTTTAAAAGATCCCTGTCTCTTTAGAAGCAGCGAAATCTCTTGATTAGTGTTTCATCTGAATTAAAGGAATAACTCTGTGTGTGTGTGTATGTGTGTGGGAGGATAGCATTGTCACACAATCAATAGCACTTATTAACTGTCAGTGTGTCATCTGTGCGATAATCAGACCTAATGGTTATCACATGATAGGTATCCTTTTATATATTCTTTTATGGGGAATAATGGGAAGGGGGATCTAGTTTGTGGAGCATTCTGGGAAAAGTAGTCTAGTTTATACTGAGTGGTTATTTACATGGCTATATTATATTAATATATAATACGTAGCTATATATATATATATATATATATATATATATATATATATATATATATATATATATATAATCAGCAACAGTGCCTCAAGTAGTGTAATGGTTAGCAAGTTTGACTAGTGAATCTTCACGTATGTGTTTGAGTCTCATTGGATGCCCCATTCATACAGTCTTGTGCCACATCTAAGCTAAAAGCATAGTAGATTACTATATATCAGCAATGCACTGGCACCTAATATACTGTAATGGTTATCAAGCTAGATTAGCAGACCATTATTGATAAGTCTGATTTTCAGTAGGCACACTAAACTTCTGACCTTATGCCACATTTGTGTTAAACTTAGTAAATAACTATATCAGCAATGCATTGCATTAAAAATGACATGCATTTTTAAAAATTTTACAAGAACTACATTCAAGAAAATATTCTTGAAATTCTTAATAGAATTAAAAATTTTTTCAAAATCAACATTTACTGATATACCTTCCAGCTGCTTAGAATTGAAGGCTTGAACTCAAATCAATTTTTAATTAAAAAAAAAAAAAAAAAAAAAAAAGTATTGTATAATTTCTCATCTTACAATATTCACCAAAATTTTTTTTTCTGTTTCCAAGTAATTGAATAACTTCAAGGACAGAGATATGCCCACCAAATTTTTTGTGCTTATTAATTTGATTCTTGGGCAAGTTTTCAGTACATTTGATTTGAAAAATTCAAAAAGATTGAGATTTTAGATAGGGTTCAATTTACTAAGGAAATTGAATGCTAAAGAAGACCCTTACAAGACCTAGAAATTTAAGTTACCATATATATCATCCAATACTATTCACTGATTTTTGCAGTTGGAAATTGTAGGTGTAAGCCAAATCATGGCCATCTATTTACACTAACAAAGTTTGTATCTCATATATGGTGTGACCCCCAAATATTAGGCTAAAATTTAGAAAGTAATATATGTGAGTATATATATATATATATATATATATATATATATATAGTAAATCTGATCCAAGAGGTCTTGATGGCAATAATTTAAATTAGGTGGTTATGTTTCAATGAATACCTAGTTCAAGTTCATGTTCTGTTATTTCAGACAGAAGGGTACCTCACATGGTGTTTGATTTGGTTTGATTGTTTAATGGCATATAAATCTTCATGGGTTATTCAATGCCAAAGCCATCCTTGCAGAAGAACAGTAGTGATACTATTTAACACATAGCTAGGAGGATAAGGAGGTTTCAGATCTTTCCCAAGGGTATTCATCCAAAAATGAATGCAAATAACATGACAAATTTAAACTCACTCTATGAACTCACAGTTCAGCACATTAGCCACTATGTCATGAGACTCTTCTCTCTTCACATGGTGTGTAATGCCTATCAAATTTGATTGATTTTAACAGCATGTCAACCTGTCTAGGGTTATTTTATGCCTGGAGGTTAGAGAATCGTGTTCATTGAACATTTATATTTACATTGTGTAGTTGTTTCTTAAGAGCTTTTTTTTTAATGCACAGTTATATGATACCTAGTATTCCTATTTTATACTTCCAATAATATGGTTTCAAGTAATTATTTCTATTTAATAGTCATTTGTTTGCACACAAGTTACATGGTTTCAAGCAATTAATTTTAATCCTTAGTAAACAATTGTAAGTAAAGTTGGCGGCTGTAGTCAAGGGCAAACTGAAAACTTCCTTTCAATAGCTACAACAACAAGGTGTAGGGGAGGGCACTACTCCTTTCCCTGGATTGCTCCACTTAACCCTTGATCCATACCATATAATGCTGAGTGTTAACCAAGGAGGCATCAAGTACCATGTTTTGAGTCTTTGGTATAACAACTTGGAATTGAACCCAGGTCTCCCGGGCCATTGGCAAACACTCTAACCATCATGCCAATGTGTAACCTCAAGTTACCATTTGACAGTCATATGATATTCTTATTGAACCGGAATAATTTTTAAATGGTTCTATTTGACTCATAGATGGAACTCTAACAGGTACTATCACATGATGTCAGAGTGAACCTGAGAGTAATGGCAATGAAGTGGGTAATCAACACTCTCTAGCCATAATTTAGTGTTATACTCAGGATATCCTTGGAGTAGGGATCTTATCCCTCAACAAGAGACACTTTAAGCCACACCAAAAGGATGGAATAGTTAGCAAGCTAGAATAGCAAACCATTACAAGTGAGTTTGAGTATCACTGAGTGCCCAATAGTTCCAGCCTTGTGTTAGATCTAAGCTGAGTCTAGTAAATCAATATTTCAGACCTACCACTGGAACTAGTTTAAAATCCAGTGTTTTTTGGGGTGAGGTGGGGTGAGGGTTGTTTAAAAAAATAAATAAATAAATTTAAATGAAGACAGGCATTTTTTAACTATATTTTTTCTGTCCATCTCTTACATAAAGAAAGAATATTCATTATGATTGCAATATTTATACACCACACATAATTCATTTTAAGTCCCATCAGCTGTTACATGCCAACGTGTTTCGGTCATTGTAGACTGGAGGGTCACGTGATGATAACACTACCCTCTCTGCCATCCTCCATCGACCCACACTTGCCAGTTTGTCTGGTTCTCAGGAGAAAGAAAAAAAAAGTTAGTGTTAAAGTCAGCGAAAATTCTTACCGACTCCACCTACCATCATGAAGTGGGTTGTGTGTGTTTACGTGTCAATATTTTCCTCCGCCACCTCCAAACTTGGCGGCGGTGGTACATTAACAAACCTGGCCACGTTTTGGGGGTGGGGGTTGGCAGTTTTCCGATTTTTTTTTATACAGACAGGCTCAGGTAGTTTTAAATAAAATTCTATAAATAAATTTCCTCCTTATAAAAATTCTTTCATTAAAGTTATATTTTCTAAATTTTCAATACATTGTTTTAACATATGTAGTTTTTATTTTTTTCAGGATAAATACTTCAGATTAAATGTGGAAAACATTGGTTGAAAACAAACAAAAACAAGCGATTTCATATGTTATTCATTGAGCCTAGCGATGGCACTAGGTCGGAAGTATGGGGCACCCAGTGAGAATAGAACTCACCAACAACAGTCTGCTAATCCAGCTTGGTAACCATTACACTACATGACATGTCCTTCGTCACGGATAAAGTTAAGTTTACAAATAACAGGCAACTTTTTGCAAGTCAATATGTGAAGTCCGTAAAGTTAAAAAAAAAAAAAAAAAAAAAATGACCACAAAAGCTAGAAATTGACGGAAGGATAATAGAACAAACAAAATCTTTATAACTTAAATTAATTTCAAAATTTTCAGAAGTCAATGAAAAATAGAAATAAAGAACCAAATCTAAAACAGAACAACTTTTGAAAGCATGACAAAAATAAAACTGTTTTTTAATGGTATAAAAAAAATTACAATAACACTAAAACAGTACTTTGAGTAGTGTAATGGTTAGTAAGCTAGACGAGAAAACTTTCACTAGTGTGTTCGAGTCTCATTGGGTGCCCAATTCATACAGCCTTGTGTTACATCTTAGCAAAACAACAAACATTGTTCTCGAACTATGAAATGAGTTTCAAAATTATACAATAAAACTGCTATAAAATTTTTGAAAAAATGAGTTTTCCATTATGCAAAAAGAAATGGAAAATCAGTTAATTATCAAGTTTCACTCAGTTGTAGCACAAGGCCGGATTTATGGGGCACTCAGTGAGATTCGAACTCACAACTAATGGCTAGCTACTCTACCTTGCTAACCATTAGACCAAGCGTGACCCTTGAAAAAAAAAAAAGAAAAAAAAAAAAAGAAAATCAATAACTGACCTACTACCTACGAAACCAGGATGTGACACAAGGTCAGTTTAATGTGGAGTGTTCAGCAAGAAACAAGTCTCCCGAGGAACGGTTTTTAAATTTGCTAAGATTCTGTCAGAATTTCCCCTTTCAGGGGAACCTCTAGCATGAAGCAATAATCCTACTAATCCTTTCTACTTTTAGACGTAAGAGCAAGGCTCCTGAAACTAAACTTATTTTATAATCCTCTCAAATCAAAAAACCGAGAAGCGAAGCCCGTAACATCGATAACTTCTAAGTTTTTCTGTCAAAAACCAGTTGAAGAAGAAAAAAACAAACTATGACAGCAAAGTGGATGAGGATTATAAGGGTAACCGAATTTTTATTTATTTCCAAATTCATACATGAATACACTATATCGGCTTTTCTGGGGATCTTACCAGGAGTAATGATTTAGCACGCTAGATTAGCAGACCATTGTTAGTGAGTTTGATCATCACTGAGTGCCCCATAGTTCAGTCTGTCCCACATGTAAGCTAAATAACTTTATCGGTCTTTCTTTAAAATATCAGACCGGCACGGAAGTAACTGATGTGATTTTTTTCATTTATTATAGTTTTCCTTTTTCCGCACTAAAACTTTATAAAATAAGTTCCTAGTACAGACTACACTGGTCACTGGTACATAATCCAATAATATCTTAAAACTATTGTTGTTGGTTTTTTGCGGTGGGGGGGGTTTACCCAACTATCTTTATCGTTGCTTTTAAACAGCAATTTGATTATCGGAGTAAAGCACACTAAGTTCAGTCACAATAAAAAAAAAGTTGAATTAAGGTAAGAGAAAGTTGGTTATTTTTACCTTGTTTTAAAAGCATCTGTGTGTGTTTATGCGAATGAAAAGGTTTATATATAATTAAATACAAAAAAGTTATTAAATGGTAAGTGTATTTCAATAAGAAAACACAGGGAAAAAGTGGCTGATTACATATAACTAGTGAAAGAAAACAGTGGCTGATATATTTTCTTGAATGGATAGATAATTATTTTGATAAATAATCAATCCCAACCCAAAATCTGAGTTAAACTTTTTTTCCTTTTCAACGAAACGCCAAGCAAAATTAACATCAACAGTGATCAGCCTTTTTCTTTTTTTCTTTTATTTTTACTTGTTCGAATAATAATGTCATCATCAGGTACTAAAAAGACAGACACAACTGACTTACTACCTACTAGTAGTACAGCTGCTCCTACTGTCAACACTTTTCTTTAAGGGAAGAGGTGGGTAAAAGTAAGAAAATGAGGGTAAATATTTCACTGAAGCAAAATCGAAACGAAATAAAAGAATTTGATTAGAAATTTTTTAAAAAATACGTACAGTAAAAAAAGAAAATCGTAAATCCGGTCAAAAATACAACATAAAAATCCAAGCAGAAAAATCTGACGCTGCGAAATGGTTGTGAATTTAAAAGCCAACACCTACCGGAAGTGCACGTGGCTACTATTTCCGGCCAATACCAAACCGGGTGAACCGTATTACTCGCCTCACGATAATAACAGGAGCGACTAACCCTTGATCGGATGAGTCGTGTGCAGTTAACAATAACATTAGCAGCACAGGAGAGGCTGGATTATTATTGAGAGGTGGAAAGGGGCTCCATTACTTGGAGAAGTGGGGCTGGTTGTATCAAGTGCGTTTTACAGTGGGAATAATTAACATAATTGATCGTAACAACAGGTTTTAAAATTGCTTGGTGTTTGTCGACCTGGAATGAGATATGCAACTAAATTAACAATTGCCTTTTTCTTCTCTCCTGCTTTTGGACAAGACAGAATTTTACCTTGATTATATGATTGCGTCTTGTTCAGTTTCATTTATCTATTTTACGCACGTTCAGATAAATTACTTTACTAATTTTAATAATAAAACTATATTTTTTCTGAAAGTTGTGTATTTATTTATTTCATTTTTTAGTCAACATCTACATCAAGAAAGAAATACTTGAAAATGGCTTAAAAAAAAAAAAAAAGAATACAAAAGTTTGTTTAAAATTCTATCATTTCCAGCAATTAGAAAAATTACTTTGGGGGGGTCGTTCTCATAATTTTTTTTTTCTTTCAAATTTAGACACTATAGTATTTACTCGAACATAACGCGATTGAAAAATGTATATTAACAAAAAACCGTAATTGCTGCCAATTTTAAAACATCTTATAAGTTACTTTTATTTGTTTGTTGGTGTATTCATTGATTTTAATGTTCTGTTAATCTAACTATAAATAGATAAATAAAAAAATAAACTACTAAGAAACAACTTCGCAAAAATGTAAATATAAACGTACAATTTACGTGATTCTCTCAACTCAAGGCATAAAATACCCTTATGAAAGTGGTTTATATAGATCCCCGGGGGTGAATTTATTATTTTACATTTAGATAATCACCATAACAGGACAAAAATCGTTGGAACATGTAGATTAGTTGCCAGATATCGGACACCTAACACCAGGGTGTGACACTAAACAATCTGATGGTGAGGCTCCAACCCAGGAGCTTTGGGGAATGTAGAGTACCCCTTCAATGCCATTACTCCCAGGTCCACTTACACTCGGAGTGGTAGTACCTGGGTTCTATCTAAGGGTCAAATAGAACTTATTCGATATTTACTATACTTGAACCCAGTTAACTGTGTTCCAACAAATGATTAATATAAAAAAAAAGAATTACTAGTATTGAATAGCAATACTCGAAACCATTTAGCAAACGATTAATATTAAATAGAATATTATCAGATAGCAATACTTGAAACCATTTAATTATGCAAACGAATGAATAATGTAGACTAGGATTATTAATGTTAGATAGCAATACTTAAAAACCATTTAGGGTCCTGTGTATTACATTAAGCTACATATGATGGCGAGGCTCCAGGCTTGGAGTTTAAGGAGAGTTGAATACTACTTCATTACTATTGCTCTCAGGTCCACTCTGACTCGGAGTAATAGTACCTATTAGGGTCCCCCGTCTATAGGTCGAATCGAATAATTCAATCTTTTGCTAGGGATTATTATTAGTTATTTGAAACCATACCGCTATGTGCTAGTTATTTGTATTAGATAGAAATACTTAATAGAATTACTGATGTTGAAGAACAATACTTGAAATGATTTAACGGTAAACAAACAAATGATTGATATGAAATAGAATTATTAATATTAGCTAAGAATACTTGAAACCATTTAACCGTGTGCAAACAAATGAGCTCATTTAATAATAATGTTAACTACAAACTATTTGCTTACAATTCAATATATATATATATAAACAGGATTTCACATCAAATAATTCACAAAGGCTGATATGCCATAAAACAACCAAACCAAACCAAACCTAGCAGAATGCTTGATTGAGTGTGATGGTCACTAGGCATGTGTTATTTACATACGACCAGTTCAAAACATATGGGTCATTTAAATTAATCAACAATCTGGCTCTAACCAAAATGATCGAGATCTTTGGTGTCATTAACAACACATATAATCATATTTTCACAAAAAAACTTTCAAAAACAATTATATTTTAGACAAATTATTTAATAAAAATACTGAATTCTAAAATATCCCTTTGAAGCAAGGACAAACTTATAAGTGACATTCTTTTATGGACCCCAACACATGGCCGGCCAGTAAGAACTTACCTACATCAGCTCTGTGCAGACACTGGATGTAACTTGGAAAATCTTCCAGGGGTGATGGGTGATAGGGACGGATGGAGAGAGAGAGACAGTCAGGGAAATCAGTAGCAACACAACTAGATGATGATGATGATGATGATGATATGTCTTTAGAAAAAAAATATTACTTAATAGGAAGAATAAAAATACAGATTTTTAAAAAAAGAAAGAAAAATAATGAAAAAGTAAAATTAAAATACAATGCTTGAAATTTAGATTCTTATCCATGGTAAGAGAATTTTTATAAATAAAATTAAATTATTATCAAAAAAAATCTTACTCAGACTGAACTTATAAAATCAGTTCCAGTATTGTCAGGTATTTATAAATATGATTCAATATTTTACTCATGATAATATATCTGTATTTTGTAAAAATTTTAATCTTGAAGCCGAAAACATCTATAACTCTCAACTTCCTCTCATCATAGCATCTAGTGAGACTCAGAAAAAAATGTGAGTAATATTCAATTAATTCATTTGAGGGTGAATGGAAATTAAATTTCATTACAAGGGATGCATCAAGTAAAAAATTTGAGAAACACTGTTTTTATTACATAGCACATTCTTAGGTTAAAACATTTTATTTAAAAATTCAATTATAAAAAATCCAGTATATATAGAAAATGACTGAGTTACATTTTTTATGTTCAGAGATACCTCAAAATTTATTTTGCAAAGATCTTAATTATATATTTTAAAGACTAAGAAGAGAAACTGATTGAATTGTAATGCTTAACACCTAATTTATTTACAAGAGTGAGAAAATAAAGATTAGGGATTAAAGTATTTAATTCAAAGTAGGTTATATTTGCAATATGAATATATCAGGATATTTTTTTTAATCCAATTTGTTCAGAATGTAATAGATGAGTCAGAAAATTATCATTAAGTACTAAGAGTCGAAACTCATCATAGCTCATTAACATATATAATTGTGTGTATATTGTTTAAAGATTTCACATTAAAAAAAAAACAAATTAAAAATGAGAAATTTTTCTTCCTTTTTAGAATATATATATATAAAACAAAAACTGGTCACAATAGGATTATAAATTTATTTCCATCCTGTTTTGTCCTGACAAAATTATTCCCAACTCCGGTTTAACTGGACTGAATAATACATACATATATATATATATATATATATATATATATATATATATATATATATATATATATATATATATATATATATATATATAAATGAAAAAAAAAGGAACAAAAATATACACAAGAAACAAGGATGATATAATCAAGAATAAGAGATTAAATGAAAGAGGATTGATCCAAAAAAATGGAATACTTAGGAAGCACTTAAACTCATGAAAAGAAAAACAAAACATGTAGCAAATATTACATCATTGCAAATTCATTTACAAAATTATATAACAATATTGATATATCATTCAGGAACAGAAATATTGATTGATTGATGGCATGTCAACCTGTCTAGGGTTGTTTCATGGATAGAGGTTTTAGTTATGTTTTATGGCATATCAACCTTTGAGGATTATTTAATGCGAAATCCTGTTTATACATGAACAGAAGAGGTCATTTGTAAGTGAATAGTTTATCATCATCATCATCATCATCATGTCATGCCGCTAGCACGGATATCCCTGACCCTCTCTCTCCACTTCTCCCTATCATTCATTGCCTCTGGTAGGTCTTCAGGGCTACATCCCGTGTCCTCACATAGCTGCTGAATGTATGTTCGAGCTGGTCGCCCTGCTTTTGCCCAGCCATATGTGGGGGTCCATAGGAGTACATCCCTTATGAGCTCGTCCCTGCTTCTCTAGCAGTGTCCTGCATGTCTGGTGCGTCTAACTTGGATAGTTTTCGTGATGGGAGGCAGGTGGCCGTATAGTTGGTGTCTTGTGGGGTGTTGCCGCCAGGACTTGTTCAATATTGCTTGCAACATTCTTGTGTAATTGCCATCTAGCTTCTTCTCCAGCTGTTTAGTTAGCATCCAAGTAGTTTATCCATACAGCAATATCAATACGACCACTGCCTGAAAGAAACTGCGTTTCATTTTATCGGTCAGGTTTGATTTCCATATGATCGATAGCCTATTGATAGCTGTCCATGCCTTCAATAGCTGCATGTCGATGTCCTTTTCGGTTGATGAGATGCTGCTTCCTAGGTAGGTGAATTTGTCCACAAGTTTCAGAGGGGTTCAGTCTAGTGTGGTGATGTCGCCTGTTTGATTATAGCACATATATTCCGTTCTGTGTGCATTGACATGGAGGCCAATGCCTGCGGCAGCTCATTCCAAACTATGCAGTAGTGTTTTGGCTTGGTTGGGTGTATTTGCCAGTATCGCTGTGTAGTCGGTGTCGGTAACTGTTTTTGCGGGGTACCTTCTGCTTCTTTTCTTTGTCAGCTCGAAGCTGTTTTCTCTGATTTTATCAATTGATGTTCTAAGCATGTAATCTAGACAGATGATAAAGAGGTATGGAGCTAGCATGTCTCCTTGTAGTACTCCTGCTACAATGTTGAAGTATTCTGTGTCTCCATCTGTAAATAACATTATTTTTTAAATAAACCAGAACTCATTCATTTGCACCTAATTAAATAGTTTCAAGTATTGCTGTCTAACACTAATAACTTTTTAATATTAAGCATTTGTTTGCACACTGTTACATAGTTTGAAATATTACTATTTATTGTTTGCACACAGTTAAATGATTTCAAGTACTGTTATTTGATTCTATTTGATAATAATAATTCAGAGTAAAAGATTAAACAGTTCTGTTTGATCCATAGATGGGACCCTAAAAAGATACTATCACTTCAGGTCAGCGTGGATCTGGAAGTAAAGGCATATTCCTCAAAGCTCCAGAACTGGAGCCTTATCATTAGATAGTTTAGTGTTATATTCCAGACACTCATTGGGGGGGGGGCTTTACTCCTCTGTAGAGATGCAGTTGGTGTATTCTATATCCCAAGCCAACTAGGCTGGCCAAGAGACTAGGAAATTGTGTTCATTGTACTATTTACATTTTTTGTGTAGTTTCTCCAGAGTTTTTTTTTATACACAGTAATATATTCCTATTTAATACAAATGATTTGCACATCATTCTATGGTTTCAAATATTCTTATCTAATACTTTTAATTTATACACAATCATATGGTATCAAGTAATCATTTCTATTTAATAATAATCATTTGTTTGCACACAGTTATAAGGTTTCAAGTCACTAATAATAATCCTTAGCAAACAATCATAATTTTACATAACTAATCTTAATACAAATAATTCACAGTTATACGGTATAAAGTATTCCTATCTAATACATATGATTTTCAAATAGATCTATTTAATCTACAAATGGAACCCAAACAAGTACTACCACTCAGGTTCAAAATTGACCTAGTAGTAATGACAATGAAAGAGTACTCCACACTCTTCAGAACTCCAGAACTGGAGCCTCACCATCAGATTTATTTTAGTGTCATTGTTGCATACTCATATGCATGCAGAATCATAATGACGACACAATAAAGACGAGCGACACAGTTCTTTAGAAAAATATACCTCTCACTTTGTTTGAAAGGGTTACTAAAGGTTTTACTGTGAGAGGGAGTTGGAGACCGAACAGAACTGCAACATATTGACCCCCACTCTTATGGCCATTACAGCGTTTCTTTCCTGTTCTCCTGGGCTGCTCAACTAGGGGCCTGGGAGCCCAGCCTCTCTGGGTGCTGGTTCTCTCTACTGCATCTTATCTCCAAACTGGTCTGATCCCCAACTGATTGAACTTCCTGTGCACCAAGTTATATAATAGTTTGACGCCCACCTTCTTCTTGTGGGCGTCACAAATCGCACTCATTCAACCCGTTCATGGTCAAGGCTATATTCTGATATTCCTCGACCAGATACACCTGTTATTTACACTGGTGCATTTCCTATTTTGACAGCCCGGCCAGGTCAGAGGTCAATATACAACATCATAACTGAGACAACCCTTGTAGGTGGGAGTCTTACTTTCTGGTAGAGGGTATAGTCAGCAGATTCTAAGTGAAGTTGAGAGGGTTTCCTATCTAATACTAATAATTCATAGACAATTCTATGCTTTCAAGAACCTATTCTTATTTAATAATAATCATTTGTTTGCACACAATTATACAGTCACAAGTATTCACATCTAACATCAATAATTTGCAAGCAATGATATGGTTTTGGATAACTAATAATAATAATCCTTAGTTTTCAATTCTTCCTAAAATTAATAATTCTAATTATTGGTCTAATGAGTAGAATGTTCGCCAATGGTCTGGGAGATTAGGGTTCAATCCCAGGTCACGTCATGCCAAAGATTTTTAAAATGGTACTTGATGCCACCTTGATTAACACTCAGCATTATAAGGTAAGGATCAAGGGTAAAGTGGAGCAATCCAAGGAATGGAGTAGTGCTCTTCCCTACACCTTGGAGAAGTAGCTATTGAAAAGGGAGCCTTCGGATCCCCTCGATTAAGGTCACCAACTCTACTTTTATATGTTTTCACATATTCTTATCCAATACTAATAATTTTCAAGCAGATATATTTGACCCATAGATGGCAACTTAACAGATACTACTACCTCAGGTTAGAGTGGATGTTATTTTCAATGTTCCACTGCATTTTATTCATTTGAACCTCACTTTTTATTTGCCTATAACCATTTGTTTGCACATAGTTATATTCTATTCCTATTGAATACAAGTAATTTGCACACTGTTGTACGGTTTCATGTGCTTCTAAGACTAATAATTTATACACAATTATAATTTTAATTCCTTATTCCTATTTAATAATCATTTGTTTGCATACAGGTACATAGTTTCACATAACTAATAATAATAATCCTTAGTAAACAAGTAATTATTTTTAATACAATTAATTTTGGTTGGTTTGGTTTTTTTTTTTTTTAATGATATACCAATCTTCTTGGGTTATTTAATGTCAAATCCATTCTTCTCGAAGAATAGTTGCAGTATTATTTAACCCGTAACTGGGAGGATAAGGGGGCTCATACCTTTCCCAAGGATATTTGTCTGAAAGTGAACATAATAGCACTATTGGAGTTCGAACTTGCTTACTAAGATTCTGCAGACCAGGGTTTTAACTATTACACCACAAGGAACCCCCCACCACCACCATAAATAATTTTCATTCAGCTATATGGTATCAAGTATTCTTATCTAATACAAATATTTTTTGAACAGATCTATTTAACCCATAGATAGGTATCTAAGAGGTACTACCATCATAGATCAGAGTGAACCTGGGAGTAACAATCATGAAGAGTCACCCCACACACTCTTGATCTCTAGAACTGGAGTCTCACCATCAAATGCGATTTAGTATCATACTCAGAACACAGGAAAGTTGAGAATGTCTGAATAAACATCTCTTTTGTCATAATACAAGTATATAAAATTATGCAGTAGGGTTTACCAAACAACTTCTTGATAAATAAAAGTAAATAGCACTTTTATATAAGATCAGACAATGATATATGAAATATGAGAATGAAAATTCCAGACGGTTTTATCATCCAAATGAACAAGAAAACATTCAGAGAATAAATATTCAGAAACACAGTTAATATCCAAATGACCAACAGAAGCCAACGTTGCATGGCAAAATGATATTTTTAAGCACAGAACCAGTAGGGGGTTTATCATTATGGCAGTGGAAGTGGACAAAGCAATGTCTAGTGTTTGTGTACACTATTAATAGCCAATGGGCAGACCTAACTGAAAGCGAACTCAAGCACATTCAAACTTCCATTAGCAATGACCACGAACATGTTAAAAAATTGACAACCAATGACAAAAAAAAAACATCAATTAATTCACCAAGAATAATTTATTCAATTCATATCATTAAAAAAAAAAGTAATGAAATTGTCCAGCATGGATTCAAGAGGCAAATGAATTGTCTGTATGCAACTGACTTCCCACCCAGCCAGAATGTGGCACAAGGTTATTTTATAATGGGGAGCCACGCAGAAATTGAGAATCATGAATGGCTTATCCTAAAGAAAGCTTGGCCTCATCGCCATTTCCCTAGTGCCGTGCCTAAAGCAGGTATTGTCTGGGAAGACTGCACCCTGAGACCAAGTGTTCAATCAACAACTACCCACCCAGCACAAATACCAGATGAGCTTGCTCAGAGGCAAGGGAGTTGATGGTATGTATCTTACCTCCCACCAAGCCAGAATGTGGGCAGGTGCAAAAAATACTTAGCCTCATCAGCATTCACCTAATGGGGGTGCGTCCAATGCCAAGCAATCAACTCAACCCTGCAAAGCAGGTAAAGCCTGAGAGATGATCCCCTGAGACTAAGAGTTCAAATAAAACTATCTACCCAGCATAAATACCAGGTGGGCCTACCCAAAGGCAAGAGTGTTGTCTTTTCTGAGAACAAATCACTAGCAGCTTTCATGAAAAAGGTTGAGCCCACTTCTAATCAGCAGGTGGGACAGAGTGATTCAACAACATTTGCTAACCAGGGATGGTGAGTTCAATCCTTGTGAGGACTAGCCTAAACAAACTCCACAACAATCAAATGAAAGGTAGAAGAGCATGGTTAACAAAAGGGTTATTTTATGCTTAGAGGTTAGAGAATTGCATACATTGTACATTTATATTTTTTGTTTAGTTATTTCTAAAGAGTTTTTTGCTCATGATTATATGATATCAAGTAATCTAAATATTTTGGAAAAAGATCTATTTGACCAACAAATAAGACTATAACAGGTACTACTACTCTGGATCAGAATGGATTTGGGAATAGATATTTACTCTACACCTCTGCCACAAGGTCAATTTTTAAGAGGAATAAAGCCGGTTTGAATTCAGTTTTCCTTCTTCTCAAATGGTGGTCTAACCAAGGTTAAAGAACCCAGTCTGCTCTACAATTTACCCATAATTAATGGGGGTGAACAAATGAATTTATACATTTCCTGAGGACATTAGCATGAAGTGAAATGCAACTAACCTCATCTAAAATTTTAATTCGGATTGCCATGTCCATTTCCTATAACAATAACCATTATGCTAAATGTGCTTCCAAATGTTTAAGTGAACCTGGAAGTAATGGCAATGAAAGAGTACTCAAACTCTCCAGAACTGGAGCCTCACTACCAGGTGTCATACCTAAGACACTCCTTAGGTGGAGACAAGGGTCTTACTCCTCAGCAAAAGATACAGTCAGCATAATCTAATCCTCACCCACAGAGTATAAAAGGAATTAGAGAAAGAATATATAAAAGTTTTATTAGATTTTATTTTTTCACGGTATTTGATACTGAAAATGTTCCAGCTGATTTTTTTAAATATAAAACTGAATAATTTTGTTTTGGTATAAGGTAAGAAAGAAATTTTTATAACAGACTTTTCTTCAATTTTTCTTTTTAAAAATATAAATTTTATAAAGATTGATTAAACATTATATGTGATTGAATATATACTACTGATTGGTAAAATAAGGACCTTGAAGGATAATAATTTTTCCTGAGTACAATATGTTCTGTTGGTACACCTCTTATTTTGGAATCTGTATTGATCTGTACATGTGGTCATTTACTGTAATCCAATCATATGACCTGTACGTTTAATCTTGAGTAAATATGAACAGGTATTCTGAGTGCTGTAAATCCTTCAGTGTATTTTTCATCAATTAGTGTCAATTTCTCATCAAGTGTATTGTCATAACCATTCTTATCAATGACTATTAAGACTTTGTAAAAGATAAATCTACATTGAAAAAAAGATTTACCAGTTATATTTATGAAAATATGATTCATTAAATTTGGTAGAGAAATGTTTTTTAATTAGAGTGACATCTAAGAGCTTTATTAATTTAAACATTTTTATTTTTGTCTGAATTGTTAGTTTGAACTAATGGTGTGCATTTTATATATTTGTGACAACGTGAATCACATGTATAGTTGACACTTGATTTATGGTCACAAAATTGTTAATTTATAGAATTAATTTTTGAAGCCAAGAATTGCTTTAAGTATTTCCAAGAATTCTGTAACATTGTTTGGTCCCCAAGATTCATTAAGGATAAAGTTCATTGAAGGAATACAACAAAGAGCTACTAAATTGATATCTCAATTAAAGAACATATAACAGTGACTGAAGTGGATCAAGTTGCCTTGTCTGTATTATTGTTGAAGTCTATAAATCCATACATAGTCTTTACTCTGCAAATTCCACCTTTCTATCAATTAATCTAGGAAGTATTTCTAAGAGACAAGAACTAAGACTTTTAAAAAGATACTGCAAGACAACAAATAGACATTTTTTTTTTAGTAATAGGGTGGTTGATTCTTGAAACAAACTACTGTCAGCAGTGGTAAATAGCCTCTCATTAAACTTTTACCTTTTGGTTAGATAAAGTACAGGATAATCATAAATATTTTTACCGCAAGATATATATAAAACATAAGTGACAACAATGATGACCAATTGTCAGGTCTTCAAACCTAATATATCCAACTGAAAAAGAGACTAGGATGAATCAGAAGTTTTGTAATATTTCGGTAAGTGCTAGTTTGCAATGTGTACATCACATGAACAAAGAAATTCAAGCAGTGGAAGGAACCACCAGTGGTCAGTAGTATCACAGAAGTTAGTGCACTGACAAATTGCGTACTGTTTCACTCCATATGTGTGTGTGTGATTTGAAAGTTACAGAGATGAAAATACAATATAGTCCAATTTGTTTTATGAGTTCAAACTGGACAATAGCACAAGAGAAGCAACCAAAAATATTTGTTGTGTGAAAGGTAAAGGTACATTTGATCACAGTACAGTAACCAGATGGTTCAAGAAATTTCACTTAGGTTGCAAGAACCTTGATCAGACAAAGTCAGGCAGGCCTAAAACTGTATTTCAAGGCTGTGAACCAAGCTCTTAGCATCTCACAGTCCAGCGGGGTTCGTTACCTTTACAACTTTGGCAAAAGCATCCAGAGTGCTGCTGAAAAGATTGCAAAACTTTTGACTCACACTAGTATTAAGTGGGGTGTCAATAGCATAATGGCTAATGCACTGGACTGCAACATCATAGTAAGCAAGTTTGAACACTAATTGCACTATTACATTCACTTTCAGACTAATACCCTTGGGAAAAGTATGAACCCCTTTATCCCAGCAGCTATGAGTTAAATAGCACTACTACAATTCTTCAAGGATAATTTTGGCATTAAATAACCTGTTGAACAGTGATATGCCATTAAACTAAGAAACCAAACTAAACCCACCAAGTATTAATAATTTAAGTTTTATGACAATGTGATAGCTATTGCTCAACTTACAAATACAAAGATAACCCTTTCTTTTTTCAAGTCTTGTATTTGCAGTGACTGGAAAGTCATAACTTTTGTTTTTAGGTAGGATATTTTTAACTATAGATTATATAGTTAAACCAAAAACTTTATCAAATGAACACAAAGCCTTAAACTTCCATTATAAATCAAACTCCTTGCTAATAAGGTTTAAATTTTTGGAATTTTCAAAGTCTAATATGCTAAAAACCTGTTCCTGAGTCCTATTAATATATAATGTCATCAAAATTGAATGATAGTGACTTAGATTGTTTGTCATTCAAAGACCAAATTGGTCATAGCTGTTTATTAATCACATAAACTAAACAAGAAGAGAAAATATTATAATAGTTTTAATTCCACATATTGTTTTAAAGGATAGATTGTTCACTCTCCATGAATTTTTATAAGTAAGTAAGTAAGGTTGGCAACTGTAGTCAAGGACGACCCGAAAGCTCCCTTTTCAATAGCTACTACACCAAGGTGTAAGGAAGGGCGCTACTCCTTTCCCTGGATTGCTCCACTTTACCTTTGATAGTACCTTATATTGCTGAGTATTAAGCAAGGAGGTATCAAGTACCATTTTTATTTAAGTCTTTGGTATGACACGACCTGGGATTGAACCCCGGTCTACTGGGCGATTGACGTACACTCAACCCGTTTGGCCAATGAGCCGTTTTATTTTTTTTAATACTAACTACTTATTTAGGATAAGACTATCACTTTTTCAAAAAAATATTTTAAAGTTTGTGTTTTTCTTGAAAGAAATGAATTGATTTTCTTGTTTGATAACCAAAGCAAAGTGTCTTTAACCTGTGAAAGCTCTATATGAACACACATGTTAATCTGATCATGTGTCAGATGATTCTTGTTTGGTAAAGGGTTAAATGTAAAATCTCAGTTCATTCTCATAAACAAGTGATGATGCTACATCTAAAAATAAAAACATTTCTTTCCTCTTAATTGTTTCATTTATTTTTAGATAAAGAATTGGCAGTCATTAATTTTTCATTATTATTAAAAGATGAAAAAAAAAATACTATAGCTCAGGAAAGTAACAGTAATAAATCTAATACAAGACTCAAGTGGGGGGAAGAGTCCCCATGGCATAGTGGCTAATGTATTGGACTGTAACATTGTAGTAAGTGGGGGGGGAGTCCTTGTGTCATCGGGGCTAACATGCTGGATTGCAATATTGTAGTAAGTGGGAGGAGAGTCTCCGTGGCATAGTAGTTAATGTGCTGGACTGCAACACTGGAGTAAATGGTGGGGGGGGGAAGAGTTCCTGTAGAGTAGTATCTAACATGCTGAACTGCAACATTGTAATAAGCAAGTTAAAACTTCAGCCATGCTATTACATTCACTTTCAGATTAATTACCTTTGGGAAAGGTATGAGACCCCTTATTCTCTCCGCTGTGGGTTAAATAGTACCACAACTATTCTTCTACAAAGATGGCTTTGGCATTAAATAACCCACAAAGGTTGATATACCATCAAACAAAGAAATCAAACAAAGAAACCAAACAGAGACTCCAGTAAGATATTCTCAAGAGAGTCCAACCACTTTTTTAATGTCAAAATAATTGCAAAACTGGTACTTCCATTTTCCTTACACAATTGTTTAAGCAAGGTGGAGGAGAACTGGTGGATTCTTGCCTTTCCCAAGAGCCTGAACACAGAGTGAAATATAAACAGCGTTGTTCAGGGTAGAACTGAATAACGCTTAAACAATTCATCTAGGAGACAATTCTGAATTTAAACCATTTTTACTCTGCTTAAAAATCAACCTTGTGTCACATCTTGCATGTGGTGGAGGGGGTGAATAAATACATAAATAAATAAATACTTTTATCCTTTATATTAGGCTAGTGCCAGACACGGTTATTATTGAAGATTGTTAATGTAACAAGATTTGTGCATATTCTTAATCTCAAATTTTTGCTAAACATGTTTTTAAAATTTTGTTTCTATTATTTTTTGGTTTGGTTTGGTTTGGTTTGGTTTGGTTTTATGGCATATCAACTATTATAGGTTATTTAATGCCAAATCCTATTTATACATATATTGAATATATAGGATTTGAAAACAAATAGTTTGTACGTAACATTTTTAAATGAGCCATAGTTCATTTATTTGCACACAGTTAAATGGTTTCAAGTATTGCCATGTAACATTAACACTTTAATTTAACATCAGTCATTTCTTCACACACAGTGAAATAGATGGATATATATATATATATATGATTTGTAAGTGAATAATTTGTAGGTAATTTTATTTTTAAAAAAGTTACAGCTAATTTGTTTCCACACATTTAAGTAATGTTATCTAACCCTAATAATTTCATTCAATATCAATTATTTCTGTGCACACAGTGAAGTGATTACAAGTATTGTTATTTAACATTAATGATTCCATTCAACACTATTTATTCATTTGCACACAGTCAAATGATTCCAAGTATTGCTATATAAAAGCAATAGTTCAATTTTAACACACAGTTAAATATTTTCAAGTATTCCATACTATTAGTTTTATTTGCACACAGTTAAACAATTCCAAGTATAGCAATGTAATACTAATAATTCAATTTAGGCATACAGTTAAAGAGTTTCAAGTATTGCTATGCAACACTAATAATTCAACTTAGTATTAGTCATTTGTTTACACAGTAATATGCTCAAACAGTTCTATTTAACCCATAGATCAGACTGGACCAGGGATTAATAGCAATGAAGGAGTGCTCCACATTCCCCAGAGCTCCAGGTCTGGAGACTCACCTTCAGATAGGTTTGATGTCATATCCAGGACACTTGTTGGGGAGGGGGGCTCTTACTCCTCTCCAGAGATACAGTTGGTATATACCCGCAGTCAACTGGGCTGATCATTTTTTGCTGAAAAGGTATGGTGTTTTGAAATTGATAGTTTTATCAAAAAATTAATACTAAAATTTGTGCACACAAATTTATCATTAAAATTGTGGTACAATCTTTAAAATGGCTTTCTATCACAGATATATGCAAATTTAAGACAAAATACTCCTATGGTATCCAGTAATGTTCAGAGTTTTTGGACTGAAAGGTTTAGTAACATATTTTTAAGACTATTTCAGCAAAATTTTACTTTTTATAACCAAACCAATCTCTTTAAAGTGGTGTCATTCAGTTCTGCCTGAGCTATTTGGAAAACATCCATAATCAATTTTTTTTTTAAATCACAAATATTTTGTTACCAAAGTTGGTTTCCAGTCTAAAAAATCACCATCATAACAAATTATTAAAAATAAATGTTAAATAGAATAAAAGAGCCCCCTATCTTTGGGTTTGGTCTTTGTTGAATGTTAAAAGTGTATATTGCAAATTCACCTTGTGCTGATATTTTTTGTACTTTTATGTATGTCAAAAGTTTAATGAATACCAAAATAGGGCTATTTAGAGGTCATAATAGGATTCTTAGAGAAATTCTGGTTTATCAACATGTACCCATTTGTATGGCTGATCATATTTTTTGATAAATTTACAATGTTCAATCCAAGTGTCCATGAAATGGCCAATTTAGTCCATTGTGTAATTGTCAATTAATATCTTTGATACAAATGAGGGAATTTTTTAAGAAGTTCTATGTTTGCCGAGTTTCTACATAGCAACAAAAATGTTTTATGCTGTTAAAGGGTTTAAGTACAAAGTTTTAATAACACAGCCTATAGTACAACTTACAATTAGGTCACTAACCCTCTTGTAGAAACCAAAATGTCTTCTTTATTTTTAATCAATAAGTTGACTTTTAAATCTAGAAAGTGTTAGAATATCTATAGAAAATGCAATTGCAGTTATGGCTGCTTCAGCCACCACAGTTTATAATTTCATCACAACAACAAATGATTTGGTCATGGTACTAACATACCACAGTGACCCAGGCTATTGTAGGACACAGGTAATCAATTCTACAATGGGAATAGCAAATAGACAAGTCTGCCACTACCACTCCTTATACAGGTGTGCTACAGATAATAATTATGTGTCACATTGTCCAAGTTGTTCATAAGTAAAGCAAGGATATAAGTTATGAATTAGCAACAACGAATGAAATAAACAGAGAAAATTAATTATAAAATAGATAATGTTAGCAAGGTTATCTTACACTACAGTTTAAAATAACTTAGAAATGAAAGTTAAAGAAAATTCTCTAAGCTAAATTTAGATGGTTACTAGTGTGACACAAGGTTAAAGCAGTGGAACACTCAACAAGATTAAACTCATTGCACACATAAATGGCTTGTTTTTCATATTTACATACTATTGGATATTTACTTCTATTTTTCTCTAATATATATGAGATTATATCTAAATTTTTTAGACACCTGTTGAAGATAGCAACTATTATATTAGGATTTTGAATTACTTTTCACTATATATATATACCTACTACAAAATAAAATAAAATAAAATAGGGTAAAAACTCACAATGCTGAGTTGCATGTGACCAATCCTCAGGTGAGCCTGTATTGAAATGTAACCTGAAGATCAGCCACATGAAACTCAGAGTGGTGAATTTTATTTTATACTTAAAATATTGTGATATTACTTTGCATTTCTGTGCACAGAGCACTTTACTTTACTGATTAAAAGCACTTTGATTATAATTATAATTTTCTTCTAGACATGTTTCATTAAAAACGAGTAAGTTTTTTAATAATTTTGATTGATTTTTTTTTGTGTTTGCACAAAACCATGTATCTTCAGTTCAATCTTGTACATTACATTTCTTTTATTTATTTTCTTTTTTTTACTGAGTAGTTACATTTGAAAATTATATCTTAATTTTGTTGCACTTCATCCATCAGCCATATTTCTTTAGTCTTTCCTTCCTCTAATCACCAAGAAAGTGTTGACTTATATCTGCTTGGGACTTAAATATAACAGCATAGTAAAAAAAATAAAGCAAATGACTGAAACTTACTCTTATCTGGATGGTGAATGCAAGCATTATATTTCTATATAATCTTTTTATACATTATCACAGAATAAACAGAAATTTTCTTTGTTGGCCTATTATGGATGAGCAGCCAAAGTTTCTTTAAGAACTTCTTAGGCAGTTCATTTTCTGATACCAACAGATAATAACACCTGTTAACTTTGCCTGCTAGCCTTTTACATAAATCTTCATTTTATTCTTGTTCTTCAAACTAGACCCATGTTAGCCACTGTTAAATAAGTACACATTTGACTTAAATTATGAAACAAGACTTAGAAATAAATGGACATTTGATAAGTTTGATAATATGCCAAACATCAAGTGTGTTGTAATTTTGAATCAAATACAACATCAGATAAGACAGTGTAAAAATAAGATAAATAATGAGATTACAGTTACATTTCATACAAATAGACATATGATTCTAAACTAACTAATATAATCCTTAATTCAATCAATAATATTGATGCTGTATGATTGAATAATAAAAGCTTACAGTATTTATCTCTCCAAAGAGAATCTCAATGGCATATTTAATGTAGGCTGTATTACAATCAATAATAATAATAATTGAGAGGAGTTTGTTTTTCTGTCCTCTATGGATGACCAAAATAGTTTAATGTAGAGCTATCAAATCTGGTATACATACTTATCAAACCCAGAGTAGTTTTTTTAGATAATTGTTTTTCTTAAAGGGGAAAGGGGTCGTTTTAACAATAGACAATAATCTAAATGAAGCCATGTTGCTGCAAAATGGAGCAAATCACAGAAGGGTCTCGAACAATAATCAGTGGGAATCTGTAACTAATAGAACAGAATTTAAATTTGGGGGGAGTCTCCATGAGTAGTGGCTAACATACTAGACTGTAACATTGTAGTAATCAAGTTCAAACTCCAGCTCTGCTATAACATTCACTTTCAGACTAATAACCTTGGGAAAGATATAAATCACCTTATTCTCTCAACTATGGGTAAAATAGTACCAGTACTGTCCTTCTACAAGGATGGCTTTTGCATGAAATAACCCACAAAAGATGATATGTCATTAACCAAAGAATTCAAGCAAAATAATTTAGATTAAAAATTTTCAAAAGAAAAAATATTAATGAATTATTTTAATTAAAATCCTATCCAATTAAATATTACTAATTAGGTTCATAGGAAGTTCTTTAAGTTGGAGATGAAATCTAAATGTATAAAATTAATTCTTAGTTATGACAAACAATCCAGAGTAAAAAAAAATGCTTGAATTGATAAATCTCTTAAGTATCAATCACTTAAATTAAAAACACTTCACTACAAAATAGTGTAAAATCTTTCACAGAACAAAATTAACTTTATAAAATGATATAGAAATATAATTGGTAAATGTACTTTTTTTTCTTATGTGGATTTATCTTTTTCAGTAATAATTAGTTTGCAATCATTCACTGTATATTTAAGATTGTAATCATTATTTAGAAAAATGAAATAAGACAAAGGAATTTTATATATGCTTCTGTTAGTCTTATTGTGTCTGGAACTAGTCTTCATCTCTTACACATCAGAAATTTTTGTTATGGATCATCCTGCAAAATTTTATATGGAATAACATCAATTAAAAATTAAACTTTCAGATTATAAACAAATTTTCAGAGAAAAGTTGGCTATTTAATTTTAGAAGTAGAGAATCAGTTTGCTACATTACTTTTATGCCAAACAAGACAACCCCTTAACCATTTTGTTCTAAGCCAAACACTGTTTTGTCAACACTATCGACAAAAATAGAACAAAATGGCTGGGGAGGGAGCTGTTAAATGTAAAAGTAACATAGCCAACTGATTCCCCTCTGAAAATTTAACAGGCAAATTTTGCCCCAATTTTTTCCTAATCTGAAAATTTGGTTCTTAATTGAAAAGAAAATTTTGCAGAACAATCAGAGGCAAAAATTTTAGAGGGAGGTTCAAATGGTACACATCGCCAATTAGCCTTTTAATTAAAAATTCAAAACTGAATATGCTAGGGAAATCAAATTCATAACACTGAAAAAAAAGAAGAAAAAAAAAAAAAAGAAAAACAAACCTACAACTAATCTTGCTATTTACTAAGCTTTGGTTAGTCTGACACTTAGACTTCAGGTTGCTTACAATACCTACTATTACTGTGTAGTCACTCATCTCAGTGGTGAATTAGCTTATAGTTAACTTCTTCCTTTCTTTTTCTTATTTACTAAATTTTGCTTAGTCTGGCACTCAGGCTGCAGCTTGCTTACAGTACCAGCTGTTACTAAGTTGTCACCCAGCTAAGTACTGAATTGGTTTATGGCTGCTTAACTTCTTTTTTCTTATAACTAAATCTGGTACATAGACCTCAGGTTGTTTACAATGCCTTCTGTTACTCATCATCATCATCATGTCGTGCCACTAGCACGGATATCCCTGACCCTCTCTCTCCACTTCTCCCTATCGCTTCTGGCAGGTCTTCAGGGCTACATCTCGTATCCTCACATTGCTGCTGTAGGTATGTTCAAGCTGATCATCCTGCTTTTGCTTGGCCATATGCAGGGGTCCATAGGAGTACATCACTGATGAGTTCGTCCTTGCTTCTCCAGCAGTGTCCTGCATGTCTGGTTCGTCTAACTTGTATAGTTTTCTTGATGGGAGGCAAGTGGCCGTTGGACATGCTTATTGCTGCTCAACTTCACTGATCTGATAAGAACTAGTGCTTTAAGCATGACTTGACCACAAGGTCAATCTGAAGATAATTTTGATTTGTTCTTTGAAACATCAAAAATTGCAAACAAGGTTTTTAGAGTTAACTTTTTGTTCCACTGATATCATTTTCATTATAACATTAACACTGGTCTACAGAAAAAACTAAGCATCTTGAAATTTGAAATTTTTCAAACAATTTCAAGGTGCTGATTCAAAGAAAAAAAAACATTTATTTTTGCCCAATACATCTAAATGCTTTGTTACAAAAGAAAACAAAAAAAAACAACATAGTGAAAAAATGCTATTAATGTAGCAGAAAGAAATTCAGGTTAAACTTAATTTAGAGTACTGCAAAATACGAAGTCATTAAAAAAAAACCTTCAAAAATTTCAATAATCTTTGAAATCTTATCAAAAATCTAAATAAGTTTCCATATCTCTGCAATATCAGAGAAAAGTGATAAAATTTGACAAGAAGTTTCAGAAAATTATCAAACAAATTCCCAAATTTTAATAAATCTCGTACTGTATTTTTTAAGTAATTTTCCTTTCAACAGGTTAAAATAAAGTGTAAAACATTGTCATGCCCTGAAAAAAAAGTGCCAGATCTCAAGTATCATTGAACCACCCAAAAATATTCAACCCTGCAAAATACAATGAATCATTAAATCAAAGCAGAAACAGAAAATCTTGCATACTAAGAAATAGTCCTCATTTTCATTCTGAAATTCAGACAATGAGATTCCATTTCATTTTATTTTATAATCCAAAAGAAACAATGCATCTTCAGAACATAATTTCAGCACAGCTCTGATTTTACTAAATATACAATATTTCTGTCAAAGAAAAATCCACTGCAACTGATATTCCAGCTGTCCTGGACCCTACCTTATTGTTGGATCTGGGAAGGGATATTGAGATTGTAGGTCAGGACCTGTACACACCCTTAACCACCTAAAATATACACATGCACACTCTATTCCTTTTAAATAAAAGAAAGCATCACAGGGTTTGTACATATGTGTGTATTTGTGTCTTTACATTGAATGCTAACTAGGAAGCCCATTTATCAATGTTTACCATCAGAGAAAATGGAATCAGCAACCAAGTCCAAACCCTGGATGAAGTGGTTTGTATTTCACCTGATGCTAATGCTCTTAGGAAAGACATTAATCTATCTCTCTTCTCAGTTATAAGTAAATAGTAAGGCAGATTAGGTTGCCTTGGTATGGCAACTGGTCTATGAAAAGGAAAATTCTTGGTTGGTTGGTTGGGTTTTATGGCATATCAACCTTTGTCAGTTATTTAATGCCAAATCAATTTTTATGCAAATAATCAGCTCTATTTAAAACAATTCACGGGTGTCCTCAAGGTGTAATGGTTAAAGCGATGGACTGCGGGATCATAATAAGCGAGTTCATACTCCAGTCGTACTATTACGTTCACTTTCGGGCAAATACCCTTAGGAAAGTATGAACCCCCTTATCCTCCCAGCTATGTTTTAAATAGTACCACTACTGTTCTTCTATGAAAATAGCTTTGGCATTAAATAACCGACAAAGGTTGATATGCCATTAAACAAAGAAACCAAACCAAACCAAAACAATTCAGTTTAGCATGAGTACACAGTTTAATTGTCAAAACAGTTCTAATTCAACTAATTCAGTTTAGTATAAGTACAGATTTTGTTTACACACAGTTAAATGTCAAAACACTTATATATTAAACAATTCAATTTAGTCTAAGTACAGTTTCAATGTCAAAAATAGTTCCATTTCAAACAATTCAGTTTAGCATAAGCACACTGTTTAAATGCAAGTACAGTTTAATTGTCAAAAACATTTCTATTTAAGCTATTCAGTTTAGTCAAACAGTTCAATTTCAAACAATTCAGTTTAGCATAAGTAAGGAAGGAAGGAAAATTCTGAATTCAAACCAGCTATACTCTACTTAAAATGTAACCCTGTCACATCTTGCCTGTGTTAATAAAGTGGGAGAAATACATACCTATTAATCAACCCTCATATTTTGAAACATAAACACTATGATATATTGAACTTGTTGAAAACTATTGATACTTTCTAGAGATTTTTTAGCCAAATCAAATCCTGGATGAGGCTGACCACAAACACCAAAGGCAAACTATTAACTCAGCTCAAATACTGACCACAAATACAGGAGGGAAGTCCCCATGGTGAAGTGGATAATGTGCTGGACTGCGATATCATAATGAGCAAATTCAAACTCCAGTTGCACTATTACATTCAATTTTGGACTAATACTCTTGGGAATGGTATGAAGTGCTTTATCCTCCCTGCTATGGATTAAATAGTATTACTGCTGTCCTTCCACAAGGATGGAGTTGGTTTGATTTTATAGCATATCAACCACTGCAGGTTATTCAATGCCAAATCCTGTTTATACATATATATTAAATATATATATGATTTGTAAACACATTTTGTAGATAACATTCTTAAACAAGCCTGAACTCTTTTTTGTACACAGTTAAATGGCCTCAAGTATTGGTATATAACAGTCACAATTTAACATCAATCATTTGTTTGCACACATAGTTTGTTCTGTTTGACCCATAGATAGGACCCTATCAGGCGCTACCACTTCGGGCAGAGAGGACCTGGGACAATGCCAGTAATGGGGTACTCCACATTCACCAAATCTCCAATGCTGGAGGCTCACTATCAAATGTTTTACTGTCATATACAGACACTGGAGACAAACTATAACTTCAGTTCAAATGTTGACTACAAACACTGGAGGCAAACTAATACCTTAGCTCAAATACTGACCACAGACATTAGAGGCAAACACAGTACTAACTCATTCATCAAAACAAGCCTCAATACAATAAAAGGAAAAATCTATCATAGGTGGTCAACTAGTAACGTTAGTATGGTGACTATAAAAGCTCAAATGGTATAAAGCACTGTATTACACTTACTCAATATATTGATTTTCAATATTGAAGTAGTAGATAATATTGCACAATATTTTGCATTGATTGTGGAAGACTTGCTTAAGGAGAGAATCTATCTCTGGTTGCTGAACACAAAGCAAAAGAGAAAAAAAAAAAAAAAAAAAAAAAAAAATCAATGAAATGCATATCAGTACATCTTTAGTTGTTCTTTTTTTTTTTAGTTCTAAGTCATTTTTATTCAAGAAACTTTCATGGTTGATATCGCTGTAAGAAGTCCTGGAAGTGAATGCACAGAACGCAAGTGAGCAGTAGTTGGTGGTGCAAGACTGCAAATCAAGCTTCTTTTGTCAATGTCTGGACATTTTTTTCTTTTTCTTTCATGGCAATAAGACTTTTTGTAAGGAAATCTTACTGCAGACAGAAGAATTAAGAGAACAGAAGAAACTGTTCAAGTTAAATCTATAAGAAAAGAAAACAAAGAAGGTCAACGAACACAGATTATAACAAGGAAAATTCTTCATCCAATTATAAGATTTAAAATGTATTGTTGGAAGAAGATCTGCTCAAAAATCTCTAGAAAAGATCAATAGGTTTCAGCAAGTTCAATGTAGCACAATGCTTGTATGTTTCAAAACATGATGGTTGATTTATGTATGAAATATGTATTTACCACACTTCTCAGCTACAGTCAAGATGAGACACAAGGTCAGTTTTTAAGTAGACTACAGCTGCTTTGAGTTCTTTCCTTCTCCTAGACTAGTTGACATCCTACAGGTAAAGGACCCAGTTTGCTCTACTATTTACCCATTTACACCAAATTCAAATCATTGGATGAGGGTATTTGTATTTCATTTTGTGTTATTGACTTTGAGAAAGGAATGAAACCATCTCCCCCAAGCAATAAGTAAATAAATTTCCTACTTAATACAAATAATTTTTAAACAGATCTATTTGACACATAGATGGGACCCTAACAGTTACAACCACACTGGGTCATAGAGGACCTGAGAGTAATGACAGTGAAGTGGTACTCACCATCAGATGTAGTTTAGTGTCAGACCCAGATAATGTAGACAATGGACTTGGCAAGTTCATATTTTGGAAAAAGCTGTTTGTGTTTGACTGTACATGAATGCATTTAGCAGAGAAATTAACCTATCTTTTCTACCCATAGCCATGTAAAAATAATGGGGTAGACTGGGCTCTCAAGCCTTGTTAAGAGCAACCAATATAAGAGAAGGAAAACTGTCTTCAAATTCCTTACCAGGAACTAGAGTCTTTTAGAAAGGACAATAAAAAAGGAAGTCCCTATGGCATACTGGGTTAAGTGCTGGAATGCAACATTTTAGAGAGTTCAAACTTCAGTCACACAATTACACTAACTTTCAGATTAACACCCTTGGGAAAATTATGAAACCCCTTTTTTCCCCAGCTAGTGTTAAATAGTACCACTACTGTTCTTCTACAAGTACGGCTTTGACATTAAATAACTAACAAAGGTTGATATGCCATTAAGCAAACAAACCAAGCCAAACAGTCCAATGTTGCATTCATCCTTGTTCTGGCAACTTTTAGAGTAACACTAATGCCAAGTTACTTACAGTCAAGTGACACTGAAAGCACCAGTCAAGCAGTTATGAGCCTGCTCAAAATTTAGTTGGGAGACTAGTAGAACAACAGCAAGTGTTCCATTCAACTTTTCCCAGACCTGTGCTAAGATCCAAGAGTTGAGGTATCATCTTGCAAGACTGACAGATACTATAGAATATATACAGATAAATAACCCAAATGAAAATTACTGAAGCAAAATTCATTTAAAAAAAGATAATAGCTTAAAATTATCTAACACAATGCAAATTGTTCATGTGGACCAGAGATTTATCTAAAAATCTAAACTATCAAGAAAATAAAGAAGTTTTTGTAAAACTACAACAATTTTGTAAATGAAAGCAAAAGTTGTAATGAAAATGGACCCAAAATGAAAGCCCATTGACACTGCAACACCAAAAAGCCAACTTTCTCCAACCCACAAGTAACGGCAAAATGAAGGACCAATTGACAAATATTGATATAAACTAGAATAGACACAACAAAAGCAACCTAGCCTTGAATGAGGTCACCTTCCCAGGCTGTCAAAAAGTAGATAAAAAAAAAACTAGTAGGTAAAATAAATAAACAAGAAAACTTTACAGGTGAGTAGTGAATGACAAATCAAAGGAAGTGGATTAAGACTCATTCTTTAATAGAGAATGGCATTTAATTCTTCTTGTAGGTGAAAAAGTATCAATGCAAAGATTCCTCAGTTACAGTTCAATTGACTATGAATGCAACTTTTTTGTTTTAAGTATAAAAGAACTCCACTTTTATTGATCTTAATAAACAATATAGTGCTTACCTATGTAAATATGTTTACTCATAGTCAGAGCATGTTCAGACTGCCTAGATTTTTTTTTTTCAAATAACATGACCTGCACTCCAGAAAACATTAATTGTCAATGTAGGTCTTTGTGACTAAGGCAGAAGTAAACCAAAGTTTTAAATGTCCCCAGAAAAAATCCGAAAGAAATGTGTGTGTGTGTGTGTGTGTGTGTGTGTGTGTGTGTGTGTGTGTGTGTGTGTGTGTGTGTGTGTGTGTGTGTGCTTACAAAAATACAGTAAAAGACAAATAAGACAAATTTGTTCAATTGATTTTAACAGGATGTCAACCCATCAAGGGATTGTGAAACTGATTCAAGAATTATGATATCAAGTATTCCTAACAAATACAAATAATGTGCATGTAGTTGTGATTTCAAATATTCCTACCTAATACAAATAATTATATGGTTTCAAGTAATTATTTCTATTTAAAAGTAATCAGTTGTTTGTATAGTTACATGATTTAAAGTAACTAATAATAATAATCCTTAGAAAACAATTATAATTTCAAGTAATTAATCTTAATAAAAATAGTTTGAATTATTTCTATCTAACACAAATAATTTGCAAATAGATCTATTCGACTCACAGATGAGATCCCCCTAGATACTACGAATCCAGGTCAGAACAAACCTGGGAACAATTGCAATTAAGAGGTACTCTACGTTCCCCAGAACTTCAAAACTGGAGCCTTACCATCAGATGTAGTTTAGTATCATACCCAGAACACAGATTTTTTGTGGCAAGGAGGAAGGGATACAGTCAGCATATTCTAAGCCCCATCAACAGAGCATAAGGCAAACTTAAATTAAACACCTTAAAAAAAGAAAAATCAAAATGAAAAAACTTACAGTTAGCAATGAAATCCTTCATTTTTTTGTCAATCTTTCTTCCTCGAAGAACTGTCACTACTCATCCAAAACAACGTTTTAAGTATAACCTTAAAATTAGTTTGTTTTTCATCAATTTTTCTGAATTCTCCTCAAAAAACTGCTAATTTTTGGCATCCAAAAATCAAATTAAAGACAAAAATCAAACTTAAAAAAAAAAGGAGACGAAAGACAAGAAAGTAATCCCTTTTAATTAAAAAACAAAACTTTATTATTCAAAATAATTTTTTTTAAATAATTTTTACAATAAAATGTAAATAAACAAATGTAAAAGAAAAATAATACATGATTTTGAAAATTCTTGGTGTTTACATCTTTATACTCTTTACAGTTTTGCTAAAATATACAGAAGAGGAAGGCTTAAAATATAGTGGCTGAAACATTGTGCATAAATGAATGAAAGATTAAGATAATTGTTTGTGTTTTCAGTACAAGGATTAATGAAAATACTTCAAGCCACATCTTAAGAAAAGTAAATCTTAGTATAATTCACCAAATGCTTTTTTTGTCTATGTCTCTCATCATGTAATTTTAAAATAGTATGAGTTAGAGCCACCAAATTTTGGTTACTAATGAAACATCAGAGCTTGTTTTTAGAATATTCATTTTTGAAAATTCCAAAACATTTCAATTTTTAGCAAGTAGTTTGATTTACAATATAAGTACAGCATCAGGTAGAAATATCTCTCAGGTTTGGAACATAAATTAAAAAAAAACAGCAACATTACATTCTCTAAAGACCGGCTCATTGGCCAAGTGGGTAGAGGGTGCGCCAATAGTCCGGGAGACTTGGGTTCTATCCCAGGTCGCGTCATACCAAAGACTTTAAAAATGGTGCTTGATATCACCTTGCTTAACACTCAGCAATATAAGGTATGTATCAAGGGTAAAGTGGAGAAATCCAGGGAAAGGAGTAGTGCCCTCCCCTACACCTTGGTATAGTAGCTATTGAAAAGGGAGCCTTCTGGTCGCCCTCGATTACAGTCACCAACTTGCAACTTATAAGAAAGAAGACTGTTTTCGACTCCAGCTTATAGTGGCAAACCCATATTTAGCCCATTTGTAAACATTTTTTTGACTAAAACATGCTTCTCTGTACACATCACACTTTCTTCTGTAAATTTTATATGGTTTGCACTTCTCCGTCTCCAAAAATTTGATGGCAGGCTTTTGTTCAAAATTATGATTTGCCGGCATTTTGAATAGCTTCAAAACAAATATTTTTGCGTGATTAAAATAATTTTTGCTATAAACCAATTTCAAACAATGCAGAGTTTATATTTATGAAAAAAGTTCTGGAAAAAAAAAAAAAAAAAAAAAAAAAAAAAAAAAATTATTATTTTACTTTTTTCAAAAAAATTCCCTTTATTTATTGAGTGACCCTCATACACATTATTATATATATCACAACATTTATTCTTGATGTTGTCAACACAGCATTTTAGCCAAACCAATTCCCAGCTCTTGTCAGGTGAATAATCTGTAAGAGAAAAAAAAGAAAACTCTTCTTTCTTCTCTTAGATCATACATCTGATGAGAGCACTTAGTATAATGGTTATTGTTGTAAGAAATGGAATTGGTGACCAGAGTTCAAATCCAAGATAAGGCTGTTTGCATTTCATTTTGTACTCACACTCTTGGGAAAGCATGAATTCATCTCTTCTCCCATCAGCTATGGTAAATAGTAGAGCAGACTAAGTTTTTTTAGCCTGGGTTAGGCAATCAGTTTAAAAAAAGGATAATTTTGAATTCGAATCAGCTTTACTCTACTTAAAAATTGACCTTGTGTCACATTCTGCCTGTAGCAGAGGGGTTGGATAAATACATACACCTAACAAGGGCGGAAGAATGGATTGACTGAAATGTTGTGTGAACATCAAGAATACAAAGATGCTGTTTGTTATTGTTCATAACCTTCAATTCAGTTACTATGTTCTATTAAACCTCTTAGTTGTCCCAGTATAGAAATAAACACTATATGGAGCTATTTAATTAAAAACTAAAGGACATTCATCTTGATTAATTGATTAATTAACTGAAACATGTCAACCTGTCTGGGGTTATTTTATACCTGAAGGTTAAGGAACTGTGTACATTGTAAGTTTATATTTACATTTTTTGTGTAGTTGTTTCTTAAGAGTTTTTGCACACAGTTATATAATATCAAATATTCTTATCTAATATAAATAATTCGCAAACAGATCTATTTGACCCATAGATGGGATCCTAACAGGTACTACTACTCTTGGTCAGAGTGGACCTGAGAGTAATGGCAATGAAGAGGCATTCTTATGGTCCCCAGACCTCTAAAACAGTTACACACCTTCAGATGCAGTTTAGTATCATACCCAGGACACCACTCTTTATAAGGTTTTTACTGCTCTGCAAAGTATACAGTCAGCATATTCTAAGCCCCACAGGCAAGATGGATATTTGACTTGAGACTCAAAAATTCCACCATCAGTTAATGTATAAAAGACATATACACTTATTTACTTGAAGAGGCAGACAAATGGCATCAAGATACCACCACACAATTGTCCAGTAAGACAATGGTCTAATAAATAAAAGCATTGGTTAAAATGCATCAAGTAACTTGATGGTTGTAAGTTTAATCTCTGATCTACGTAGTATATAAAAGTCATATATTGTGATTCAATGGAAGAGAGACAACTTACATCTTAAGAACAAATTAACTTGGAAGAATTAACTAATATACATGTTCAGTGGAATAAGGTAATAATTCAATTTGAAATTCCAATGTAACCAAGTACAACATACACTTAAAGATGGTAGAGCGTTAGCCAGGAATTTAGTTTCCTCACTATTTTTATAGGATTAGGAAGCTTTCCAAGGTCCATATTTCTGTATTCAAAAACAAAGCCAAAAATGAACAAAACAGATAAAATTGGCCAAATACACACCTAAATATGCCCAAACAGCCTCCCACACTAGTTCATTTTTATATCACCCCCATTCCTAAGGTCTGAATCCCACCCTCTCTCTCTTCAGAAATGTACACCAAGACACATTATGGGGGAAAATTCTGAGTTTTAGCATTCTCAGATAGCTTTTTCAAGAAAATAAATTTGCTCAAAAAATATTTCTGGAATCAACAATTTTATTTCAGTAACCATAAAATATAATAACAATGGAAATTGCCAACAAATTCAGAGTTTAAATTAGATTTTCCAAATTTTAGCACAAATTTATCAGTTTCAGTATATTAAAAAAAGTTAAGGATTCATTTTAGATCTAAATATTACTAAGGTGATGACAGAGTTTAATATTCAAACATGTGTTCATAATTATTCAATGATAATAATAATAATAATAATAATAATAACAACAACAACAATCCACTGAACCTGAAGATGGCAGTGATACCAATTTTAGATGGCACACTTGGAAAAGAGAGTAAAGAAAATGGAGATCAGAGGAAAGATTGAAACCATACAGACCACAGCATTGTTTAGATCAACTATAATACTTAAAATAGTTCTGGAGATCTGAAGGGACTTGCTGTTACTCAGATTCCAATGAAAGACCACCAGCTAACATTAATGTAAAAAACTCACAAGGAGTGAAATAATAAAATAAAAACAATACCCCTGTTTAAGAAGGAATTATCAAAAGAAATACTGATATACTAATTAAGAAAATCTTAGGAAATTCATTTTTATCCAAAAAATCAAAAGACCATATTAATGAGCATGGTTCACATCCCTATACTCTCAGTCTAATAGGCTCAATAACTTCCGAAGAAAAATTTATCTCAGGTCTCAGGTAAAAAGATTTGGTAAAGGATTATATCAGATAACAAATTAGGAAAGTTTTAAATAGATAATAGAAAAGAGACAACTGATATCTAAGAACAAATTAATTTGGAAGAATTAACAGATATGCATGAACAATGGAAGAATTAACAGACCTAGAATTAATTAAGAAAAAAAACTTGATATTTAGTGGATTTTGTCATTTCAGTAGACCATAGAGTGAAAGTAAACAAAAGTGACAGATAAATAAATACCTGGATCTTGCCAAAGAACTGAAAAGGCTGTGGAACATGAAATGACAGTGATACCAATTGTAGTAGGAGCCCTTGGAATGGTTCCCAGAGGCTTGGAGAAGAAACTGAGGGAATTAGAGATCAGAGAAATTATCAAGACGATGGCACTGTTAACTTGATGTCACTCAGATTTCAATGAAAACTCACTTTGCTATGAAAAACTTGGAAAGAAGAAAATAATTTGTCACTTTCTTCAAAATGTTTTGCCCTCTCTTAAAGACCATTAAATATATTATCATCATCATGTCATGCCACAGGCACGGATATCCCTGACCCTCTCTCTCCACTTCTTCCTATCATTCATCGCCTCTGGTAGGTCTTCAGGGCCACATCCTGTATCCTCACATAGCTGCTGAATGGATGTTCGTGCTGGTCATCCTGCTTTTACCCGGCCATATGTTGGAGTCCATAGGAGTACATCACTTATTAGCTCGTCTCTGCTTCTCCAACAGTGACCTGCAAGTCTGGTTTGTCTAACTTGGATAGTTTTCGTGATGGGAGGCAGGTGGCCGTATAGTTGGTGCCTTGTGGGGTGTTGTTGCCAGGACTTGTTCAATATTGCTTGCAACATTCTTGTGTAATTGCTGTCTAGCTTCTTCTCCAGCCGTTTAGTTAGCATCCAAGTAGTGCATCCATACAGCAGTATCGATATGACCGCAGCCTGGAAGAAACTGTGTTTCATTTTATTGGTCAGGTCTGATTTCCATATGATTGATAGCCTATCGATAGCTGTCCATGCCTTCGTTAGCCACGTGTCAATGTCCTTTTCGGTTGATGAGACGCTGCTTCCTAGGTAGGTGAATTTGTCAACTAGTTTAAGAGGGGTTCCATCTAGTGTGGTGATGTCGCCTGTTTGATTATAGCACATATATTCCGTTTTGTGTGCATTGACATGGAGGCCAATGCCTGCGGCGGCTCATTCCAAACTATGCAATAGTGTTTCGGCTTAGTTGGGTGTATTCACCAGTATCGCTATGTCATCGGCGTAGTCGGTGTCGGTAATTGTTTTTGCGGGGTGCCTTCTGCTTCTTTTCTTTTCTTTTCTTTTTTTTTTTTAATCCATATTTATTATGATACTCTGCTATGAAATAGGGAAAATAATAAAGTAAATAAGTGATCCTCTTTGAGTATGATATTTACAGTGTTTGTCAGATTATAAATGAAAAGAATAAAATTAAGGATGATAGTGAACAGATCCTCAGAATCAAGATTTGTAACTATGAGGAGCAGTCATCTCTTTCTAATCACTTACTGCAATTATTTGTGTATAATCCACACTCATATAATATGCACTCCTAACTGGGCTATAAAATTCTGGAAAAAAATATCTCTTGGCTTTTTAGAATTTATAGCAGCTATGTTAACATCTGTTCAACATCTAATCCAGTTCATATGGACTAAAAATAAAAATTTATATAGTTTGCATTGTTTTGAAACAAAATTTACACTGTATTTAGAGCAAACACACAGACATGTTCAGAAAAAAATGCAACAAGCTTGTAAAAAAAAAAAAATTTAAAAAAAGCTCACATCAAGAGAAACAAAATTATTAACAAACACATTCCATTGGCTAGTGGCTATTTTTCTATAATGACGTAAAACAGAAGTGTTTGCTACACATTAATTAGTTTTGACTGGAAATACAATTTACTTTCAGTCATTCTGTCCTTAATATGGTAATACCCTTGGCTAAATACAAGTTAATATTTAGTTTGCATGTATAATATACATCACTCACTTTTAGGTTTAAAAATATAACAAACAAGTGTGTATTATACATAAATAATTACAGAATTTATATAATGTAATAATCTAGACTGACAGAAAATAAAATTGCAACACATCATACATAGGCTTTAATTCATTTATGTACAGGCTGAATATATATATATTACAGGAAATCATCCTATATAAAGATCAATATGTGAACGGGTACTTGTTTAGAATTCGTTTCTGTTCAAGAATACAAGGAATTGTACACAACAAAGAATGACATTACACAATATTTCATACAATAAGGAAACTAATTTTTGGGCTCAAATGAAATTTAAAAAAAAACAAACAAACCCAGACATGAACATTATAAAACAAAATAAAAATACTATATTTTTCAAGTAGAGGACAAATTTAAAATAAAATAGAATGCATTTTAATGAGGGATCTTTACTAATTTTCTTTTAATGGCTAGAGTTGGATCTGGATTTGTTAATATAAACTTAAAACTAGGGCACTATTCTATATTGTATACAACACATACTTTGCATATGTATGTTTCTTCATATTCCTGAACAGACACAAATTCTAAACAAGTACTTATGCACAGGTTCCAAAATAAGGAGTATATAAATAATACTCAAACTGAATATTTTCCTTGTACACTGACACAGGCCTGTACTGTCATAGAGTATTGCAGACAGTGCACTGGTATAATTATTACTACATTACAAGATAGTCAAAGATTTTCAAAATTTTTAAAGAATATCTACTACATCCAACCATGGATATACTGTACCCAGGTTAAAATTAGAAATGTATCAACTCATCTTTCTTCTAGCTGTTGGCTTTTTATAATCTATCAATTCACATCCTGGTACCATTTGCATACAATGTTACAGAAGATTTTTATTAGTACTATGAAATTAAAAAGCTCTTGATGAATAAATCAATTTCCGATCTAATTTGCAACTTTATATCAAAGAATCTGTGTTTGCACTCGTCCCAAGCATTATAATTTCTCAAGGGAGGTAACAATTACAGGCTAATTATAGTATACTTCTTTTATTTATCTAAAATTATACTATAAATTCAATGCAGAGAATGTTATTCAATATTGAGCTTAATAGCCAATGAAAGCAACTTTGAAGTAAGTTATATTACTACTAATAATAATTGTCAGTAGTCGTAGATTCATGAGAATAGAATTAAATTTAGCAATATCAACTATTTAAGGTTAGTTATTGTTATCTTTGACCTTGAAACCATATATTTTTTATCAAGTAAAAGCATAGGAATTTGACAGGAGGGAAAAAGATAAAACAAGTAAAAAGTGAAATAATTTATTAGGTCTAGTTTGGTTTCCTTGTTTAATGACACCAATTTTCATGGGTTAATGCCAAAGCCAACCTTGTAAAAGAACAGTAGTGGCACTATTTAACCCTTAGCTGGTGAGATAAGGGGGATTCATACTCTTCTTAAGTGTATTAGTCTGAAAGTGAATGTAACAACAAGACAGGAGTTTGAACTCACTATTATGTTGCAGTCCAGTATATACACCATAGGAACTACCCCTATCGATTTTGTTTACGAAGTGCAAACAAGTTGTTAAACATGTAATGCTTATTAACACAGAAAACAGAACCAGCATGCCAAGTTCAAATTCCAGAATTCACTTCTCAAAAATATCCTTGAGAAAAAGGCATGAATCCAGAAAAGCTCTGAATTCAAACAATGGAGAAAGCAATGGAAAACTAGTTTCTCCATAGAATACTAGCTTGAATCAAAAGTTTTGCAATGTTTTGATAATGAGAAGCACAATTTGGCAGCTTCAGATGCTTTTGCCAAGATCATTAAGGTGACAAACCACATTGGATTGGGAAATGCTGAGTTCATATGATACTTGCCAGATTTGCTTCTATAGGTTGGAGCACAGCCTCAGAATCCACAGTTTTAGGCTTACTTGATCTTGCCTGATCGTTAAGGTTCTGGCAACCCAAGTGAAACTTCATGAACCATCTGGTACTGTGATCAACTGCACCTTCAACTTTTGCACAAAAAATATTTCTGATTGTTTCCATGGCATTACGGCCCAGTTCAAACTTGTAAAGTTCCTAAATTAGACTATGTTACATGTTCATCTGTGTAGCTTTCAAATCACACATGGAATAAAGCAATGCATGTGTTAGTGCATCAACTACCATGATACTACCAACCACAGCAGGTACTTTATATGGCTTGAACTGCTCTGATCACATGATATACATGCCACAAACTAACATGTGCAAAAATATCACAAAACTTTTAACTCACTCTAGTAATTGTGATAATTCACCATTTAATGTGAAGAATGATGATTTATTGGCCAAGTCCCAAAAAAGACCAGACACTTTCCATCACAAATAAAATATTAATACAGAGAAATTTCTGAACAGGCTATTAAAATCAAACCATTTATCATATAAAATCTCAGTGACCTGACATTTAAACACCAGACAAAACATTCTGTTTTGAGTCTTATTCTACTTGTCTTCTAAACAATTTATGCAATTTATAATTTAGCTTAGGTTGGTTGGTTTTATGGCATATCTACTTTTATTGAATCATTTAATGTGCAATTCAGTCTTTTTAAGCAATTATATGCTTTCTAGTAACAAATAATAACTATCTTTAATAAACAATTATAGGTTCAAGTATCTATTCTTAATACTAATAATTTATACATAATTATATGGTTTCAGTATGTATGTACCAAACCCCTCTGCATGAGCAGAATGTGATATAAGGTCAATTTTTAAGTAGAGTTTAGTAGGTTTCAATTCAGAGTTTTCATTTTCCTAAATTGGTTGCAAGGTAAAAGAACCAGTCTGCTAGAGAGAGAATAGTTGGATTCATATCTTTCCCAAGGGTTACTAGCACTATGTGAAATCCAAACAACCTTATCTAGGATTTGAAATCAGGTCACCATATCTAACTCCTATGATGATAAACATAATGCCACAAGCACCTTCATGTATATGGTTTGAAATAACTATTCCTATTTAATAATAATCATTTGTTTGCACACAGTTGTATGGCTTCAAGTATTCCTATCTAATACTGATAATCTGCACACAATTATATGGTTTTAAGTAACTAATGATAATTATCACATTGCTGGAAAAGATGACAAGTTCATAATGGACAAGGAAAAAGTCAGACACATGGTCCAAGAAAAATATCACTCACTTATTTGGGTGTTTCAGCCTCTCTTTGGGCCAACCTCAAAAACAGGTAAACATGAAGTGGTATTTTTTTTGAGTTGATGAAGGAAATATCCAATTGTTCAGTAAATTGTTTCACTAGCTCTAAAATCTAAACCCCTTACTTATTCTTTGCTAATTACTGACTGACCCTTTTAAAAATTCTCTCGTGGGACTATTCCTCACACTAAGAGACTCTCCTGGTTGACCCCTTTTTGTCAGTCTCCTATAACGAAAAATAAAGGGGAAAAAAAAAAAAGAAAATAGAAAAACATTTTTTTTTACTAATTTTTATTGCTTAACATTCAGATAGCCTTTTTTCTTTTTATCCTAAGAGGAGAAAGAGGCAAATATTAGAGCCTAAGTTTCAGTGATCTAAGCACAATTTTAAAGTTGATATATGTGAATAAAAATAAGGGAAAGACATGTCTACATGTATCTTAGAAAGCCAGTGATCATTCTGAAATTGTATTTATATTTTTGTAGATTTATTCTTCAGCCCTCATTAAGTTTTATCAGTGGGAAAAAAAATTCTTTCTACATCGAAAAAAAAAAAATCCCAAAATGGTAAAGAAATAATGTTTTTTGAAATTGAAACAGGTCTGATACATTCCAACAAGTTACCTAATTACCCTATATACCCAGGTGATTCCAAATTGTATTCAAAGGTGGATAAGATGAGTTCTTACAGATTATACATCTGATGAGGACTAAAAAAATTAACAAGATCAAGAATACGAAGTAAGATTCAATTGTTTGAATGATTCCTGGTATGTCGATTGATTCATCTCAAAGTTATCACAATAAAAGAGCAAAATTGTTTGTTTTTTTTTTCTAAATGCTTTATCTGAAATAAAAGGTTATAGGGTTGTTGTTTTGTTTTAAGAATGAACTTAGGTTGGAAACCTACTTGAACAATTTAAAATGTTAAAAAATATGTCCATTTTACAGGTGTGGCAAACAGAACCTACTTAGTTATAAAAATATGCATTCTTTATAGCTTTTCACAACTTTTACACACAAAACGTGATATAATTTTATAATTATAAAAACAACCCTCGCCCTAATTCACACCAAGTATCTTTTTGTTAAAATATAGAAACATACAAGCAGTCTTATATAAGATAAGGAGGGAAAAGAAAAAGAAAGGGCAAGACAGAAAAGGTAAAAAAAAGGAAGAAGGTAAAAGAAAAAGTAATAGAAAGAAAGAAAGAAAGGACATTTCCTATTTCTTAACATAATAAAATACTGGATTTCCACAAAAAATCGTTCCCCTTAACTAGATGTATAAAAAGTGTGGAACACATGCATAATTCTGTAATTTTAAGTAAATCTTAAAGTCTACCAGGAATTATTATTATTATTAAACACTAAAAAATAAGTTTAAAGAAAAAAAAATGTGAATTGAAACTAAGAATATAATACACACACGCACACACACACACACACAGATCATCAACCATAAATAAGTACACTCCAATAATTATGAATATGTAGATGCCCAACAATAAGTAGACATATACTTATACAATTTTATTTTTGGTGGGTGAGGTATTTTTTGGAAACAAAGTAGGAAAATGTTTTAAGATGAAGCCAAAATAAAAGTCATTTCTGAAGCTCTAAATAACAGATTAGGGACCATTCCTTGCTGGTGGTATCATTTAAACTAGTACAACATGTTACATATTACTTGCAGAGGAGATAGATACTGCCAAGCAATCCTCTTAACTCTAAGATATTCCACAGAGGAAAATACTTAGCAATGCACCCCTACATTACAGGCTGAAAACCTCCAGGTACACACATTTTATATGCCTTTGATGTGATAAGATCTTCTGTCCCTAGTTGCACACAGTTAAGTATAATAATGCATATGCATGAGTGTATGCATATAAGCATAGCGTATATGTATGTATATGCATTTGAGAGTGAGCATATCTGTATGGGTGTATGTGGCTGGTTGGTTGTTTTGTTTTGTTTTACTGTGTATCAATCAACCTTTGTCAGGTCATTTAATGCTGAATAAAATTTCAAATAATTCAGTTTAGTATAAGTATAGTTTTTGTTTACAAACAATTAAATTTCAAACAGTTCAGTATGCAGTTTAGTTCTATTTGACCCATAGATAGGACTCTATCAGGTGCTACCTACTCCAGGCCAGAGTGGACCTGGGAGTAATGAGGGGTACTCCACATTCCCCAAAACTCCAGCATTACTGGAACCTCCCCATTGGATTGTTTAGTGTCCTAGCCAGGACACTCGTTGGGGGGGGGGTCTTACCCCTCTGCAGAAAAGCAGTCAGTGTATTCTACAGCCCCAGCCAACTAGGCAAGTGTATGTGGCAAAAATGTAGTGTATATGTATACAAGTACATGGATGTGTGTGTGTATAGTAGCATCAAAAAAGATAGCTAAAATAGTTTAAAAGGTTGGCAGATTTTAATTGAAGATAAAATAAAAAGAGATATATTTTTTGATGGGGTATGGAAGGATTAGTCTTTTCATGTCTGTAATAAACAGAAGTCTTCTGCATTAATACAGTCAGAGGTCAGTAAACTAATATATCATTTTTTTAAGGTGCTTTAATTCTGGGAGGTCCCTGCAAGAGGGGCAGTTTTCTTTCCCAAAAGTCAGGACCCAATATATTCAAAGGAGCAATCAGGAGTTGTACAGAGTAGTTTCAGCCCATATTAGTGGTGGTTGGATTGCCCATTAGACTAGATTCATTCTCCTGCCTACCATCCAATACTGTGGGTCAAAAGAAAAGACAAGAGTAGTAGTAGCCTGAGTTTAGGCTAGAAAACAAAGTGTCACATGTGCCATCCACCCCCACCACAATGATAAACTTGAAGAGTGAATAAGAAAACAAGTGTAAGCTCAGGTTCATTTGTTCCTTTTATTCTGAGTAGAGCTGAGATATGACTTATATGGTTTTGAACAAACTTTGCAGCAGATTAATATTTTATGAAATTGAAATTTTTTTAGCAGGTAAAACTTTGCAAGCCACAAATGATACTGCTAAAAGCTATCATAGCAGAAAAATTACCAAAAGAAACCCAAGGTGGTTATTACCAGTAGTTTCTTAGTCTGTGGAAAAACTCATTATTGTTAATCACAAAATCAAGAGCATTGCAAAAAGAAAGAGATTATCATTATTAATATTATTATATTAATATTAATAATAACTTTACTATTATCCTTCATCTTACTAATTTTAATTTTTTTCATTGCAACTCAATCAGTTTTTCATTTCTACAATGAGAAATTTGGTTCAATGTACCAGTTACTTTGCCAATATAGCTACAAGTGATACCATCCAAACTGACTTGGTAAAGCAGCAGGTATATTGAACCAGTATTTTCTGAGATAGAAGGGAACATGATTTCAAGCTTTATAGGGAGCTTATTCTTGTTTCCGATATTCACAGTTCTTGACTTGCAGTTGTAGAATTGGGAACCTGAGTGAGTTTTGATAATAAAGCAACAAGAATTAGGAAGATGACTTATGGTCAAATGCTGAAAGAACAGATTTCCACCAGGTCAGTAAAATTAAGCAGCAATGAACCTGCTTGGTACTTAGATGAATGACAACTTTGTAACAGAAGATACCATAAGAAACCTAAGGCCGGTGTAAGCTTAGTAAATAAGAAAAAGAAAAAAGTGAAGCTACCATACATTATCTTCAGCCACTAGCACGGATTTCCTTGACTCTCTCTTGCTATTCATCCCTATCATCCATCACTCCTGGTAGGTCTTCTAGACTACAACCTGTGTCCATACAGATCTGTTGTAGGTAAGTTCTTATTGGTCAGCCAACACTAGCACATCCACATAAAGGGGTCCATAGGAGATTGTCACTTATGAGTTTGTCCTTGCTTCTCCAGCAGTGTCCTGCATGCTTTGCTTGTCTTATTTGGAAGGTTTTAGAGATAGGAGGTAGGTGACTGTACAACTGTTGTTTCGTGGGATGTTGCTTCCAGGATTTGTTCAATATAGCTCATAGCATTCTTGAGCAGTTCCCATCTAGATTTTTCACAACATGTTTCATCAGCATCCATAGAATTGACAACTGTTGCTTGGAAGAAACTGCATTTTATTTTATCGGATAGGTTAGCCACAATTAGTCATTTCAATTCTTAGATGAGTGACAACTTTGAAACAGCAGGTAGTGTAAGCTGAAGCCTTTGTGTCAGATTTAGCAAATCTTAGTAAATAAGAAAAAGGAAAAAGTTAAGCAACCATGAGGCAATTCAGTATACAAATAGGTGACCACTAAGTAACAGAGGCCTGTGTACTAGATTAAGCAACAGTTTTGAATATTAAGCAAATAAGTATTCTAAAAAATAATTCATTATTTTCACATTAATAAAAAATGTTACACAAAGAAGAAGCCAAAAAGTGTTGAATATTATACAAGGCAAAAAAAATAAGGTACTTCTCAGATAATATAGTCCTTTCTAGAATGTTTAGAATGTATGCTGGAGAACAATTTCTTATGTACTTACTACACTACATTCATAACTGAAAAAAGTAGAAAAAACAAAACAAAAAAAATAATCTTATTTATAAAAATATATATAGCAGAACAATTTATAAAAAATATTTTGGAACATCCCAAAGGACTGCACTATTAAAAAAAAAATTAATAAATACAAATTTTTAAAATCAATAATACTTGATTGATAGAACTTACTAAAATAAACTAAAAAAAAAAACAAAAAAAAAAAAACAAGTAACAAACTTTCATGTTTCTAGTATTCACCATTCTATAAAATTAATATACAGACTTTGTTTTTCTAATAGGGGCAGAAGTAATAGTTCAGTCAATAATAATTATCTCATGATTGACTGCCTTGTTACTTCTGGTTCTTCACACTGAACAACTTTAAAAGTATTTGAATAGCCAACCTTAATGAGAAGATAAATGTTTAAAACCAACCTGGTCAATGAGTAAATAAGCAAAGAGTAAGACATTTAAAAAACCAACCATTGAAGCTGATATTAATTAACTTAATCAGCTTATAAGGCTATTAATTTATCTATTAGAACTGACAGAAGTTTATATAGAACCAACAATCAAGGTCAGTAACAATTTTGAACTAACACACACACACACACACACACACACACACACACACACACACACACACACACACACATATATATACACACACATATATATATATATACACACACACACACACACACACACATGAGGGAGTTCCTGTGACATAGTGATTAATGTGCTTGACTAACATTGTAGTAAGCAAGTTGGAACTTCAGTCACACTATGATGTTTACTTTTGACAAATACCCTTAGGAATGGTATGAACCCTTTTATTCCCCCACCACCACCGGCTTTGGGTTAAATAGTACCACTACTGTATATCTACTAGGATGGATTTGGCATTGAATAACCCACAAAGGTTGATATACCATTACAACAAAGAAACTAAACACGGCTGGTTTCCTCGTGGCTGAGTGGTAGAATCTTGGTTTGGCGTTATAGTCAGCCAGGTTTCGATCCCAGCTTCAGGAATCTAGCCTGTCTAGCCACACTAATGAGTTCTGATAGAACAAAATAGTGTCTGTGGATGACTATATATATATATATATATATATATATATATTTTTACACACACACACACACACACACATATATCATCATCAAGTTATACATATATATTAAATCAAAAATAAACATTCATGTTTTTTTTATCCTTTTTGCCATGAACCGATAAAAGATAACGAATAGAAGTTCAATGCATTGTCAGTTATATTGAGAGTGTGGGAGATCAACTTAGTGTGGACCTTTTTCTCCACATTAAAAATATTATCACAAGCCAAAAGTTCTAATGTTCTTTTTAATCTGGTGCTGGACTTAGATAAGTTCAGTAAATATTGATAACATTTTATAATAGATTTTTTTTAATCACACAAAGTTATGTGCTCAGTAATCAAAGATTAAGAAAGAGTTATTCATTTTCTAGATAATGTCTTCAAGTCTGAACATAAACCAGAGACCTGCTTAGATAAAAAAAAAAAAGTTATGTCAACAGGGAAAGTAACAGAAAGCAATAACAATGGAACAGACAAAAGAGGATGCACAACAAACAACATTAACAAACAGGGAACCACAACTAAGTTCATTTGAGAGCAAAGAAATAAGTTATTAAAAATGAGGAGTCAAGAGGAATCTAATGGCAAAATATTACATAAACAAATGATTGAAATGTATAAGTAATTGATTGATTGATCTTAGCAGCGTGTCAACTTGTCTAGGGTTATTTTATACCTAGAGGTTAGGGATTCATGATCATTGTATGTTCATATTTACATTTTTGGGCAGTTGTTTCTGTCTTTTGCACACAGTTATATATCAAGTATTGCTATCTAATAGAAATAATTTGGACACAGTGGTTATGGTTTCAAGTATTTCTATCTAAAACTAATAATTATATAATTTTAAGTAATTAGAGTGTTCGCCAATGGCCTGGGAGACCTAGGTTCAATCCCAGGTTGAGTCATACCAAAGGCTCAAAAAATGGTACTTGATGCCTCCTTGCTTAACACTCAGCATTATAAGGTACAGATCAAGGGTAAAGTGGAGCAATCCAGGGAAAGGAGTAGCACCCTCTCCTACACCTTGGTGAAGAAGCTATCAAAAAGGGAACCTTCAGGTTACCCTCGACTACGGTCGCCAACTTTACTTATTTCAGTTTAATAATAGTCATAGTTATATGGTTTCAAGTAACTAATAACATATAATTGGCATCAAAAATTCCTATCAAATATGAATAATTTTTAAACATATCTACTTGACCTATAGATAGAAACCATACAGGTAATGCCATTCTGGATCAAAGTAGACCTGGAAGTAATGGCAATAAAAAGATACTACACACTCCCCAGAGCACCTCACCAATAAATACATCCTAGGACACTCTTTTTTTGGAGAGGTGGAGCCTTCCTCCTCTGCAGGGGATATAGTAAGTATATTCTTAGCCTTGCTGACAGGGTGGGTTGAATACAGGAATTCTATGTTCTAAAATGCAGAATGATAAGTACCATTCACTGCTGAAAGACCTGGGCTTAAAATATGTTGACTTCATCCTCTACAAAAAGATAAGACACATCCAAAACATAGTGTCCTAGGTATGACATTAAACTGAATCTGATGGTGAGGCTCTAGTTCGGGAGCTCTGAGGAGTGTAGAGTGCTCCTTCCTAATCATTACTCCCAGGTCCACTCTGACCCAGAGTTGTAGTAGATGGTTAGGGCCTCATCTATAGGTCACATAGATCTATTTGAAAATTTTTAGTATTAACTAGGAATACTTGAAATCATAATTGTGCAAACAAATGATTATAGTCATTAAATAGGTATAATTAGTTGAAATCATATAACTGCTTGCAAGACTAATATTTAAAAGCTAAGATTTTTGTTTTTTGACCTCAGGTGACCTATGATATCAACCTAATATCGCCTATGACATAAGTAGAGGTCATATGAGTTTTAATACCAAAAACTATGTCAATACACCATGTCATATTATGAAAGAAGAACAGACAAACACAAATAGGAAACTCATTTATTTCTCTGTGTGTGTGTGTGTGTGTGTGTGTGTGTGTGTGTGTGTGTGTGTGTGTGTGTGTGTGTGTGTGTGAGAGAGAGAGAGATTGTGTGATTGATTGATCGATTTTAACAGCATGTCAAACCATCTAGGGTTATTTTATGCCTAGAGGTTAGGGAATTGTATTCATTATACATTTATAAATATATTATTATAGGTATAAATTATATATAATTGTAAATATATATTATAAATATATATTTATATACTTAACCGTGGGTAGAGTGTTCACCAATGGCCTCGAAGACTGGGGTTCAATCCCAGGTTGAGTCATATCAAAGACTAAAAAAATGGTATTTGATGCCTCCTTGCTTAACACTCAACATTATAAGGTATGCACAAAGGGTAAAGTGATGCAATCCAGGAAAAGGAGTAGTACCTTCCCCTACACCTCAGTGAAGAAACTAATGAAAAGGGAGCCCTTGGGTTACCCTCAACTACGATTGCCAATTTTACTTTACTTACTTATACATTTATATTTACCTTTTCGGTATAGTCATTTTTTAAGAGCCTTTTTTCCCCATATGGCCCTATCAAATGAAAATTTTCAAACAGATCTATTTGACCCATAGATGAGACTAACAGGTACTACCATTCCACATCAGAGTGGAGCTGGGAATAATGGCAATGAAGGAGTACTTTACATTCCCCAAAGTTCCAGAAGAGCCTCAACATCAGGTGTAGTTTAGAGTCATGTCCAGGATACACTTTTATGAGTAATAGAGGGTCTTACTCCTTGTAAAGGATTCAGTCTGCATCTTCTAAACCCCACTGACAGAGAGGAAAAATTTTTGATGAAGCTGAAATGAGAAAGACTAACTCACAAATCAGACAAACAGAATGAATTTCAAACAAGACCAAAGAAAAGGCTAATGCAAAGAGAGCTAATGTTCTTAGTAGTGTAGCTCAAACACTGCCAAATTAATATCCAGGAGACAGATCTCTGACAATTTCAGTACATGCAATCAGTGAGACAGAAAAGAAACCATAGAAATCCAGTGCATATTATCAATAATTCAACATATGCAGAAATTGATTTTGTATAACACAGCTGTGGTGAGATGAATATATTTTGCACATTTCGTCATGCAAATCAGTTTATTGCTGAAAGATCTACAAATTGAAAATTTAACAACTTGACATAGGGTATCATTTCTAATGTAACAAGAATTTCAACAATATTTAAAAGATTTACTGATTACTGATGATAATTCTCATTATCACAACTTTAAAGAAAATATTAGATAATACAATAATGACTTATCATTTATATTGTCATTTTTGACTCAGCTCATTATTGATAATGATATATAAGATCAAAAACAGTAGCAGATATTCCACATCCATTTGTTTTGTGTCCTGTCAAATGACTTTCTTGTATTTGCGTTTTTAATTCTATATTTAATAAGGACTGAGCAAATTTTCAGTTCCCAAAGGAAAATACAAAAAATAAACAATAAAAATGAACATTGAAGTAAAATACAGAATAACAAGCACAGAAGCTTCAATACATGACTAATCACTGTACAGGTAGCTATTTACTAATCTTAGTTTTACACAAGGCCAGAAGTGTGAGGCATCCTCTAACTAGTCATAGTCTGCTTGCTTAGCACACTAACCATGACACCATACAAAATACCCTGAATCTCATCGAGGTAAGTAACAACTTGTAAATAAAACTGTTTTAAATTTACAATAAAGGGTCTCATGGAGGTGCTCTTAACATAATGGTTATCATTATAGGAAATGGAATCAGCAACCTGAGTTCAAAGCCTAGATGAGATTGTTTGCATTTCCCTTCATGCTAATGAAAAAATAGTAGGGCAGATTGAGGCCTTGGTTAGGCAACCACTTTAGAAGGAAAACTCTGAAAAAAAAAATTGACCTTGTGCCATATCTTGCTTATAGTAGAGTGTTTGTGTAAATACATACAATTCTTTTTTATTTATTTTTTTCATAAATTTCTGAGAAAAACCCAAGGAGTGTTTTAAACAGTTGGTAGCAAACAGGTTAATGATCTGATTTACACTTTGAAAACTCAAGGTTCTGCCAGACCAACTAAGTTAAGCAATACTGTTCAATACTTAGATGGGTGACTACTTAAAACAGTAGGTACTGCAAGCAATTTGTGTCAAACTAAGCAAAGTTTAGTAAATAACAAGTAACACTTACTACTTGCTTCATGTGGTATAATGGTTATCAGGCTAGTGAGTTTAATTCTTTATTTCGAGCCTTGTACCAAACTAAGCAAAGCTTAGTAAATGACTTACAATTGCTACTAGCTGAGCAGGTAAGTTATGAGGAAAGGATTTTATCAAGTGTTTGCTCACTAACTTTTTTAACCATCTCTTATGGAAAGCCAATGAAAAGACATATGCTGATGAGACATAGAAGAGAGAAGTGGATGCATGCCTTTTCCAAAAACTAGTATAAAATGGAAAACCTCACCCAGATTTGAATTCAATACACCAATTTTCTTTTGTATGCTGATAGCAATTAAGCTATGTCACACTCTAGTTGATATACAGATATTAACTCCTTGCGCCTGTTACACCAGTATATCTGTGGTACTTTCATTTACCCCCACACCATAGCAAGAGTTTACTACTACGATGTAAATATCACACTCAAGCAGCAATGGGTAAATTTAGACTTAGGAGCTCAGGGCTCAAAGGGTTAATGAACACAATAAAATAAAACTTTTTGCAGGAACAAAAGAATAGTTCTCTTCCTGACAGATCACCAAAGTTAAGCCATTATGAACCTGCTAAGTATTTAGATAGGTGAACACTTAGTAACAGCAATTACTCTAAGTAACCTAATGCTTGTGTGTCAGATTAAGCAATACTTAGTAAATAACAAAAGAATATAAGTGACCAGTATTAGTCAAATGTTATTAAATATTAAAAAATGATTCATGATTTTTACAGCCCAAAAAATGTTATAAGCAAATGAAGCCAAAAAGTATTGAATATGGTTGGTTGGTTGTTTGGATTTTATGGCATATCAACTGTCATAGGTTATTTAATGCCAAATCCATTTTTATACAAATAATCAGTTCTATTTCAAACAATTCAGTTTAGCATGAGTACACAAGTTAATTGTTAAAAACATTTCTATTTCAAGCTATTCAGTTTATTCAAATAATTCTAATTCAACCAATTCAGTTTAGTTTTAGTATAGATTTTGTTTACACACAGTTAATGTCAAAACAGTTCTATTTCAAACAATTCAGTTTATCATAACTACAGTTTCAATGTCAAAAACAGTTTCATTTAAAGAATTCTGTTTAGCATACAAAACCAGTTCCTTTCAAACAATTCAGTTTAGCATAAGTACACAGTTTAATTGTCAAAAACATTTCTATTTCAAGCTATTCAGTTTAGTCAAACAGTTCAGTATAGTATAGTTTTTGTCCACACCCAATTAAATGTCCAAACTGTTCTATTTCAAACTATTCAATTTAGCATAAGTATGTAGTTTAAATATCAAAACAGTTCTATTTCAAGTAATTCATTTTAGCATTAATATTCAGTTCAGTTGTATTCGACTCATAGATAGGACCTTATCAGGTGCTACCACTCAGGGCCAGAGTGGACCTGGGAGTGATGTCAATGAAGGGGTGCTCCGTATTCCCCAAAGCTCCAGCATCAATGGAACCTCCCCATCAGATTGTTTAGTGTCATATCTAGGACACTCATTGGGAGGTCTTACCCCTCTGCAGAGGTGCAGTTGGTGTATTCTACAGCTCTAGCCAACTGGGCAAGTTAAATATTGTACAAGACAAAAAAAAAAAAATAAATAGATAAAACTAATAAAGATACTTTTTAAATAACTGATTGATTGATTGATTGATTAATTGATTTTGATGGCATGTCAAGGATTATTTTCATGCTTAGAGATTAAGGAATTACCTTCAGTGAATATTTTTGTGTAGTTGTTTATTAAGAGGTTTTTTGCATAATTATGTGATATTAAGTATTCCTATCTAATACAAATTATTTACCCACAGTTTTATGGTTCTAAGATTTTTCTATCTAGCGCTAATAATTATATGGTTTTAAGTAATTATATCTATTGTTTAAAATAGACATAATTACTTATAGACATATTTTAGTCATTTGTTTACACATAGTTATATGACTTCAAGTAACAAATAACAATCCTTACTAAAACAATTATTGTTTCAAGTAAGTATTCTTGATAAAAAAAAAATAATTTACAGTTTGAATAGGAATAATTTTTAAACAGATCTATTTAACCAATAAATGGGACCCTAACAGATACTACCACTCCTGGTCAAAGTGAACCTGGGTGTAATGGCAATAAATGGGTACTCCATACTTCTAAGATTTACAAAACTGGAGCCACAACATCAAATGCAGTTTAGTGTCATAAGCAGGACACTCCTTTTTGTAGGGCATTTTAAAATAGAGGGCTGAATATCGTACAAGACAAAAATAAGGTACTTTTTGAAGAGAGTGGCCCATTCTATAATATTTGGAATGTATGCTGGAGAACCATTGTAAGTAGTTACTACACTACTTTTATAATTGAAATACCTCAAACAATGTAATACGAAAGTAATTTTATTTATAAAAAATATCTATCAGAACATCCCACATTCCAAAAATACCAAAAAAAAAAGACTGAACTACTTCAAAAGTACCCTAATAAAAAATGAATATACAATTTTTGTATAAAAGAATTGGATTTAGGACAAGAAATTCTGACAGATTACATTCCCTTCAAATACAACAATTATTATGATGGCTATTTTTAACAACAAGAAAGAATAAAGAAAGTAGTAGTAGTAGTAGTAGTTTTTCTCGCCATCATGGTTGTTGGTCTGTTGCCAGTTGGGACGTGGCACACAGAACAGGCAGCAGGTGTTTATTTTTGTTATTTCATTCTCCATGACAAGCAAAGCAAGTACCATGGCTATTGTTTATAGATGGTGGGGAGGTGAAAGGACACTCCCCCAGCTGGTGCAGTAGGATTGGGATGCTAATAACACTATTGATACTTCAAGCTGTTATGTATATGGAATAGTAAATTAGATGGAGTTGCTAACAAGAGACTTATAATAGTACAAAGTTACAAAAAAAGGTATGAATGCTGTACAATATTTGCCAGAGGAAAACCAGTTTTCAATTGTATATTCAGTGACTAGTTAAAAAAAAAAAAAAAAGACCCTGTCTGCAAGGCTCAGAATATGAAGACTGTATCCCCTGCAGGGGACTAAGACCTCACTCCCCAAAAAGTGACTTGAGTATGACACTAAACTGTATCTGATGGTAAGACTCCAGTTCTGGAAAGTGTGGAGTATCCCTTCATTGCTATCACTCCCAGGTATACTCTGACCCAGGGAAGTTTTACCTGTTAGAGTCCAATATATGGGTCAAATAAATCTGTTAGATGTAAATACCAGATATCACCTAATTGTGTGCAAAAAAACAAAAAAAAACAACAACAACAACGAACAAAACAAAACAAAACTTCTTAAGAAACAACTACACAAAAATGTAAATATGAACACGATATATGCAATTTCCTAACCTCTAAGCATAAAATAACCCAATACAAATTGCTGTGCTGTTAAAATCAAACAATCGACTTTTGCATATACCTAATAAAAGTAGAATAAAACAAAGTCTTTGCATAACAGAATCAGTAGTGCCGATAATAAAGGAACTTTTTAAAGGCATGGATTAAAAAACAAAATGATTATAAAGTAGAAAATTTTATCCAGCAAAACATTGTATTGGATCTGGTCACTTCTAGTGACACCCTTCTAATTCCAAGGCTCATGCTATTGGCTCTTAAGGCCAAAGCCAATAAGATAGAGTGCATGGGATATGTATTTACCCCACTTCCACCAAAAGCAGCATGTGACATGAGGTCAATTTCTAAGCAGATTGATTCATTGATTTTAATATTATATCAACCCATGGGGGGGTATTCAAAGAGGTTAGGAGATTGCACACATTTATATTTCAAACAGTTGTATGATATCAATTATTCTTATTTGCAAACAAATATATTTGACTCATAGATGAGACCCTAACAGGTACTAGCAATCTGGGTCAGAGAGGACCTGGGAATAATGGCAATAAAAGGGTACTTTACACTTCTCTGAGCTACAAAACTGGAGCTTCACTACTTGATGCAGTTTAGTGTCATACCCAGGAGATCCGTTTTTTGGGGGGCGGGGGGAGAAAGGTCTTACAGTCTGTGCATTCTCAACCTCACTGACAGGATAGAATTTTTAAGCAGACTACAGTTGCCATAGTAAGGTTAAAGAGTCTAGTCTGCCCTACAACTCACCTATAGCTGAAGGGAAAAGAGACAGATTCATGCCTTTCCTCAAGACATTAACGTGATGCAAAATGAAGACAGTCTAATCCAGTATTTGAACTCAGCTTGCCAAGTCCATTTACAATGATGATAACTGCTACACCACAAGTGCTACCCTCCATCAGTTATCTGAGAAAGACTCAGTGCCTACTGCACCAAGTGCAATGAAGAGGTGCAGGTAGTTGTCTGCTCTATTATTTACACATAACTGGGTACAGAAGAGATGGATTCATGCCTTTCCCAAGGGCATTAGCACAAAGTGAAGTGGAAACAGCTTTATCCAGGATTTGAAGTTGGGTCACAGAGTCTATTTTCTAAAAAACTAAGCATTACATCATGCAGAGAGTACATTTTTACCTGTCCCTAAGATCTAAGGAAGGTTCAGTAATTTCTGAAATCTCCAAAAATGTTTGAATATATTAAAAACAATCAGTTTGGTTGGTTGTTTGGGTTTTATGGCATATCAACCTGTGTAGGTTTTTTTAATGCCAAATCCATTTTTATACTATTAATCAACTCTATTTCAAACAATTCAGTTTAGCATGAGTACACAGTTTAATTGTCAAAAACAATTCTATTTCAAGCTATTCAGTTTAGTCAAATAATTCTAATTCAGTTTAGTATAGGTATAGATTTTGTTTACACAGAATTAAATGTCAAAACAGTTCTATATTAAACAATTCAGTTTAGCGTAAATAGAGTTTCAATGTCAAAAACAGTTCCATTTCAAACAATTCAGTTTAGCGTAAGTACACAGTTTAATTGTCAAAAACATTTCTATTTCAAGCTATTCAGATTGTCAAACAGTTCTAATTCAAACAATGCAGTTTAGTTCTATTTGTCCCATAGATAGGGCCCTATCAGGTGCTCCCATTCCAGCCCAGAGTGGACCTGAGAGCAATGGCAATGAAGGGGTGCTCCACATTCCCCAAAGCTCCAGCATCACTGGAACCTCATCATCAGATTGTTTAGTGTCATATCCAGGACACTTGTTGGGTGGGGGGTCTTACCCCTCTGCAGAGATGCAGTCAGTGTATTCTACAGCCTCAGCCAACTTGGCAATAAAGACTATCATTCAAATTTTGAGTATGGCTTACATTTCATGGCATAAAACATTATCATTATGATCAAGGTGTGTTCATAGCACAGATTCCCTAAACTCTTTTTCGTCATCCATCCCTAACAGCCATTTCACTTGGCAAGTCCTCTAAACGGCAGCCAGTGTCCACACAAAGCTGATGAATGTAAGATCTGCTGATTGGCCAACACTGATGTGTACATGAGTAAGAGTCCATAAGAGAAAGTCAGTTATGATTTTGTCCTTCCTTTTTCATCAGTGCCCAGCATGTCTTGCACATTTTACTTGGTTTTTAAGATGAGAGGTTCTTTTGCTTGATTAAAAATCAGAGCAGAGAAACGCATTAATCCAGCACTTTGGGTAGATCATAAAGTTACACGATAGATTGGTGAAATCTATTATTGACATATAGTGTAGCATTGGAACTGTGTTCTAATCAATTAAACACATGGAAAACCACTGAGTCATTCAGTATGATTAAAAGCTATTGAACCCAAAGTCAATCTGAGACAATAAATCTGATTGGGTGGTTTCAATCAGGTAATCAAAATGGTTCTAGAAGTTTAAAAGTTAGGAATAAGTTAATTATTTATGCTCTCAACTTCCTGTGAAGGTTGTGCAAGTAAAATGGTTGTCATGAAATAAAAATATGCCCATAAGAATGGTGTTATCCCAGCAAAGAAGAACTAAAACAGTTAAGGTTATAACAATGAACAAGCCCACAAGAGATATGACACAAGGTGACAACAACAATGAAGATGGTGGCTGACAATAGAAGACATACACAGCAACAAGCAAATGACAAGACCACTAAGAGAGGACAAATAAGAGTAAGCCAAATAAGAATAAGAGATATAAAAGCCTTTGTACAACTAAACCCATGGTCTGGTATGAGTAGTGGTAATAATAATCTACTTCTACGCAAAATACATGGTTTTATATATTGATCATGCAATCTGCTCTCACTCTAGGACAGGTCTTCTCAAAGCAGTTCATGTAAACCCAAGGCATGAATAAAATTTAGGCAGAGTTCATAGGAGGTGAATTTACTAGTTTGTATTTATAAATCCTTTCATATATCCAGACTAAATTTGGTTTATACAAGTCTACTTGGGCTGATACAACTTACAGTATTTTGCATATTTGTCTTCTATAAAACGTTAGGGGTTGGGTAAATACATCCTTTAAAACTTGAACATCCACTTATAAAGGTATACTAAAAAAACTGTTTTAAACCAAGCTCTAAAGGTAGAACCAAAAGGAATTGCTGATTTTGCTGTACCAGAAATTCAAAGCAAAAAACTTAGCTGTATTAAAATCAAAACAGTTACCAAAATACAACTTCATAGACACCTATGAATTCCAAAAAACAAAAGGCCAAAAATAAAATAAGACATATCTGACAACATTTAATCCTATTGAAACCACCAATCCATTTATGGAATATTTACAAAACCAGTAAGATTTAAGATCTACTACTCCAGGCAAAAATTATGAAATTAACACACTTAAAGGATATTCACTTAGCTTTTTTTTTTAATTTAGCAGTAAACAAACTAATAAGAAACAATATACAAAACATTTTTCTTTCCAATCCATGGAATAACCCAATATTGAGGAAAAAATTATGGAATTCATTGAGAAAAAAAAATAGAATTAATATTTAGTTGCCTCTCCTTGAGCTTTTATGAAGGTCTTAATTTTTTCAGTTATTCTGTTATGCTAAATAAATTCTGTTATGCTAAATAAAAAAAAAAAAAGTGAAAATCCACTAAGTGTGCTAATTCTATAATTTTTACTAAGGGCAGTATAAACAAGACAGAACTTTTTATATATAATGAATATACATACTACTCTGAACTGTAAGTATACAGTATTTTGGAAAGGCCCCACTGATGATTGTTGAAGAAAAGTATCAACTTTTCCCTTCCCCCTATCCTGAATAATTCCAGCAGGTATTGTGTTAATCATTTATGATGAAGAGGGTGTTTCCCTGATGAGGGATATTTTTACAAGATAGACCCTAGAAAAATTCATTTCTGTAGAAGTCCCATTAGGAAACATCTCAATAAAAAGAAAAACATTATAAAATTAAAATATAAATTGATTAGATAAAATTTAACTAAGAAAAGTAAAGACCAGAGCTTTTGTGGGTTTTTATACTTTTACCCTATTTACCAACCCCTCCGCTCGGGCAGGATATGACACAAGGTCAATTTTTTAAGCGGAGTTTAACAGGTTTGAATTCAGAGTTTTCCTTCTCCTAGACTAGTTGGCTCACTAAGGCTGAAGAGCCTAGTCTGTCCTACTATTTACCCATAGCTGGAGGGAGAATAATTGGATTCATACCTTTCCCAAGGGTATTAGTGTTATGCGAAATGTAATCAACCTCGTCCAGGATCTGAACTCGTGTCGCCATGTCCATTTCCTACGACGATAACCATTACACCACGGGCACCTTCATTTTATACTTTTACCTTTGAGTCAAATCTAAGAAATACTTAATTTTTTAGGGTACCTCAACATGTATAATGGTTAATAAGCTAGTTTCACTGAGTGCATCATACACCTGATCTTGTGCCACAACTAAGGTAAACGTTAAATAACTAGGATGAGAGAGAGAGAGATAAAGGCAGGGAAGGGAGATAATTGTCTTATTTCATACCCCAATATCCCACTGCATAATTTTTTTAATGACTGTTCTAGCTGATGAAAAAATAAATAAAGAGGGAATGACTATTTGGGGGAGGGGGCAATAGCAACAGGCTTCCAATCAACCACTAAGAGACAAGTGTTCAACCTATTTTTTTATTTCTCTGCTGCCGAGTTGATAAGACCTTGATAAGCTAATAATGGCTACTTGTCTCATCACTATGGAAACATACCCAGAACTTAGCAAAGAATTATATAATTACTTGTAAATTAAATCTAAAATGACTCATCTAATGTTGGTTTCTAGTTTCTTAAAGAAATCAGGTTACTTAAAAACTCATTATTTTCAATAATTAAAACATTCAGAAAAAAAATGAAATTAATCTGCTTTCTAAAAGAGTTCAAAGAAAAGTTTCTAACAAAACAGAAAACAAATTCAAATATATACTCCTGTATGAGTTGAATTCTGAAGACCTAAAAATTGGAGCAAACCTCTATATAAGTTAAAATTGAAACATAATGGGAAAGACTAGAAGCGACATATAGTCTCGAAAATTAATTTCATAAATTAATGATTTTGTGACCAGGAATTATTTATACAAGTTAAAAATAAATAAACAAAATAAATGAAACTTCTATAATTTGTGAAACAGACTTTAAGAGTACATAAATTAAATATTTTAAGTTTTATACATTATCTGTCATAACAGGATTGAGCAATTTTTATGCACTTTTCTTGTTATTTCATTTTCTTATTTGTATACACACAAGTTCAAAGCTTCACCCAGGAAGAAAAGCTATAGCTGAACATTTTTACTTTGGCAACACACTACCTTTTATAAAACTAGAAAAATTAATTCAAATGTCTATCTTAATTTCTGTGCAGGCGTGGCCTATACAAAAGTGAGAGGTGTACAACAAATCTTAAATCTTAGTGAGGCTTAGAAGCTTTTGAATAACTCATATATATATATATATATATATATATATGACAGACAGAAAACAATACATACTGTTATATTTCAGTATAGCTTCATAGTTATACAGAATACAAACACAATGATAAAGTAGCAAGCAGTTCACAAAAGCAGTTAACACCAACTCATTCCACCCCCATGGCTGATTCCAAATTACAAACTTCTTCCTTTGTTTAGGACAGCAAGTTATATGACTAAATCTATAAGTTACTGCAACGATCATCTTTCTTTAGAAGTCTTGGATCAAAAAAGAAGTGCTCATTATCAGAATGTCATCATAAATGAATTAACATTAAAACATTTATTCATTTGTATTATTCAAAAACCTTTCACTTAAAACACATTTTTTTAATGACCAGATGTCTGCAGTTTCATCAAACAGATTTTTAAAAATCATAAAAACTCAAAGCAGACCCAGGAGTAATGGTCATGAAGAGATACACTACATTCCACAAAGCCTTGTGGTCACATTCAAACCCAAGCAGCTAGTATTTAGGCTACTAACTAGAAGTACATAAACCTGGGTGGACAGAATTTCAGCTGAGGATTCTCTCCACTTCTATATTCCTATTACCAATAAAATTTGCAATTTTATATTTCATATAAAATTCTATTATTTTTTAATGCATTTTAAATTGTCTATAGAATGTTGTAATCTGATATTTAACAGCCTGTAAAGTAGTTAAATAACAGATTACAACATTTTTCATTTCCAGCTATTTTTCAAGCCAGGCACCCAAGGTGAAAGGTCTACAGTCATGGGAGGCTCAGGTTTCTTAGTATTTAGAAAAAAAAAACAACAGAAACAATGAATAAATTTCCAAATTAAAAAAATCCCATATTTTTATCTGAATTTCTGAGATAAACCCATAATAGTATTATACACTGATGTGCTCAAACTAGTATCCTCATCTTGGTTGTTATAGTCACAACATTACCTGAAGATTCCAAGGGGTATATGACAGCTGAAATGTTATATATTGTAACAACAAAGATATGGACACTACTCTAAGTTTTTTGTTTGCTTTTTTTTTTTTGGTCCTGTAACCTGGTTTAGTTGTCAGAGTACTACTTGTATAGCATGACTGGGGTGATAATACCCTGGCAAAACCCATCCCTTTCCAGGTTTACAACTGGTTTGAATTCAGATTTTTCTTTCAAAACTGGTTGCCATATGAAGATTAAAGAGTTCACCTGCCCAAATATTTACTCATAGATGGAGGAAGAATAGTTGGATTCAGACTTTTCCTAAGGATATCAGAGCTATGTGAAATGTAAACAGCCTTGTTCAGGTTTTGAACTCTGATATCTAACAAGGCAGCATAAGGGAATGACCCTGACTCTGCCCCCTTAGTGTAACGGGAAGGTGCTGCGATAAATCTTAGGTTAGATAGAACCAAAGACAAACATCAAATCTAATCTTTATCAAAATGACTGTTTAATTTTTATTAAGTAAACATATACCCATATTTTCACATATAGGGTAAAAATAAAATCAACCCATCAGCAAAGCTTAGAATAGGCTGACTGTATCTCTTGCAGATGGGTAAGACCCTAATTAAAAGAGGGTGTCCAAGGTATGACACTAAACTGTATTTCATGGTGAGATATCAATTCTAGAGATCAAGAGAATGTGGAGGACTCCTTCATTGCCATTACTCCCAGGTTCACTCTGACCTGAAGTGGTAGTAACTGTTAGGGTCCCATCTATAGGACATATGTTTCATATTTGATGGGAATACTTGATGCCATATAACTGTAAATTTTTGTATTTAGAATAGTTACTTGAAGCTATAATTGTTTACTAAGGATTACTATTAGTTACTTGAAACCATATAACTATGTGCAAACAAATGATCATTATTAAATAAAAATAATTATTTGAAACCATATAATTATTAGGATTAGGAATACTTGAAACCATAGCACTATGTGAAAATGATTTGTATTAGATAGGAATACTGAGCAAAAAACTCTTAAACAACTCTACAAAAAACGTAAATATAAATGTACATTAAATGCAGTTCCCTAACCTATCGGCATTAAATAACCCTAGATAAGCTGACATGTCATCAAAATCAATCTATCAATCAAAAAAGTTTATTGAAATTTTTTAATTCAAATAAATAAATCTATCAATGTTTGGGTAAAGTAGTGGTGATCCCATTTTTGATGTTATTGATTTTTATAAAGTCCTCTCCACTCACATTTTTCAGTGCAGCTGAAAACTGTTTACTCTCTCATCCCACTTTCTTTTCTGAAAATTAATAGTAAAACTTGGACTCTTTTCTCAATGACATCTTTTTTTCATTTTTCATCCCTTCAATGGCAATCCCTATGCAGTGCGTGCAATAAAGTTGAAAATAACTTATTTTCTTATAACAATTAACAGAGAAACAGCGGAGGTAGCCTCGGTAGTTGGTAAAACTTTAAAATGTGGGAGAGACTTCACAAAAATCGATGACGTCATAAAATGGGACCACAACTGTTGTATTGATCTTGTGTTTGACACTATTTTTCGATTAAATATTCGATTATTACCACTAAAAAGTTGTCTTTTTGCAGTTATACAGTAAAAAGATGACTTCAGGTTTTTCAATCATGTAACTGTAAAGATAAGTGAGGTTGAGAGAGAGACAAGACATTTGTTTTTGGTTTCTTTGCTTAATGGCACATCAACCTTTGTAGGTTATTCAATGCCAAAGCCATCCTAGCAGAAGAACAGTATTAGTCTGAGAGTGAACGTAATAGCGCAACTGGACTTCGAGGGTGGAGTCCAGTATGCCACGAGGACACTCTGCTTCCTCGAAAGACATACTTAAACAAGTTAATCATACAGAATAATACTAAAAACGAAAATATTTATCTAAATTCTCAGTTTATATAGTTGTAACCCAGCAAAAATGAAACATCTTAGCAAGATTTTTATTATTTAAATCTTAAAATGCGAGAGAATAAAACAATTTCCAGGCCAATTTGCAAGCCAATAACTTTATGGGAACAGCATTCGCATTGAACGTCATTTTTAAATCATCCAAATTCTCGGTATAAAGGAAATGGTAATGCTAATTAGAATCTTTCAACTTCTTCCAAAATAGAAGTATCAATCGACTGCTGTTACAACGGGAAACCAATGGGTTCACAGGTCGTCTCGTACAATAATAAAAAATATATCATTAAATATATACTAATATTTTTGTCAAATCTCAACTGTATATGTTTTCTAATCCAATAAATGTAATTCTCATCAATAACCTTGGAGTTCCAACGTTTGAAGAAGGCTAAAAATGAATGCAACAATCAAAATGGTGTAATAAAAACCTGTCGACTAAAGAGAAATCATTTTTGATTCACTAGTTAGTTTTTAGGTTTTTGTGTTAAAGAGAAAATGGCGAAGGCAATGAAATTATGTTATAAAATAATAATCTTTTTATTATCATCACTATTGATATTAGAATACAATTTTTTTCATTATTCTTTTTTTAATATTTGAAACAGCCATAAACACGAGATCATTTTCATTTTTTTTAAATAAATAATCAATCATCGCGATTACGAAAGAAGGAAGAAATGACAACAAAACACAAACAAGGGGAGATAATTACGAACGGTAAAAAGCAATTTTGGATTCAAGACTTTTGTTGCACTTTCAGTTTTACTAGTATCTGTTTTTTATTTGTTTATTCATTTATTTATTTTACTTTACTTCGTTAAAAATAATTAGTTCATTTTTTTTTTATCTATATTACCAATATATCGAAAATGATAATAAAGATTTGTAACAAAGAAAAAATGTCTAGATAATACTGATACGTGAATAAACAAAAATGATCATAATTTTTACACTACAGAATTTTATTCTGATAAAGTATTGCTTAAAAAGATTAAAAGTCTCATAACATTACAAATGGAAGAACAAAAATATTGAAACAAGAATTTAAAAAATCAATTAACACTAAATAAAAAAAGTAATAGCGATTTGATTTGATTCTAGAAAACTTGAAATTATTTAAACTCAATATTATTAAAAGTAAAAATTATTTTTAAATGAAAATGTTTTTCTCAGCAGTGTGTGTTTTGTTTTGTTTTGTTATTTTTGTTTTTTTTTTAAATTCAAATATTCTTTTCATCTTTAAAATGAACATTAATGTACAAGTTTATAATCAGAAGAAAAAGATTGTTTCTTTTAATGATATGAAATAGATAACGAACGAATGAAAATAAATAGACTTTTTATGCGTTTTAAAAACGTCGACTTTACGAATTGTTTTTGGTTTCGTTTTGTATTTTTTAAGATTTAATTTCAATAATCTTTTTCTTCTACGTTGCAATTTTTTCACTTCAAGTTTGTTTAAAATGTTCCCCATTTTTTCAATAGCTTCAAACATTCCTGTGTTAAATTTAGACATTAAAAAGAACTTAAACAAGGTTTGATTTTGATGTTACCGGGATTTTTATTTTATCTTTTAGTATTTAAAAAATGTTCAGGTAACATACACTAAAAATTTTCCTTTTCCCTGTTACTATATGTACACGAACGTAAAATAGAAAATAAATAGATATTTTACACACATCAGGTTAAAAAGCCTAAAAAATAGAATGGAATAGATTTGTCAAATGTTGTGAATTTTAAACGTGTATTTTATTTAGGAAGAGAATGAGAAATCTGAGCGTTTAATAATTGTTATACAAAGGTAGTAAATATTTTTGTAAATGTATAAATTGTAAGTAGAAATAACAAAAAGAATTAAAATATATTTATTTTTGTAGCTTATAAATGACTTATTTTTGTTACTTTTTATTATTATTATTATTATTTTGACAATGTTACATTTGTGTTTAGGGTTAAGAAATAAACAAAAATGATTTTTTTAATGCAAGAAAAAAGGTTTGAATTATTGAAAACATTTTTTTTCCCAAATGTAAACTAAAAGAAGGAAAAAACGTTGACATTAGATTTGATTGAGAACCTAAAAAAAGGGTCAATATCAGAGTTAAATCACTAGAAAGACGGTTTCGGATTAAGAGGTGTGTTTTATTTCAATAATTGAGAGAAATTCGTGGGTTGAATTTTTTTAAATGCAACAATTTTTCATTGTTAGAAACTAAAAATCAGTTTTCGTTTTTATCTGATAGTCATCGAACGAAGATCGAAAAAGTGAAAAAAAAAGAAATAAATATGGAGGGAGCAAGACGGGAAAGAATTATGCAATGTAAATGATATGCTTCTGGGTGCTGGATTTTATAGTTCGTATATAGCTAAATAAAAGAGTTTAAAAAAGAGATCAGGTATTTATCAAATCTCACCTGGAATTGAAGAGAAGTGAACATCCACATCCACTGTCTGTCTGTATGTCTTCGTCGTCGGCTGATGACGTCACTGCAGCCTCGTTCCTGACTTGACCCGCAGAAAGAGGTCAACTCCACCAACAACACAGAGATATTTATTTATTTATTTATTTATTCAATCTTCTAAAAAAACAAACACCAAGAAAATCAGAAATTCAGTAAGTAGGAAGTCAAAAACAAAAAAAAACATAAAATAAAAAAGAACCGAAGTGCGCTATAGCCAATGCTTTGGTCAGTGCCTTTAACCAGCTTGTCTCACAAAAGTAAACGAGTTGGGTAAACGAGTTCAATCCCAACAATTAGCTTCCCTCATTATTACTGTGACCAAGAACACTTTTAGTGTAATGGTTAACAAGCTGGATTAGCAGACCACGGTTGGTGAGTTCGATTCTCACTGGGCATCAGTTTTGTACCACAATTGAATAAAGCTTAGTAAATAACTTATAAAACTGTGTCAGACAGAGTTAAACTTATCAAATAACAATACAGGCGCTTACCGTACCGCGATTCTTGTACGCAAGGGCTCTGAGTGAAATCTTCATTGAGTGCTACCATGGTCTCGTGCCAAACTTAGCTACACTTAACAAAAACATTTATAAAGGAACCTACAATAGCGCAACGGTTTGTAGAGAAGAGGAAAATCTCGTATTTTGGTTTGGCGCGCAATTTAATTCAACACTTAATTTTACCCAATCAGGATCACTTATCCTATTCAGCCCGGACCTTCAAATCCGGCTAGCAAAACGGGTGAGCGGCAAAACCCCGTCTCTTTGGCTTGAGACGGCGACCAGAACAGACGTTCCTCTGGCCGTCCCTACTTAGCGATGCTTGTTAGCTAGACAAGCCGCCCAGTGTGGACATCTCACTGCGACTCTAACAGCAGCAGCAACAACATGGACACTCAACGAGGGAACCATCTAATTTATGGATTTCCTACGAGGAATACCAGTTGAACATAAATTAGAAACATACAACATGCCTCACACAGGCCCAACTTTGTGTCACCCCAAAATTGGCTATGTCGATCTGAGTGTAACTCCGCTCTCGACACTAGTTCCCTTTTCACCTATGATCCACACATGGAGACAACACAGACTCTCCCCCAAATACCAGATACAAAACTACACGGTGACTCTAAACACAATCCCTCACACGTCCCGCAACACACGCTGCCATATCAACATTCCGCTACGCCATTTCGTCTCCAACACTAACAAGCCAAAACTCCACGAGTCTTGCAGTACAAAAAACAAACCATATTCCATGCTGCAAATAAAAACTTTCTTTGTTATGTTGTTAAAGAAAAGTTTCGTCATTCATTTGTGTTGCCTAAAAAAATATAGTGTTAGAGAAATTAACAATTTCCCGAAACGCTATAGGTTAACAAGTTAATTGTGCACTAAACATGTGTATGTATTGACACAAGGTCTATTTTTTTTAGTAAAGCTGGTTTGAATTCATTTTCCTTCTCTTTGACTAGTTGTCTAATCAAAGTTAAAAAGTATAGTGTACTCTAATATTTACCCATAGCCGGAGTAAGCAAAAATGGATTCATGCCTTTCCCAAAAGTACTAGTACGAAATGAAACACAAACAACCACCTTCAAGATTTGAACTCGGGTCGGCGATTCCATTTTAAACAACGATAACCGTTACGCCTCCACAAAATACGTATAATGTGGTGGGTTTAATCTTCACTTCTGATACTTCGCTAAATCCCTTTTTAGTGTGGACTTATGCCAGAATAAGCTGGATTTTTTTATAAAATAATAGTTCCCCTCAAAGTGATCATTTATTATTACCTTGGATCAGAGTGTAATATGTGAGTGCTCTGTTGAGGATTCGAGTGTTACTCTTCCTCCTTAGATTAGAATGTAGTATGTGTTCCTTCTCAGCCGTATTTTTATCTTCAGGTGAGACATGGCAAAAACTGAGTTGAACTGGGAGCTGGAATTTTCGAGCAGCATCTCCCTATTGCTTGATAAGCAGAGGATTGAAGTAGTTTAGGAGTGTAATGAGACAATAAATTGTTATTTCCCTTAAAGAATGAACGTGTCCATTTAGTACCACGCGACTTCATGACAGTCTCTGCCTCTTTGCCATTATTCTTTGAAGTGGAGTGATATCTCTCAAAACCTTCCAGGGAAACAGTAAAGCTACGTGGTTATTTTACTTTCTTCATCAAGTAAGATTTTTTCATTTTTGTACCCCTTCAATATATTGCTTATTTATGGAACAATATGCGTATATTTCTTACTGTAGGAACACATTTGGTATATTCTTTTTTTTTTTAATTTTTAATGCCATTGGCATATGTATAATAAATATAAGAGGTTTGTAGCAGAAAGAACTTCGTATTTTTGTTTGGCGCGTAAATTAATTTGATCGTTTGGGTCGACGCATATTTTCACCCAATGAGGATGACTTATCCTATTCAACCCGGACCAATTTTCCGGGCAGCACCAAATTGGGGAAAGCCCACCTAACACTCTCTTCCTCAGAACCTTTTCGAACAGGACAGATGTACTTACTGCCCGCTCCCTTAATAGCAGCAGCATCACGATACCATGAGGAAAGCTATCTAATTTATGGACCTCTTGAGTCTATTCTCTTAAACCAAGGTTTCCCAGTTGAATATGAATTAGATGCATTCAATCCGCCACACACAGGAACACCTTTAAGTCGCCTCCAACTTTGGCCATGTCGACTGCGACGCATAATTCCACACAGACATCCAGCTACTTCATCCCTGGGCAACATTTATTGGAGACATTTGCGCTTCTCTTTCACAATGACCAGGAACACACATTTATGGGTGACTACATCATTCCTGTCCTTAACCAGCAAACACGACCTTTACTACACCTAACGATGCACATTTCGCTCAGGTATTTAGCTACTAAAATTCCTTCTCAACTCCAAAACTATTTCCTTCCTTCCTTCCTTCCTTCCTTCCTTCATTCATTCCTTCATTCCTTCCTTCCTACGAGACTTCTGCATAAAGGTACCCTTTATTCTGGCTGTCATTAAACCTTCATAAAAACGTTACGGCATCTTTGTCTTCTCTCTCCCTTTATTCTCCAACATTTGGCGAGGAAATAACAACGTAACAACACGTAACAATATTTCCTCGCTAAAGGTTAACTGTGCAAATTCGTTTATCTTGTCTCTCCTTCCTCATAGTTCAGTGTTAATATATCACAGAATACTTATGTTAATATTGGTCCTCAGAGAGTGAAGGCTTGTCTAAATATCTTTCTTAGGACTAAATATTCCAATATTGGTATTGTGATACAAGTCGAGATAACGAGGCACCTTTTTATACTTGAACACGCTTTCCTCACGTACGCGTGTAGACCTCACATTGAACTATGTGTCACATTCTACCCGCAGTAGAAGACAGATGAAAGTGTATAATGCGTCACAGGAAAATCCCATTGATATTTGAAAAGTCTATACAATATGATATATACAGGTAAAAGCTATTATTTCAAAGGGTATAAAATTTATGTATTTAAAGATAAGTACGACATTGATGTTGGATAAGATAAATAATTGTCTCCCTTAGTGAATCAACATGTTCGTTTGGGGGCTCGTACGGTGAGACCCACAGAAACCTACTCTCGCGCCTATTCTGCCATATGAATAATAAGGTACTGGCGAACAAATGCATAAAGAATGAATCACAGTCAACTCGTCGCTAAATGCACCGGGAACCGCTAGCCCATCAAAGATAAGCAACTATAATCGTGCTCAATTTTTAAATAGATGACCATTTAGTATGGTACTGTAAGCAATGCCTAGATTACCAGTGAAGAATGGAGAAGGGATATGTCACGTACCATAGTTGTTGTGGAAAAACCACTTGTGAGGCGAGCCTGCTAGCGGCTTGACACGCCGACAGTCACGATTGATTAAGCCGTTTGTTGGACGTGTTCGCTCTCAGCTGCTTGGGTCCTTTCTGCATGCTGGGTCAAATCAACCTTTACTTTATATAATGCATATATAGTGGCTCAGATAGGCTTGTCTGAGAGTCATGTGCCTCAGTTTCTGATTGGTCAAAAAATATTTTAAAGACACTTTATTTTTCTCTCGCGTTCGTCTCGGAAGCCGGTTGAATTTCAGTCTGTCTTTGCCATATGAGCGCTGGCTGTCAAGGTGAACATATGCGCTGGTGTTGTTTAAAAGAGTTCTGATAGATTACGACATATGTCTGTTTTATGATAGTACTAAATTTGCCTTTTGTTGTGAATTTTCAGAACTCTTCTTGTTTGGGTGTGATGAGTCTCTGTGGTTTGATGGCAAAATGCTGGAATGCAGCCTCGAAATAAGCAAGTTTGAACTCTAGTCGCACAATTCCGTTCACTTTCAGACAAAGGTATGTATCCCATTATCCCCTCTCCCAGATATGGGTTTGTAGTGGGTGCATGTAGCGAGTGAGTGAGTTCCCATCCGTATTTTACGGGTATTACTTCACGATTAGTTCCACCACAAATACAACACAAATTTTTACAAGCTCGTAAAACAAATGGAATATGACAACAACGAACATTAAGAAACAAACAATTTAATATTCATAACAAAATAGGAATGGAATAAATGAGTGTCCTTTGTAGAAATATAGTTATGGCCAGGTAAATGAAAATAGGGTTGTTCACATGTGTGAGTGTGTGTGTGTGTGTGTTTATATGTTAATAAAGTCTATCAAATAAATTGTTCCATGGTTGGTCGAAGTAAGTAAGATAAAAAAAATTGTCTTTACTTACATATGTGGGTATGTGTGTGTGTGTGAGTGTGAATGATGGACCGTAAGTATGGGTCTTTGCTTTCATTAAGTCCGCACTGTGTGTTTTCTTAAGATTTTGGCGACATCGTGTCGTATTGATAAAAGAAAGTTCGCAAGCCTTTTTCTTTGAATCTTAATCGCGGCACTCTGCGGCTCGGTCATGACCTCTAGTGAAAAGCCTTTTTGGGTAGTAGACGGAATGACTTTTTGGCCGAGGAAGAAATGAATCGAATGGCCGACAACTGACCTGGTTGATTAAATTCTCTGTTATTTATACTTTAGTAGTGGATCAAAAAATAGTTTTATTGCCGGTCCTAAAATTTAAGCACGTAGACATTTCTTGACCAATCAGATTCGTATTTTTACTTATTTGTTTTAGAGCCTAAAAAATCTTCTGTTAATTACACTGGTTTACAAAGAAATTGAGGCAAGCACAAAAATACCCGTTTTTTATCTAATTTGAGGGTGCTGAATTCAAATTTGAAATCCGTTTTTACTCATCACCTCTAGTTTTTTTATATGCATAGTGTGCATTTTGTGCATATACAGTACATAAAGGCGTATATGAATTCAGGGTTAATTCTAATATTGTGAGACCTATGGCTTATTTTTTAGTTGTTATGCACTAAATGTAAGTGATAGCATTACATTATATTTATATATATATAGTTATATATCAAGACGGATTTTGACAATTAAGGCAGCAGGTCTCAAGCTGCACTGTGGTAGTTATTGGAAGAGGTTGTCTCGCAGGCGGCGCAGGAGGTTGGTGTCCCTCAACTATCGTGTTACACATCTTTTGGGTTACTAAATATTAGTATTACATTTTCAAATGCACATTTAGTTTTACTTTGTTATATTTTCAGATTCTCCAATGGCTTCAAGCACGTCAAAATATCGAGGATGCCTCAACAAGGCCAATTCTTTCTGCTACGTGTGTGGGGACTTCACAACAGTTACACAGCGTCGAACCACCACTTCCCTCCTCAGAACCGCCTACTTTCACTATTTTGACTGTAAAATTGGTGATCAGGACAAGTCTTGGGCTCCACACATCTGTTGTAAACCCTGCTACAATGGACGAACTGCATGGTTTAATGGCAAGAAAGCGGCTTTCAACTTTGCAGTCCCGATGGTTTGGAGAGAGTCGCGAAACCACGCAGATGATTGTTATGTTTTGTTTAACTAATATAACTGGTTTCAATGCATCTTCTAGGAAAAAGATCAAATATCCCAACCTTCGATCAGCTATGAGACCCGTTCCCCATTCAGATGATCTTCCTGTACCCACACCTCCAGTAAATAAAGATCTTCTTTCCTCATCAGATGAAGAAATGCCTTCAAGGGAGGATTCTGCCGAGTCAATATCTTTGGAAGATATTCAGTCTACATATTCAGGAACAAGTGGCAATGAGCCACACTGGATCACGCAAGAAGACCTGAATGATCTTGCTCGTGATTTGTATCTGTCAAAACAGCAGTCAGAGCTCTTGGCTTCTCGGCTTAAACAGTGGAACCTAGTCCAGGAAGATGTAAGGATCACCAGTTTCAGGAATTGGAACAAATAAGGTCATTGGTCTTCTTATGGGTATGCAAGCGGGCTTCACAAAGTACTGTTGTTTTCTCTGTCTCTGGGATAGTCGAGCTGTATCCCAGCATTACAAGCAGAAAGACTGGAGGTCTACAAGCACTTTTGTTCCTGGCGAACACAGCTTCAAGGAGAATCCTCTGGTGGGCATGAATAAGGTGCTTCTTTCTCCTCTTCACATCAAGCTTGGTTTGACGAAGAATTTCGTGAAGGCGTTGCACAAACATGGTGCTGCCTTCCAACACTTGTATTCTGCGTTACCAGATCTTAGTGCTGCTAAGCTCAAAGAAGGCATCTTTGTCGGATCTCAGATCCGAGAAGTGCTGAAGGATACTGATTTTGAGGAGCTTCTTAACTTAAAGGAACTGAGAGCATTGGGAGCATTCAAGTCAGTCTATAGTAGCTTCCTTGGTAACACACGCGTACCAGATTACCAAGCCTGTATTGAGAAGTTGCTAAAGTCTTACGAGGATATGGAGTGCCGAATCTCACTCAAGATTCATTTTCTCCATTCCCACCTCAACTTCTTCCCGCCAAACCTTGGAGCAGTGAGTGATGAGCATAGAGAAAGATTCCACCAAGATATTACGAAGATGGAGAGCAACTATCAAGGCAAATGGAACCCCGGCATGATGGGAGACTTCTGCTGGATGCTCTTGCGTGACATCCCGGAGGCAAAATACACCAGATCTTCAAAGAAAACACACTTTTGACTGTCTGTGATATTATGAATTGTGTAATTGTGTCATCCAAGTATATTGATTCAATCAGTGTTCTTTATCTATCCTGTTTTATCTTTTATGAGCTGCTGCAACTCTTGAAATATGCACATATATTCTCTGTTTATACTAAAATGAGACTATTTAAAAGCCAGAAAAGTAGAGGTGATAGAGCAAGACTATTTATAAATTTAAATTCAGCACGCCCAAATTAACAAAAAACACCTATCCCCATTCTTGCCTCAAACCAAAAATTTATTTTTGTAAACAAGTGTTAGTTTCTGATCCGGATTTTCTAGAATGTTCTTATTCTATGTTTTTAGCTGATTGGTTGAAAAATATAAAAATCTAACTTCAATGCTAATGCGGTTTTGATCCAAAATTTCTAGAATGTTCTTATGTATGTTTTTGTTGATTTTTTAAGGCTAAAAAAATGTGTATTTTATAGGTTAAATGGTATTCCTGTTTTGTTTTTTTTTATATAAGGATGGCTTTGGCATTAAATAACCCACCAAGGTTGATGTGCCATTAAACAAAGAAACCAATCTTGTCTAGAACTAGTCCATGTCAAGATACACAACTCAAAATGGAAAAAATGAAAAAACTAGGCAAATATAAACTTAGTGAATGGAGGAAGATTTTATTTTATAACTTTTAAGTAACCATGCTTTCTTTGTTGAGAGAAATGTTTGTCACAAGGATAGGATAAATGTTATAGCAGATAAAGTATACTGAATTTGTAACGAAGTGTTGCTTAATGTTGCAACAGAGGAGTTTTCCTGTTAGATAGATTCAAAAAAAAAGGTTAATGTTGAAATGAATTAAAAAACAAACAGCAAAACTAATAATAGAAGTTTAAGTAGAAATAGACATTGACTTTTGTCGGGGGACATGTTATTTGGTAGATATGTTTGGTCCCCCAAAATCTACTTGTTATTTTTGTGTGTTATGGAAAAAGGCACATGGAGGCAACTGTTGTAAATGAAGTAATGATAGTAAACGATATGAAACGGCGCGGACAAAAGGAACATTCAAAACAAGGCGGCATAAACAAAACAAATTTATATCTTAACAATATATACAATGAAAACATTTAAAACATTATTATGTTTCTATTACTATTCGTGAAATAATCCTGTGTGTGTGTGTGTGTGTGTGTGTGTGTGTGTGTGCGAGGGGATGACTAACACAACTAGAATTACCAAAAGGACTAAATAATAAAAGTGTCCTATGCATGTTGACTACGTATTTCTAAATGTTTGCTTCTTTCTGTGGTTCGCCGCAATTGCTGTTTTCGGAGCTGGAAAAAGTCTCACCGACAAGGTATACTGAGGAAAGGAATGTTTGCATGGCATATACATTTTGTAGCGTTTGACGGCTGTTGGTGAATATGAGAGAGTGAGAGTATTCTCTCTGGAAGTCACACTGGAGAGAGTGTGTTAGCCCTGCAAATGAAAATGTGAAAAAGAGGAGGAGTGTTTGAAGACGAAGTATTTATAGAAAATATGTGTCTGAGTCGGCTCCAAAAACGCGGGACGAAATTCAAATGAGGACGTAGTTTTAAACACTAACCACTTGGTTCTCCTGGCCAATGGTTTCCCGAGACTGATTGTTTATGTGCGTCCGCCATCTTTGTTTCGGGAACAAGTGGCATACCGCCCATTTTAAATTATAGAGTGTAAGTCCTATACTTTTGACATCGCGTTTTTCGTAATGAGTAACATCTTACAAAAGATACGTTGAGTGAATATAAATCATTGTATGAGTACAGTGTACGCAAATACTTTAGTATTCTTTTTTCTAAATGCTTTCTGGCTTGTAAGTCCTGAAATTGCTTAAAGGATAAAATTTATTTATTGTCGTGAAATTTGGGGGCTGACTACTTCTGGTTTGTCTTTAATTGGAATCATTTTGAGATGAGGCTTCTTAATCTGAGAATTAATTTTCGGGGCCGTGGTGCAGTGGATAGAGGAGTTGAGTCTCTACGGTTCCAGGTGAGCATTGTCAGAAGATAGCGGTTTCAAATCCTACCCAAGCCGGCCAGAGGTTTACTTGGTCAAAAATATGGTGTGATAGACAACAACTGTGGAAGGCAGTAATTACTGGGGATACGGTTACAAGACACAGCATTCCTATCCGAGGTCGCGGTAAATCACCTGAAGAAGGCCAGAGGTGAAATTTGGCCGAAACGTAGTGAAAGAAGAAACCACAAAAAAAACTACAGGGATGAGGACAAAAAGTTCGCAATAAATACTTCTGGTTTGTTTGCCTCCTGAGAACATTTGGGCTGTCACAGAAGCGTTGGGGATTTGGGTCTATTTATACTCACTAGCTTTTGGGCGGCAAAATAGGGGGAAGTTATTTCTGGAAACCATGACATACATGGGTATTTTTCTGTTTTTAGATAAATAAAGGCGATGAGACGAATCGGAGTATTCATCCGTAGTTACTTACTTTTTGATTGTTCTCAACTAGTTTCGATCTTCGGTCGTCGTAAGGAAAAATTGTGAAGAAAATTTTATTAAAGAATTTTATTAGAAAGTTTTTAAGGTAGACTTTTTAAGAGTTGATATGCTATAAGAAAAGCGATCCAAAATGAACTGTACCGTAGAATATCTATTCATTGAATGAAAAATATTTACTGATATCCAAATATCTCCAACTGACTTTTATATGATCTTTTATATGAACTCGTAACGTAGAATGTCCACTTTTATGCGATCTTTTATATGAACGCGGAGCGTAGAATATCCATTCATTGAATGAAAAATATTTACTGATATCCAAATGTTTTCAACTGACTTTTATATGATTTTTTTATATGAACCTATAACTTAGTATATCAATTCATTGAATGAAAATTATTTACTGATATCTAAATGTGTTCAACTGACTTTTATATGATCTCTGCTCTTGTAGACGCTTGGCACTGAGCTCTCAAACTGGGGAGCTGTATGTTAAGCATGGGTGAGGCGTGTTTCAAATTAGCCGTAACACATTCAGCTCTGTGTGGACTGGGGGTGCTGTCGAAAAGACTTACTAAGAGCGATGGCTGATATGGACGGATGATAAGAGAGTGTCCAAGAAATCCGTACTGTTGACACGCCTTAATGATGATGAAGATGATAATGAAGCGAAGCATAGTCAATGACTAATCTGATTCTAGCTGAAGATACGGACATAGAAAGAAAGAAACATACAGAAAATACACACACACACACTGTTCATTATTATTTACGATCATGTAAGCACCTGTAGCAGAAAGAAATAATTTCAAATTTATTGTCTAGCGCGGGAATTATTTTGGCCGTTGAAGTTTCGATTTATATTTTCGTCCAAAGAGAATGATTTATGCCATTCTGCTCGGATGACTTTCCTGGGCAATATAAAAGGCTGTGTAAACGCTCTCTCAGTCTCTTCCTCACTCATTCTAGCAGCAGAACTGACCAACATCAACGTGAGGACAGCGCATCCAGTTTGTGGACCATTGTTTTCTCAAGAAGATCATTCCTTTATCATTTATTCATTCTAGACCAACTGGTCCTCGAAGCTTCAAGTTGGATGCTTAATTCCTGCTCTAACATCCGCAACTGCTTTCTTCCCTTTGTACGACTTCCAGTACAGGTTTTTTTTTTCTCAAGGTGTCATTAAAGGTTTTGGAACTCATCAATATTCTCGTTCACTTAATTGTTTTGCTCTTGTCTAAATGTAACAGAGCAAGTCAACTAAATTGCCTTGTTACAAAACATCCATTGATCCGTAATAGTTCACTAGTTTGTCTTGTATGCCTTAGTATAGTAATATTCATAAGGTATGCTATTGCTGTAATTTGTATCAGACTAAACTAAACTAAACTAAGCAATTGTTACGTACAAAATATTCGATTATTTCCCATTCTTCAAGCGTTTTGCATTTGAGTGCAAAACGACCATGGACGCTGTAAAAACCAAGTTCATGTATGAAGAAAGACTTGCTAAAAATCAATTTCTACGACCGGCTTGGTGCAACAAAGGTGTCTAGATTGCTCACTATTCGGATGCCACCCACCAAGGAGCCACGGAGTTTCTGTGTTAAGCATTTAAAGACAGTTTCTGTCTCCCGCGACACGTCAAAATGACACGGAACCGGAAACGGCAAAAAACGACTGATTTTAAGTAATCAAATAGATGGATGAAGTAATAACGTAATTTCCGAAGGGCCAGTCGTCAGTGTTCAAGACTTGCTAAAAGATAAGGTTTGCAATTTTGTAGTTTCAAGGCAACCAAGAAAGCATGTATAAGATTAGTGCAACTATTTTTACGTTTCTACTCTCTTGCATATTGGCTCATGTGCAAGATTGATGCTATTAGCTGCACCTCTTCAATCTGGAAACCTTGGGAACAGACCATTGACAGACCACAGAAAATATTGGGAAACCTAATAAATTCTAACAGATTACCATCTTTTAAAGATATTTTAAAATGAAAATAGAACAATATTAGTCCAGGAAGTCTGATGTGCTGTTCTGGCAAAAAAGTATTCACCGTTTTGTTTCCTAGCTTTCTCAGACTGTAACAGCGTTTGTGTCAACATACAAAGTTGATCAGATTGGACAGATTCTGAGTCTAATGTTGGGATTTTACCAGTTGAGAATAAGACAAAAGCTACATCTACAGTGTAAGGAAAAATAAGGCTTACTGTAGCACGAGATATGACAAGAGAAAAGGAACAAACAATTCGGTTGAAAAAAGGGGTTATATTTTGACAAAGAGAAAGAAAAAGAAGAAAAGAAGAAGAATTGCAAAAAGAGGTGTTTTCTACAGACTTAACTATAGTATTCGTCTAGGTAACAGTTCTTTCAGTTCCATATAGTTTTGGTGGCTGGTCCGTACTGATTCAAAGGCTTGAAGAAGGAGAAATTTGGGTCCTCATGTGCGTAGAGTCTCTCATGGGATGACTGTCCTCATATGTACCTCGCAAATTGTTGTCGCCTGCTTTGACAGCAGTTAAGATTCCGTGTTACATCGTTGGCGTCAAAGGGAAAAAATAGATTTTAGTTTGAAGAATGTACACACGTGTGGTGGTACGGCAGATGTGGTGATAGCAGCCCGAAATTGGTTGTTTTTCAGCCAATCACGGGGCACGTAAAAGTGACTCCATGAATAATTTCCAATACTAATTATGAGAGCAAGTAATGATGTAGGAAATGCCAGTATTGATTCAATTGAGGCTAAAGAGGGTATTTAGGTTGAGTGTTTGGTTTGGTTTTAGGGCCTATCAATCATCGTAGGTTATTCAATGTCAAATCCATTTTTATACAAATAAACCGTTCCATTTCAAACAATTCAGTTTAACATAAGTACACAGCGTAAATGTCAAAAAAAGTTCTATTTCAAACAACTTAGTTTAGCATACATACACAGTTTAAATGTCAAAAACATTTCTATTTCAAGCAATTCAGTTTAGTATAAGTACGTGGTGCATACGATAAGTTTCCGGACTTTTTTCGTATGGGCATTTAAAATGGTCTTAGACTCTTGAAAATTCCCTATGTTATTGCTATACATCTTATGAGATGACTGACCAATTTTTATGATTTCAGGTTTAAATGAACTGACCATAGCTGTGTTTTCTCCATTTTCACACGCACATAAAATGAACATTATATTTTAATTATTCTTATCATGTTTATTATGATTATTAAATTGCTTGTTTCTTAATATTTGTTGTTGTCTCATTCCATTTGTTTACGTGCTTGTAAGATTTGTGTTGTATTTGTAGAAACGAAATCTGAAAATAACCCCCGTAAACTACAGAAAGTACTTAGTCCTCCACAGTTTCAAATAACTTGTTGCAGAGGTCATGGTATGAATGATTGAGAGTTTGTCTTCGTATGTTTGTTGTATCTGAGTACCATATCTTACCACTAACATAATTTGAATGCGAGATAACACAACCACTTGTAGCAGAGAAAACAAATAGTGATTTGATATTTCAAATTAGCGTAAAGTAACGGATTCATTCTAAAATTGATTTTTTTTTTTCGTTTACGTCTCATCAGAAAAATGACCGTAAGAGAAACCAACAATAAAGATTTTTTCCTAACGAGGGTTGTTTTTTATCCTTCACCTAACGGTTGACTGTCTACATTTGGATTTATTTCCATTTTTTTTTCCATATATATATATATATATATATATATATATATTATGGGGATTTTATTAATATGCCCCGAAAAGCCTGGTTAAATTCCTACGTTTTGTAAAAGAATAAACCGTACTCAACCAGCAGTAGAGATTTGAGTGAGAGCTTTTGAAGAAAGGGACGAACGACTTATACGTGCAACAAAATTTATATACAACAACAATAACAATAAACAGGGTATTACACCAAATGGAATATACAACGAATTGGAAGGGTTCACAAAAGAGAGTTCAAGGAAGAGTTCAAGATGTAAAATATGGTTAGGTTTGTTGTGAAGGTTGTAAGGTTTTGTAAAGGTGTTTGAAGGTAAAGTAGGTTTTATAAGGTTTGATTGTAAGTTTGAAGGTAAAGTAGGGTTTGATAAGGTTTGTGAAGGTAGAGGTAGATAAAGTGGGTTTGATAAGTTTTGCAGATAAAATGCATGCTGGAACTTAACTGTGTGTGTCCTGTTCCTGTTAACTCTGCACGTGCGTTCGTCGCTCTTGGGTCCCGGGTGGTGGAAGGTACCAAAATACGTATGCCGTCAAGGGGCTGCTACAATGGACCTGATGCTAACAATTGTTGGTGGTGGAACCAAAAGAGAGAGAATCTCCTGTGGGGCTCTTTTTTATAATGGACGCTACGTGACCCAAGGGGCTGCTGCTGATCGGTGAAACAGGATCACCAGTTCCTTACCAAAATTTCTACAATATATATATATATATATATATGAAAATGTATAGCGATGAAAAAACACAAAGTTCTCAGAGAATAATTTTATAGGTAGTATCTTGTTTGATTTTATTTTTAGTAACTTACACACCCTGATGAAGGTCTAAAAACCGAGACGTTTAAGGTTGGTAAATATTTCTACAAATAAAATCATCCTCTTAAGACCTTGTGCTTTTCATCGCTATACATTTTCATTTTGATATATATATATATATATATATATATATATATATATAAAATGATTATGAAAATAATTCCTACATGGCCAAGAGTGAGTCTACCGAGATTTCACCCAATGACTCTTCAGGATCGCACTGGCTTATGTGATCCTGAACAGCCACTAAAAAAAGATAAAAGAACTAAAGAAAAGCCTCAAATTTCATATTGCTTAGAGCTTCAGCTGTGCATAATCAGGTTCAATAATACAGATGCAAGTACATGCGAGCATATCTGTATTCGAATGCAGCATGGGTGTAAACAAATATGTAAGTATTTATTTACACAATCCCTCCACTACAAGCAGGATATGACACAAGGTCAATTTTTCAGCGGAGTAAAGCTGGTTTGAATTTAGAGTTTTCCTTCTCCTAGACGGGTTGCTTAATGTATGTTTAAGAACCCAGTCTACCTCATTATTTACCCATAGGGGAGAACAGATAGATTTATAGCTTTCCTAAGGGCATTAGCGAGAAATGAAATGCAAGCAGACTCGTCCTGAGTTGTTGATTCCAATTCCTATGGCGATAATCGTTACGTTAACCACGCCACCTCGTATATGTATGCATATGTATGAACATATATTTGTTACTGAGCTGGCTAAACAAGTTAGTGGGGTCGTCAAACTTTAAAAGATAATAAAATAGAAAGAGAAGGATTTCTTGATCGGAACGAAGTGGTTGTTGTTTTTTTAATGATCATAATAAACTTATGCTTCCAGCGCTGGCACTGTCAAGGTCAATAGGCAGGAGTCTACTTTCTTTTATGCCTTTTAGTACTGGATAGTCAATGCTGGAAAAGTGGTTTTTCTTTTTCAGAAGTCAAAACTCCATGTGTTCAAGAGAGAAGTTCGAGACAAAGCAGCCGTAGTAGTGTAATGGGTGTATGTTATTGTTTAGTGAATATGTTACTCTCCAATTTGTAGCAAGTGAGAGTGAGTTCTCATTCGTATTTTACGGGTATTACTTTCACGTTTAGTTCCAAAACAAATACAACACAAATTTTACAAGCACGTAAAACAAATGGAATATGATAACAACGAACATTAAGAAACAAGCAATTTAATATTCATAACAAAACAGGAATAAAATAGATGAGAAAAATGATGTGCGAACGGCCTTTATAGAAATATAGTTATGGCCAGTTAAATGAAAATAGGGTTGTTCACACGTGTGTGTGTGTGTTTACATGTTAATAAAATCTATCAAATAAATGGTTCCATGGTTGGCCGAAGTAAGTAGGATAAAAATAACTGTCTTTACTTACATATGTGGACATGTGTGTGTATATGAATGATGGACCGTAAGTATGAGTCTTTGCTTTCATTAAGTCCGCACTGTGTGTTTTCTTAAGATTTTGGCGACAACGTGAAAGCCACTACACTACGGAGACTCTCCCATGATTATATATTCTAGTATTCTTTTTTTGCATATTGGTCCTTGGGGTCTCGACCTGTGGTCTCTACAGTTTCGACGAAAACACATTTCTCAAACAAAATTATGGTTTCGTAGGAAGACAATAAACAATTATTTCCCTTGTATAAGGGGCGTACCCATGACAGCCACGTGTCAATCTCAGAACCCTTTCTCGTTCTCTTTTGTCCATGTTCTTTGAATGATTAAGACGAGCCTTTTTATCTCAGTTCAATGAAAAGTATAGGAAATGATGCAATTTCATTGTCAATAGAATTTTCTGGAAAAAACGGATCAAAATTGTCGCATAGATATCCAACAAACGCCCACTCAGATGTTTAAAAAATAAACAATTAAAAATGGTTTCTAGGACCAACAGGAGGTCTCTAAAATACGCGCCCAAAGAATCTTCGAAAGTCAACGCGTGTGCGCGGGGTCTACCCTAATGTTATAAAAACACAATATTCCAGACAATTCAGATCAGTTACTCACACCAACTCGTAGTGATACGTACTATCTGTATCTCAGTGGCGTCGTGCTCGTTGGATTTTTAAACAACGGTGTCATGTTACTACTCCAAGTGGGATAAAGATCTTATCTACGCTGGACTCAGAACAGGTTTCTGCGGTCGTGACCTGATACACGACTCGCTGTATAACCTACTACATTTCAGCTCCCAACAAAGAAATAAATTTCTTTATTTTTGTAGCACTATTGTTAATATTGTCTTTTTATTCATTAACATTAGTACCCTGCAAAGAGACTTTGTCTCACCACCAAGCAAATGATCTTGTCTCTCGTCTCAGTATTAAAATATAAAGCCCACATAGTTTTTTTTACCGTTTTTGGACTCCTTTCATATGCTGCTTGTTCATGCAACGATATGTATACATTTTTTCTGTTGGGACACGTTTGTGTATTGCTATTAATAGTTCTTATATGTTTATTAGGTATTTATTAAATATTCCCATATATGCTCGTAATTGTTTTCTTGTATGTGTATGTTATCTTATTAACGCCGACCTAAAATAATCTTTTCCCAGAGAAAATTGTTATACCCATAACATTAAGTAAAAAGTTGGCGAACGTAGTCGAGGCCGACCCGAAGGCTCCCTTTTCAATAGCTACTACACCAAGATGTAGGGGAGGGCGCAACTCCATTCCCTGGATTGCTTCCTTTTACCATTGATCCTTACCTTATAATACTGAGTGTTAAGCAAGGAAGCATCAAGTACCATATTTTGAGTCTTTGGTATGACTCGACCTGGGAATGAATCCCGGTCTCCCGGACCATTGGCGAACACTCTACTCAGCTGTACCATAAGACAATTTGGCAGTTTTTCGAGATATGTCAGCAAAATATTGATTGTGTATGCTTGGTGCCATCATTGTTTATGTTTACAATGGATAATAATGATTAATCTATAAAAAAAAAAAAAAAAGAAATTTACAAGGGGGAAAAAGTCAAAATTCGACCAGTTGACGAGGCTTAGTATACACTGATAGTATCTTCTATAGAAGTGTAAGACTTCCCCCCCCCACCGCAAAAAGGTGTCCTGAGTAAGACTCTAAACTGCATCTGATGGTTAGGTTCCAGTTCTGAAGATCTGGGGAATGTAGAGTGTAGGATACACACTTTTTAAAATTTTTTTAGTTAAACTAGCTAAGAACATGTAAGTTAAAAGTAAGTAAAGTTAGCGACCATAGTCGAGGGTGACCCGAAGGCTCCCTTTTCGATAGCTACTACACCAAGGTGTAGGGGAGGGCGCTACTCCATTCCCAGGATTGCTCCACTTTACCCTTGAACCGTACCTTATAATGCTGAGTGTTAAGCAAGGTGGTATCAAGTTCCATTTTTTTAAAGTCTTTGGTATGACTCGACCTGGGATTGAACCCAGGTCTCCCGGGCCATTGGCGAACACTCTAACCGCTGGGCCAATGTCCCGGTTTAAGAACATGTAAATCAGAATATTCAAGAAAAAAAGGATCCAAACCTCACTTTTAAAGCCAATCATCAAACACAAAGATTAGAACATTCTAGAAAAAAAACGGATCAAACACTAACTTGCCGAACAATTTTTCATAAAACCAAAAAATAGGTGCCTCAATAAATATGTAATTTCTACGATTCTCGAAGATTAGATCCGGTCACGAGTTGTGTATAGCGATGAGATTATTATTATTATTATTAGGTTTTTTGGTTTAAGTTGGTTTTACGTTGGTTATGTTGGTATAACGTTGGTTGTGTTGGTATTACGTTGGTTGCGTTGGTATTACGTTGGTAGCGTTGGTATTACGTTGGTTGCTATCCCCTCGCTAAATGTTGATAGAAAATAAAGGTGGTGTAGAAGAACGAAGACGTCGTTAGGTTTTATATGAAGGTGTTAATGGCAGCATGAAGTGAGGGGTTTACGCTGGTATGTTGTGAGTCTCGTAGGAAGGAAAGAAGGTAGGAAGTTGTTATAGTGTATCATCCAATTCATTTTCAACTAGGATCCCTTGCTCTTGAAGAATAGACGCAAGGGGTCCATAAACTAGATGGCTCTCCTCATAGTGTATGATGCTGCTACTGCTATTCAAGAGCAGACGATAAGACGTCCGTTCCTATTGAAGATTTCTGAGGAAGAGAGTGTTTCGCGCGCTTTCTTCAATTTTTGGTGCTGTTAGGAAAGATGGTTCGGGATGAATAGGACAAGACATCCTGATTGGGTGAAAATATTCGGCGATCCTAACGGTCAAATTAAATTACGCGCCAAACAAAAATACAAGGTTCTTTCTGCTACATGTGTTTACTCAAACGTTCGCACATTTGAACTTTAGTTGACTCGCAATAAAATCTATCCCCATAAACTTAAAATATATCTTTTCAATCTGCTCAAATAGTACAAGAACCCCAATTTTTTTAGTTCAAAGGAGAAGTGGCACACAGACGACGCACGTTGAACAGAAAATCAGACGCACTCAAATACACTAACACGCCAACAGTAGGCTTGAATGACAAATAGATTAAGTGACTTATACATACCAGAACTCACACATACCCGCACACATACACATGTATGTAAGACCTCTCTCTTTCTCCCTGTTATTCCTGACTAAAAATATTCTTGTTTTTACACACACACACACACACACATCTATGCATAGCAAAATTTATGAACATTACTACCTTTGTATTTTTGTTATTTGTCCAGTTATGATAAAGTAAAAAATTGTGTTTTAACATTCTTGTTTTTGTTGATTTTCTTTCGTCTACGTTTGTTTGTACAAATTGTGTTGTATATTGTGGAACTGGCACTCGGAGTAACATCTTTGAGAAATACTCATTCCTCCACAAGAGCACCCGTTCATCATCATTACCCAAGAAGTGGAAGTGGTACCTGTTAGGGTCCAATCTATGTGTCAAATAGATCAGTTTAAAGATTATTCGTATTCGACAGGGGTACTTGAGGCCATATAACTGCAAATCATTTGTATTAAGAATAGTTACTTTAAGCAACAATCGGTTAAAAAGGATTATTATCAGTTACTTGAAACAAATGACTGTTATTAAATAGAAACGATTACTTGAAATCATATAACCATTAATATTAGATAGGAATACTTGAAATCATACAACTGTGTGCAAATTATTTGTATTATGTAGGAATACTTGGCATCGTATAACTGTAAAAAAAACTCTTAGGAAACAGCTACACAAATATAGATATGCAATGAACGCAATTCCCTAACTTTTAAGCATAAAGTAACCCTAGACGTGTTGACATACTATTCACATCTATCATACTTTTCTCAAGGGTATTAACGTTCTGTGAAATGCAAACAACCACGTGAAGTATTTGAACTCTGGTCGTCGGGTTCATCTTCCTAAGACGATAACAGTTACGCCACTGAATTGTAAATCCTACATAAGAGCTAAAAAGAGAAAAAATATATATCTGCATAGAATCCATGCTGAGTGATCTCCCCTTGATTGATGACCTCGACATTCATTTTCGGCGTTGACCGAAGACAATCATAGTCATGGCTTCTCAAATGCTGGATTTAAAAGATCAAATTAATTGGCGTGAAGTGAGTGTTTTCTTTATTTCTTGTTTATTAACTGTTAAAAATATCTCCTTATTTATTTGACGCCATCGTATTTGTCATCTTTACGTCTGCGAAGACATCTAGGTTTCTTTTTTGTCTTTACCATGTGAGATAAGGTTACAGGATGTTCGTCTTTTTCAATCAAATCTAATTTCGTTTCTTAATATTTTGGGGTTTTCATTTCCTTTATACAAAAATATTTAAGTTTATCATTTGATATGTGGACTTTAAGGACATTGATTTGTGTAAGGTATTAAACAACCCTTTTTGATGGGTTTTTTTTAAAGGAGGGATGATTTTAGTAAAAAGTTCTTCATTAATAAAGAAGTAAAAATATAGCCTAAACATGTTTACTGTTTCTTTTTATGAAATCAGATAAAAATATTTATAAAAGATTTTATTTCTTGTTTAATGTTTATTAAATTATGTTTTGATTATTGATTAAGAAACATTAAACAATGAATGAAGTATTAAAACTCAATTTGCAGAAGAAATAATAATCTATTTTATTTTTACAAAAGAAAAAAGTTTAAGATTAATTATAATTTTTTAAATCTATTAACTTTTAAGGAATCAAAACATTAAACTCTTCTTCTAAGTACCATTTTTTAACCTTTTTCTTCAACAACCATGTTTTAATGAGTAAATTTAAATTATATAGTTTGTAAATTTTCACTTGACTCGTTAATGTAATTTACGAAGCTCTTTGCTTCGATGCGGCACAAGGCCGAATAAATGGGGCACCCAATGAGACTCGAACTCACTCTTGCAGGTTTGCTTGCCAAGCTTGCTAACCATTACACTATCCGAGGTACCCACACTTGACTCGTTAATATTTGTTTAGAATCTTTTAAATTAGAATTGAATTTGCATATATTATTTCATACTTTTTTTTTTCACTTGTACAAATTATATTTTATTTATATTTTCAACATTTACTAGAACCTTTTTTCAACTACAAAAAAAAGAATAAATCAATTAAATACCTCTAACCCTAACCCTAATTTCAAGACCCGTAATAACTTTTTAAAATGAATTTTAGAAAAGATTACATAAAAACTTTCCATTTATTTATTTAAGGACATGAACAATAAGTTAAAGGATTTTATAGACATCAGAAACAACCCCGGAATTATTTCCCTTTCATATCCTGATCACGTTTTATAAAAAATAAAAGATAATTCATTTGAAATTAATATGATTTAGAATTTTTGCAGACCTGACTGCATCTCCTGGGAAAAGTAATACCTCCTCTCCTCCCCCCAAAATTTGTGTCCTGAGTATGACTGTAAACTATATCTTATGGTGAGGCTCAAATTTTGGAGATCTAAGAGTGTGGAGTACCCCTTCTTTGCCATTACTCCAAGGTCCACTTTGACTCGGAGTGATAGTGCCTCATCAAGGGATCAAATAGATCAGTTTAAAAATTATTCGTATTTGATATAAATACTTGAGGCTATCAGAATAGTTACTTGAAACTATAATTGTTTCCGTCCTGTCAGCTGTGGCTGTAGAATATTCCCAGTGCATCTCTGCAGAGGGGTAGAACCCCACCCAACGAGTGTCCTGGTATGACTCTAGTTCTGGAGCTCTGGGGAATATGAAGTATCTCCTCATTGCTATTGTGAGCAGGTCTTCTCTGCTCCGGGATGGGAATACTTTTTAGGGTCCCAACTATGGGTCAAATAGAGCTGTTTACCTATTTAACGGTGTGCAATCAAATGGGTGGTTGGTTGGATTTTATGGCATATCAACCTTTGTAGGTTATTTAACGCCAAATCCATTTTTATACAAATAGACAGTTGTATTTCAAATAATTCAGTTTAGCATGAGTACACAGTTTAATTGTCAAAAACATTTCTATTTCAAACTATTCAGTTTATTCAAACAGTTCTATATCAGTTAATTTTGTTTACACACAGTTAAATGTCAGAACAGTTCTATATATAACAATTCAGTTTAGTGTAAGTACAGTTTCAATGTCAAAAACAGTTATATTCTAAACAATTCAGTTTAGCATAAAGATGCAGTTTAAATGCAAAAATCAGTATTGTGAAGGAAGCACGGTTTAGTTATATTTAACCCATAGATAGGACCCTTATCAGGTGCTACCACTTCAGGCCAGAGTGGACCTGGGAGTGATGGCAATAAAGGGGTACTCCGTATTCCCGGAACCTCACTATCAGATTGTTTAGTGTCATGTCTAAGACACTCGTTGGGAGGTGGGTCTTACCCCTCTGCAGAGAAACAGTCGGTGTATTCTACAACCCCAGCCAACTGGGCAAGCAAGCAAATGACTCAGGTTAAATTCTTAATGTTACTTAGCAATACTTGAAAACATTTTACTGTGTCCAAATAAAAGTATTGATATCAGATTGCAATACTTAAAGCCATTCAAGTCTGCAAACAAATGATTTATTCTAAATACATTTATCATATTTACCAACCCCTCCGCTCGAGCAGGGTATGACACAAGGTCAATTTTTAAGTGGAGTTTAACAGGTTTGAATTCAGAGTTTTCCGTCTCCTAGACTAGTTGCCTCACCAAGGCTGAAGAACCCAGTCTACCCTACTATTTACCCATAGCTGGAGGGAGAGTAATTGGATTCATACCTTTCCCAAGGGTATTAGTGCTATGTGAAATGCAATCAATCTCGTCCAGGATTTGAACTCGTGTCGCCGTGTCCATTTCCTACGACGACAACCATTACACCACGGGCACCTCCATTTTATACTTTTGCCCTTGAGTCAAATCTAAGCAATACTTAATTTTTTAGGGCACCTCATCATGTATAATGGTTAATAAGCTAGTTTCTAAATACATTTATTAGTAATGAATAGCGATACTTGAAACCATTTAACTGTGCAAAAATTGAATTATTAGTATTAGCAATACTTCTTAGAACCATTTGACTGTGTGGAAATAAATGAATGAATAGTGTTGAATAGAATTATTGGTGTTAAATACCAATACTTAATACCATTTAACAATGTGCAAACAGTAGGAATACTTAATTATGTGCTCTAACTTTTTTATTAAAAAATTATCTACGAACTATTCATTTAGTAATCATATGTATAATCATTTAACTGTGTGCAAACAAATGAGTGATGTTAAATTAGATTGTTAGTGTTACATAGCAATACTTAAAACCATTCAACTGTGTGCAAACAAACAACTGATGTTAAATTAAATTGTTAATGTTTCATAGCAACACTCGGAATCATTTAATTATGTGCAAACAAATGATTAATACTAAAGAGAAATATATGTGTTATATAGGAATATTTGAAACCATTTAACTATATGCAAAGAAATGAGGTCTGGCTCATATAAAAATGTTACTTACAAACTATTGGTTTACGAGTCATATTTGATAAATATATATATAAAAAGTATTTGGCATTAAATAACCTACAAGGGTTGATATGTCATAAAACCCAACCAACCAATGATTATTTACTAAGGATTATTATTAGTTATTTGAAACCATATGGTCATTATCATCAAGTTGTGCTGATAACCCAGTGTCCCTTGACTCTCACTCTCTCCTTTCATCCTGTACAGCTGCTGTTTTGTGAAATGCTGCTTCCAGGATTTGTTCTAAACAACACATAGCATTCTTGTGTAGTTCTCATCTATCTTTTTCTTAAAGCATTTTGTTAGAGTCCTAGTAATGCAACCATACAGTAGTACTGACATAGCCACAGCTCTGAAGAAATGAAACCAAATAACTATGTATAAACAAGTAGCTATTATTAAATAAAAATAATTACTTAAAACCATATAATTATTAGTATTAGATAGGAATACTTGAAACCATACAACTGTGTGCAAACTATTTGTTTAAGATTGGAATACTTAATATATAACCGGCTCAATCGGCGGGGCCGGTAGAATACACTGACTGCATCTTTCCAGATGGGTAAGACCCTCCTCCCAACAAGTGACCTGGATATGACCCAAAACCGTCTGATGGTGAGGCCCCAGTCTTGTAGCTATGGGGAATGTGGAGTACTCCTTCATTGCCATTGCTCCCAAGTCTACTCTGACCCAAAGTTGTAGCACCTGAAAGGGTCCTATCTATGGGTCAAATAGAACTGTTTAGCATTTAAGCTGTGTTTAAACAAATGACATACTAAATTGAATTGTTAGAAATAAAACTGTTTGATTATTTAACTGTGTGTAAACAAATGATTGATGTTAATTGAATTGTTGGTGATACATAGCAATATTTGGAACCATTTGACTGTGTGCAAAAGAATGAGCTGAAACTTGTTTAAAAATGTTATCAAAAAATGTGTCTACAAATCATATATATTTAATATATTTGTATAAAGAGGATTTGGCATTAAATAACCTACAAAGGTTGATATGCCATAAAACCCAACCAACCTTAATATATAATTGTGTACAAACAAATGATTGGAAGATAAAAGTGTTATTTTTAAAAGATGCATTTGAACATTGAAAATATAGTTTGTATAACAATCTTTGACATTAAATAACCCCCATAAATTTGTTGATAAGTCATTCAACAAATAAGCCAAACTTCTTTTTCTTGTTTATCATTTCATCCACAGCACTCTCTGTGGCCTTTCTCTCATGTCTATCATATTTGATAGCATTCTGGGAATGTTTTATGAAATTCTTCAATTTGTCCTGGACATGTCTTATTTTTATTTTCCACAAGATGCCATGAATAAAAGTAGTGTTCCTTACAGTCATTAGTTCACTCCCTAGATTAGGCAATTAAGGAGTTCATTGATTCAATAGAGAAAGTACTGTGACACCACGTGGAGAAAGGTGACAAGCCACAAGGTCTGAAATCCTTGAGAAGGGATGCTGGACATGACAAAAAGCATGAGATATAAACAGTGTTGATTAGCTCTCAGATGATCATTACCTATATTAAAAGAGTTGGTGATTAATTTTTAAGATATTAATAGAAGAATGATAATATACTAGGGTAAGTAAAAATTTTTGCAATTTTTTGGTACATATTAGTTTGTGACATGTATATCAAGTGACCAAAGCAGTTCAAGCCATGGAACGTACTTGCTGTGGGTGGTAATAGCCTGATAATTGGTGTGCTGACACATTGTGCATGGTTTCACTCTGTGGGATTTGAAAGCTGCACAGATGAATGTGTAATGTAGTCTAATTCAGAAATTTATCCTTTGCAAATTCAAGCTGGGCCATAACTCTGGGGAAACAACCAAAAACATTTGTTCTATGAAAGGTAAAGGAGTAATTGATCTCAGTACAGTAAACAAATGGTCCAAGATAAAGAAATTTTGTTCAGGTTACAAAAACCTCAATGATCAGGCAAAGTCAGGTAAGCCTAAAACAGTGAATTCCAAGTTTGTGCTCTGAGCTTTAGAGGCAAACCCAGTGTGTAACTCCTGGAGAGTATCAGGTGAGTTCAGAATCTCACTGTCCTTCATGGCCTTGTTAAAAGCATCCACAGCTGCTGAATTGTGTGCCTCATGTTGCTAAATTGCCCAGTCGGCTGGGACTGTAGAATATACCAACTGCTTCTCTGCCGAGGGGTAAGATCCCCTCCCCAATGAATGTCCTGTTATAACACTAAACAATCTGATGGTGAGATTCCAGCAATGCTGGAGCTTTGGGGAATGCGGAGTACCTCTTTATTGCCATTGCTCCCAGGTCCACTCTTGCCCAGAGTGGTAGAACTTGATATGTGTCCTATCTATGGGTTAAACAGAACTAAAGGCATACTTATGCTAAATTGAATAGCTTGAAATAGAAATGTTTTTAACAATTAAGCCATACTTACATTTAAACTGCGTTATTTGAAATAGAACTGTTTTTTTACATTGAAACTGTATTTCCACTAAACTGAATTGTTTAACATAGAACTGTTTTGACAATTAACTGTGTGTAAACTAAATCTGTACTTATACTAAACTGAATTAGCTCTGCTTGATTAAACTGAAAAGCTAGAAATATTTTTCACAATTAAACTGTACTTACATTTAAACTGCGTACTTTGGCTAAACTGAATTGTTTGAAATTGAACTGTTTTTACACTAAACTGAATTGTTATATATAACTGCTTGAATAGTTTGAAATAGAAATGTTTTTGACCACTAAACTGTGTACTTATGCTAAACTGAATTGTTTGAAATAGAACTGATTATTTACATAATAATGGATTTGGTGTTAAATAACCCACAAAGATTGATATGTCATAAAACCCAACAAACGAAATCATGTTGCTAAAATATTGCAACACTTTTAACTCACCTGAGTAAGCCCACTTGGCTAAGCCTGTAGAATACACTGACTGCATCTCTGCAGTTGGGTAAGACCCCTCCAATGAGTGTCCTGATATGACCTTAAACAATCTGATCGTGAGGCTCCTGTAATGCTGGAGCTCTGGGGAATGTGGAGTACCTCTTCATTGCCATTGCTGCCTGGTCCACCCTGGCTTGGAGTGGTAGCACCTGATAGCGTTCTATCTATGGGTCAAATAGGACTGTTTGACATTTAAACTGAGAGCAAACAAATTACTTATGCTAAACTGAATTACTTGAAATAGAACTGTTTGATCATTTATTGTGTGTATCTGCAGAATGTCTTTACAAATCATATATTTTATGTATATGTAAAAACAGGATTTGGCATTAATTTACCAACAAAGGTTGATATGCCATAAAACCAGTCCAAAATAAACCCTCCCAATACTTGATGATTGATATATTAATAAGAATAACCTTAAGATAAAAACCATATTGTATTCTTCCAAAGAACAATTGTATATGATTTGAAGGTTTCACAACGAAGAAGAAATGTACACTCAAATGGTTTACAAATGATAACCTCCAATGAAAAAAAGGTTTAGGAAAAAAGTGTGGGCAAGTTAGAAATAGAAAGAATGTACAAATAAATAAAATTCACTGATATTCTTTAATCAGAGCTTCTCAAAGTGGTTCATATAAACCAATGTGACTATCTTTCACAGTCTGCTCAATTTCATCTGCTGAACAACTCGACCCCCATATTGTGTAGATTCTTATAAGAGATGATTAGTCTGTTACAGATTTGTGTCAAAACCATACAAGCTATCAGTTAGCTCTATCGAAAAAAATAAAAACAAATTCCTAAGATAACCCACATATGATTGTCTCTTTATTTTCTCTTTGAATTCATCCCAGTCAAGGTGAGGGATAATGGTGTATGACACCTCACATGGACCTGACCACTGTTCTCTCTCTATTGTCCAAAAGTCAGCTCATTCTGCTATGTACCCTCTGTGACTAATCCCCCTGCACAGGAGAGGAAGTGCTAGCAGCACAATAGCTACTACCCAATACTGCAACTTGTCTATCCCCTGATTGCTTCCTTGAATATATGCAGTGTGGGCTTCAAGGAAAGAAAACTTTTTCCCTCATGGATCACCCAAGTAAAGTACTTAAAAAAAAATAATAGCCTTGTCGACTGACCTCTGACTATATTAATGCCTAAGACCTGTTTATGACATTATAAACAAACTAACCCCTTTGTCCCTATTGAGAAATCCTCCTCTTTCTATTGTATCACTTATTGTTGTATATTTCTCATAGACCCAACCAAGAACATAATCAAAGATAATGAACGAACTGAAACACACTTCTTTATAAAAATATATCTCTCTCATTTTATTCTTGAAAGGGGGACACAGTTTGTTGTAAGTTGAGAGATAAATGAAAAGTTATATACTCAGAGAGGGGACTTCTTCATGCCCCATATCTTCTTGCAAGCTGTATCGTCAGAGACGACCTAATGCCTCTGATCAGCTGTGTATCCCTGGTTCGACTCTCAATTCTCATTGGACTGACTGTCTAAATCTGACCGCTTGGTTCTCATATCACGTGGTCTCCTTCCAGTTACACACCTGCTCGACCGGCCTACCCCGATACACTGCCATCCCCCTGTTAACTAATCACAACGTGACAGCTTGTCAAAGCACCTGGGGTCACCAGGAACGAACCCAAAATCCATGTCAACAGTCATTATATAACATTATTAAAATCTTCTAACCGTCCTAGTTCATTCAGCAATTCTTTTGATATTATTATAAACCCACATCCATGTGCATATACAAACATCTACATCAAGGCTTTCCAATAGCAGAGAATCCCTTGACTCTCTCTCACCGTCCATTCCTATCAGACATCACTCTTGGCAAGTCTTCTAAACAGCATCCTTTGTCCACTGATAAATGTAAGTTTTTGCTGGTTGGCCAACACTGGTATGTCCACATGTTGGAGTCCATAGAAGAACATTGCTTATGAGTTTATCTTTATTTTACTAATAGGGTGCTGCATGTCTAGCTCTTCTTACATAGATAATATGTTATATAGGAGGTAAGTAGTAATGTAGCTGTTGTTTTGTGGGGTGCTGCTACCATGATTTGTTTAAAACAGCATGTAGCTTTTTCTTAGGGTGTTTTTTAAAAGTCCAAGTGGTGCAACCATACAGTAGTACTGACAGTCATAACTTAGATCAGATTTCCATATGGTTGATATCCTATCAATAGCAATCCATGGTTTACCTGTATATATGTTGTCATTGTTCCTTGGGTTATGAACTGCTGGTCTACAAATTTCAGAGGCTTGCTATTTAATGAGGGTGAATCCTTTTAGTGTTGTGACTAATGTGCTGGACTTTGACATAATAAGCAAGTTTGAATTCCAGTTGCACTATTATGTTCACTTTTGGAAAAATACTTCCTTATCCTTCTAGTTATGGGTTAAATAGTACCACTGTTCTTCTACAATGATGATTTTGGCATTAAATAAGCCACAAAGGTTGATATATCATTAAACAAAGAAACCAAACTATTTAATGATGAGATGGCACCATCTTGATAAAAACAGTAATTCTGTATATATATATATATATATATTAAAATAGGTAGGTCCACGAAGAGATTTGCATTTTTTAATTTATTTATTTTTATATTGTGACGTGGTATAAAATATTATTCCCAAGACGGGAGTTTATTTTTCGCACTTGTGAAAATGGGGCAGCCTGGCACTTGATCCCTCACAGAATAAGTCCTAGTTAAGAGTCCTTTCTCGGGCATATAGGAACTGGCAGATTATGTGGGGGTTAATTTGGGGCTAGACTGACCGCTGCTGGCAAGGGTTTCCAAATTTCAAGATACACACACACCCACCAGACCACTACCTCTTCCTACCCCTAGGATAATGGAAGATATTGGCCTCTAGGTTTAGATATAATAATATTAATTATCATAGTCGACAATTCCAGTTTCCCACGTAATATTTTTAAAGGCGAGTAGGACATGAGCAAGAATAAATTGAGGCGAATGAAGCTGAAAAGGGAGCATGCAAGAGACAACTTGATAGGCAGACAACACAATGAATAAATTTCAACACATGGGGACATTAAAATATAACAAGGGTTTTAATACACGCAGACACACATTTAACGTGTCGGCTATATTATCAGCGGATAATGCATAAATACAAATGTCTTTCTTCCTTATTCTTTTCTTTTTTCCTTCTTGAAATTGAGAGAGAGAGAGAGAGAGAGAGTGTGTATGTAATTGCAGAACTTAGGAAGGGTGTAGGGAGAAACAGTCTTAATGTTTACTTAGCTTTTTGGTGGGTTCCTTCTGAGAGTATTTTCTCTTTTACGGGCTACCGGGATTTTTTTACAGCTTTGGCTTGAAAGCATCAGTTCTTCTTGTTCAAGATTCCTTCTGCTTTTTCACCCGGAGTTTGGCATGAGATTCGCCCATGCGTTCATGGCGGCCTCTGTCCACTAAACTGATTTCCTTTATTCCTATTTCTGTCGACGAAAAAGGGTGCTACTTCCACTTTAGGATTCTGCCCAATCATTTAGCCTCTTTCTTCTGTCAGGCGATTCGTTCGGACTACTATCTCTTTCACCCGGGTGAGGTTATAGGGTACAGATAGCTTGACCTACATCCTTTTCTTCCTTCAACAGGCTGGCCGAAGTTGACCTACATCTTTTAATGGTCAGTCTTTTATTCAAACAAGAAGGGGTAGGAGAAATTCCTTGTTTCTCTCCTCTCAGTGGTAGACCACATGACAATATGTATACACACACACACTATGCCTATATTTGTCACTGACTTGACACAAGGGCAATGACCTGAAGGTTGATTATAGTGGGATTAGGAGAGGTGGAGGTCAGGCACGAGTCGAGGCTCAAGCCCTGCTGGACTATGACGCAGCTCACCCACCCAAAGGTGGCCCAGCTGAAGCTGGGGGCCTTGCCAATGCACCCCTATATGCAAATGTAAAAATGTTGGTGACCGTAGTAGTGGGTGACTCAAAGGCTCCCTTTTAAACAGCTACTACACTGAGGTTGCTACTCCATTCCCTGGATTGCTCCACTTTACCCTTGATCCATATCATACCTTATAATGCTCAGTGTTAAGCAAGGATGGATCAAGTACCATTTTTTTTTTAGTCTTTAGTATGACACAACCTTTGATTTAACCTCGGTCTCCCAGACCACTGGTGAACACTCTACCCATTATATCATCATCATCATGTTGTGCCGTTAGCATGGATATCCCTGACCCTCTCTCACCACTTCTCCCCATCATTCATCGCTTCTGGCCGGTCTTCAGGGCTACATCCTGTATTCTCACATAGCTGCTGTATGTATGTTCAAGCTGGTCATCCTGCTTTTGCTTGGCCATATGCGGGGGTCCATAGGAGTACATCACTGATGAGTTCGTCTTTGCTTCTCCAGCAGTGTCCTGCATGTCTGGTTCGTCTAACTTGTATAGTTTTCGTGGCGGGAGGCAGGTGGCCATATAATTGGTGCCTTGTGGGGTGTTGCCGCCAGGACTTGTTCAATATTGCTCGCAGCATTCTTGTGTAATTGCCATCTAGCTTCTTCTTCAGCCGTTTAGTTAGCATCCAAGTAGTGCATCTATATAGCAGTATCAATACGACCGCTGCCTGGAAGAAACTGCGTTTCATTTTATCGGTCAGGTCTGATTTCCATATGATCGAGAGCCTATTGATAGCTGTCCATGCTTTCGTTAGCCATGTGTCAATGTCTTTTTCAGTTGATGAGATGCTGCTTCCTAGGTAGGTGAATTTGACGACTAGTTTCAGAGAGGTTCCGTCTAGTGTGGAAATGTTGCCTGTTTGGTTATAACACATATATTCAGTTTTGTGTGCATTGACATGGAGGCCTATGCAGTAGTGCTTCAGCTTGGTTGGGTGTATTCGCCAGTAACGCTATGTCATCGGCGTAGTTGGCGTCGGTAATTGTTTTTGTGGGGTACCTTCTGCTTCTTTTCTTTGTCGATCGAAGTTCTAACCCATTGTATACAGGGTGTAAATTGATGTCTAAATTATGCAAAAATAAAAATACCACTAACATCTCCATTCATCAGATGTATTAACCAAAATTACATGAAAATTTCTTGAAATACTATAGATTAAATTTATTTTTAAAAATTGCCATTGGCTTCAACCAAGGCCTCCAGAGGATTTTAAAATTTCATGCAAACCTTTCCAGCAGTCTCCTAGTTTAAAGTGGTAAATGCTATTATTATCATTACCTTCAGTTCCTTTTTGGTGTTGCACAGTTTTGTTGGTCTCTTGCTGAACCATACCACACATATCAAGGTGATTGCAATCTGGAGAGTTAAGCAGACAAATGTCAGGGTAATATGGTTGTAGAGATTTTCTGACAGCCAAGATTGGGTTCTCCTGCTTGTGTGGCATGGCACAGTCCTGTTACCAGAGATTTCCAGCAGCCACCCTCTCAATCCAGAGCAGCACTATCTCCTTCAGGCACTTGAGTGTGGGAAGATGAAATAAAGCATAATGTCACTATCACTAGCAACCATCCCAAACACAATGATGTGGACTGGGTATTTGGTTTTCATCAATATGAATGTCCTTAGCTTGATACCCAAACGCTCTGAAATCTTCATACTAGGGCTTCAAGTGCGAATATCATGCAGTAGAGCATGCTGTTTCCAAATATATGGAGGAGTGAATTGCATCATGGTGCTGTTATTCTCATAGGTAATACCCAACTGATTCTAGTTTGGTGCTCTGTAGACAAAACCTGAAACGAAGTGCATGCATGCAATCAATAATTCAAAATGGTGACAATTTATCTATTGCACCTTCTATATGCTATGCCTATATGCATACCTACTCATATAGACATGTTCACACCTCCATGCATGTGCATTATTGCACCTATTGTGCATTCTATGCGCAGATGAACTTATACTCTCACACCATTCCAAAAGTTTTGAAACCAGCCCGATATCAAGATTTTATTTCTAGGGAACAATACTTTGTCAGATACAAATAATATCAGAAGACTTTTTATGTATCTAAAAAAAAAGTTTTTTTTCTGTTGATTCCTTGTTTTTTATTCAATAAATAAGCATTATCTCATTTTTTTAAGCATGAACTAGCAAGTATTCAATGAAATTTTAAGGCTATCCTTATTTTTGTCTAACAAAAAAATCATTCAATATTTTAATAAAAATCCTTACTTCTGAAAACCTCAGACAAAATAAGCACTTATGTAATCTGTTTAAAATATTGTTTTTCATTGCTTTTATTTTATAGACAAAAGATTATATTCTGCTGTACAACAAACTTTCAGAACGCTGTTTTCAATCGTGTGTTTCAACCTTATATGGAAATCACTTAGGAGAGAGTGAGGTAAGATAGTCGACCCTTTTTTTTTTTCTTATACAGTTAATATTAACACTTGGTTGTATCCTAAGAAACGATTGTCTCCCTTGAGAAAGAAATTTTTTTTATTTCTTTTGCTGTGTATTTTTTAAAAATATCCTCATACCATAAAATACAGTACTATGTCACATTCATTCCAAATTAATGGTTTTACCAAACAATAATCATTGTTTGTTTTACAAGACCATATTTCTGCAACATTATTATTCACTGATATACTCTGACTGATGAAGGCTCTTGTGGTGTAACAGTTATCATCATAGGAAATGGACTTATTGATTTACATTTCATTGTGTTAATGATACTTTTGTGAAAGATATGAATCCAACTATTCTTCCCCCCAGCACAGGGTAAATAGTAGAGGCAAACTGATATGGCAAGCAGTCTAAAAGGAAAACTATATTTGAACCAGTTATAAAGTAAAGTAAAGTTAGCAACCATTGTCTCCCTTTTTAATAGCTTCTACACTGAGGTATAGGGGAGGGCACTACTCCTTTCCCTGGATTGCTCTGCTTTACCCTTGATACATACCGAATATCGCTGAGTGTCAAGGAGGTATCAAGTACCATTTTAAAGTCTTTGGTATGATGCGACCTGGAATTGAACCCGGGTCTCCCGGACCATTGGCAAACATTCTACCCACTAGACCAATGATCCGGTTCTATTTCACTTAAAAATCGATTTTGTGTCTCATCCTGCTTGTGGTAGGTGAATAAATACATACTCAGACTAGTGTCCTCATCTTCGTTTTATCATTGATAAATTTTGTCTGTAGTACACATTCATCTTCTTCATTTTTTTGTTGTAGTCAGTTACATTATGGAAATTTTTAACCTAACCTTTTACTCAATCCACAGGGGTAGGTTGTTCTTATTCCACAAGACGTGTAGATGGTTGGTTGTGTTTTACAGCACATAGACCTTTATTGGTTATTTAATGCCAAATCCTGTTTACACACATATATATAAAATATAATTTGTAAATGAATAGTTTGTAATTAACAATTATTACATGAGCTTGGGCTCATTGGTTTTCGCAGTGAAATGGTTTCAAGTATTGCTATCTAATACTAATAGTTCTATTAGCTACAGTTGAATGTTTCACGTTTTACTTAACCCATCATTGGGACCCTAACAGGTATGACCACTCTGAGTAAGTGGACCTAGGAGTAATGGCGATGAAAGGGTACTCCATATTCCCCAAAGCTCCAAGAGTGGAGCCCCACCATCAGATGGTTTAGTCTCATATCCAGGATGCTCATTTTAAGGAGGTGGGTGTTTTACCCCTCTGCAGGAATGCATATTCTGCAGCCCCTGCCGATATCAAAAAGTATCATGACTAAACCTTTACAGTTTCTAATTTTAAAATTTCAAGTGCGCACAAATTGTATAACAAAGTGATGATGTCTCGATGATTCAGTGCCTATATTGGGGAAGGGGTCAAATGATTTTCAATCCATTTTATGGTTTAAAGTATTCCTATCTAATCCTAATAATTACATAGTTTCAAGTAACTATTTCTGTTTGATGATAATTTGTTTGAATAGATATGATTTCAATCAACTATTAATAATCCTTAGTAAACAATTATAGCACCAAGTAACTATTCTTGATACAAATAATTTACAAATATAGGTATCTTAATCTTTTTTGGTTATGTTGAAGTCGTCTTGTTTTTCCATTTCAGGTTTCTTGTGTGAATGCATGTACCCTTCGCTATGTTGCCTTCAACCAGCGAATGATGAAAGTCTTTCTTGAACACCAACAACTTCGACAAAGAAAATTAGATTCACCTGTTCACTCACCAATCAGTTCAGCTTTAACAGGAATACCATTGCCAGAAAACTTGGAAGATACAAACGCCACATCAACAGCAGCATCATCACCACCACCAGAGGATAAAAAATGATGATAAATTTTTAAGTTTCATATGTAATCAAATTTTAGGGATGATAAATTTTTTTGTTGTATAATTAATCAGTAATTTTTGTATTTTTTTTTTTAATCCTTAAAATCATAGGTCTCTGACACTGGGCTCCTGGTTTGAAAAATAGCTGAAAATGTTGTAATCTGTTATTTAACTGTTACTAAATATTTACAGGCTACTAAATAACAGGTAACCTTCAATAGACAATATTAACTATATATAAAATTGCAACATTTTATAGGCAATAGTGATGTAGAAGTGGGGAATCCACAGCCAAGATTCTGGTTGCCAGGGTTTATGTACTTCTAGTTAACAGGACAAATACTGGCTACTTGTATTTAAAGAGTTTAATTAATATATTCAGTGAATATATTAATTCTTCCTGGAAATTAAACATTGTGATTTGACTGTCAATAATGCTGATTTTATTTTGGAGATCAAGCTGATTTATTTGAAGCTAATGAAGGACAAGATTATAACAAGGTTGTGGGAGATGTGGGGGGGGTAACTTAAAAATCAATATTTGATACCTGGAGTTTTAATGCTAATAATTTAAACAAGCTTTATTTTATCTAAATTCTATTCTATAAGTTATTTAGAGTACAATATTTCTATGGAAATGTAACAATTATAATTAAACAGCTGAGTGATTGATTTTTAACAGCGTGTCAGCCCATCTAAGGTTATGCAATCATGTTCATTGTACATTTATATTTTTTCTACAGTTATATATCAAGTGTTCATATCTAATATAAATAAATTGCAGTTTTCAGGTTTAAAGTATTCCAATCTAATACTTTGTACAGTTATATGGTTTCAACTAATAATAATCCTTATGTAACGTAATTGAACAGCTTATATGAAATTGAAAAAATAAATTAATTAAAAAGCAGTCTCCAAATGGCAAGGCCAAGGCTCTTGTAGTTAAAAATGACTAAGGAAAACTGGAGGTCCCAAAAATTCTTGTATGCATGTTTGAAATGGCAGAAGCAGATGTTTCTGCTCCCAACACAACAGGCAGGAGTGAAGGTGAGACATGATAAGGTAAAGATATACATTTGAACATGAGTTGCAAAGATGGAAGTTTGAAGGGGCGCTCCAAAGGAGGCTTTAGACTAGACGTAACCCAGTGGACAAATAATACAATGGAAAACTAGGAAAAAATTCAAGGTCTGTGTCTGCTCTCTTCTTTCTCACCATGTAACGCTGTCATCTCAAGTTTCCATGGTCTTTCTTTCTCGTGGTGACTACCTACAAACGGTGGTAGTAAATAAACCTTAGGGTGGTTAAACAAAGTTCTTTTTGGTACCGCAATGGTACACTTAGTAAACAATTATAGCTTCAAGTAACTATTTTTAATACAAAAGATTTCCAGTAATATAGTATCAGGTATTCCTATCTAATACAAATAATTTTTAAACATTTATTCGACCCACGGAGAGTAACAGTAATGAAGGGGCGCTCCACAGATCTCCAGAACTGAAACCTCACTATCAGATACACTCTTTTTGTTGGAAGGAGTCTTAACCCTCTGTAGGTGATACAGTCAGCATGCTCCAAACCCTGCTGACAAAGTGATGAAAATTTAAATTTTCAGTACATTTACTAGATAGTCATGACTAAGTGTCAGTTCAAAAAATAAAATAGAATAATTTTTTTTATTTTTTTTTTTTTATTGTGTTTTTATTAAAAGAAGTAAAACAAGCTCCATACCAAAGTTCCTTATCTATTTAAAAAAAAAAAAAAGTTCACATTTTAATGAATGAAAATGTAAGAAATTCCACTAGTGGGCATTGCCACTTGATTTGCAGATATTACAAAATGGCAAATCTCTTCATTTCAGGTATCAGAACCCAGACATCCTAAAAAGAAAGATCCGAGTTGGTAATTCATTAAATACTATGGAGACATTAATATAATAAAGACAAGTTTTCCAAATAAATAAATCTCAAAAAATTGAGGAGGGGTAAGGGGAGAACAAACAAACAAACAAGCTTGTTTGTTTAACAAGAATGACAAAAAAAAAAAAAAAAAGCAACAATCAAAACAACAATTAAAAAAAAACATTTACTACAAAGAAAACATTTCTTTTGATTCTCGCCTTTTTTCAACAGAAAAATTTGGTTGTCAACATTTCCCAGGATTTCTTCTCCCAGATGATTTTACTTTTTATTTTGGTCTCTTCAAATGAGACAAAGAATCAAAAGATTAAAAACACAATAGAATTCTTCAAAATTATCGCTTGTATTGACTCACAAGCATCGTTAAAACATTAACATGTTGTCATTTCATTTTCAATTGAAAAGTATTCATTTTTAAGTGCTTTCTTGGTTTATATTTGCTATATTTTGACAGCTATCTTCCTTTTCGACATCTTTTGTTAAAAAACACAGGCAAGGTTTTTGATATTGTTTTACTGATTTATATATATATATATACACATACACTTGTGTGTGCATATGCAGATCCAAGTTAGAATAGCATAGACACAGAGTCAACCTCTTGCTCTGATTGCATAGGCAAGAAACTGAGTTACCAAGAACTGTTGACTGTCTGCACTATTCTAATTTACATCTACATAAACTCTATCACTGATATGAGTACTCTTATAAATATACCAAACTACATTATATATTGGGGGGGGTATATTTTGACAGGAATCCTTCTTATAAACAACTTTTGTTAAAAAAAAATAATCATGGTTTTTAATTTTTTTTAAAAATGTTTTTTCTGTCTTTGCACAAGATTGTATATGTTAGGTTTAAGCTTAAACAATTTTCCAAGCCCTTTTAAACATTGCTGGTTATGAAATCAAATTTTGAACATAAATGCAATTGGAAGAAAACCAATGAAAGTTTCTTTGATTTAAAAAACAATAACATCTGAACTTTATCCTTGAAAATGACCAGAGATGGTTGAAATAGCTTGGAAAGAAAATTTTGCATAATTTCAATAAAAAAGAATAAAACAAACCTTGTCGGTGATCTTTAACAAAACTTAATTATTTTGGCTGTAATCTTTCTCATAAATAAGCACACCCATACAAATTTTTTCTTTAATAAAAAGTTAATTTTCTTCTAAACCAAAAGATACCAAAATTTTATTTCAAGTGAAAAATTATACTTCAAAATGTTTATTAGGTATTGTTTTTAAAATATACAACATTGAACTCTGTAACCAAAATTAAACTTGCATAAATATATATAAGAAGCATATGTCTTTACCCAACCCCTCCACTATGAGCATGATGCAACACAAGATCAATTTTTTAAGCAGGTCTGAATTCAGAGTTTTCCTTCTCCAAGACCAGTTGCCATCCTAAAGTTAAAGAGTCCTGTCCACCCTCCTATTTACCCATAGCTAGAGGGAAAAATAGTTGCATTCATACCTTTCCAAGAATATTAGTGCTACATGAAATACAAACAGCCTCATCCAGCATTTGAACCAGGTCACTGTGTTCATTTCCAATGTCAATAACTGTTACGCCACAAGCACCTCCCAAATATATGAGGGGTGTACTTATTTTTGGACTACCACATTTTTATATTTTTGGTTACAAATTTTCAATGCTGCTAAGTTTGCTAATATAAAATAGCTAATAATATCCATTTTGACTGTATAATGTTCATTAAAATGATAAAGTCCTGGTATCTTTGGTTTAGAAGAAAAGTAATTTTTTTATAAAAAAAAGTGTTTGGGGTGTACTTAATCAAGGGCAATACTGTATACATAAGTTTCTTGGAGATGGTGTAGTTCATACCCTAAGAGCATAGATGGAATCATAGTAGCAAGGGTAGAACTAAGAAAACTTAGTCAAGGTTTGTATAGCCATGCATCAGCTTGAAGCTGAGCCTAGATGGCCAACCTGAAAAAATAAATAATCATGTCAGTCAGAGAGAAACCCCAAAATAAATATAGCTGGCATGTAATGGTGTTAAAGAAATTCAGCCAGGAAAGAAACTAATAGAAACAATAAAGCTGAGATAAAGATAATCCAAGAAAGAGAAATGTCTATCAACATTGTGTCATCTTAATTTTTATAAGTACAAAATTCTTGTCTCATCTTATCTCTTCTTTGAAGAGGATTTCGACTTGGTTGGTTTTTTGCCATCCGAGAAAAGAGAAGTGAAGAATTCTGATAAGTCAGGCAAACTTTGTTTGGCGTTAAGGGCATTCATCTGTGACTGAACCTCTCGTTGAGTGTCAGGGTCAGCAGCGTTCATCATTTTGGGCAGCACCATGATGATAAGAAGTGGGAGAATCATAGTCAGTACCATCGGGTTGAAAAGAAAGTCAGTGATACGCCATTGTTCTCGCATCTGGACAAAAAAAGAAAGAAATAGTTATTTGATATTTGAACATGGAAGATTTCAGTTAGAGAAAATTCTTTTTTTTTCTTTAGCATCTTCACCTTTTTTTTTTTCATCAAAGAAGATTTTGATTAATCTAAAGAATTTTTTTTTGAGCATCTTCCTACCACCACCATCTATGAAATTTGGTTCTATTCTTCAGCTTGGCAGGAATCTAGAACAAAAGCAGCAGCAGATTTTGAAGAGACTTTTAAAATTGCAAAAAATTTAATTCAAAGGCCAAATAATCCAGGTTAAAAGTGCAACAAGAGTAACCCAAAGTTAAACTTTTTTAGACTTTATTTTTCCAATGCAGGTATCATTTAAAGAAAGAGAAAATAATTTCAACTTTTGTGTGTTATTCAATGCCAAATCCTGTTTATCATATATATGATTTATAAGCAAATATTTTGTAGGTAACTTTATTTTAAAACAAGTTTGAGCTCATTTTGTTACTGAGATCAAGTAACAAATTTTGTCTTCTCAACCTTCTTCCAAGAGACACACAACTATACAGCATATTTATAAAGTGCTTGATGCTTTCAGAACTGAGCATGTCTAAAGATCTTGAACCTAAATTTTTTTTTAAATAATATAAACTCAAAATAGGAGGGGAGTACAAAATAGTCATTTTAAAGTTTTAGGTTTTAAACTGGCTCTCCCCTAAAAACAGTAAACACTGTAGCATATCCACGTCCAAAAATACGACCAAGATATTCACATGCATAAAACGTTCATAATGTTCATAAACATATAGGAATCCGAAAAACACAAAATTGGTTCAGGTACAAAACTTTTATTTACCTTTTTGAGTTTAAAGTTTTTCGACATGAGGAGAGAGAGAGAGAGACAATTTCTTACTATGCTGACTTTTCCATCTGACCCCACCACGTGCAGCACCCCGCTGCAAACTACTGGTCTGGCCTCGGCGAGCTCCGAAAATCAACTCTCTTCCTCAAGCTTTGAATCTCAACTCACTGGTTGTTTTTCAAATCCCAAAATCCTCAGCCCATCACTTCCAGGCATGACGTCATTCACATCCCCGGTCTCATTTCTTATCTGGGGTTTTTATTGTAACATCTGTGATTGTCACATCCTCCTCGTGCATGTGTGAACACCTGCACTCAATGTGTGCACCTAACCCATGCACTAAGCCGAAAGGTTCTCAGCCTAACTAAACCGAAAGATAAGATATACAAAACAAAAATTGATAATATAAAAAAAAATCCTTCCATAATTATATAACAACACTTTTTAATTCAATTTTCCAAAAATAATTTATCATCAATTATCATCATATATATAGGACTTGATGTCACCATTTTAAATTATTTTTTCACATGTGCTTTGTTTGTTTAAGGTTTTGTATCTTGTGCAGCAAACTAGAGTCAGTTGAGCATTGTCGGTAAAGAAAGCAGCACCATGATACAATTCAATCCTCCAGAATTTGAAGATATTCACTATTTCTCATACAAAATGAGAAATTTTATTACAGGCTATGAAGGACAAGAGGAAAGACTGCATTGTAAAGTTTTTGCAGAAAGTCAAGTATCCACTCCAATCAAATATGCTTTGGTCTTCTCAAATAAGAAAAATTTCTGTCAGGATCAGATGGTGAACTCTGATGGTGGCTTGTTTTACCCTCTCAAGATGTACTGATATTGATGAAAAGCAAACATTCAATCTACACCATGGTGTTTGGAGTGGTCACTGGCAAAGGAGACACGTATGGGAACTCAAATGATTTCCATACAAAAAAAAAAAAAGTTAATTTTTATGCAAAAAAAAGGCTCAAGAAGCTGCAACTTTTATATGTTTTTTTTTTGCATTTATCAACCAATTGGCACATTCATGATAACTTTTAAATTTTTAGATACTTTGCAGATGACAATATTTGAAGAATCAAAACCCAAAATAATTTTAGAAATCTTTTCCCTCTAAAAATATTCAAAATGCAATTTCTTAACCAATTAGATCAATAGATAATATAAACTGTTCTTGCTAAATTATATAAATAAGCAAAGAAATATATATTTTAGTATATGTACCACCAAAGCTAAGAAATATATATACTTCTTTAGTCAGTATGGAATTGTCTATACTTATTCAACTAACAGTAAGTAATGAATTATTACTTACTCAAATATGTTTTAGCTTATATCTGAGTGAAAATTTACATTGTTTTCTTTCAAGAATGCATTTAATTTTAATACTTTCCTATTGTATACATTAGTTTAAACATAAACCTATTACTACTACTACAAAAAATATCTTGCTTGCTGCTTGTTTCATTTAGTATACAGACATACATTACTGTCATATGTTACTCTCCCACTACAGTTACATACTATTACAAAGAATTTTACACACACAAAACATGTCCCTTTACTTTAAGCTAACAATTGCAGCCATACTTAATTTTACAAATCTTAACTATCCCTATTAAAAAAATATATATCTATGCTCTGACTAATATTATTATTATCTTTGCTTACAAGAAAAGATTTTGAACTTTTGTTTTTCAGCAAATTTTTCACTCAATTTAAAGAAATAAAATTTATAAATTTGTAGATCAGATGTTTATTCATTCATTTTTCTCCTCTATTCACTACACATGCCTCCATTCATTTTCCAACATGGCCTCAGCTTCAATATGGAAGCCTACACCATGTACCTGGAGGAGATAATGATGGTCTGAATCAAGTTGGTTGCTGATGGAAGACCCTATGTTGAGCAACAGGATTCTGAGCCAAGTCACACTAGCAGAACCTAGTCTTGGTTGTAAAAATATTTCTACGACTACATCACCCCAACATCTGGCTGCATAACTCCCCAGATTGCAATATTCTTGATGTGTGGGGCATGGTTGAGCAAGAGATTAACAAAATTCCATGCAACAAAAAAGATGAACAGAAGGCAAGGATAATGGCAGCATTTATCAATTTAAACAAGGAAATAGTTGGAAAGGCTTGCAGGAGATTCCAAAATCATTGGAAAGCTGTAGTTGAAGCCAATGGTGATTTCTTTGGAAAAATTTAATCTATAGTATTTTAAGATATTTTCATGTAATTTTCCTAAATATATCTGATTAAGTGAGATAGCAATGTTATTTTCATTTTTGTGTAATTTAGATGATAATTGACCCATCATATCCCTTCTCACTATATATATATAAGTTGGCAACTCGACAGATCCCTTTTCATTAGTTACTACACTGAGGTGTAGGAGAGGGTGCTACTCCTTTCCCTGGATTGCTTCATTTTACCCTTGATATGTACCTTATAATGCTGAGTATTAAGCAAGGTAGCATCAAGTACTATTTTTTGAGTTTTTGGTATGACTCAATCTGGGATGGAACCCCGGTCTCCCAGACCATTGGCAAACCTTCTACTCACTAGGCCAAAATATATATATTTGTAGGCATATTCTATTAAAGTTGACAGACAAGGATTTTTTCATTGACCTTGTAATGTTTGTAAATGAGATATTATAGCTATGGTTGAAGGCAATTTAAAAATTGTCCTAAGTCAGTAATGTTATAACTCGAGTACAGGCATTTTCATTGTTGGTCATTGATGTCAACTACATGTGATGCACATTCCTATTCAAACGAATCTACCACTGAAAATAACTAACTCTATAACATGGTTGTACTTACATCTTTGACAATGACCAATGATGGTTAACAGTACAAATACTCTGGTTGTAACATCAGAGATTTTAGACAATTTTTTAACAGCCTTTATCAACAACTGCAACAACTTGTCCATGGAAAAAAAAAAAGAGAGAGACCAATAAAAAACTCCAAAACATATCCTTATCTGTCACTTTTAATGAATATCTGCTGCCTAAATACACACACTATATATATATATATATATATATATATATATATATATATATATATTCTTTGAAGACATTTATTTTTTTACTTAATTATGTGTGACCAACAAAAGAGTGAGTAAAATTATAACTTAAATAAAAACTTGACTTTGTTTCATTCTGCCTAAACCACTTTGTTACTTGAAATTGAGAACTTAAAAAAAAAAAAAGATGCATGTAAACAAGGTCAATTTTTAAGCTAAGAACAGCTGGTTTGAAATCATAGTTTTCCTTCTTCAAGACTGGATATCTAACCAAGGCTAAAGAATTCAGTCTGCTCTACTATTTACCCATAGCTAGAGGAAGCAAAAATGGATTTATGCCTTTCTCAAGAGTATTAGAAAGGCAAACAACCTAGTCTAGCAATTGAACTTGGCTTGTCAAGTCCATTTCATACAATGATAACTGTGACTCCATCCTCTCTTCTGATTTTCAAAGCAGGTAAGTGCCTGAGGGTACATAGTACAAAAAAGACTCAAGTAACAAAAGTCTTATTCTTTAACCAATCTTAACCTATAACTCATTTACACAAAGAAAAAAAGAAGGTACAAACCTGGAAATAAGTTGCTCTGCTTCTTTCTCGAAATTCAAGTGGGTATGTGATGGTTTTCACTGATGTTGGTTGAAGATTGTTAACCCTACGTGCCCGAATCTTTCCTTTAGAATTGATATCTACTCTCGCTGGTTCAAATAAATAACCAGGATGTGTGATTTCTACTACATAAGAACCAGATGGAATTCCACCAATACTAAAAGTACCGTCAGGTCTCAAGTAACCAAGATAATCTCCTCCATCCACAAGTACTCGACCATAAGGCATCCAATCTTTATCAAGAGCTGTTAAAATCTGAAAATAAAGAAAATATCACAATCAATTAAAAGTTGATTATTACATAAATACAAGAATCCCCCACACTAAAGCTTAATGAATACTGGAACTTTGACTTCAATCAATGTAAATTTGAAAGGTAGATTTATAAACAATTATGAGTATTAACAGGTAGTCTGAAGCTTCAGCTGTGATCCAGATTTTATATATATATATAAGAGTAATTACTAGCAGGAGTAACTGGACCATGACCGGACTAAAAGGGATTTTATGAACACCAGTGAGTGTGATAGAAAGAGAGGAGTAAGCTAAGAAAAAAAAAAAAGGGTCCTTTTTTGCAGTTGAAAGATTTTGCCTATTAATTCAAATGAAAAGAAAAAATAATTCATGAAAGAATACTTAATTATGTGTTTTTAGTTTACATTTGATTTAATATATAAAAATATGCAGGACACTGCTGGAGAAGCAGGGACAAGCTCATAAGTGATGTTCTCCTATGGACCTCTGCACATGGCCGAACTAAAGCAGGGCAACCACCTTGAACCTACATACTGCAGCTCTATGAGGACCTGCCAGAAGCGATGAACGATAATGAGGAAAGGTGAAAGAGGATCAGGAATATCCATACTGGTGGCAAGACAAGATGATGATGTAACCAACCATCTGCTTAGAATCAATACAAATACTGGGTAGTCTGTCAAGGATCAAAGTTTCACTCTAAGACCCTTCGTTAGGAGTATCTGTGCACCCAGCCTAAGATCAGTGTAATGTCAGTGGGTACAATCTAGGATTAGTGTTGTATCTGTGCTCTCTGCCTAACTTTCTAGTTCATTTTACCTGGCTGTTCAAGCAGAACACCAGCATAGTACTGGTAGACATGTCATTTGCCTGCTTTCCTCTTGGTTGGATGTTCAATTGATTGATTGATTTGAGTAGCATATAAACTCTTTGAAGTTATTTTATGCCTAGAGGTTAGGGAATTGCATGCATTGTAAATTAACACTTACACTTTTTGTGTAGTTTAAGTAAGTTTTGGACATGGTGGCATGGTTTCAAGTATCACCATACAAATAATTTATATACAATTATCTGGTTTCATGTAACTTTTTTTTATTCAATAAAAATCATTTACTTTCACAGTTATATGGTTTAAAGCAGGTGTTTTTTTTGGCCATCAAGGCCCATATATATGTACCATTACCGAATTTTCAAAATTTTTTTTTGCCTTTTGATTTTGACTGAAGTACCATTACAACAGCAGATGGAACTCACTGATCTTCAGAGTTCAAAAGGTTTGAAGTCCAAGTTTCTTGCTTGCCACATCCTCAATTTCTATAGAAACCACATGCTTTTATCTGGATGATTCCTCAACTTTATCACCCACACTCAGCAATTAGTGAGCATGTTTAGCACTACATACCACTGTGAACAGTTGTTGTCCAAAATGAAGCATGCCAAGAGTATACTACATTTGTAACTATCAACTCATCACTGATCTAATGTACTCCTTCTGTAAGCATCTTCATTTAATCCTGATATTGCATCTTTTGTGATGGCAAACAACATTAGATGTTTCATTAATAAATTATGAATGTTTCCTTTGGAATTTAGCTGTTTTTTCTCTGTCCTTTTAAGATTGCAGGCCTGGACTCTGAGTAAAGCTTTGTACACCTCGAGCTGAAAAGGTTAGGGACCTTTGGTTTAAAGTAACTAATAGTAAAAGTAAAGTTGGCGACTGTAGTCGAGGGCGACCAGAAGGCTCCCTTTTCAATAGCTACTATACCGAGGTATAGGGGAGGGCGCAACTCCTTTCCCTGGATTGCTCCACTTTACCCTCGATACGTACCTTATATTACTGAGTGTTAAGCTAGGAGGTATCAAGTACCATTTTTAAAGTCTTTGGTATAACGCGACCTGGGATTAAACCCAGGTCTCCCGGATCATTGGCGAACACTTTTCCCATTAGGCCAATGAGCCGGTTAAAGTAACAAATAATCCTTAGTAAACAATTGCAGCTTCAAGAAATTATTTTTAATACAAATAATTTACAGTTACATGGTATCAAGTAATCCTATCTGATAATTTTTAAACCTATCTATTTGACCCATGGATGGGAACATAACATTTACTACCATCCAAGGTTAGACAGGACCTGGGAGTAATGGTAATGAAGGGTGACTATGCACTTTAGATCTCCAGAACTGGAGCCTGACCACAAGATGCAGTTTTGTGTCATCTTCAGGACACCTCTTTTTGGGGGGAGTGGAGAAGATGGTGGTTTTTTTACCTTTCTGCAATGACCCATTTATTGGAAGATAGAATCAGAGCAGAATTCAATTTAATTATTGTTTTTTAGCCTGACGGTAACAGATGTTATATATACAGGAAAAGTCGTACTTTGTATTTTTTTTTTAAACATATGAATTTATCTTCTAAGTATTTAAATAAGTTACTACTGTTATTATAAATATTTTAATTTCTTAAATTTTCTTACGGAAAATAATTTTTTTTTTTAACACCGGAAATATTTTTCATTATTTGATGACCGACCGGCCAGAGATTACTTACCACCAATTATATAGATGAAAACGTTGTTTTAGGCTGACATTACACTTTTTAAAATGTGTTTAAATATTGAATTAATCTATGCTTTTAAATTTCTACGTAAAATTATTTTTGAAAAATTCGCTTTGCCTGACAAATAACTTAAATTTAAAAATCACATAAAGTTTTCAAACGGTTGGGAATAATCGAAATAATTTTCAAATAGATTCATTCATATTATTCAACTATTTTGAAAGAACAAAAACAAAACTAAAAATTACGAAAATATAAAATAAATTACGGAAATAAAAAATAATTCAAGGAAGAAATGTTTTAAAAAATCGAATCGACATACGCGGTTGTTAGTCGAGGTAAGGTTTAAGAAGAATAAATACAATCTTTTTACTTACTTCCACTCTTCCATCGATTCTGTAACCAATATTGGACATTACATTGGCAGAGACAGGCACTGCATCTTCCGTAACAACTTCAGAGGCATCAGACAAATAAAAAATTAACAAAAACGATGAAAGACTTAAACGCAGGAAAGATTCCATATTTGTGGCAGCCATGTTTGTAATGTCGGCTGTAAAGTTATGACAAAATTGGAATTTAAGTTGAAACGAAACGAAACCAATTCCACGTTTTGGGTTACAAAATTGATCCCAGGAGAAATTCAATTTATTTATTTTTAAAAGATTTTTGCTGTGGATTAAATAAAATTAAATAAGAGTGAAAATAATGTTACTGAAAATATATTTTAGTTTATCTCATGCAAAATATCTAAACACCTTTGACATCCCTTTCTTTTCCTTCAAACATTAGGATTGATCAAAAATATTTTTGTGTTATAGATTTTTACAATAAAGCTTATTCACAAATAAAAAAAATATTCTTCTTCTTCAATAACATAATGAGAAATATAAGTATTGTGATTCTGGCAATTTTGAGACGTTATTTTAAATTGAACTTCAAATCTACCTGAGCTGCTTGCAGAATTTAAAAGTAGGGAAAAAATAAAAATCTATCCGACCATGTTGCTTAAAACTGGTTTAGAATTTTAAGCATAGGGATTACTTGTCCTTGTCAACAAGATGACTTTTCCAATTACGGTTAGGAGGGGATGCATTCAGATATCTAATGGAAATAGTGCAAAAAGTAATCTTTTTTTTTCAATTTGACACACTAAGGATGAAAACATGAATTAAAATAATACACACTCACAAATTTGGTTCTCCTTACAAAAAAATGTATACACACTTTGGTTTATTGTGAATAAAATATTTATTAAGATATATTTAAGTTTTATGTTCCAAGTTGAAGAAAAGGTATCACAGATGTTCAAACTAATGATCATTCTGGTCCAGGACTTGTTGATAACACAAACAGAATGAATTTCAAACATCACAGACTTATCACAGGTGTTTCAACTGTTCTATTTAAGTCACTGATAATGTGAGCTGTTAGAATTACAACTTCATGAATCATTTCAGTTGGTAATTTGGATACATTCTGTTTCAATTGCTGTTCTCAACTCATTGATTTTTGAAGTTAAATGTCCCAATTAAATGCTACAATTGCAACAGAACCAATGTGTTGAACATCACAAAAACATACCACGGGTTACATTGTGAGGTGTTTTGATTTGATTTGGTTTCTTTGTTTAATGGCATATCAATGTTCATAGGTTATTTAATGCTAAAGCCATCCTTCTAGAAGAACAGTAGTAGTACTATTTAACCTATAGCTAGGAGAATAAGGAGGATCATATCTTCCCCAAGGGTATTTGTCAATGTAATAGCACAACTGGAGTTCAAACTTGCTTACCATGATTCCACAGTCTAGTGCTTTAAGTGTGGTGTGGATTTTCCATGTAATTGGACCATTCTTTTTTAAAAGCACAGTCACTAGTCAAAGTGTGTATATATTTAAGGGAGTTGGTTTAGTTTGGTTTCCTTATTTAATGGCATGTTAACCTTCATGGGTTATTTAATTCCAAAGCCATCCTTGCAGAAGGACAGCTGGGAGGATAAGGGAGTTTGTCCTTTTCCCAATATTTTTTGGACTCTCTGTATATAAATATATCTATATATCAGGGTGTTCAGAGAGTTATAATGTTTTACCAGAAAGGATATAAGAACAAATGTAAGAAAAATTTTTACTTTAAATATTATCAAAAAAAATGTAATTTTTATTTTTTAGCAACTGCAGGCCAAAAAACCGAAGAAAAGATAATATTGTTAGAATGGGAAATTCTTCCATATCCTTCATATTCATTTGATTTAGCATCTACAGATTTTAATTTGTTTCAATCACTAGAACATTTCATATGTGGCAGAACATTCAGAAACAAATAAGTTGATACTTCTAAGGCTAATAGCCATCTGAGGAAATTTTATTTGTGAGCAAAAGGCTCAATGCCTTTTTTCCAAATGAGTTTGGAAAATTAATTGTATTATTAAACCAATCAGAAAAAGTTTAGAATACTTCATCAGGGAGCCACTTTTGTTCATGTCACAGATATAAATAAAGCTAAAATCAGTTTGTCTGGGTGGTTCTTGACTGGAGTCAACAGCTTCCACATCATTCAAACCATTAATACACAAGCTCCCTTGATACAAAAAACCTTGCTTACTAGAGATCCAAACAAAACTTGCTTTGCACCAAATCAGACACCTTGTAGCTAACTGCCATGATAACATTTCTTATTCTCTTTTTTACATACACTACTATGCATACACATACTGACTATATCATGCAAACATATATTCTCATACATAAATGTTAGACTTTTACAATTCATTTATAAAAAGACTTTCTTTCTTCTTGTATTTTCTGATATAAATTATTAATTTTGTTGATATGTATATCCTTCTTTTCATGATTATTTCTCCTTTTACAACATGCTTTTTAGTATTTACTATTAGAAAACTTCAGTTTAAGCCAATAGAACATGCAACAGCTTACCACATTTAACTTGAAAAATGGTATTAACATAAATAATCTCATAAGGCAAATAGAAATTATTCAATAAACTTTTTCAAATTTATAACATTTGATTTTGAAAGTTAATAATTGTAAACAAATTTTGTTTGGGAGTTAATAATTGTAAACAAACACTTGATAAAATTCAGTTTACATTTAAGAGGTATTTGTGATGGATTTAATTTAATTTTTAATTACTGTTATCTTTAATTCTATCTACAAGATCACAATAGTGCTATTTGCTTACTCCAAAACTGTTATGAGTGTAATGTGAATATCATAGTGAATTATGAGTGTTGCGGTACCGAAGAACGAACAAACAAGTGTCGTATCCTAGACTACCATGACTTAGCACTGCAGACCTGAGGAATGAGCAAATGATTGTCATGGCTAAGATTATCCAGTTTTAGCTCCATGTAGGTGAGGAATGAACGAATGAGTAACTAAGACTATTAAGTCTTAGCATTGCAGTGGCAAAGAACGAACAAACAAGTTTCATGGCTAAGACTGCTGTGTCTTAGCACGGCGAAGCTGAGCGAGCGGACGGGCAGAAACTGTGGCTAAGACCACTGTGCCTTGCACTGTGAAGCCAAGGAAACAAGCGAGTGAACGAGTGTCATGACTAAGATTGCCGTGTTTTAGCACTGCATGAGCGGAGACCAACCAAAATGGTTAAGACCGGGTGGTCTTATTATCCTCTTCGTGTTTGCCTCCAGTCTGTCTGCTTAGAAAGTTCATGAGATCTGTCAGAGATACTCCAACACTAAGGATGGAGACCTCTAATGGTCCTTAAAATGACCTTTTTGCATGTCTACGTAGATGTCAGGTGAATGCAACCACTAGATGTAAAGAATCATACCAATGACCCAGCCCATTTTGACTGCTGAAAGGGCTTGTCAATAAATAGTGTGAAGGTCATATCACACTACAGGGTCACGTAGATAGAAAGTTTGTCTATAAAAATTATCAGTAGTAATACAATCCTTCCTAAGCATGAAATAGGCTTCTGAAGATAATCCACTTTATTTTGATAGAGTGACTTTAGAAAGACTGGCACTGTTAATGTAAAAAGGTAGATATTTTTTTCTTCACTGGTACGGCTGGTCAGGGCTATGGATGATTACCTCATTTCCAGTTGTAGCCGGACATAGGGTTTTTAAGTGTTTTGAGTGAGCTGGTTTGTTTACATTTTTGACAGGCCATGACAAGAGTTCATAACAGAATGTAGCTCAAACTTGAAGCAAAGGAGTTTTCTGGGTGCCATGATGCTGACATGAATTATAAATACAATAAGCAAACAGCAAAACAAACAACAGAAGTTTGAGTTGAAACAGATATCTTTGTATATATATATTTTTTTGGTGGAGATTGCATCACTTGTCTGCCAAAGATTTCTGCTTAGGCAGCACAAACGGTCATTATCTCCCTTGTCTGCCAAATAGTTCTGTTAATGGCAACTAGGTGCCATAGTCAAACCTGTATATATAAGGTGTGCGCATTTGTTCTGCATGAGAAATAGTGAACAATACAACATTTCCTTCAATACAAGTAGTTCAAATTATTTTTAACTCTTAATGTTAGCATGAGTTATGATACCAAAATACAACTAACATATTAAACTAACCTTCAGTTAAAGAAATTAAAAGGGATAAAATTTCTATATAAAGGAATTTGAGGGAATAAAATTTGAGTGACACAAAAGCCAAGTTTAGTATTTAACTGAGAAATGTTTTTAGGGGGCTTTAGTATACCATGTAGGGGGCACTGTTGTTTGTTTGGTGGATATGTTACTCTCCATTTTGTAGTGTATGTTTGGTTGATAGTTTGTTCCCCCACAATTTATGTTGGCTCATTGTTGAAAAGCAAATAAAGTAAAAGAACTGAAATGATGCGAAGAAAAGAATATTCAAAACAAAGCAGTACAAATAAAATTAAGTTTATATATAAAGAAATACATGAAAAAAGAAACATCACAAATATTCTAATATAGTCTGTTGAATATTCCTGTGTGCGTGCGTGTGTGTGTACAAACACGGATATTAAGGAAAATAACTAAATATTGAAAGTGTCCTGTAGACTATAAAATGTATGTGGACTAAGTATTTCATGTAAGGTAATGATATATAGAATTATAGCAATGTGTCCTAGGAGGAACATGTCTTCTCCCATGTTGGTTGTTTGTCTCTTTCAAGGTTTGCTGAAATTTCTGATGTTGTGTTCGAGGCTGGAGTAAGTCTAACTGAAAAGGCAGAACAAGAAAGAAAAAGGTTGTAGAATGTATACATTTTTGTGGGGTTGACTGCTGGAAGTTAAAATGTAAGAGAGAGAGAGAATGTGTTGTCTCTGTAAGTTGCAATGGAGAGATTGAGAGTGTGTGCTGACCCTGTAAGTCAAAATGGAGAGAATGAGAGAGAGTGTGCTATCTCTGTAAGTGAAAAATATAGGAGAGAGAATGTGTTGTCTCTGTAAGTCACTATGGAGAGAGTGTGTTGACTCTGTAAGTGAAAATGTGAAAGAGAAAGAAAGTGTGTTGTCTCTGGAAGTTAAAATGAGAGAGAGTGAGTTCTTGGAAGATGAGAGTATATATAGGCAATCCTTGTCATGCAGTCGGCTCCAAATGCATGGGACAAAATCAAAGTTGCAGACGTAGTTATGAGCACTAACCACATGACTTTCCTGACCAACATGTTCCCGAGACTGATTAGTTTACTGACGTCTGCCATCTTTGTTTCGGGAACAAGTGGCATCATGGCCATTTGAAAATATAGGAGTATAAATCCTATAACCATATTAAATGGTAATTTCAGACAGTAAGTTACGGAGCTTTCTAGTTCAGATACTGATTCGAAAAGATAACACAGACAATAAAGTTTTTAAAAGGGAATTTTATATAAAAGAAACAAGAAAGAAAGGGATATAAAAAATAAAGTGTTGCAAATTTTTAGTACGATTTGCTGGAACTTATCAAAGAGAGTATCCGGGAAACAAAGTTCTTCGAATTTGAGTATTTTTCTTTTCTTTTTTTGTTTTGTTGAAATGTTTCAGAGTTCATTAAATTTTGAGTCTTCTTTAAGATTCTTTTCAGCAGAATTCTTGGTTGAATTTTCTTTCAGTTGTTTAACTTGGTAGAATTTGAGTAGCTGATTTTCATTTAATTTTACTTTTATTTCTTGGGAAACTTCTGCCAGTTTAAAATCTTTACCGGCAATTCAAGAAGTGAGTGACGAAACCCATCTGCTGGCTTAAGTTTTTCGTGCCTTCACAGTTCGGTCCCTGAATTCGTACGGAGGATCTCAATAGGAGTTCTGGACAAAAGGAGGAAGTAGCTTTTTGGTGCAGCACAGTTTGGGATTACTTCTCCCTTTTCCACTCAGACTAAATCAAGTGCTGCATGTGGTCAGCTTGATTTTTTCTTAGAAATAAATTTGTATACAGTTGTTGGTACAATAGCTAACAAAAGATATGTTGTATGAATATTAATCTTTGTATTTGAGCAGGATATGTAAATATCTTAGCATTCTTTTCAAAATACTTACTTGTTTGTCAGTCTGAAATTCCTTAGAAGATTAAACTTTGGGACTGATCGCTATTGGTTCACTTATCTTCTGAGTTACCAGAATGATGAGGATTTTGGTGTATTTCTTCTCACAAGTATTTTGGCAATAAAATAGGTTTGGTTTGGTTTGGTTTCTTTGTTTAATGGCATATCAACCTTTGTAGGTTATTTAATGCCAAAGCCATTCTCCTAGAAGAACAGTAGTGGTACTATTTAACCCATAGCTGGGAGGATAAGGGGGTTCATACCTTTCCCAAGGGTATTTGCCCGAAAGTGAATGTAATAGCACGACTGGAATACGAACTCGCTTACTACGATTTTGCAGTCCATTGCTTTAACCATTATGCCACGAGGACACCCCCACAATAAAATAGGGAAAAGTTCTTTCAGGAAACCATGTTACACAGGCATCTTTTTCTACTTTCATATTTGGTGACACATATGGGTTAGGGAGCATAATGGTATTGTAACATTGACCCTCAACCAAGCTGGCAATCAAGAGATACACCTATGTAAATAAGTGGAAGAACAGCGGAAGCAGGTGGGTGTCAAACAAAAATATAACCAGTACACAGATGGCTTGAGTCAGTAGCAGTTGGAGACAAGATGCCGAACTGAGAGCCAGTGGCAGAGGGCTTTGGGCCCTCAGTGACCCATGGTTGAGCAACCCAGCCAAGATGAGAAAGAAGTGCTGCTATGGTCGAAGAAGAACTTTGGGTCAAAATAACAGTCCATCCTTGTCTCCACTCACCTCTCACACACAACCAACATCAACCCTTTCGAGAATAAAGTGTGAGAGATATATTTTTATAAAGAAGTGTGTTCGTTCGCTTGTTCATTGAAGTTCGTCATTATGTTTGATTATGCTTCACATATATTTGTATATGTATTGTGTAGTCGTATGTGGCTATACAACAGTATAGGATTTACATGCCTATATTTTTAGACCAGCCAGCAAAGAGTATGTTGAGTGGAAAATTCTAGAAAAATAGGATCCAAAATTCATGTTCCTGAAATAAAAATAATTAGGTGCCAAAATAAATAAAGTAGTTTTGGGGAACCTGGGTGGATAGAGTAGTCATGTGCCATTGTCTTCAGCTATGTCCACAAATTTGGAATCCCAAAGGAACTTGTCCTGCAGCAAAAATACGTTCATAGTCATATTGAAAATAGAACATTTGTCATTTTTCAAATGACTCATCTTCCCATAGACTCTGACATTGCATCATACATACATACACACACGTTCAGCCAGCAGGCAGACACATACTTCACTGCAATGTACTTTTCAGTTCTTGCACATACATACACACACACATATATATGTAAGTAGAACTTGTTGACTTTTTTTTACTCCTTTTATCATGACAGTGAACACTTGTACACACACATATTTCAAACAACACTCACTGCCATTTCAGCATTTGTATGACAAACACCCACATGCACAAATATCAAACAAACATATTCGAACATTGCTACTTTATATTAACTTTTTCAATTTTTTTTTGTTTTATAAAAAATGTTTGTTTAGCATTCATATTGTAGTTAAATTTCTTTTGTTTGCATTGTTCATATACTTTGTGTTGTAAATTGTGGAACCAATACTTAGAGTTTTGTTTTTAACAAAAGCTTGAGAGAAGTGACCACAAGTAGTAACCACCAATATTTGATTCTTCAAAATGGCATATCTGTCAGGACATATCACTGAAACCAAGTAAAAGAGTTAAGGTTTCTTTTCCTTGTTATCACTGTCTGAGGGTCTGAGTAAGTTGCAATAAAAGAGCAACTGAAAATTAAACATGAAAGAAAATACCCATCAAAATTGATAATAGCTGACAATGCTTCAGGTCAAAATGAAAATAAAAGAAAGATTCTAAAAAATGCTCCAGTTGTAAAAATGATACCAAATACAACATCAGGAGAGATTGAGATGAGCAGAGATTAAATATAACTTTGTTGGTTTTAAGAAGGTGGCAATGAAAAGATTGTGAAAACAAAGAGGTTGTCACTTGATACTAGTGACAATAGACTGGCAATATTGAAACTGACTTAACAAGCAAAGATCTTGGTTCGAGCAGGACTTTCAATACTAATAATTTTAATGTTATCATCAAAAATATCTTAAATTTCTGGTATTGTATTTTATTTTTTCATCATTTTCTTTTTTTTTCTTAATCTATATTTTTATGATTTGGTTTCTTCATTTAATAGCATATCAACCTTCATGGGTTATTTCATGCCAAAGTTATCCTTGTTGAAAAGCAGCAGTGATACTGTTTAACCCATTACTGGGAGGATGAGTGTGTTCATATCTTTACCAAGGGTATTAGTCTAAAAGTGAACATAATAACATGACTGGAGTTCAAATTCACTTACTTCAAGGTCACAGTCCAGCACTTTAGCCATTACACTATGGGGACTCCTATTCTTATTGTTAAGTAATCTTTCTTTTTTAAAGATATCTCATAACCTTTTATAAAATAGTTAATTTGAAATATGATAATTTCTAAACATTTTCTTTCATGAAAATATGATTATACTCATTGTTTATAACACCGAAAAGATCTAGTTCTTTTTGGTCTGAACCAGATCATTCATTCATTTAAATAATCCATGTTTTAAATGAGTCACATGTGTACAACATGACCATCATACCCAATCAGGCATTCTGTGAGGCGTACAATAACTGGTAACTAGTCTACGTGATCCAGGAATTTTTTGTTTTCCTGTTATAAAGAGATCTATAAATGCAAACTAGTAAATTCACTCCCCTTTGGACCCCTATGCTTCTATTCATCCAGCAAAAATTTTATTCCCCTCCAGAGGTCTACATAAACCACTTTGAGAATCCCTGGATTAGAGTTAAGGACCATCTATAGACTAAACTTAGCTAAGTTTGGCTCAAGCTCACAATCATGAAGATCAAGATACAGTAATGATTTACAAGATGAGTGAGCTGATATTATCCTGAAGATCAGAAAAAGAGAAAAATACAAATAATTAGGACAGTTATGTCATCAAGCATTCCTCACACTAATGTTTTATACAAAATCATTTGGTTTCAAGTAACTATTCAAATTTAACAATAATAATTTTTTACTGTTAAAGTATTCCTAATACCAATGATTTGCACAGGTAACTAAGCCAATTTGATAATTTCAGGGATTCAAAACAATTAATTTTCACTCAGTTATATGGTTTGTGAAGTTTGAAGATTTTTGAAGGTCAGGGGCCAAGGGCAAGGCTGTGTTACCATAAGATATCTGACTCCATATTTTGGTTACACTGTTTCACCCCATGTTGACTGGCCGGTGCAATGCCATGCCCAAAGAAAGTCCCAAAAGAAATATACAAAAAGAAAAGATAGAAATAGATAAGAGATGAAAACATTTCTTCTATACTTTCCTTTATTTATTGGGTGAAGGGACTAACCAACGCTACATCTTGTGACGTAGCGTGGTGCCCAAAACACCAGACAGCAAAATGGTGTTGTTGGTTTGACAGACACTGCCTGAAAGAGAAAGATAATATCGTCTCCTTTTTCAAGAGGAAAAATCCTTTTTTCTTTTTACGCATGCGTCATCTCCTTTTCTGTTAGAGACCTCTGGGAGTTTCTTCAATTTTAATAGTTTTCTTTTTATCAATTTTTTTTTTTTTTAATTTTTTTATTTATTTATTCGTTCCCTACAGGTTTCAAGTATTTCTATCAAATACTAATAATTTGTACTCTATTATGTTTTCCAATTACTATTCCTATCTAATGATGATTTGTTTGCATATAGTTAAATAGCATTCCTATAATAATAATTTGTATACTATTATATGTTTTCTAATTACTATTCCTATTTAATGATGATTTGTTTGCATATAGTTAAATAGCATTCCTATCCAATACAAATAATTTCTAAACAGATTTTTTTGAGCTATAGATGGGACCCTAACTGGTATTACCACTCAAGGTCAGAGTAGACCTGAGAGTACTAGCAAAGAAACAGTACTCCACACTCCCCCAGAACTTGGGTATCACTACTGTAGAGTCAGCTGGGATTGGTGATATACAGTCTTGGTTGAAGTCAGACTGGAGCATTGATAACACATATGAGGCGACATTTGGAAAGACTGATAATCAACAGCTGACTGCCACTCATATTCATTCTGCATTTACTCTGTATTCTCATATTTGCATATGAACATGTGTGTATATGCAAATATGCAGGTCTATTAGTCAGCATTATCATTTTGCTAAAAAGTCCCCTCTTATAATAATTCCAGCTGCTACACAACTACCAGATGCAGTCCAGTGTCATATTCAGGACACTAGACTAATATATATTGGGAATCTGTGTGTATTCCTAGCTATTTTGTGAACAAATGCACTTGTAAATGTTCAAATAGTTGTAATATTGCCAATATATTTGGAACCAATCAATGTTCATGACTGTTTTGTATTTAAGTGTTGTGTATGCATATAACCGTTTATACAAATAGATATATTTCAATATTCCATTGCTGAGGTAATATTTGATCGGACATAAATTGTTTGATTTACATATTGAATGAGATCACACAAAGAAAAACTGAAGAGTTATTGCCCTTGGATCAGAATTTTTCTTAGATACAAATTTAACGAGTCAGTTTTATAGCCATTTGAGATTGCCTTAGAGTGAGCAGCATCTTTTAAAGAATTATATTAATTTTTTTATTAAAAACTTTTCTTGAGGAAAAAGTGGGTATATAAAATAAAAATGCTTAAAAACATCAAACTCTCTTGTTCATTTGTACATTTTAAGGCGTATCATCAACAATACTAAAATTGGTGTTTAAAAACCGTGTACTTTATATATATATATATATATATTGTCATCCACAGACAGACTGTATTGTTGTATATGTATATAGGTTTAATAGATTCTCTCTATCTTTGGTGAGGTGATTGGTCTGGGAGAGGGAAAAACTCTAAACTCAAAACACAATGCCTCTGGAGGAGTGAACCCTGATAATAAATCCTGCAATTCTATGGATGGGTCTAATGAGCAGAGTGTTCGCCAATTGTCCGGGAGACTGGGTTTCAATCCCAGGTCAAGTCATACCAAAGACTCAAAAAATGGTACTTGATGCCGCCTTGCTTAACACTCAGCATGATAAGGTAAGGATCAAGGGTAAAGTGGAGCTATCCAGGGAATTGAATAGTGCCCTCTCCTACACCTCAGTGTAGTAGCTATTGAAAAGGGAGCCTTCGGGTCTCCATTGACTATAGTCGCCAACTTTACTTATTCTGTGGATAACAGCAACTGAAGCAGAACAATTGTAGTCTCATGGAGGAACAGGGTGATGTTAACAGAAGAGCATAGCCACTAATGTTAATAGAGTGCATTGTGAGATGGAAAACTCATTATAACCAGTGGCCTTTGTGATTACAGGTTATCTTGCTTTGGTTTGTCATTGGAGTAAAATCACAATCAACCAGAGACTGGTAAACAAGTTATATAAGCATTTGCCACTTTATTCCCCTGATATACAGTTGTTTTTTTCTTCTCCTTTATGAGAATCAAGAGATAGAAATCGACTGTGAAGATGGAGGAATCATCATCATATAATGCATATTTAGACAGCAGATTTTCTTGAAGGCAAATCTTATTAAAGATAACAAACAAGGATTTGGAGTTGACTTTTTCATTAACTTTTCATGTTTGCAAGCTAGATGTTGCAACTTTCAAATAATTGCTTGAAATCTCTGACAATTATTAATAAATCTTCATCCTCAGTTGCATCATCTAGCTCACAAATGTGAAAAGGTTATTAAAAAACTCAATTTCAAATCCTTGTCTGTTATCTTAGATAATATATATAACTTGGCTGGGTTTCGATTCCAACTAGAGGCATCTTGCGTGTCTAGCCACACTGGTGAGTTGTAATACAATGAAACAGTTGTGGACAACAATATATGAGTAAAGTTGGCAAGTGTAGTCGTGGGTAACCCGAAGGCTTCCTTTTCAATAGCTACTACATCAAGGTGTCGGGGAGGGCACTACTCCTTTCCCTGGATTGCTCCACTTTACCCTTGATATGTACCTTATAATACTGAGTGTTAAGCAAAGTGGTATCAAGTACCATTTTTGAATTTTTGGTATGTCTCTACCTGTAGATTGAACCCTGGTCTGCCAGACCATTGGTGAACACTATATATATATATATAGTAATTTACGAAGCTCTTTGCTTTGATGTGGCACAAGGCTGACTGAATGGGCCACCCAATGAGACTCGAACTCACTCGTGTAGGCTTACTAGTCAAGCTTGCTAACTGTTGTGCCCTGAACACTATATATATATATTTTTTTTTTTTTTTTCTTTTTTTTTCAACTATGAAATAGAATAAGGGTAAAAACTTACAACTCTGAGTTTTATGTTGCAGATCCTCAGGAGAGCTAGTATCAACATGTTTTGATACAGCTAAACATAAAACTCAGTCTTGAGTTTGTATTCTAATTTTATTGTTATTCTATTTTGTGGTTGAAAATATTGAGATATTGCTCTGCATTGGTGTCAGTAGAGACTATAAAGATTTTACTGATTAAAAACGTTTTTAGCATTAAACTGCAATCATAATTACACACACACACACACACACATATATATATATAGGGTGTCTCAATATAGATGGGACCTATGTGACTGCTTATAACCCTACTAATAATAATATAGGGTATCTCAATATACACGGGACCCATGTGGCTTTTAATAACTCTACTAATAATAATGTTGTGTTCTTTTTTGTTTCAGATTTGAAAATAGTATAACAACTATTAATTCTCGATCACAATGTTTTGGACAAGAGAGGAAAAAATATTTTGCATCACAACTTATTTGGAGACAAAATCATTCAAAACTGTCTCAAAATAGATGCAACCCATTAATATGATAATGATTTATTACAGAGACAAGAAACTCAAAAAAAGATTGTAGGTCCTGGAAGTTGATATAACAACAATTAAAAAAAACATTAATTTTATGTTTCTAGTTCAAAGGATGTTTTTTGTTCCAAATGACTCCCATTGCGCTTGTTTCAATACGAAATCATTATTGTATAAATGGGTTGCATCTATTTTGAGACCACCTATATATATATATATATATATATATGACAGCCCCATCTTGAGAGATGATAGCCAACTTTACCACGTAAATTACAACTCAAACATCCTGATTAATAAATAATTCAACTTGTGAAAAATATATAAGATAAGATGATGAAATAATAAGACATCAGTACATTGTTGGATTATAGTGACATGCTGTAATGACATTTATGCCACTCATTAGGTCTACATATATACCGTCTAGTGACAAGCAGAGCAAGGTAACTGGTGACTATGCAAACAATAAGTTTTTATTTTAGAGTACTTCTCTTAGACTTCTCATCAAAAGATACCAACAAGTCAGCAGAGGTTTGATGTTGGAGCTTCCTTTTCCAGTTTGGATTTTGGAATTTACCTCTCCTAGAAGGGTTGCCTTTACCATAGCTTTGTCATTATACTAAAGCTTTTGCTTCTGTATACAAAGTCATCCTCTATTTTCAAACCACTGTTATCCACCTACAACTACTATCTACTGTAAAACCAAATCACAGAAACAGAGAAGGAAGTAAGTAAAAGAGTGAAGAAATAAAGAAAGAGGGAAGTAAAAGAAAAGACTAGCAAAGAGAGACGAGTCAGAAAAGCAAGGATAGTAAAAGAGAGAGGAGTGAGTAAAAGAATGGAGATTGAAAGAGAGAAGGTAAAAGAGGGGAGTGAAAGAGAAAAAAAGGATAAAGGGAAGAAAAAAGAGTTGAAAATCAAAGAGAAATGGAAGTTGTGGGGATTAAATCAGAAATTTTTAAAAAATAACATGAAAAGATAAAAATAAAATAAACATGAAATAAAAATAAATACAAAAAGAACAATCTTTCAAGAGGTCTCTGACAAGAAGTGCAATCCACACATGCCTGAAAAGATAGGCTTCCTGGCAACAAAAATAAACTTTACTTCAGCTCCCTTGATATACCTTGACTGATTAGATGTCATCCTTTTTCTCATGACTACCAGTTGGAGCACATGTTTTCTAAGGCCTCTGGCCAAGCAGTGCGTTGTATCTCCTGTTCATAGTAATGTCAGCTGAACATGCTAATGAATCACAGACACACATGCCAGACCCTCAAACTTCCTTATTCTCAATACCGACGATTCACATTTTGCCAACAATGATTCCTCGAACACCTTGACGGCAAAGCACAGTCATTTCAACTGGTTCTTCACTACAAAATAGTCATAAAACTCAAAAATAAAAATTGAGTTTAAAAGAATCCCTGTCTCTTTTCTTTCTGTCCTTAATTCCTTTACAGCTTCAATAAACAAAGAAGATAACAAGTGAATGGGGATAAGAAGAAATGCTATATTTTTTTATAATATTTTGATACATACTAATTTGCAGCATGTCTATCACAAGATTGAAGCAGATCAAGCTGTGAAAGTTAGCTGTTGTAGTCGGTAGCATCATGGAAATTGGTGTCCTGACATTTTGAACATTGCTTCACACAGATGAATGTGCAATGTAGTCTAATACGGGAACTTATGCTTTACAAGTTCAAACTGGGTCATACTGCTGCAAAAACAGCATGTTTATCACAATATTGAAGCAGATCAAGCTGTAAAAGTTAGCTGTTGTAGTTGGTAGTATCATGGAAGTTGGTTTGGTTTGGTTTCTTTGTTTAATGGCATATCAACCTTTGTAGGTTATTTAATGCCAAAGCCATTCTCCTAGAAGAACAGGGGTGTCCTCGTGGTGTAATGGTTAAAGCGATGGACTGCGGAATCGTAGTACGCGAGTTTGTACTCCAGTCACGCTATTACATTCACTTTTGGGCAAATATCCCTGGGAAAGGTATGAACCCCCTTATCCTCCCAGCTATGGGTTAAATATTACCACTACTGTTCTTCTAGGAGAATGGCTTTGGCATTAAATAACCTAAAAAGAGTTGATATGCCATTAAACAAAGAAACCAAACCAAACCAAACCTAGAAGAACAGTAGTGGTACTATTTAGCCCATAGCTGGGAGGATAAGGGGGTTCATACCTTTCCCAAGGGTATTTGCCTGAAAGTGAACGTGATAGCGCAACTGGAATACGAACTCGCTTACAACGATTCCGCAGTCCATCGCGTTAACCATTACACCACGAGGACACCCCCCTGGAAGTTGGTGTCCCGACATTTTGAACATTATTTCACACAGATGGATGTGCAATGTAGTCTAATGCAGGAACTTATGCTTTACAAATTCCAATTCAGTCATACTACTGCAAAAGCAACTAAAACTATTTCTGCACAAAAAGTCAAAGTGCAGTTGATCACAGTACAATAACCAAATGATTCATAAAATTTTGCTCAGGTTGCAAGAACATTGACAATCAGGCAAGGTTAAGTAGGCCTAAAACTGTGGATTCCAAGGCGATTTAGAAGCAAATTGAGTGAGTAGCATTCGGAGAGTATCAGGTGAGCTCAGTATATCACAGTCCAGCATAGTTCATCATATTCATGACCTTAGCAAAAACATCCATGTTGCTGAATTGAACTTCACATTACCAAAATTCTGCAAAATATTTGACTCACCCTATAAATTCATACACTATTAAACAATTTTATCAAAACAAGAGTGTCATAAACCTTTTACTTGATGCTATTCTTGAAACCAAATTTAATTTCCATTCACCTCCCAAATAAATTAAAAACAGCTGATATTTTTTCTTAGTCTCATGATGTGACATGATGAAAGAGTGTACAATATCTGGCAACAAGTTTACATGATCTGGCAGCATTTATGGCGTAGTGGTTATTGTCATAGGAAATGGAAACAGTGACCCAAGTTCAAGTTCTGGATGAGGCTGTTTGCATTTTAAATAGCGCAAATACCCTTGGAGAAAGGTTTGAATCCAACTTTTCTCCCTCCAGCTTGGGGTAAATAGTCGACAAGACTGAGCTCTTTAACTTTGGTATGGCCATTGATCTCAGAGGAAGGGAACTTTGAATTCAAACCTGCCAACTCCACTTGAAAAAATATATGGCCTTGTGTCACATCAGGCTCGTGTGGAGGGGTTGGGTAATACATACATGACCTAGTGATTTTTAGTTGCCTAAATTTCTGAGATGAAGCTTGATGATTTTTATCATTAAGGGTTTTCGGACTATTGTTTAAAAAAAATAAAAAAATAATAATCTGAATATGAGCACAGGTAAAAATCATACATAATAGTAGTAATCCCAGTCAAATAAGAACATTAACTTAATAAGTCCCAAAAAATTCCCTCTAAACTGTCCAGCAGGACACATAGCATAAAGGTTATAGGCATTGGTTCCCTAAGCTTCTAAGGAGACAACATCTGGAAGTTGCAGGTTCAATCCTGACTACAGGCAAGTAACAATACAGGAATACTTTAACACCTGTACCTGGTTCTGGCTAACGGAATCAGAACTGTGATTTTTGTTCTGTTAGAAAGAAATTTCTAAATACAAACTAGTAAATCCACCCTCTGTGTACCTTTGTGCTTTTATTACCTCCTTGGGGTCTATATGGACCACTTTGAGAAACAAACTTAATTAAAAACACTTTGAGTTTAACAAAGATTGATTACTTATAGCATCCATCAATCTTATGAACTGATGGATCTGTGTATGGATCTCGATAAGGTTGTATGGAAGACTGGCTGATGTTCTTACAGCAAATTTCCTCTCTTCATAACACTAATGTTACCATAAGTTGAACATGATAACAAACTGTTTGAGACTTCAACACTTGGTTTTATTTCTCCTAAACAGGTGGCTCTATGAAAACTAGAGAGTCCAGTCTGCTCTATTTTACCAACATCTGAGGGTTGAGAGGTGATAGATTCATGCCTTTACTATGGGCATCAGCACAAAGCTATTACTTTTTTAAGACATCAATTAATCTGTGCCTGGGAAAGGTTGTATGGAAGACTGGCAGTTGTCCATGCAGCAGGTCTCTCTTCTTCATGACTGATGTAGTCCAAGAAAAGGGAAAGGTGCTATACAGCTTGGTATCAGTGTTGCCTCAGGAGCAGTCAAAAACAGTACCTAGTTTTTCTTTTTTCAAGACTGGTTGCTTTAGCAAGGCTACAGAGCCCAGTCTGTCTTACTATCTTACCCACAGCTGGTAGGTAGAATAGATTGATATATGCCATCCTCAAAGAGATTAGCTGGAGCAAAACACAAACAGCCTCATCCAGAATTTGAACTTGGCTTTCTTAGTCTATTCCCTTCAATGATATTCATTATACCACCCTCACTTTCTATGAAGATGAGAATTTTTCTTAAACTAATGGAGATGCAGGGAGTGTAATAGTTACTGGAAAATGGAATTGGCTAGTTGACTTCAGATTCCATTTGTGGCTGTTTGCATTCACTTCATACTAATGCCTAAATATGAATTCATATCTTCTTCCTCAAGCAAAAAGAGGTAAAATAATAGGGTAGACTTTTCTCTTTAGCCTTGAGGAGGCAATCTATCCAAGACAATGGTCATCAGATATAAAGTCCAAATATCAGTAGATGTAAAAAAAAAAATCCTTTAACATAATTGAAAGAATATATAAATATCTTATTTTCAATATCGCTTTATAAAATAACAGATTAAACTAAAATGATTTGGTTTAATGGCACATCAACTTTTGAGGGTTATTTTACACCAAAGCCATTCTTGTAGAAGAATGGCCAGGGTGCTATTTAACTAATAGCTGGTGGGGGGGATAAGGAAGTTTAAACCTTTTAAACTCACTATATATATATATATATATATATATGTTTTAGTTCAGTATGTTAGCCACTATACCACGGAGACTCCACATAAAATCCTATAGAATCTGATCTTCAACCAATCAAATGAGAAGATTGTGTACATTTCAATGATGCAGTCACTTTAATAAAGTCAATGTATCTGCTAGGCTAATGTTTATCCAGATGCCATAGATTGATTTTAATGGCCTGTCAACCCATCTAGGGTTATTTTATGGTGAGAGTTTATAGAATTACATTCATATTTACATTTTTTGTATAGCTGTTTTGTAAGTGGTTTTCCTTACACTTAGTCAAATCAAATATGAATAATTTTTGTTTACACAGTTTTATTTGATCAGCTCTAATTGTTTACAAATGATTATTAGCATTAAATAGAAATAATGATTTGAAATCATATATCTGCTTGCTAAAGAATACTGACTTAGGTTTTGAATAACCCAACCAATGTTGTCATGTCAACCAACCATCGATTTTTGTTGTCATAACATAAGCACCATTATCTGGATGATATTTAGATGATAAAAACCAGTTTTATCAGCCACAAAACTTGTTTTACTCTCTGAATATTTTAAAGGTTTCCTTGTCTTTATTGGCCTCTGCAGGATTCATAACTTTCAAATTGATAAAACCAGTCACTGATATTACCAAAATCACATTTGTTTATATAGACTACAAATACTAATCTTAAATGTAAAAGTACCATTGTATTTGATGGCATATAAGACCTACCTTTCAGTACACAGGCAAAAAGGAATAAACCAATTAAAAATAAAAAAAATGAGGCTTTAAAAAATATGGTCTGGATCATATATGCTATATTGTCAAGGCAACCATCAATCTTGCAAGCTTATGGATCTGTGCCAAGGAAAGGTTGTATGGAAGACTGGCAGTTGCCCATGCAATAATTCTTCCTGACTAATGTAGTCGGGAGTATAAAGAACAAACTCCTGATTTTGAATTCATGATTATTCTTTCTCCTAAACTGGCTGCCCTAGCATGATGAGAGAGAGCAGTAGCTGAGCTAGAAGGGGGCAGGTCATCTCAATAACACTTTTCGGTCTGCTGTATAAGCTTATACTGAAATAAAAGTGGAAGAAACTATTGAGAAATTAGGCTCCTTGATAGGGAGTTTCTTCCAGAGGTGAACCCCACCATCCAACAAGATTTCAGACTGAAAATTTTAACATATATGTGCGTATAATCCAAGCAAAATAGTCTTGGTTTAGGCTTTTTTTTTTTTTTTTTTTTTTTAGTAATCCAAGGTAAATTGGAATCACTATCTCACTTGGTGGGTTAGTGCTTGATGATTGTTGTGTAAAGAGGATATAAAACCATTAGTTGCAGATAAGCATCCATGCTATTAAATATATATAAAAACTAATATTTATTTATTATTATATTATTTTTTTATCCTATATATATATATATATATATATATAATCTTGCAAGTGTAGAACTAACTGATAGGTTCATAAAATGGTCAGTTCAAGACACTTGGTTACCTAAAAATAATTTTCATTCAACAGATGGATATGCTAAGTCACCATGTCATTCTTTTGTTACTTCTCTTAAAGCAAACTTGAGAAAAATTTTCTTTACAATCTTTTCTCTTGACAAAGACCTCAGGTTGAAACTAGCTGAGAACAATTAAAAAAAAAATCATTACAAAAGAAATATTCTTTTTTGTTTTATCACTTTTATTCATCCTTATTTAACTGCAAGCAGAATTTTATTTTCATGATACTTCTCTCTTGCATTAAATTTTGTCAATTCATCTATTTTTTTTGAATTTAACAATTAATACTGTTAAATTTAAAAAAAAAAAAATAAAGTAATTGTTTTTAGTTTATCTATAATCTATACTGCTTTATTTATCTATTCATCTTTAACTTGGGAGCAAATATCATTCATGTTGTAATATACCAACAGAAAATAAAATTACAAAGGTTAAGGCAAATTTTGCTTTAATTCAGTAGCTAGGATGGGGCAATAAACTCAAAGTCTGCCCTGGGTGGCACACACTTAAGCTATGCCACTGTTAGAGAGCTAAGTGTGCCCTACCATTTTACAAATATTTGAGGAGGTAAAAGAGATGGATTCAGTCTTTTCCCAAGGGGTATTAGCATAAAGTGAAACACAAAAATAGCCTTGTCCAGAATTTCAACTCTGGTTCACTGAGTCCATTTTCTTTGATGATAACCATTAGGCCATTTGTGCCTTCGTAGAGTGGTTACTTCATACATAAACTTAGAAAAGCCTTTAACTTTCTTTCAATAAAAAAAAGTCTGTGTTAACACAAAAGCATTTAAGGGAATACAAAAAGGAATGAACTTGTTTAATTAGAGCAGACAGTGCACAAAAAACGTGCACAAGAAACAAATAAAAAAAAAGTAAACACAGAGAAAGATTTATAAATATTTGCAAGTAAGTTGGCCACCATAATCAAGAGCCATCTGAAGGCTCCTTTTTCAATAGCTACTACATCAAAGTGTAGGGGAGGGTGCTACTCTTTTCCCTGGATTGATTCACTTACCCTTGATTTATACTTTATAATGCTGAGTATTAAGCAAGGAGGCATCAAGTACCATTTTTAGAGTCTTTGGTATGACTCGACTTGGGATTAAACCACACTCTCCCCACAATGCGAGTGAGCAGGTAATTCACAGTCAGACCCCACCCCCAACCAGAAACAGAAAAAAAAACTAGGAATCAAAATTAAAGTCTTTTTTGTTGTTGTTTTTTTTTTTTTAATTTTATTTATTGCTTGAAGAGCAATGTTCTCTTTGCTTCTTTTTTTAAATTTTTTTTTTAGCAACAAAATTAAAATCAGTCATCTCTTTAAATAATAAAAAAAAAAGAAAAGAAAAATCATTTATATAATTGCTTTATGTCTTTTTTTTGTTTTTTTTTAAATCTTTCCTTCTTAAAACGGCACAAATATGCAATCAGTTTTTGCAAAACATTTGCTTTTTTAATTTTTTTTTTTTTTGCTTTTTTTATTATTTTTTTTTTAAAGATGAGCTTTTTTTTTGTTTTTTTGTTTGTTTGTTTATATCACTTTAAAAACCATCGACACAAGGCAGCTTAGCAGACAGATTTGTTTTCTGGACAAAGTCTTACATAACCATAGCATCCACACAAAACACAGATACACACCGTTTTATTGAAATCATGTTGGAAAGTGGATGAAAGAGAAACTGGATGAATCGCTGGTTACATTGTGATTTCAAGTTTGTAGTCATCTTCTTACCCTAACTTTCTCTCTGGAACACCAATGGAGGTAGTTTAGCAGAAAGTGTCCATAATTATATCAATGCTTGGACAGTCGTGTTTTTGTCAGAAGGTGAAAGATCGTGTTGGTCAGTTGGGCGGATGGAGTAAATAACTTCAAAGGGAAAGGACTACTACAAAAACAAACAAAACGAAACAAAAAAAATATCAAAAATAGAAATAACAGGTTATAATTTTATGTATATCAGACAATAAAAGCTTTTCATTATTCTTTCAGAATTATATTTTCAAAGTTTTCCATATGCTCTTTGAAAATAAATCAGTCCAGTCTTAGCATCTATCCCTATTACTGAGAAAAGGTTAACAGTTTGGAAGAGTAGTGGGTTATCATAAAAGGCAAAGTACACATTGTTTACCCAATATTAGTTGGAAATGTTAGTCTACTAAGAAGTTTATAATAGTTCAGAGATTTAATTCTCTCTCTCTCTCTCTCTATATATATATATATATTAGTTGTTAAGTCTAAAACTGAAAGGTCATTTTGATTTCCCTACATTGTTTGGAGCAAAGTGTGCCTTCTTAAAGGTGTGTGTGTATGTGAAATAAACACATCTTTATAAAAATTTTTCCTCTTAAAGCAGAAAAGTGCTCATATATCAGCCAGCAGAGCAGGATAATAAATGTCTCCTCAATTAATCATGACAGTCTCATTACTATTAATCTAACCTATTTTTATTAAAAAACAAACAAAACAAAAACAAACACTCATTTCATCTGATGATTGTAATATTTTCATAAAAATACATGAAACTAATAGTCATGAGACTGTCATTAGGAGGTGAGCAGATACACACACACTCACAGAGTAGCATGCATTCCTAAGAAGCAAGGTACACATTGCTTACCTAATAATAATTATTCTGTGAAAAATCATTAAGTTCAACATATTTATTTCTGTTCTACTTTAAAGCAATTCAGGGAGACTTTGTGAATTTATATTGATTGTAATGAACCCTGGAAATTTGTAAGCAGACATTTGCCTTTGAAAATCTGTTTCTTTCATATGCAAGATTTAATTTGAAGTGGTCTCTTTTCTGGATAAAACTTTACAGAACAATAGTATGTTTTTTGAATGTTTTTCAGAGAGACCTTGAATGTGATATCATCAGAAATTAGAAGCATAGAATTGGTTTGCAGCAATCAGTATAATGTTTAAATTACTAGGCTGAGTCAAAAGTTTTGCAACAATTTGTTATGTGTTTGTTTGCAGTACGTATATCATGTAACTGAAGCAGTTCAAGCCTTGGGAGTTACCTGCTATCGTTGATAGTTTCAGAGTTGTTAATATGTTGACATGTTGTGCATTGAAAGATGCACAAATGAATGTACAATGTAGTTTAATTTGGGAACTTATGCTTTATAAGTTCAAACAGAGCCACAAAGTTGTAGAAGTAACCAAAACCATTTATGCCAAAGGTGAAAAGCACAGGTGGCAAGAACCTCGACAATCAAGAAAAATAATACTCTGAGAGTATCAGGTGGGCTAAGCATTTTCCAGTCCAATGTGGTTTGTCACCTTTAAGACCTTGGTAAAAATAAATGAAGCAGCAAAATTGTGCCTCACAACCAAAATTTCCAAAACTTTTGACTCACTTAAGTAATTCAAAATAATTATTTATATAATAGTCTTTCATTTACTTTTTAAAATCTTTTCCTCTTATAGAGTACAATTATATTTATATAAAATATTAGTCTTTTTTATTTATCATTTTAAAATTATTGACACAAGGCAGTTTAGCAGACATTCGTTTTTGGATAACATTTTTCAGAACCAAAATATTGTTTCACATTTTTTTCCTTAAATGGTTGAATGTTACTCTTGAATGTGGTATCATTAGAAAATATAGACAGAGAAGAACTGATTTGTAGTAATTTAGGTAGAATGATGTAGGTACCAAGTTTTCAGAATAATTCTATGAAAATAAGAAAATGTGTTTATAATAATAATAAAATAATTAAAAAAAAAAAAAAACAAAAAAAAAAAAACCTGTCCATGCAATACTTACAAAACATCTCCAGCTTTGATTTCTGCTTCATTTGCACTAATAATGAAGAGAGGGAATAAGAGAGAAAAAACACAGCCACTGAAATTAAGAAAAACAAAATAATGTAGGTTACTAATTAGATGAATTAGGGCCTAAGACCACAGAAAGACATGCAAAAATAAAAAAAATGACAAAATATAAATCAACTAACTTTAGTGCCAAGCCACTATACTCAATACATTATATATATAACAAAGTTGGTTTTGAACACATCAGTTAATTTGAGCTAATCATTGTGTTCAAAACCAAGTTATGGTGCATATATCAGTGACATGTATTCCTAGGAAGCAGGGTACACATCGCTTAGCCAATTAAATTAGCACAAAATTTTAAATAAATTTATTCAATAAGTTTAATTTATTATTTATTTCAATTGTATCATACAACACTAAAGCAACTCATGAAATTTATGCCTTGAAGTGTTACCATGACAGAATATCTCAGTTTTGGGAATCTAGGATGTTGCTTTATAATGAAACTAAAAAATGATTTTAACTCACCTGACCAATTGGGAAGAAAACATCAAAGTGCAGAGAGCAAGGGGTAAACCAAAGCCAAAATAATAAGGCCAATTTCTCTCAACACACGAAACTCTCTGGTGAACTTCCCATCCTAGAAAAGGATAAAATAACAATCAAATACAAAACATAAAATCTTTGTTTTATATATATATATATATATATATATATATATATATATACACACACACACACACACACACACAGAGTGTAATCAGTTGAATGTTTTTTAATTACACAAAAGCAAAAATAACAAGGACATCTCACTTCATCAGATATATTTACCAAAATTATATGAAAATTTCTTGAAATACTATAGATTAAATATATTCAAAGAAATCAGTACTGGCTTCAACCATGGCCTCCAGACAACTTTGGAATCTCTTACAAGCCTTTATAATGTTCTCCTTGTCTAAATTAGTAAATGCTGCTGTTATCCTTGCCTTCAGTTTCTTTTTGATATTGCATGACATTTTGTTGGTCTCTGGCTGAACTGCACCACACACATAATAATCAAGGGGATTGCAATCTTGAAAGTTAGGCAGCCAGATGTTAGAGATGATGTGGCTGCAAAAACTTTCTGACAACCAAGACTGCGTTCTCCTGAAGCATGCATTAACACAAAAGGTTCCCATAAATAAAAAACCGACACTTTATATATAAGTAATTACAGTAAGTTAAAAAGTAAAGTTGAACAATAAATTTAAAGGCAAAATGATAGTGACTTACCCATATTGAACCACTTATACTCAAAAGCATACGATGAGGACAATAACGACATGTGCAGAAGACCAATAAACATCCCAATACCTTCAAGAGGAATTAGACTGGCTAACATACTCTGAACAAAGAAAGAAAATAAAAAAGGATTTGTATTAGAATAATCTTTGGTATTTTCAGACATTTGGAAAAAAGACATTATCATTCTAAGAATCATTCACATCACTTATTTCATTCTTTTTATTACTTAAGTAATCTCAGAAGATGATTTCTAACAATAATTCTAAAGAAATATTCAATGAGAAAATGAATGCATGAATTTTATGAGAAAATGTTGGTTCAAGATTACAACAAAAATAGCCCATGTTCAAAAATTGTCTTCTTAATAATAAAAGTTTTTTTCACATAAAATGTATGCAAGGCAAAATATATATAGCATTTCAATACAATACAAGTTTGTTCAATGTGTGTGAGATTGATGGATTTTGACAGCATGTCAACCAGTCTAGAGTTATTTGATGCCTACAGGTTAGTGAACTGTGGGTGCCTCGGGTAGCGTAATGGTTAGCAAGCTCGACTAGCAAACCTACACGGATGAGTTTGAGTCTCATTGGGTGTCCTATTCATATGGCCCTGTGCAACATCTAAACAAAAAGCTGAGTAAATTACTACAGGTTGGGGAATTGCATCTATTGTATCATATTTACCAACCCCCTCCCCTTGGGCAGGATATGACACAAGGTCAATTTTTAAGCGGAGTTTAACAGGTTTGAATTCAGTTTTCCTGCTCTTAGAGTAGTTGCCTCACCAAGGTTTAAGAACCTAGTCAGCCCTACTATTTACCCATAGCTGGAGAGAGAATTATTGGATTCATATTAGTGCTATGTGAAATGCAATCAGTCTCGTCCAGGTTTCGAACTCATGTCGCCGTGTCCATTTCCTGCGACAATAACCATTACACCACAGGCACCTCCTAATTGCATTCATTGTATGTTGATATTTACATTTTTTTGTGTAGTTGTTTGTTCAGAGTTTTTTTTAACAGTTACATGATATAAAGTATTCCTATCTAATACAAACAATCTGCACACAGTCCTTTTGTTTCAAGTAATTATTTCTATTCAATAATAATCATTTATATGCCCATAGTTACATGGTTTCAAAATGCTAATAATAATCCTTAGTAAACAATTATAGCTTTAAGTAACTATTCTTAATACAAGAGTCCAGGATATAACACTGAGCTGCATCTAGTAATGAATATAATTGGTAGATCTGGGAAGTTTGGAAATACTGATGTTTGGTTTAGAAGAAAATTAACTTTTTATTAAAAAATTGTTAGGGGTTCATTATTTATGGGTGATACTGTAATACTTAATATCGCATGTTTGTATATTGTTCCTCTAGAAATAAAATCCTGGTAACTTTGCTTTAGAAGAAAATTAACTTTTTATTAGAAAAATTGTAAGGGGTGTAGTTATTTATATATATATATATATATATATATATATATATATGTCATCCACAGACAGACTGTTTCGTTGAATCACAACTCTTCAGTGTGGATAGACACGTGGGACGCTTGAATATATTATAAAGAAACCAGACATTGGTATGATGGTTAGAATGTTTGCCAATGGCCCTGGAGACCTGGGTTCAATCCCAGGTCGAGTCATACCAAAGACTTTAAAAAAATGGTACTTGATGCTTTGTTGCTTGACACTCAGCATTATAAGGTACGGATCAAGGGTAAAGTGGAGCAATCCAGGGATAGGAGTAGTGCTCTCCCCTACACCTTGGTGTAGTAGCTATCGAAAAGGGGAGACTATGGTTGCCAACTATAAAAAGGAGAGAAACTGACAAAGTTAAATACCTTAGATATAAACTCAGATATATGAATAAATAGCTAAACATAGAAACAGACAATTTGAATTAAAAGTGGAGGGGTTTTTGTGGAAAATTTTATAAAAAATTGGTAGGGGGGTATACTTTTCTATGGATGATGTTGTATATAAGTCACAGTGTGTGTGTGTGTGTGTGTGTATATTAGTTGTTTTTTAGTTTGCCAACTGTAGTCAAAGATGACCCAAAGGCTCCCTTTTCAATAGCTACGATAGCGAGGTGAAGGGGAGAGTGCTATCCCTTTCACTGGATTACTCCACTTACTTTTGATCAGTACTTTATAAGGCTTAGTATTAAGTAAGGAGGCATCAAGTACCATTTTTAGAGTCTTTGGCATGATTTGACCTGGGATTGAATCCTGCTCCCCTGATCATTAGCAAACACTAATCATCATGCCAATGGGCCGGTTATATATATATATATATATATATATATATATATATATATATATATATATATACACAAATCACAAAGTCACATTGTGTTTTCTATGTTATATATGTTATATAAAAAGATAGTGTGTAGACAGAGCCAGCAATGCCAGATGACTATCAGTTTCCTGCCTATGCAACCATCAGATCATGAACCTCAATAACTGACACTTTATTTCTAAATATAGAAAACATTATATATATATATATATATATATATATATATATATATATATACATACATACGCACACACACACACATGTATTGAATGACTTAATAATACCAATTTTTTTACCTCAAAAACAAGAAGTCATTCATTACACCAGATGATAAGAACACTTTTTGTGTCTAAAAATTAGGGGGTCATTCATTACTTGAAGTTGTTCATTACTCAAGTATATGGTATATCTAATGCACAATGTATTTTATATACAAAGCAAATTGCAAAGCAGACAGATAATTTATGGCCCAATACACAGAGCACTGTAAGGATTGAGGCAGTTTTTACAGTTCTGCAAAACAATAGAAAACATTGAATTAGAGATTACCTGAATGAGAAAGATCAGATGAAGCAAGATACTGAAGCAGGTATCAGCTACCATTGTGCTGAATGGTAAAGGACGTGGACGGCCACGAGTAGTTTTGTACGCTTGGTCAGCAATGTCCTTGAAAAAACATAAAAGACACAATACTAATAAACAAGTTGTTGTAAGCAAACAAAAGGTTACTGAATGAAAAATGATCAAAATGGAGGTTGGAAATGAAATGGAAATCTTTATAACATTAAACAAATACAGGGTGGAACGATAAAATTGTCGCTCTAGAAAAGACGACATGATTCCATTTCCGTTTAATGAAAACTGGTTTTCTTTTTTGTTGCAGACTAGTTGGCCAGTTGTGTACAAATCCCAAGAGCAATAGGAGCCTTCTGTCATGTCTGAAAGTGACACAATGTTCAACGAGCGAGATCGGAGATGTGCCACTGTACAAATCATGCTCTCTACCGATCCAAGTTATGACAACAGAACCATTGCCAGCACCCTCAAAATGCAAATCTAGATTGCCACGAATAACAGGGATGTGCCCAGGGTGATGAAAACAAAGTTTCCAGCTACAGCTATGGTCTTTGGTGTGGTTTCAAGTGAGGGCCACATCATGCCACCTCACATCTTTGAAGTCGGCTTGAATGTCAACACCAAAGTGTACCTGGATGTGCTGAAGAGTGTGGTAATCCCCTGGTGCAATCAGGTGGCTGGTGGTAGACCTCAGGTGTGGCAGCAGGACTCGACACTGGCCCTCAAGTCCAAAGAGACCCAGGCTTGGCTTCAGAAGGAGTGTAATGACTTTGTACCCTTCTCTCACTAGCCCCCCTCCTCCCCTGACCTGAACCCGCTGGACTCCTTCGTTTGGTCATACGTCGAGAACATCACCAACATGACCTCCCACAACACCAAAGCCAGCCTGATCGCCGCCATCCGCCGAGTATTTCCCGAGCTCCCGCCGGCACTTATAAAAAAGGCATGCTCCCAGTTCCAGATTGAGGCGGTGATTGAGGCTGAAGACGGTTACATTGAATAGATGTCAGCTCTACTACATAATCAAGTTACCTGAATTGATTTTTTCAATAAAAGTTTTAAAATAAAGCTGTAGTGTTGTTTTCTTTAGGATGACAATTTTATCGTTCCACTCTGTACAATATTTGCTAACAGTGTGAAGAAGGTACCCACTGCTAGTGGTGACTGCTTAGTCAGTAAAAATATCCCACCTCACGATAGTGTCCAACATATTTATATTTATGAGGAATGGGACATATCCATTAGTGTTCACTGGTAGGGTATATAATACAAATCAACAAGATTGAGTTAATTAATATTCAACTATAGCTTTCTCATCACCCACATCCACACAAGATTTAAGAAGCTTTTTATCTGACTCCCTAACATGTGACAAAGTGTGGGATGGTCTTAAAAATTGATTAGTTCTGTCAGCATTCCTCTTTAGAAACACCTCAGGCACCAGACAATGAACCAAGCCCTTACCACGTTGAAGTGAGGACCAGATGCTGCAGCTAAGCAGTTAATTATTTTATGTGCCTTCTGACTTGAAAGACCGAGAAGCGATACACAAGATTTAAGAAAATGGTAATACAAGGCATATAAAAAAAAGGAAAAATTTCCAGACTGAAGCTCAACAAAATGTAGTCTACCAGAAAATTTTCCATTTTTAACTACCCCATTTCTTTTAAATTTGCCCTAAATTTTAGACACAGCTGACTGGGAACAACCAATATCTTTTACAACACTCCATTGGAGATTGCTTACTTGAATGAGCTTTATGATTCTTTTTATAGTTTCAATTGACAGTTCTTTTGTTGGAACTATGTTATCTTTGAATTAGTTATGTCCATTTGCTTGTTTAAGTCATCAAGAACTGTCTTAACTGAAGACTGATTTACATATCTAGGTTTCTGCTGGTATTTATTTGAGGGATGCAAATTACAAGATTATTCCATGGGTATCTCCTGCAGTGCAATGGTTAGCAAGCTAGATTAGCAAACCACTGTTGCTATGTTTGACTCTCACTGAGTACTCCATACTTCTGGCTTTGTGCCACAACTAATATATGCTTAGTAAATAACTACAAGATAATTTTTTTCCTCAACATTAGGTTATTCCATAATATTCTCCTTTGCATGGTTGGCAAAAGAATACCATTAATTTAAATAATTTAATCTAGTTTCTTTAAGAAATATTCCATTAATGTTCATCTATTACAGAAAAAAAAAATCTGCATCATATTTAATTTTAATTAATTTATTTAATTCTGCATGTTATTAACTTACTGCTAAATAAAAAACCCAAGTGAACAATCTTCAAGTGTGCTAATTCTATAATTTTTTACCAGCAGTAGTATGTTGTTAACCATTACACTAACTTGTATACAAGTAAGCAATAAAAAACAACCGTTCCGATTATTTTGTTTGGTAAGCCGCTAAGAGCCATTAGTGATCTTTATTTTCTAGTGCCTGGTTACAGTTATTGACTGTTCAGATTTAGTTGTACATACTGACAAATTTTCTCTTCCTCAGAGTTCAAAATTGACCAAATGAGGGTGGAGATAGGGGATGTGATGAGTTTTAAAGAAAAGATTTTGTGCTGTTTCACAAGTTTTTGTGCAAGCAGCCATTTGTAATATGATTTGCATGGATATGCATGGTAAAGAAAGACAATGAATTTCATCTATTTGTGTTGGTTAGAGGACATAAGAAACAAGTCACCTGGCATTATTTGCTACAAAATAAAAAGTCTCTCTGCATTATTCGCTACAAAATAACAAGTCTTAGTATTAGATTCCCTACAGGGAATAATTTGCCATTTATTTCATTTAATAATTTTAAATATTACATTTTTTCTTGGTATCTGATGAATTAAAAAGGCAAACTGATAGATAGCATTTCATATTAAGAAAAAAAGATACATGTCTTAATGTTTATATTGAAGTTGCTTATATGACAACTTATACTCTCCTATACACACACACACACATCAGCTCACTTGACGATCATAATAGTGAAACTTGGAGTCCTGAGTTTTTACCTTATCATACATTTTCCATAATTGATAATATATCGTGATTTTTATCAATATTTTTGTCTATTGAACCCACTAAAGATTCTACAACTTAGAGGTACTTACAGTTTTAACTCTTTCCTTTTTTCTCTCTCTCTTTCTCTAATTTGATTAAGATCCTTTCAAGTTTCCTGATAAGTTTCTTGGTTTTAGGTTGGAATTGGTAGACGAATTTACCAAAATTGTCCTGAGTGCTTTCGGACCTTTCATAGCGACAATGTTTTTCTGTATTTTTGAGGTCTTGGGGTTGTTACTATCCGGGATAAAGATAATTTCATCATCCTGATATAAATATATATATATGCAAATTTCATTAAACATAATAAACATTTTATGCCTACATATTTTCTTCTGGATCCGTTCGAATTCCCGTATTACTTTTATCGTATTCGGGGGGAATTGATTTAGGTATTGTCCATAGTTGTATGTATCCCTAGTACTTTCTGCCCGACTTTGGGCCATCATCAGGGGAGAATCTATTACAAAAGTGATGTAACTTTTGTTTTAGCAAATTACTACTGTGTAAGGACGTCTTTGTCGTTGAAGATTATGGCGTTTGCTTTTAAATGTAATTCTGTAAATAGTAAGTAATACGGGAATTCGAATGGATCCAGAAGAAAATATGTAGGCATAAAATGTCTATTATGTTTAATGAAATTTGCATTAACGAAGAAATGCTGCCTAAATATATATATATATATATATATATATATATATATATATATATATAGTCAAAATAAAGTTTAAAATGCTGAATGAAAATTAGATGAGGGAGGAGATGGAGATGGTGGGTAATACTGGAATAAATAAGAGTGGAGGGTAAATGATATTAATAATATTTACCTGAAACCAAAAGCAATTGACTATCTTACTGACAACAAATAATGGAAGAACCCAGAGAGTGTTGAAAGTCCACGAAAGAATTCGGCTGATCCACATCCAGACAGCCCCATCATAAATCGTTTCACCTACAAAAGAAAAAAAGCCTCTCGTAAATCAAATTATTTTTTTCAAATAAGGAAATGCCATAACTCAACCTAATGGTTTAGTCACTTTTAATGGCATATCAACCATTGCAGCTTATTTAATGCCAAAGCCATCCTTGTAGAAGAACAGTAGTGGTGCTATTTAACCATAACTAGGTTAGTCTGCAAGTGGTTGGTCATTGTTTGTGTTTTATGGCATGTCAACCTCTGTAGGTTATTTAACACCAAATCCATTTTTATACAAATAATCAGTTTCATTTCAAACAATTCAGTTTGGCATGAGTACACAGTTTAATTGTCAAAAACATTTCTATTTCAAGCTAATCAATTTAGTCAAACAATTCTAATTCAAACAATTCAGTTTAAGCATAAGTATAGTTTTTGTCCACACACAGTTAAATGTCAAAAACTGTTCTATTTCAAACAATTCAGTTTAGCGTAAGTACAGTTTCACTGTCAAAAACAGTTCTATTTCAAGTAATTCAGTTTATCATAAGTACGCATTTTAGTTCTATAAGACCAATAGATAGGAACCTATCAGGTACTACCACCCAGGGCTAGAGTTGACCAGGGAGTGATGGCAATGAAAGGGTACTCTGCATTCCCTAAAGCTCCAGCATTACTGGAACCTCACCATCAGATTGTTTAGTGTCATATCCAGGATAATCGTTGGGGGTGATCTTACCCCTCTGCAGAGGTGCAATCGATGTATTCTACAGCCCCAGCCGACTTGGCCACAGGACACTTATTTGGAGGGGGTGGGATGTCTTACCCCTCTACAGAGGTGCAGTTGGTATATTATATAGGGTCCCATCTATGGGTCAAATAGATCTGTTGAAAAATTATTCGTATTTGAATAAGCAAAAAAACAAAAACAAAAACAAAAAAAACAAAAAAAAACTTGAAAAATGTAAATAATGAACATGCAATATGCAATTTCCACATCTCTAAGCATAGAATAACCCTAGACAGGTTGCAAAGCCATTCAAATCAATCAACCAAACATTTATTTACTACCACAGACAAGCATGTGCAAAATTTTTCAAAGTTAAAACTGGCAAATGAGCATGGATCTTTGAAGAAAGTTATAATTATTTGATTACATCATACAAACAGCGATATTTGTCGGCCGTCCCACCATACGGACGAGTGTAGCACAAGGTCTTTTTTAAGGTGGGTCCGGGCACAGGGCTGTAGCCTAGATGCACCCAGCATTCTCAAAAATGCCTTCAGCCCTGTCGGCATTCCCCTAAAAAGGGGTGCTTTGGGCGCCAGGTGATAAACCTAACCCCTCTGAGGAGGGTTAAAGCCTGGGGGACGGCCCCTTGAGGCTTGAGGTATGTCCAGAGATGTGACACACCCGACCAGCTGCAGTGTGTCCCATCAACTGGATTCTGCTGATTAAAATCATACAAACAGCACCCTGCCCAGACATGGTCATCTTCTAAGAATGTAATAATGCAGGTAATCATATGAGAATTATAGTACCCTAGGAAGAGCATATGGAAGAAAGCCATGAGAGAAAGCTCCTTATGGGAACAGTGTAAGAACCAGAGCTGGGGTCAAACTTATGACCCTGGATGTGCAGATATAATCCCCATCAGTCTAAATACAAATCATGTATTAGCTTCTAAATATAGTCTCTTATAAAAATTTCCTTACCCAGATCGCAAAAGCAAAGATTGAAGAGAATAGGTTTCATTGGTATACTTGTTTAATGGCATATCAACTTATTATGGGTTATCTAATACTGACATTTGATTCATTTGCAAATGTTTGATTACAATCCTAACATTGTTTTCAATATTCCATTGTCATCCTTTTTTTAAAATTGCACTTTTTTTTTTTTTTTAACTATAACAATAATTTGTTTGCAGAGTTAAAGGGTATTAAGTATTGCTATCTAATACTAATGATTTATAAACAATTATATAGTTTAAAGTAAAAATTCCTATTTAATAATAATTTGTTAGCACAATAATATGATTTCAAGTATTCCTATATAACACTAATAATTTGCAAACAATTATTGTTTTAGGTGATGAATAATAATAAAAATATTAATAATCCTTAGTAAACAATTACAGCTTCAAGTAACCATACTTAATACAAATAATTTGCACACAATAATATGATATCAAGTATTCTTATTCAATAAAAAAAAATAAAAAAAATTAAAAAAAATCAGGCAAAAGTTTTTTAAAAAGTAGCCATATCTTATGTTCAGAGTGATTTCTTGGTTTTACTTTCAAGTTATTAGAAAGATTGAAAAGGACAGGATCTTTAAAAATCTTACTTGCCATGATGTACTTGAAGTCTGGCATATTGATAAAATTATCTGTGGACCAGTACAAATCAAATGAAGAGCATTTAGTAAACTTAATCAGAAGCAAAATTGCTATAAACATCTTCATTTTATCAAATATGATGTCCTTCAGTGTGGTAATGTATGACTGGACCCAGAATTAGTCTCTCTCTTTTTCTTTATCTAACTAGCATTATTTTTCATAAATAAACAAAAGAGTCGTTCTTCAGAAATATCGTCAGGTATCTCTTTGGGTCAGAACTTTCCTTGAAATCAGTCAGCCATGGATGATAGTAACAACAATATATTGAATGGTAACTATCACTAATGTCATCATCTATCACTTGACCATCAATATCAGCCAGAGTAAAACCCTCAAAATCATCTTCAGAATCAGTATCAAAGAATTTTTCAGAAAAAGCTTAGTTAAAAGCTTAAATAAAAACTTTTGTACTTTGTATTGTGATGAAAAATACAAATGGTGCTGGGAAATGGAAGTTTAACCTCATTCTGAACCAATAGTAGGCTGTTTACAGCGTAAAATATCGGAAACAAACATTACGAAGTATTTATTTCCAGCCTTCCTCTCAAAGAAATACAATGCACTTTGAGCTACAGGGGAGAGAACTCTTTCAGTGATATAATGAGCCTACATTAAAAGTTAATAATTATTTGTTTGCACACACTTATATGGTTCCATGTAACTTGCAACCAATTAAAGGGTTTAAAGTAACTATTCTTAACAAAAAAAAGTTGCATGCAACAATATGCTTTCAAGTATTCCTATCAAATACAAATAATTTTTAAACAGATCTATTTGAACTATAGATGGGACCCTAACAAACACTGGTTCAGAGTAGACTTATGAATAATGGCAATGAAGGGGTACGCCACAAACCTCAGAGCTCCAGAACCGGTATGATTTTTAATGGCATATAAACTTTTTTGGGTTACTTAACGCCAAAGTCATCTATGTAAAAGAACAGTAGTGACACTATCTAACCCATCATGGGTTAAATAATACCACTGACCGGCCCAGTGGGTAGAGACCTGGGTTCAATCCCAGGTCGTGTCATACCAAAGACTTTAAAAATAGTGCTTGATACCTCCTTGTTTAACACTCAGCAATATAAGGTATGTATTGAGGGTAAAGTGGAGCAATCCAGGGAAAGGAGTAGCATCCTCCCCAACACCTCGGTGTAGTAGCTATTGAAAAGGGAGCCTTCTGATCGCCCTCGACTACGGTCGCCAACTTACTACAATAAATTGAATAACCATGACCAGAATATAATTTATATACATATACATATATAAAAAATATATAATTCCTATACTTAAAAAAATAAAAATAATAATATGTACATCTAGTACTACTACTGTTCTTGGGAGGGAGGATAAGAGTATCAGTCTTTGGGAGGGTATCAGTCTTTGGGAGGGAGGATAAGAGTATCAGTCTTTGTGCGTAATTTAATGCCAAAGTCATCCATGTAGAACAGTAGAGGTACTATTTAACTCATAGCTGGAGGGTGAAAATAAGGGGGTCTATACCTTTTCCAAAAGGATTAATTAGAAAGTGAATGCAATAGCATGCTGAAGTTTGAACTCACTATGATGTTGCAATGGTTTGGTTTGGTTAGATTTCATGGCATATCAACCATTGTAGGTTATTTAATGCCAAATCTTCTTAATACATATATATTAAATATCTATGATTTGTAAACACATTTGCTTGATAACATTTTTAAACAAGCCTGAAATCATTTTTTTTGTGCACACAGTTAAATTGTTCCAAATATTGCTATGTATCACAAACAATTCAATTAAACATCAGTCATTTGTTTACATACAGTTAAATGGTTAAACAGTTCTATTTCTAACAATTTGATTTAACCTAAGCCATTTGTTTGCACTCAGTTGAAATGTTAAACAGTTCTATTTGACCCATAGGTGTTACCACTTTGGGCCAGAGAGTATTTGAGAGCAATGGCTGTTGGTTGGGTTTTATGGCAACTTAACACCAAATCCATTTTTATGAAAATGGTTCTATTTCAAACAATTCAGTTTAGCATAAGTACGCAGTTTAAATCTAAGTACATTTTAATTGTGAAAAACATTTCTATTTCAAGCTATTCAGTTTAGTCAAGCAGTTCTAATTCAGCTAATTCAGTTTAGTATAAGTACAGATTTTGTTTACACACTGTTAAATATCAAAACAGTTCTATATTAAACAATTCAGTTTAGTGTAAGTACAGTTTCAATGTCAAAAAACAGTTCCATTTCAAATAACTCAGTTTAGCATAAGTACGCAGTTTAAATGTAAGTACGGTTTAATTGTCAAAAACATTTCTATTTCAAGCAATTCAGTTTAGCATAAATATGCCATTAGTTATATTTAACCCATAGATAGGGCCCTATCAGGTGCTACCATTCTGGGCCAGAGTGGACCTGGGAGCAATGGCAATGAAGGGGCGTTCTGCATTCCCCAAAGCTCCAGCATCACTGGAACCTCACCATCAGATTGTATAGTGTCATATCCAGGACACTCACAGGGGGGGGGAGGTGTCTTACCCCTCTGCAGAGGGGCAGTCGGTGTATTCTACAGCCCCAGCCGACTGGGCAAGGGAGTAATGGCAATGAAGTGGCACTTCACATATCCCAGAGCTCCAGCATTACTGGAGCCTCACCATCAGATTGTTTAGGATCATATCTAGGACACTTGTTGGAGGGGGTGTCTTATGTCTCTGCAGAGATACAGTCAGTGTATTCTACAGCCCAACTGACAGGGCTACTATGCCATGGGGGCTCCACCTCCAGAACTGGAATCTTATTACTAGATGCAATTTAGTGACATACACAGAATAGGGGAATAGTTGAGCAACATCTAACATGACCAAGTTTTTGAGAAACACAAATTTGAATCCAGTATGGCAGTTGAATCAACAACACATGTGTTTTTATAACCTTAAGTTGTTCTAGTTACATTCTGTTTTTATAAATAGCATCCACAACCAAAACTAGAATTTTTTTTAGATGAGCTAAACATTATAAAAGATACTGAAAAAATAAAATAAGATGAAAAAAATAACAGCAATCCATCTCTTCTTAACCCCTTACCTCCAGTTATGAGTAAATAGTAGGGCAGACAAGGCTCAAGAAAATAAACAGTAGATTTGGGAATAGAAGCAATGAAGGGGCACTGTATACAACCCCAGAGATCCGGAACTAGTCTTATCACTAGATGCAATTTAATGTCATGCTCAGAACACATTCTGAACGGTAAAATTACATTAAAAATTTCTGAATATAAGTTGAATTTTGACAAATAAAAATAAAAAACAGAAAATGGTGAAAATATTCAAAATATTTGTGTAAAAGGAGGTAAAAAGTGAACTTACCAAAAATGAAGCGAATCATCTCCTGTACAATCGGTAATAAGACATAGTTGAAACCAACAATACTGGCCTGAAACAAAACAAGTATAAATTTAAAAATTATAAAAATATTTTTTCAGTAAGCTATATCCATATTATATTAAGAGGCATGGTCATCAATGGAAGAAATGGAATCAGTGACCAGAGTCCAAATTCTGGACAAGGTTGATTACATTTCCTTTTGTGCTAATGCCCTTGAGGAAAGCATGAACCCAACTGTTCCTCTTCCAGCTACAGGCAATTAGTAGGTCAGATCAGGTTCTTTAGCCTTGGTAAGTCTATAAACAACCAGTCTAGCAGAAGAAACTCAATTTAAACCAGCTGTACTCCACTTAAAGATTGACTGCATCACATGCAGCTCATGGTAGAGGGGATGGGTAAATACATCCATCCATATTATAATGATATGATTTTTATATACATATATATTACAAGATTCAGGAATTGCAAGCTAACTTTAACAATAGAGAGAGTGATATTGTGGAATGAACAAATCACTTTAAAAACATTTTTCTTAAATCAAGTGCTCAAATACTGGCCAGTAGAGCAGGATGATAACATAAGAAACAGTTATCTCACCTCCTCATGTCGGCTTCATTACAAAAAGTTTAATGTATTTAGAAAAAATACAATTGTCAAATGAAACACACAAGTAAACTGGATAAAGAACAAATAAATATGGAATATTCCTCACACAATGCAAAAAAAAATGGCAGTAAAGCAGAGGAGTAGAAGTACAGAAGAGAAGATGGAGAGAGAAAAAGAAGAAAGAAAAGCTTTTTATTATAGCAAAGTAATTAAAAAAAAAGAAAAAAAGAAAAGAAAATTATATATATATATATATATATATATATATATATATATATATATATATATATATATATATATATATATCAAGGGTAAGTGGAGAGATCCCGGGAAAGAAGTAGCACCCTCCTCTACACTTCAGTGTTGTTGCTATTGAAAAAGAAGCCTTCAGGTTGCCCTTGACTATGGTCTGCCAACTTATTCATATATATTATTATTTATATAATAATATATATTTTCTTTAAGAAAAAAACAAAACCGGTCACACCTCTTTACCAGGAAAATTTAAATGTTCACTGTTGAATGTTTTTTTTGTCCTAATGGAATTACTCCCAACTCCAGTTTAACTGGACCGAATAATACACACACACACAGACATATACACACACATATATATATATATGTGTGTGTGTATTATTCGGTCCAGTTAAACCGGAGTTGGGAGTAATTCCATTAGGACAAAAAAAACATTCAACAGTGAACATTTAAATTTTCCTGGTAAAGAGGTGTGACCGGTTTTGTTTTTTTCTTAAAGAAAATATATATTATTATATAAATAATAATATATATGAATAAGTTGGCAGACCATAGTCAAGGGCAACCTGAAGGCTTCTTTTTCAATAGCAACAACGCTGAAGTGTAGAGGAGGGTGCTACTTCTTTCCCGGGATCTCTCCACTTACCCTTGATCCATACCTAATGACGCAGAGTGTTAAGCAAGTATACTTTTTTTGAGTCTTTGGTATGAGTCAACCGAGGATTTAACCCAGGTTTCCTGGATCATTGGCAAACACTCTAACCATTACTCTAATGGGCTTATATATATATATATATATATATATATATATATATATATATATATGCGGGAACTACATAAGGATGCGGTCTGCTGTTGTGAACAAATCCTATTTTACTTTGATTTGATTTCATTATTTAATGGCATATAAACTGCTGTTGTTTATTCAATGATGAAGCCATCCCTGTAGAAAAATAGTAGTGGTACTATTTAACTTATAGCTGGGGGATTAAGGAGGTTCACACCTTTCCCAAGGATATTAATTGAAAAGTGACGATAATAGCATGGCTGGAGTTCAAACTCACTAACTACAATGACATAGTTTAGCCACTTACCTCCCACCATTTTGAAAAAAACATCCAAGTGAGACAAGCAAGACCTGCTGGGCACTGCTGGTGAAGTAGGGACAAACTCAATAAACGACATATGGCTAACCAGCAGAACCTTACATTTATCAGTTCTATGCAAATACTGGATGCTGTCTAGAGGACTTACCAAGAGCGATGGCCAATAGGAACTGGTGGTGAGAGAGAATCAAAGAAATTTGTGCTGCCTGCTTGCCTTGATGATGATTATATATATACATTATTACCTATAAATAAGTATAACCCAAACAATTTTTTTAGAATAAAAAGTTAACATTTTTCTCAACTACAAATAACACGGTTTTATTATTGCAATTCCCACCTCCCCCATTTTTATTACTATTACATCAAGAACTGTTACATTAAAGGCTGTTTTGAAAAGTTGTCACTTGATCCCAGTGATGAAAGAATTAACAAACATGTTACTGTTTCATTCTCACTTTATTAACAGTGTTAATAACTCGGGTCAGCCAGCTCTGAGTTTCCAAACTGTCTTTTATAGAGAAGAGGAAACTCTGCATCTGGTAAAGAAAAATATCAAAGCATCTAGAAGAGGTTCTAACACACTGAACCCAAAAAACACCTGTCCACTCTACAGTACAGCAGAAATCTAACTCATAAAACTCAAAATGCAAAGTTTCTCATCACTAATTTCACCCCCCCCCCCACCTGTTCACCAAATCTCTGCTTTGGGAAGTGATGGTGCAAGTGAGACTAATACATACTAGAAGTTAGGCTCAGAACAAGTACTGGTCATTTATGGCTTGCTTATAGAGTTTAATGGCATATCAACACTTGTGGATTATTTAATGCCAAATCCTGTTAATGCATACATTCATTATATATGATCTGTAAGCAAATAGTTTGTAGGTAACTATTTTTAAAGTAGTTAGAGCTCATTTATTAAGGAACCGGCCCATTGGCTTAGTGGTAAAGTGTTCGCCAATGGCCCGGGAGACCGAGGTTCAATCTCAGGTTGAGGCATACCATACTAAAAGTGGTACTTGATACCTCCTTGCTTAACACTCAGCATTATAAAGTACATTTCAAGGGTAAAGTGGAGTAATCTGGGGAAAGGAGTAGCACCCTCCCCTGCATCTCAGTGCAGTAGCAATTGATAAGGGAGTTTCCTTGACTACAGTCTCCAACTTTATTTATTTGCTCACAGTAAAATGGTTTCAAGTACTGCTATTTAACAATATAAAAAAATCTACTTAATATTAATCATTTGTTTGCAAACAGCAATACTTGAAATCATTTAATCTATGTCAGCTACTGCCTTCTAACACCTTTAAGATAAAATTGGGTACTTGTTTACTGCAAGAACAATGTGAAGAATATACTTGGGACAATCATATGACAGCTAGAGCTTGACATGACATGACCAGCTGAATGATTGAATCGGGCCTCTCCAGCCACCCATCTAGCCCAGTAAAGACCAAAGTGGAGTGTTGCAAGTCATGTGACTACTTTGGCAGTCAGGTCACAGAGTGCTCAACCACCAGGATCCTGTCCTAAAGCATTATGTTTACCACCCACAGTCAACAATTGGTCTCAGAGGTGGGATGGGGTAGTTCTTACCACACTGCAGAGGTGCAGTCAGTATATTCTACAGTCCCAGCTGATAGGACAGAGGCATCTAAGTAAACTTTTCACAAAGGGATACCTCAACTTAACACATAAGATCCAGAAGATATTTTTTTACCATTTTTTGGAAAAGGATTAAATGTTTGTGACTTATAGGATTTTTCCAATTGTCCTATCATCCTGATAACAGTAGGTACTGCACACTGAGAATAACTACTCTAAAAAGAAATAAGACTCTTTTAACTTTCCATCCCTAACACTTTCATCTTACTCTTGTTTGCTCTGCTGGCAAGGCTTCAAATATCCTGAAAGGTAAGGTCCCCTCTGAAAAAGGCATGATCTGGAAATGACACTAAACTGCATTAGGCAGTGAAGCTCTAGTTCTGGAGCCCTGTGGAGTGATATTGCTCCCAGGTCCACTAACTTGGAGTAGTATTATCCTATCTATGGATCAAATAGATGTTTGAAAATTATTAGTATTATATAGGAATACTTGAAACCATATAATCATATAGGAATACTTGAAACCATATAATTATCAGTATTATATAGGAATGTTTAAACCATATAACTGCAAACAAATTATCATTATTAGTATTATTTAATAGAAATAGTTATTTCTTATTATATAATTGTGTATAAATTATACATACTAAGAATAGTTACTTAAAGCTCTAATTGTTTACCAATGATTATTAGAGTTAAATAGAAATAGTAATTTAAAACTGTATACCTGGTTGCAAAAGAAAACTGACTTAGGTTTTGAATAACCCATCAAATGTTGACATATCAACCAACCATCCATTTTTGTAGTCATAGCAACACCAGCCTCATTATTTAAATGACATTTGAGTGATAAAAACCAGTTTGATCAACTACAAAACTTGTTTCATTCTCTGTACATTTTAAAGCAGTCATTGTCTTTATTTGCCTCTGCTGGGTCCATAACTTTCAAATTCATAAAACCTGCTACTGGGTCACTGATATTACCAAAGCCACATTTGTTTATATTGACTACAAATACTAATCTTAAATGCAGGAGTATTATTGTATTTGATAGCGTATAAGATCCACCCTTTCAGCATACAGGCAAAAATAAATAAACCAATTAAAAAAGTGTAGCTTTAAAAATATCATCTGGATCATTTTGTCAAGGCAACCATCAATCTTGCAAGATTATGGATCTGTGCCTGGGAAAGGTTATATGGAAGATTGGCAGTTGCCCATGCAGCAGATCTCTCTTCTTCACAACTGATGTAGTCCAAGGAAAGGAAAAGGTGCTATACAGCTTTGGTTTGGTTTCTTTTGTTTTAATGGCATATCAACCTTTGTAGGTTATTTAATGCCAAAGCTATTTTCCTAGAAGAACAGTTGTCGTACTATTTAACCCATAGCTGGGAGGATAAGGGGGTTTATACCTTTCCCAAGGGTATTTGTCCGAAAGTGAACGTAATAGTGCGACTGGAGCTCGAACTCACTTATTATGATTCCGCAGTCCATCGCTTCAACCATTACACCACGAGGACACCCTCTATACAGCTTTGTATCAGTATTGCCTCAGGAGCAATTAAAGAGTACCTAGTTTTTCTTTTTTCAAGACTGGTTGCTTTAGCAAGGCTACAGAGCCCAGTCTGTCTTACTATCTTACCCACAGCTGGTAGGTAGAATAGATTGATATATGCCATCCTCAGAGATTAGCTGGAGAAAAACACAAACAGCTTCATCCAGAATTTGAACTTGGCTTTCTTAGTCTATTCCCTTCAATGATATTCATTATACCACCCTCACTTTCTATGAAGATGAGAATTTTTCTTAAACTAATGGAGATGCAGATAGTGTAATAGTTACTGGAAAATGGAATCGGCTAGTTGACTTCAGATTCCATTTGTGGCTGTTTGCATTCACTTTATAATAATGGCTAAATATGAATTCATATCTTCTTCAAGCAAAAAGAGGTAAAATAATAGGGTAGAGGCAATCTATCCAAGACAATGGTCATCAGATATAAAGTCCAAATATCACTCAGTGTAAAAAAATCCTTTAACGTAATTGAAAGAATATTGTCACGTGATAGCTCACGGAGACGAAGAGGTAAGAATGATACTATCCCCCCGTTGAACTAACATTATCTAGCAGTCAAAAAGTGACCGTTAGGAAGGAATGTGGGTCACACAGGAGACCAGATGTTCGCACTTAAGTGACCTCAGGTCGCCGGACATCGGAAAGGGAAAGAGAGAGAAGCCAAATGATTGGCTGGGACCCCAAAACGGAAGTGGGATTCCCTTCCCCTCAGCGGAAGTAAATAGGAAAAAAAGTTGTTTTTGAGCAAGGCTCGTGGCAATCGGACCATAGCCATTTTTACTCCAGGCTAAAGACAAAAGATTAGCTGAGACACGAAGGACCCCAAATCCTTCAAGCCAGTATTAAAAACAGTACAAAGTCTATTAGCCCGTGAAAGAAGAAAATTCTCCAGTGGAACCCCGTCAAAAAAATAAGATAAGTAACTTTGGGACATTTTTCCTTTACACCCAAATTTTGTTTACCACTCTCTCTCTCTCAATTTGAAAAAGGATAAAAGCCAAGAAAAGACATTCATATTCATGGACTATCCAATTATATGTTTTGACACTTTGAACGTATATATATATATAACCGTAGTAAAGAACCTATGTATTTTCATTTTTACCATGTGGTCTATGTTGTTATTCCATGCTTTTCTTTCAGCTTCTATTCGCCTTATATTATCTCGCTTAGAATTGTCCTATTAATTCCTAAAGTATCACACGGGAAACCGGAGTTGCCGACTACAACAATATTAATATTATTACGACTAAGACCTATAGGCCCGTATTCTTCTATTATCTAAGGGAAAGAAGTTTAGCGGCCTGGTGGGTGTGTGATAGTGTGAAATTTGGAACCCCTTTGCCAGCGGCGGTCAGTCTGGCCCTAAATTATTCCCTCATGTAACATGCCAGTTCTTATATGCCTGAGAGAAGAACTTTGAACAGGACTTATTTCTGTAGGGGATCAAGTGCCAACCTGCCCCGTCTTCACACGTGCGAAAATAAAGTCCCGTTTTGGGATTTTAGTCAATTTGCCGTCACAATATATAAATTTCTTATTTTTTATACCATTTTATATAAGAATAACAGATTAAAGTAAAACAATTTGGTTTTGTTTCATGGTACATTAACCTGTATGGGTTACTTAATGCCAAAGCCATTCTTGTAGAAGAACCGTAGCGACACTATTTAACCTCATGGCTTGGCAAGGATAAGAAGGTTCATAACTTTTCCAAGGGTATTAATACAAAAGTAAATATAATAGAGAAACTGAAGTTTGGTCTTGCTTACAACAATGTCAGAGTCCAGTATATCAGCCATCATACCACAGCGACTCCATATAAAAATCCTTTAGAATCTCTAGAAGAATTTCATCTTCTGCCAATCAAATGACAAAACAAAGTCAAGGTATCTGTCAGGCTAATGTTTATCAACATACTATAGATTGATTTTAAAGGCATGTTAACTCGTCTAAGCTTATTTTATGCATAGGTTATGAAATCTCATTCATTGTACATTCATATTTACTTTTTTAGTGTAGTAGTTTCCTAAGAGGTTTTACTTGTGCATAGTCCTATCAAAATGAATAATTTATTACAAATCTATTTGACCCTATAGATGGAACCCTAACAGAGCGGACCTGTGAGTAATGGCAATGAAGGAATACTTCACATTCGCTTGATCTCCAGAATTGGAGACTCACTATCAGATGCAGTTTAGTGACATACCCAGGACACTCTTTTCAGGTAGGGGATTTTACCTCTCTGCAGGTAATACAGTCCACACATTAATAGATTACCAGTACTCGCAGCTAGCCTAACTCTATAATACTTGAATATTAAAAGTAAATAAAGAGAGTTTTTATGTAAAATTGAGGTATCTGAAAGGCTAATGTTTATCCAGATGCTATTGACTACCAGTACTTGTATGTGTTATATGGAATGGGATTTATATTCCATAAAATATAGTGAGAAGTGAAAGCCATTAAATATTGAAAGAAGTCAAATGATAAATATTTACTTACCAAAAACACTCCACCATTCCAAAAACAACAGGAAAGAATATTTTTCATCAAAGAAGGTTCACTAAAAACAATACAAAAAAAATTCAGAATTGGGTGAGATCAAAAGAAAACAAGTCATAAAGGTCATTTATTTATCAGATATTATCCTACCTCCACCCAATAATTCTAGGATGAGTGAAAGGTCTTGCAATATCTCAGTAGTACATGTTAGTTTGTGGCACATATATCATGATTAAAATAATACTTTTAAAAGAGAAATAAGTTCTTTGAAAAAAAAAAAAAAAAAAGGAAATTTTTGTTTGTTTATTACTCTCTTTTTTCCCTTTTTCTATACAATTCTTATTACAGTATCCAGATTCTTTTTATTTTTCTCTCTGTTCCTTTCAATAGGCCTTGGCTTTTCATGATGTTATACAGTTATACATATAATTTTTTTTTTTTTTATATAAAACTGAAAATTTTGGTTATTTATGAAAAAAAAAAAAAAAAAAAAAAGTATTAGACCAAAGTTTCAAAAACAAGCAGAAAATAGGTTTGGTTTGGTTGTTTTTTTATTTAATGGCATATCAACCTTCATGGGTTATTTAATGCCAAAGTCACCCTTCTAGAAGAATAGCAGCGGTACTATATAGCCCATAGCTAGGAGGATAAGGGGGTTCATGACTTTCCCAAGGGTACTTGTCTGAAAGTGAACACAACAGCATGACTAGAGTTCAAACACGCTTACTATGATTTTGCAGTCCATTGATTTAAAAGAAAATAGGTGTTTTTATGATGCTGCTAACAACTATAGGTGATAAAGTAGTAAATAAAAAAGAAAAAAATCATTCAAATTCTTGAACAGTTTAAAATTGTTTTGGGACAGTTAAAGTCATTTTTCGGAAAAGTTCCGGGACAGCAGTGAAAAAAGTTAGTTTTGAGCCCTACATGGAAAGTACTCACTGTGGTTGGTAGTGTATGATTTGAAAGCCACACAGATGAACATACAATGTACTCTAGTTTGGGAATTTATGCTTTACTAATTTGAACTGGGCCATGGAAGCAACCAAAAACATTTTTTGTGTGAAAGGTGATGGTGCAGTTGATCACATTTCAGTAACCTGATGGTTCAAGAAATTTCGCTCAGGTTGTAAGAACCTCAACAATCAGGTAAGGTCAGGTAGGCCTAAAAAACCATGGATTCCAAGGTCATGCTCCAAGCAACAAACATGGGGAGTATAAGGCAAATTCAGCATCTCATAGTCTAGTGTGGTTTGTCACTTTTACAACCTCAGCTGCTGAATAGTGTTTCATCTAATTAAAATATTGAAAAACTTATGACTCACCCTACCCATAATATTTGCAACATGTAATGTATGAAAATGATGTGCAAATGTACCAACAATTATGAGACAGAGGTTGTATAATAATGTAAAATCTGTAGATGTCAAAATAATACCCTTTGTTAAATGAGAGCTTTAAAAAAAATTACAATAGGTTAAGTATTTTTTAGATGAATGAATGCAGTAGTTATTAAAAAATTGAAAGAGGAAGTGAAATTCTAGTAGCCAAATCCATAAAGACAGACATGACTGCAAGCAGATTTTTCTTTTTGTTTTTGCCAGTTGTTAAAAATGAAAAACTAGTTCAATTTGTGGGCTAATCTACAATTATCCTATTAGGAAGATGTCAAAATTAAATATCAGCATGATGATGAATTTCTGTCAGAGGAGATTTGATGGTATAGTATTGGCTTCATGTTGTCTAGTCATGATGACAAAAAAGTAAATAGAGTGGTGAAAGAGTATAAAGGAAGAGAGAGAGAGAGAAGGAAGAAAGGAAGTGACAGAGAGAAGAGAGAGAAGAAAAAAGGAGAGAGAGAACAAAGTGATAGAGAGAGTGGAGAGCAAGAACGAAAGAAGAGATAGAGAGTGGGGATATTGAGAGAAAACAAAAGAGACAGAGAGAGCAGAGAGAGAGAGAGAAAACAAAGGAAGAGAAAGAGTGGAGAGAGTGAGAAGAAAGAGACAGTAGAGAGAGAGAGAGAGTAAAGAAAAGAAGAAACAGAGTGAAGAGAGAGAGAGAACAAAGGAAGAGACAGAGTGGAGTGAGTGAAGAAAGAGAGAGACAGAGTGGAGTGAGTGAAGAAAGAGCGAGACAGAGTGGAGTGAGTGAAGAAAGAGCGAGACAGAGTGGAGTGAGTGAAGAAAGAGCGAGACAGAGTGGAGTGAGTGAAGAAAGAGCGAGACAGAGTGGAGTGAGTGAAGAAAGAGAGAGACAGAGTGGAGTGAGTGAAGAAAGAGAGAGACAGAGTGGAGTGAGTGAAGAAAGAGAGAGACAGAGTGGAGTGAGTGAAGAAAGAGAGAGACAGAGTGGAGTGAGTGAAGAAAGAGAGAGACAGAGTGGAGTGAGTGAAGAAAGAGAGAGACAGAGTGGAGTGAGTGAAGAAAGAGAGAGACAGAGTGGAGTGAGTGAATAAAGAGAGAGACAGAGTGGAGTGAGTGAAGACAGAGAGAGACGGAGTGGAGTGAGTGAAGAAAGGAGGAGACAGAGTGGAGTGAGGGAAGAAAGGAAGAGACAGAATGGAGTGAGTGAAGAAAGGAAGAGACAGAATGGAGTGAGTGAAGAAAGGAAGAGACAGAATGGAGTGAGTGAAGAAAGGAGGAGACAGAATGGAGTGAGTGAAGAAAGGAGGAGACAGAATGGAGTGAGGGAAGAAAGGAGGAGACAGAATGGAGTGAGGGAAGAAAGGAAGAGACAGAGTGGAGTGAGTGAAGAAAGAGAGTGACAGAGTGGAGTGAGTGAAGAAAGAGAGAGACAGAGTGGAGTGAGTGAAGAAAGAGAGAGACAGAGTGGAGTGAGTGAAGAAAGAGAGAGACAGAGTGGAGTGAGTGAAGAAAGAGAGAGACAGAGTGGAGTGAGTGAAGAAAGAGAGAGACAGAGTGGAGTGAGTGAAGAAAGAGAGAGACAGAGTGGAGTGAGTGAAGAAAGAGAGAGACAGAGTGGAGTGAGTGAAGAAAAAGAGAGACAGAGTGGAGTGAGTGAAGAAAGAGAGAGACAGAGTGGTGTGAGTGAAGAAAGGAGGAGACTGAATGGAGTGAGTGAAGAAAGGAGGAGACTGAATGGAGTGAGTGAAGAAAGGAGGAGACTGAATGGAGTGAGTGAAGAAAGGAGGAGACAGAATGGAGTGAGTGAAGAAAGGAAGAGACAGAATGGAGTGAGTGAAGAAAGGAAGAGACAGAATGGAGTGAGTGAAGAAAGGAAGAGACAGAATGGAGTGAGTGAAGAAAGAGAGAGACAGAATGGAGTGAGTGAAGAAAGAGAGAGAGTGGAGTGAGTGAAGAAAGAGAGAGACAGAGTGGAGTGAGTGAAGAAAGAGAGAGACAGAGTGGAGTGAGTGAAGAAAGAGAGAGACAGAGTTGAGTGAGTGAAGAAAGAGAGAGACAGAGTGGAGTGAGTGAATAAAGAGAGAGACAGAGTAGAGTGAGTGAAGACAGAGAGAGACGGAGTGGAGTGAGTGAAGACAGAGAGAGACGGAGTGGAGTGAGTGAAGAAAGAGAGAGACAGAGTGGAGTGAGTGAAGAAAGAGAGAGACAGAGTGGAGTGAGTGAAGAAAGAGAGACAGAGTGGAGTGAGTGAAGAAAGAGAGAGACAGAGTGGAGTGAGTGAAGAAAGAGAGAGACAGAGTGGAGTGAGTGAAGAAAGAGAGAGACAGAGTGGAGTGAGTGAAGAAAGAGAGAGACAGAGTGGAGTGAGTGAAGAAAGAGAGAGACAGAGTGGAGTGAGTGAAGAAAGAGAGAGACAGAGTGGAGTGAGTGAAGAAAGAGAGAGACAGAGTGGAGTGAGTGAAGAAAGAGAGAGACAGAGTGGAGTGAGTGAAGAAAGAGAGAGACAGAGTGGAGTGAGTGAAGAAAGAGAGAGACAGAGTGGAGTGAGTGAAGAAAGAGAGAGACAGAGTGGAGTGAGTGAAGAAAGAGAGAGACAGAGTGGAGTGAGTGAAGAAAGAGAGATACAGAGTGGAGTGAGTGAAGAAAGAGAGAGACAGAGTGGAGTGAGTGAAGAAAGAGAGAGACAGAGTGGAGTGAGTGAAGAAAGAGAGAGACAGAGTGGAGTGAGTGAAGAAAGGAGGAGACAGAGTGGAGTGAGTGAAGAAAGGAGGAGACAGAATGGAGTGAGTGAAGAAAGAGAGAGACAGAGTGGAGTGAGTGAAGAAAGGAAGAGACAGAGTGGAGTGAGTGAAGAAAGGAAGAGAAAAGAAAGAAAAGGAAGATTATATGGAGAAAGAGAAGAATGAAAGAATAGGTGGAGAAAGAAAGAAAAAAAAGAGAGTGGGGGAAAGTAAGAAAGAAAAGAGAGAGGAGAAAGCAAAGAAAAAAAAAAGTAAATATGGAAGTAAAGAATAAAAGAAGAAAGGGAAAAAAAGTGAGAATAGAAGAAAACAAAAAATTTCAAAGAATGTATTCATGATTGAATAATGTCCTAAGTCCATAAACTAAATAACAACATTTTTTTCTAAAAACACACATAATAAAAACATTTATGACATCAATACATACCCCTTAATTTGAATTTTTAATACTGAATTCATAATTTTTGTCAATAAACATAGAAAATAAAATGTCAAAATTTAAAACGGTTTTGGTTTGGTTTGGTTTGGTTTTATGGCATATCAAACATTGTTGGTTATCTAATGCCAAATCCATTTTTACACATAGAAACAGTTCTATTTCAAACAATTCAGCTAAGCATAACTAGTTTTTTTTTGTTTACACACAGGTAAATGTAAAAACAGTTCTTTTTCAAACAATTCAGTACAGTTTAAATGTCAAGCAATTCTATTTGACCCATAGACAGGACCCTATCAGGTGTGACCACTTCGGGCCAGAGTGGACCTGGGAGCAATGGCAATAAAGGTTTGATTTGATTTCTTTGTTTAATGGCATTCCAATCTTCAGAGATTATCTATTGCCAAAACTATCTGAGGAGTCCCCATGGAGTAATGGCTAAAGTGTGGCTTCAAAGTGAGTGAGTTGGAACTCCAGTCACACTATTACATTCACTTTCAGAGTAATACTCCTAACGAAAGGTATGAACCCCTTTATCACCCCAGTTATAGGTTAAATAGTATCAGTGATGTTCTACAAAGATGGCTTTGGCATTAAATAACCCACAAAGGTTGATATAATCAAAGACACCAAAAGCCATACTTGAAGAAGAACAGCAGTGATACTACTTAACCTATAGCTGGAGGGGTGAGGGATAAGGGGGTTCAAGCCTTTCCTAGAGGTATTAGTCTGAAATGGAATGTAATAGTGTGATCAGAGTTTGAACTGTCTTATTACTATGTTGCAGTCGAGCATATTAGCCACTATACCATGAGGATTCCCCCAGTTTGAGAGAAGATGGCAGACCACATCTCACGGGATGGTGGGGAAACAAGCAGCAGAGCTGTTGTTTTGTAGCATTTTATAAGACTCAGATCATCAGATTTATTCATGAAATTATAAACAAATTCTTCTATTTTCATAACCAGATATCACTTTTCCATTACCAAACTTTAATTATCAAGGTTATATGAGATAGCAATAGCAATACACAAATTTTTACAGCAGAAATAGTATGTAACAGTATTTATGTCTTCTGTATAGGTTTATGAATTAAAAAAAGAAGAAAAAAAAAAAAGACCATCCAAGCCATCTTCCATCTCCTTTGTAAACCGTATTAATATATTTCTCCTAGGGACTGCAGGCCAGATAGTTTCAGGTTGTGGGCACAAGGTTGCCAGCCCAATTTCAAAAATGCTTTTGTAGAAAAAAGCTTTTATTTTAAGCTATTTACACCTAGGAAAATAAAAATAAATAACTTACTTGCTTTTCTTCTTCTTTTTTTCTTTTTGCTTTAATGATGACTCTGTACAAATCTTGTAAAATTTGACGGTTCCACGGAGTGAATCACAAATTCCTTTAAAGGTGCCGCCACAAATCACTTGCAGAGAATTGGGAGACATCTTTTACAATGACAATTGGTTGAAGATTTTACAGTAAGCAGCATTACCAACCCCAAAAAACCTAAAAAAATAAATTCAGAAAACTCATTGAAGAGCAGGTAGGCATTTTTGTTGATTGATTGATTGATTGATTGATTCAAACAGCATGTCAAATCACCTAGAGGTTAGGGAATCTCATACATTGAACATTTATAGTTACATTTTTTGTATAGTTGTTTCTTAAGAGTATTTTTTTGCACACAGTTAAATGCTATCAAGTATTCCTATCTAATACTAATAATTTGCACACAGTTGTATGGTTTACAGTAACTATTCCTATTTGATAATCATTTATTGAGAAGTTATAAGTATTCCTATCTAACACCAATAATTTGCAAGCAATTACAAGGTTCAAGTAACTAATAATAATCCTTAATGAACAACAGCTTCAAGTAACAATTCTTAATCCAAATAATTTGCATATGCTTTCAAGTATTCCTATCAAATAAAAATAATTTGTAAATGGATCTATTTGAACCATAGGTGGGATCATAACAAGTACTACCACTCAAGGTGAGAGTAGAGCTGGTAGTAATGGCAATGGAAAGTGTGACTCCATTTCCTAGAACTCCAGAAGGATAACCTGCCTTTGTAGAATGATGGTCTTATACCTCTGCAAAGGATGCAGTCAGTATATTCTTAGCCTTGCTGACAGGGCTTCAAAATCAGTTCAGACATTCTAAAAAGTTAAGACTCATACAAAGAGTATGATGTAATGGATAATGACCAAGTTTCACAGACCAATTACTAGATGCCATATCATTGTGACCTTGTGCTAATCTTAAGCCGTGCTTAGTTTTTTTTAGGTGTCATGGTGTAAGGGCTTGTAAGCTAGTTTCAAAGACTAATAAGTTAGGCAACCCAATTCTAACAGGTGCTCCATACTTATAGCCTTGTGCCACAAGCTAAAGATCCTCACAAGGTGCTCCATACTAGTGTTAAATTTAAGCTATTTTAGAACACTTCAAAATGGCGTAATGGTGAACAAGCTAGTTTCACAAATCCATTGCTACTGAATAGCGAGTTCAATCTTCACAGGGTGACTCATACTTGCAGCCTTTTGTTAAATCTGAGCTATGTGTATTTTTTACGAACTAAGCAAAGCTTAGTAAATAAAAATGTGACTCACACAAAAAATTGTAAATAAACTGTATTGTAGTTTTGATTATACAGACCAAAAAAAAACAAAAACAAAAAAGAAACCACAAATATTTTGGCAAGTGTCCAAGATTTATATTAAAATCTAGATGACTTACCCATGTCATCAGATGACAGCAATATTAAAGTAATTTTGAAACATTTGAGATTTGTTATTGTATAATGTTGGTAAGCAACCAAAAACATTAGTTGTGCAAAAAGTGAAGACACAATTAATCCCAGAAAGGTAATCAGATGGTTCAAGAAATCTTGTTCAGATTGCAAGAATATCAACAATTAGGCAAGTTTTGGTAAGCCTAGAACCATGGATTCTGAGGCTGTGTGTGCTCCAAGCTATAAAGGCAAATCTTGTAGGCTCAGCATCTCAAAGTCCAGTGTCATTTAGTCCCCTTCACAACCTCTGCAAAAGGTGCTGAATTATGCTTCACATAACAAAAATACTGCAAAATTTTTGCCTCATACAAATAATTAAAAAAAACAAAAATAGTTAATTTTTATCAGGGGTCTGGTTTGAAAATAGCAATTAGTTGCAATAAGAATTTCCTTCTAGGGCTCAGCAGTTGGCTACTGGAGACAGAGAAAGAGGGTCACTAGGCCAAGCTGGGGTCCTCTAGAAGTTAAAGGAAAGTTGCAGCAAGACAGAGTTAAATAGAGAACTGACCAGCATCCAAGTTTTGTCTGTTGTATTGTTATAGAGTTAGGGTCTAATAGAATTAGACAGAAAAGGTAAATGTCAAACACACCATGCCCTAGGATTGTTTCAAAGAGAAATTACAATCAAGATGACAAAATGAGAACATTGTCAGATTTGTTTTGTTTCTTTTTTCCTTAGTAGACCTGACCCATGGTTTCAATCAAAACCAGTGGCTGATGGCTTAAACAGAAACAAAATACAGGATGGGGAGAGGTTGATTAGCCAGCAAGATTGATGGGCTGCAGATTGGTACTGCTATACTCATGAACTTTAACAGAACACACACACACACACACACACACACACACACACACACACACACACATATATATAAAAAGGGTAACCTGAAGGCTCCCTTTTCAATAGCTACTACACTAAGGTGTACGAGAGGGCACTACTTCTTTCCTTAGATTGTTCCACTTACTCTTGATATGTACTTTATAATGCCAAGTGTTAAGCAAGGAGACATCAAGTACATTTTTTGAGCCTTTGGTATGATGAAACCTGGGATTGAACCCCAGACTCCCAAACCATTGGCAAACACTAACTATTATACCGGTGAGCTGGTCAAATACACATAAACATTATATATATATATATATATGAGAGAGAGAGAGCACAAACAATTTTAGATTAATGTAATTCCTTTTTCAAATATTGAAACATTTTTTAAATATAAAAGTTAGTTTAGTGGCATTGAATAAATATTTAGAATTCATTTCAGAAACATTTTTTTTAATCAAGTAACATTATGAATGTAACCAGAACAAAATTATCTGTAAGTTTCAGCTCATAGTTGATGGCCTAACCTTTCTGGTCAATAACTAAGTAAATACTTTCTATAGTTAGTAACCAATCTCCTACAGATTTATTTTGGCATATTGTACACTCTTTTTCAAAGCAAACCACATTCAATTTACTAAAATTGAAGGTTGCCATAAGTTTTTGCCACAAATTTTCTATTGGACTCTTGCTCAGATAAGATGTTGATTTTGTCTTTGAGGAAATTTTCCACCAGTCCGTTTAGAATTATCATCATATTGGTAAGAAAAACACCATCTTCAAAAGATACAAGGCAAATACAAGGTGCCCATAGTATAATGGTTATCCTATTTACCAACCCCTCCGCTTGGGCAGGATATGACACAAGGTCAATTTTTAAGCAGAGTTTAACAGGTTTGAATTCAGAGTTTTCCTTCTAGACTAGTTGCCTCACCCAGGCTGAAGAACCCAGTCTGTCCTACCATTTACCCATAGCTGGAGGGAGAATAATTGGATTCATACCTTTCCCAAAGTGAAATGCAATCATTCTCATCCAGGATATGCAATCATTCTCATCCAGGATATGAACTCGAGTTGCCGTGTCCATTTCCTATGACGATAACCATTACACCATAATGGTTATCGTCATTAGAAATGGACCAAAAAACAAGAGTTTAAATCCTGGATGAAGCTGCATTTCACATAATGTGCTAATACACTTGGGAAAGGTATGAATCTAACTATTCTCAACTCCCAGCTATGGCTAAATAGTAGGGTAGACTAGGTTCTTGAACCTTGATATAGCAACATGTCGAAGAGAAAGAAAACTCAGAATTCAAACCAGTTATACTTTACTTGTATCAGACCATTGGCCAAATGAGTAGAGTGTTCACTGATGAACCAGAAGACTGGGGTTCAATCCCTGGTCGAGTCATACCAAAGACTTTAAAAAATGGTACTTGATACCACCTTGTTTAACACTCAGCATTATAAGGTAAAGATCAAGGGTAAAGTGGAGCAATCCAGGGAATGGAGAAGTGCTCTCCCCTACACCTCGGTGTGGAAGCTATTGAAAAGGGAGCCTTTGGGTCACTCTTGACTAAGGTCGCCAACTTTATTTTACCACTTATACTTTACTAAAAAATTGACGTGTAGCATCCTGTTAGTAGTGAGGACAGGGGAGTTGTTTAAATACAATCAGTTAAAATGTTTCAGACTTTTAATATTAACCCAACCCTTATAACAGTAGAGAATATATCCACTCTTATCAGGGTAGGATAAATACAGTGTAATCCGAATATAAGAGAGTTGTTGGAACCGTAGAATAAGTCTCTTATATCAGAGTTTCTCTTATATCTGGGTTTGGTCTATTTTGTTTAGGCAACACAGGCTCTAATTTGGGACCAGAGAAAATCTCTCTTGTACCCGGGTTACACTGTATTGTAGTGAATTATGTCTGTAGAGTTCATAACAATGTATCAAAGGAGTTTTCCGAGTTCAGTGATAAAAATGTGAAGGTTAAAAGGAATTATTAATAAAACAAACAAATAATAAAAAGGTGAAAAAAAAAAAAAAAAAAGAAAAAGAAAAAAAAAAGAGTTTGAGTTGAAACAGATGTTGGCTTACATATATATACAATTTTGTTAATGAGCAACAACTTACAAAAGGTGTGCTGCATAATCATTGACCTTTGAACATGTATACTGTGATGTAAATGTCATTATATTATTTGAAGTGCTTACTTGCTTATCAATACTGATATTCTTTTGAGGATAAGGCTTAGTTAATGTCATAAAGTTATAGACTGACAACTTTCATATGTCATCAAAGATGGCGATGCTGCTTCAGTCTTGTCTTGGGATTTTTGGTGTGTTTTCCACTAACTACTTTTTTGAGCGGTAAGATAGGGGAAAGTTCATGTGTGGATCAAGTGATTGTTACAGACCAAATGAAGTTTATTTTCAACATAATCCCCCTTGTGATCCACACGCTTCTTCCATTGGTGTTACAGTGATTGGATCCTATTGGTAAAAAAAGGTCATCAACCGTACATATAACATTATCATATGGACTTTTCTGTCTATTTTCATGGTTTGTTAGGGTCACTGAATGGAACTAGCAAAGTTAAAGATAGGACACTGAAGATTAATTTGTCTCCTGCCCACTGTTTAGGTCTTGTGTCATATTTGTATTATATTTATGCTATAAATACTTCCAAGTGGACATGTACAAATTCCAACAGAGATTTGTGATGATGATTTTTTGGTAACTACTGATAACATATACATTGAGCACTCTCCTAACTGTACAAAGTGACACATTTACTCCATTGATAAATCAGAAACAATATCTTTTGGTACAACTGTAGAGTTGTATTTCTTTTTCTTTTCTTTTTTCCATTTATGGATAATCTCAAGTTTCCTTCCAGAAAGAGTTACAAAAGGTTTTTGTCCTACAATATATTTCCTTAATGTATCATAGAGTCGACTTTGGTACTGAGAGTTGTTTAGCTGTTATTCTAAAACTCATCTCTGAATTGTGTTTACAATTCGTTGTTTTAAATCCAGACAACTCTTTCAGCTTGATCAGGTTTTTGATAACCAGCTTGAAGTGAACAACACACATTAATTCCGGTAAACTTAAATTCGTTTAAAAATTTACAACTCACAGATATAACCTGATAGACTATCTTATAACATGATACAAATATTATATATTTTATGAATTTCATGAATGATTAAAATAATTTTGTCCTTGGCAATATTTTAATGTATTTATAATGTTATTGTATTATACACAAAGTTTCTGACATGAATTAAGAATAATTATTCTACGCCAAAGATCATATAAACAACATCTGTTTCAATATTTGAAACGTGAATTATTTCAAATGGAATCGATTGTACCATACGGATAATTTTGCGCCTCTCAATATATATATATATATATATATAAACAAAGTAAAAATTGGATTTATCATCGTCATGGTGAAATCGCAGGAAGCAATCATTTTCAATAAGGTAAAAAGATGTTGATACATTTTTCAAGTTTTACCAAGGTAAAATATTGGTACATTTTTTTTAAAAGTTTAAAAGTGTTGATAAATTTTTAAATGTTAAGAGATGGAAAGGTATAAAGAGTGTTGATATAGTTTTTAAAACTAATGACATTTGCTGAGTGTTCTATAAATAGGTTTTATTTCTAACTTTTGGGGTATGAGATAACCGCCACCAACAGGACCTCAAACTTTAGCCTTTAAAGGTCAAATTGAGGTTCACCATGCGGTTCCAAAGTTTAACAGCTTACGCAATTTTTTTCTATTTTCATCTTTAAAAAATGTTTCTCAACTGTATTTTCAATGTAGTTAAATGAATAGAAATAAAATAATTCACACATAGATTCTAATCCTCCTTCCTCCACCTTCTAACAAACTTGTTCACGAGAGTTAAATATTTCTTGACTCACACTTCATCTACCACAAAATATTTTGGGTTTAAATGTTGAAATCTACGTTAAGCTTAATTTTCTGTTAGATCAAATTTACAAGGGGTCTGATAGACTACCGGACCAGGGAATCTCTTCAAAGATATTTATCTTTATTGTTAAGATAAAAATGTGTATGTATACATGTTATTTACTACTCTTAAAAAGAGAGATGATAAAGAGGTCAGGATTTAAATATGTGAATAATTTTCGGTTATATATCTTGACATGATCACTTTCAACTTAATATAAGAGAGATAGTAAAGAGGAAATAACAAAGATCTTGACACCTGGTTTCAATAAATAATAAAGTAAACATTAAAAGTTTATAAAAGAAACATAAAACAAAAAAATAAATAAATAAACAAACAAAATGATTCGTTATAAAAAAAAAAAAGTGAAAATTTTTAAGGCTTCTTCCACGTTGTCTTGATTTTATGGTTATTTTATTAATCCTGAATAAATAAATAATTCATTTTAAATTATTCAATCAGCATCAAATTCTTTTTAAGTCATTGATTTGTTTACAAACATTAATATGTCTTTCCAATTCATTCAAAATAAGAGGCTGATTTTTTCCCCGAGTTTCATTCATTTCTATTTAAGAAATATCATTTCTAAATAATCTAAAATAATAAACAATATCTTCATCAATTATCGAAGTGAAACTCACATATTAATGACTTGGATTGTAGAGAAAAGAAAAAAGGAATTACAGATAATGAAAAGAAGGTAATATTCTACACATGCACCCGCTTATTTTGCTTGTTTTTTGTTTTTTTGTGGTTCGAACTAATCAGACCCTCAAAGTAACTATATAGAAAAATCGACAACAACAAAAAAAAAACAAAAAAAAACAAACCCAACAACAATAACAAAAAAAAAAAAAGAAGTTTACCCCAAAACAAATTATGAATTAAAAAACAGGACACTCCACAAAATAAAAAAGGAGGGGCAAGCATGCGATTTCTTAATGTAAGGTAATTCAATTTTTATTTTAATGTTATTTCTTGAATTAATTACATTTTTTCAGTGATTTGTGTAATGTAGTAAAAAAAAAAAAAAAACAACAACAAAACATCACAACCTGAAAAAAGCATTTTTTTTTTCAAAAAAGCACCTCGAAGCGAAAGCAAAAAAGACATTACTAAATTCCCCTTCCCAACTACCAAGTATTTATTAAAAGGAACCTACCACCACATCCTCGGTAAATAAATAAATAAATCGACCTGTCTGGTTACTTGTCTTTTCCAACGCTAACTGTCCCAGAAATGGGTGATCAATCTACATTGAATCAAAATGCGAAAGTGAACCCTCTTTATAAAATGTAGAATAATTTTTTTTTTCGAAAATTAAAATTGTGGTTAGTCTGAGGGTCTATTTAGTTCAAATTAGGCACACATACACACAAAATTACAAGAAGATTTTCCCCAGTGAACTTGGACGAGTGCACGTTTAGAATTTTACTATAAATAAATAATTCAAAATAAAATAGAATCAATAATATAAATTAAAAAAAAAAGAATAATATCCTCTCCCAGGCCACAATGATTGGTGTTTTTATTTTTAAACACATCTCCCATGTTTGTGTTTATTTGTTTAATGAATTTCCTTATTAAATCAATAATTATCGTAAAAGCAACTTGCTTTATATCTTTAAGTATTCATTCATCTGTAACGACTTAGATTTTTGTGTTAGTTTTTTTCTTTTTATTTGTAAACGGTTTCAGAAATATCATAGTCGTCGAACAAAGAAAACAAGAGATAATCGCAATATGAGATGGTGTAAAAAATATAAGCTAAGGCTGATTCTTCAATGGGACTCATATTGCAAGTGTTTGTTTTTTTGTTTTTTTTTAAACAGTTGAAAGTTGAGAGATATTAGAGACCGGTACGAAAGATATTAAAGAAATAATGCTTCTTAAAAAAAAAAAAAAAATACATAATCAATTAAATCAAACAAACGATTAAATATGATTATTTCCATAAGAGAAAGAAAAAATTCCTTATTTGGAAAATACGTTTTTTTAACCTGAAAAAAAATCTTTTGTTGTTTTGTCAAAGAAAAAAAAAAAGAAAAGAAAATCGTTCAAAATCTGATCAAATATATCAGAATAATGAAATATAGAATTAAAAAAAAAATTCATATCGTTTCAATAGAATAATAAATAAATAAATTATGATTTGTTTTTACCTCTAATTTATGGGAAACAACGAAGAAAAAATTGTTTTTTCCAAGGAAGAAAAAGTCGAGTTGTTGATTTTTGTCCGGAAATGGCGAAATGTAAAAGTGATGCGTATAGATATGCTGATTAAACCCTATTTTTGAGGGTCTTTCTCACAGAAACACTTGACTTTTTAGCTTCTTCGTTCTTGTACCTTTGGTGTTGGTCATCCATCCGACTGACTGACTGACTGGCTGGCCGAGAAAAAATAACCCCACAGCTCATTTTCACTCACCCCATAAAATCACATACAAAGTTGCCTCCCGTGGGCTTCCTGTTTGATTCATGGTTATCTCCCCTCGTTTTTCCTTCTCTTTTCATCCTTTTCGCCTTTAACTTTGACCTTTTTTTAACCTCTGAACCAAATGTTATTTACTCAGCTTAGCTTAGTTGTTGCACAAGGCCTGAAATATGGTGCATCCAAGGAGAAACTAACTCATGAACAATAGTATACTAATCCTGCTTGCTAACTGTTACACCATGTGATATGTTCTTGATTTCAAATATACTTATTTACTCAGCTTAGCTTATTTGTAGACAGAGCCTGAAATATGGTGCACCTAGTGAGAAACGAATTCACTAACAATGGTCTACTAATTCAACTTACTAACCATTACCCCACATGAGGTGCACCTTGACTTCAAATAGAGATTCAAATAGTCATAAATCTTATGTAACTTTTAATAAAAGAAAATTACAGTCTCACGATTATAATATAAAGAAACATAATGTAAAGTAAAGTTGACCGACCGTAGTCGAGGGTGACCGGAAGGCTCCCTTTTCAATAGCTACTACATTGAGGTATAGGGGAGGGTGCTACTCCTTTGCCTGGATTGCTCCACTTGACCTTTGATATGTACCTTATAATGCTGAGTGTTAAACAAGGAGGTATTAAGTACTATTTTTAAAGTCTTTGGTATGACTCAACCTGGGATTGAACCCTTCTCTCCTAGACCACTGGCGAACACCCTACTCACTCAGCCAATGTCAGCATAAAAGATTTCATTTCAATATCTAAGAATTAATTTTTAAAAATTTTTTTATTTATTGCGGATGTTTTTTCCTCATCTTAGTAGTTTTTGTGTGTTGTTTCTTCTTCTTCACTACGTTTCAGCCAAATTTCACCTCTGGCCTTCTTCTTTTGGTTGAAACGTAGTGAAGAAGAAGAAACAACACATAAAAACTACTAAGATGAGGAAAAAACGTCCACAATATATAAAAAAATAAAAAAAATTAATTCTCAGATATTGAAATTAAATCTTTTATGCTGACATTGGCTGAGTGAGTAGGGTGTTTGCCAGACAAAAAGTCCGCAATAAATAAAAAAAAAAAAATTAATTCTCAGATTAAGAAACCTCATCTCAAAAAGATTCCAATTAAAGACAATTCATCTCAATAATTCTCATTACCAGAATTTATTCATTTTGTTTTTAGTTTATGTTTTTTAGAGTTCAATTTCAATTGCCCTCTTTTATCTATCTCAACATTATTACACTGAACTGCATCTGGTAGTGAGGCTCCAGTTTTAGAGTTCTAGAAGTTTGGAGTACTCTTTATTGCCATTATTCCCAGGTCCACTCTGACTTGGATTGGTAGTACCTGCTAGGGTTAAATAGATCAGTTTGAAAATAATTTGTATTAGATAGGGATACTTGAAACCATATAACTGTGTGCAAATTAATTGTATTGAGAATAGTTACTTGAAACTATGATTGGATTATTATATGATAATTATTATAATTACTTATTTAAAACTATATAACTTATATGATTATTAAATAGAAATTGAAATCTTGATTGTGTAAATTATTAGTCTTAGAAACACTAAAAAATATAGAACTGTGTGCAAATTACTTGTATTAGATAGGAATAGAATATAACATAATGTAAACAAGGGATTATAGGTAAAGAAAAAATACAATGGAACATTGAAAATATAATTATTATAATCATTTAGAAATCAATCAAATTTCAGCATTAAATAAACTATAAAGACTTGATATTCAGTTAAACATATAGACCATCAATTTACATAACTAAAATTTTAATTATATTTTTATATAACTGTAATCTGACAAAAAAGCAGATCATAGTAAGATTTTTATTAGAGCAATACACATAAAAACTTAGAGAATAAAATGATTTCCTGTCCAATTTGCAACTCATTCATAATTTCTAAATTCATGCTGAACATGATTTTTTAATCATCCACATCCTTAATACAGTGGACATAACTATGAAATGTTGATTAAAATTTTTCACTCCTTCCTAAACAAAAGCAGAAATATCATCATGGACTACTCTTACAACAGTTTATTTTAATAATTTTGAATAATTTATCCATCCTCTATAAACAGTTAAACAATTTGATTTAGAGCAACATCACTGGAAGAGGGTATTCTCATAAATAAACAATGATAAGTAGGAAACCATGTTACTGCAAGATGTAACTGATCAGTATCATTAAGGGTTTTTGGACTATTGTCTTCATCTTTATTGTTATTTCCACAATGTCTTCCGGCCTTCTTCAGGTGTTTGTCGAACTTGGGAACCTACATGGAACTTCGAACTACGTCCTTTATTGTAACCATGGGGAGTCGCCTGTTCTGATTCCATTATCCATAACCAGGTACAAGTGTTATGTATTCTTGTATTGTTATTTGCCTGAAGGCAGGATTGAACCTGTAACCACTAGATGATTGTCTCCTTAGAAGCTTAGGAAACCAACGCCTATAACCGTTATGCTATGTTTCCTGATAACTAGTAACTGATCAGAATTTAGATTTCCAAACTTCCAAAGAAAAAAATTAAAGAGTTACTGGTTGTGCTAAAACAATTATTCCCAATCAATTAAGTATTGCTCATTTGGTTTATAGGTAGTTATTCAACCTGAAGATGTAAAATGATTATATAATTAATTATATTAATTAGAACAAACAATCGAGTGAAAAAATGAAAATATTTAAACTGATAAATCTTTAAAGTGACATTCACTTAAATTAAAAAAATATTTCTTTATGAAACTCAAATTTTTCACAGAGCAGTATTAACTTTTTAAGGCAGGGTTTAGCAGAATGATATCCAAGATTTAGAATTATCCAATGAAAATTATTCTGTACAATGTAGAATATCAAGTCCCACATATTATTTACTTCCATCGTATTATACAACACTTTAAAGAGACTTAATGAATCTATACGTCTTGTAATGAACACTTGAAACTTGTAAACTGATGTTAGCCTTTGAAAATCTCTACCTCTGATATTCAAAATTCAATTTACAGCAATCTCTATCAACAATAAAATGATTCAACACATTATCAAGTGAAATATTGAGTGAATTTGTTGAAAGATTAAAATCAGAAATATGCAGCATATTCATAATCAACAACAACAGCTGATTTAATGAAAGAGAATGTGAGCCAGTACACACAGCATCTTTTGATATTTTTTGCAATCCCAGCAAAATTTCTTGAACCATCTGGCTATTGTACTGTGATCAACTGCATCTTCTCCTTTTGCACAAGAAATGTTTTTGATGGCTTTTTAAGCATTATAGCCTAGTTCAAGCTTGTAAAGCATAAGTTCCTGAATTAGACTAAAATGCACATTTATCTGTGCATATAATTGTCTTCATCTTTAGTTTAAGAAAACTGACAACTGTGTGAAGTTATTCATCCACGCACATATATATATATATATATATATATATATATGTATATATATATATATGACATTAATAAGAATTCAGATACAAAATGATATAAGATATCATTTAACAAACATCTAAAAACATAAAAAATATGGCAACAATACATCTCAAAGCCATGTGCTACCCAAATAAATGGCAAAATGTGAAAAGTACTCAAAATACAAGGGAGAAGAATATATTTGACCATTTTTAGGGTTAATTAAAGGCACCTGGCAGTTGCCAAAAAAGTTTTTTACTTTTATTTTTATTTTTATTTATCTTGATTCTAATTTAATTCAAGGGGAATGTCTAAAATCACACCAGCAGAGATAATTAACATATGTATTTGGAGTAAATGAAGAATATATATGGGGATAGTCATTTGATTTACAAGCTTAGATTATTTAGAAAATCCCATCTGCTATGGGAATCCTAGCATGTGCTCAAAATGGGATGGGTTGACATACAGGAACACCCTGCTTCTGTTTCTTAATGTTTCTGATACCTATTGTTTTGACCCCCTTTGCCTTAGCCTGAGAATTTAAATTTTATTTATTTACTTTTTATTTATTTATTTATTTATTTCTCTTACACATATGAACTGTAATTCCACATTTGCTGCTCTGCAACCTCAAGTCTAACATGTAAAAAGTCATCTGACAAGACAGAGGGTATAATAATATTCTCTGGCAAAATAAATTGATAATGACAACTTAACCAGGTTTTAGTTTCCTTCTAATTGCACTATGAATATATATATATATATATATATATATGAGACATAACACTTACATCCATAGCAGCCAAAATTAACAATGCCCTACTACAAAACCGCATAGAACCCAAAATAGACAACATCCTTAGGAAAAACCAAAATGGCTTCCGAAGAAATAGATCCATGACCTCACAAATATTAACCATCCGTAGAATCCTAGAGGACGTACGGGCAAAAAACCTACAAGTGACATTACTATTTGTCGACTTTACCAAGGCCTTCGATTCCATTCACAGAGGAAAGATGGAACAAATCCTACTAGCATACGGCCTACATAAAGAAACCGTGGCAGCAATAACGATTCTCTATAGAAACACCAAAGTGAAAGTACGTTCATCGGATGGAGACACAGAATACTTCGACATTGTAGCAGGAGTACTACAAGGAGACACGCTAGCCCCATACCTCTTTATCATCTGTCTAGATTACGTGCTTAGAACATCGATTGATAAAATAAGAGAAAACGGCTTCGAGCTGACAAAGAAAAGAAGCAGAAGGCACCCTGCAAAAACAATTATCAACGCCGACTATGCCAATGACATAGGGATACTGGCAAATACACCCAACCAAGCCGAAACACTACTGCATAGTTTGGAACGAGCAGCCGCAGGCATTGGTCTCCACGTCAATGCACACAAAACGGAATATATGTGCTATAATCAAACAGGCAACATCACCACACTAGATGGAACCCCTCTTAAACTAGTTGACAAATTCATCTACCTAGGAAGCAGCATATCATCAACAGAAAAGGACATCGATACGTGGCTAACGAAGGCATGGACAGCTATCGATAGGCTATCGATCATATGGAAATCAGACCTGACCGATAAAATGAAACGCAGTTTCTTCCAGGCAGCAGTTGTATTGATGCTGGTGTATGGATGCACTACTTGGACGCTAACAAAATGGCTGGAGAAGAAGCTAGACGGCAATTACACAAGAATGCTGCGAGCAATATTGAGCAAGTCCTGGCGGCAACACCCCACAAGGCAACAACTATATGGCCACCTGCCTCCTCTCATGAAAACTATCCAAGTTAGATGAACCAGACATGCAGGTCACTGCTGGAGAAGCAGGGATGAGTTCATAAGTGATGTACTCCTATGGACCCCCACATATGGCTGGGCAAAAGCAGGACGACCAGCACAAACATACATCCAGCAGCTATGTGAGGATACAGGGTGTGGTTCTGAAGACCTGCTGGAGGCAATGAATGATAGGGAGAAGTGGCGAGAGAGGGTCAGGGATATCCATGCCTGCAGCACGACATGATGATGATATGTATATAAACCTGTGTATAACGCAAATGACTGACAGCTAACCTCTTTTACAATTAAAGCATAAAAATTTTACTTCTTAAATTTTAACAAATTTTATCAAATGAGGTATGAGGAAATAAGATTCTGAAAAATGAAGAAAGTTTTCACTCTACCCAAAAAGAAAAGTGTTAAAATGATAAATTTGTGGTTTAGTAACAAAGCGATAAAAGAAGAAATATTATTTACCTCATTTGCTAGTAGGTGGAAAGCAAATTAAGGGGATAGGGTAGCAAAAATAAATAAAATACAGAGGTATCTTCTAGTGTCTGATCTCAAGAGGCTAATGAGTTTTGTGACCAGAGTTCTGACTTCACAAGGGATTTAACCAACTTCCCATCAAGTCAATATATGACACAATGTTATTTTCTAGTGAAGAGCCATGTATGAATTGAAACTCACTGGAATTCCTCTTTTGGGTTGCCTCAGACTCTAAGCAATAAACTCAACCCTGTTAAGCAGGTTTAGCTGGTGAGAAGGCCCCCTGAGACCAGGCAATCAACTTTCAATTACCCACCTAGCAAGAATGTCAGATGGTCCTGCCAGTGGGCTGGTGTGAATGGAAGTTCTGACTCCAGAATGGCTGGGTTAAAATTGATTTGCCATATAAGGGCACATAGAAAATAATGGTAAATACAAATGTACAAACTTAAAAAATAATTCAGATTGCCCTACCATCCTAAGTTGGCAGACTGTAGTCTAGGGCAACCCAAAGCCTCCCTTTTCAATAGCTATTACACCAAGGTGAAGGAAAGGGCACTACTTTTTTCCCAGGATTGCTCTACTTATTCTTGATCCATACCTTATAATGCTGAGTGTTAAGCAAGGAGGCATTAAGTAACATTTTTTGAATCTTTGGTATGACTCAGCCTGGGATTGAACCTGGTCTCCCGGATCATTCAAACTTGCGTGAAAAACTTCTGTTAATATACCAATTTATAAAGCTAGTATTTTGCTTTATAAGGAAAAACAAAAAGGGAAAACTATTTTGTATTGGCATTAGGCTCCTTTATTTTTATTTGGGAGAGTCTCAACTCATCATTTCTTAAGGGACTATTTTATGGCGTCAATTAGATTGACCATCACAATAGAAATTTGCAAAGGCAGCAAAAAGAACTTGTTTATTTATTCAAAAACAAAATAAGTGGCTGCAACCACAGTGAGACTTTCAATCACATTCAAAATGAAGCAAAGCACATGTCCATGAACCAATTTATTTGATATTATCGATCACAGCAGTTATCTTTCATGGCTTGAACTGCTAAGGTTACATGATATATTAGCTGCAAACAAGCAGGTATCAATATATTGTAAAACTTTTATCTCACCCTATATATATATGCTACACTCAATAAATTAACAAAAAAGAAAATTTAAATGTTCAACAAAATCTAAAAATGAGTTAATATTGTATGGACAATATTTTTAAAAAATCAAAGATAACAACCTGACAATGAGATGAAGCTGTTGAGAAAGAGAAAGATGCCTTTTGAAGGATAATTGTTTGATTGATAATGTGATATATATCTATTCACTAACCTTAACTTAGCTGTGGCACAAGGCCCAAAGTATGGAGCACTCTGTGAGAATTGAAATCACAATGGTTTGCTAACTATTACTAATGACTTATATTAGGAAGAAAAAAGTTAATAATGATGAAAGGATATACATTGTTTTTGTGGGGGTCTAGTCGGATTAAAAAGTAAAATTTTTATCCGAGTATCCTGGCCCAGTGAGTAGAGTGTTTGCCAATGATCCAGGAGGCCTGGGTTCAATCCCAGGTCGTGTCATACCAAAGACTTTAAAAATGGTACTTGATACCTCCTTGCTTAACACTCAGCAATATAAGGTACGTATCGAGGTTAAAGTGGAGCAATCCAGGGAAAGAAGTTGCACCCTCCCCTACACCTCGGTGTAGTAGCTATTGAAAAGGGAGCCTTCTGGTCGCTCTCGACTAAGGTCGCTAACTTTACTTACTTTTTTATCCAGTCTACAAATAAAACACAAATTTATGAAACAACGTGAAGAAACAATAAGAAAACAAGATTGAATTAGTTGAACATTTATATACATTTTAATAATCGTTTTTAGCGCTTTGATGTGTCACGGTCGGAGGAGACCAAAAGTTCAAAAGTTCAAAAATGTTCTTATGCGTGTATGTTTGCGTGAGAGTGAAAGCACATATGAGCAAGTACATGTTTGACTGCTGATGGAATGTGTGAGTGTGTATGAGAGGGTGGAGACATAGGTGGCTCTCATAAGAAAGTAAGTAGACTGAAGACATGGTAAACTTACTTTCGTTACGACTATGAAAATTGTTTTTTGGATGTGTGGACTCGAAATGGTCATAGTAATGCCATAGAATTTTGCTCGGTGTTAGAATGTCGGTATAAACGCCAGTGTATCTTCATTACTATGAAGGTGTTTTGCTGAGTATTAATATGTATTGTTTACTGCAATATGTTGCTGTGTGAGAAGTACTCGCGTATACGTCTGAGTTGTTGTGTGTCGCTGTCTGTGGATGTGCATGACTGTGCCCGGCTGTCAGTTGTTTTGGCTGTCGAAAGCGTGAATAAATAGGTCTCCAAATCAAAGATATATTTTGGAGGGAGACAAGTTTATTTGGAGTTTAACCGTGCGGACGTAGTTAAAAACACCGGTACATGACTATTCTGTCCAATCAGGTTCCAGAAACCACTTATTTAATTTTTTTTTTTTACTGATTTGTACAAAAGTTTGATTTTGATCTGCTCTGTGTGTGTACGCTTCTTACATATTTTTGTTTTCTATAAGTATTATAGAATATAGAATTTTATATTCTATATTGTGTATGTATTCTAGTTACCTCCCTTGAACATAGCTCTCCTTTTAAGAAGACACAGAAGATGGACTGTCGTTGCGTCACCGTTATAAACGCATGTGTCACACCCAGGTAACATGAATTAGAACAGCCGTCATTCTTATTTCTCTGTGAATGGTACAGATTTGTTGTTTAAAATTGACTCGAGTAGTCAAGCAAATATTCTCTCTACGAAGGATTATCAACGACGTAAGAACACTCCTAAATTAAAATCAACCAGCACAAGTGACGTATAATGGAACTCCCATACCGATTCTCGGAAAGACTACAATCCAGATTACACACGGGAACATGGTATATGATATCAAATTCAAAGTAGCTGACTCTGACGCCTTTCCTACACTCGGACAAAAAAAATGTTCAAGTCTAAATCTCATTCAGAAGGTCTTCACTATCTCAAATAAAGGGTAAGATTTTGTCACGTAATTTATAGACTGCTTTGGCGAAATAAGTACATTATCTTGACTTTACTGCATAACAGTGGTTCCTCCTGTAAAACTAGTCATCAACCCTACAAGAAAAGAACTTGCACGCATTATTCAGGAAAACATAACTCCTGTAACTGAATTTACAGACTAGGTATCATTCCTAGTAGTTGTGGAGGAATTTAATGATGTGCTTTGATCCTCGTAACCTAAACGTGAACACTTCAGGCTACCTATAGCAACAGATATAATTAATGAAGCGCCATAAACAAAATTCTTCCCTCAAATAGATGCTTCAGATGCCTTCTGGCAAATCAAGGCAGTGGAAGAAAGTTCTAAACTTCTAATTCTTAATACACCCAGTAGACGTATTAAATTTCTTCCCACGTGTTATCCACAGTGTCAGTGAAGTGTGTCACGCTTGGAACGCACCCATCATAGAATACATTGAAGGAAGCAAGAACTCACAAGATGACATAATCATTTAGGCAAACACATGAATAACAACAGGAAAACTGAAGTCCTACAGGCCAGAAGAAAATCAGGAATGAAGTTAAATCAATCCAAATGTCAATTTAATATTACATTGCACACATTCCTCTGACACAAAAATTTCCAACGAGGAGTGGAACCAGACAGCAGGAAAATAAAGGCCATCATGGAGATATCAGATCCAAAAAACAGGGAAACATTACGTTTCTTAGGTATGATTACCTACTTAAGGAAAATTTATCCCCAACTTATCCGTTGAAACAGTCCCATTGCGTTGTCTCCTTGAAAATGACATGATTTGGTCTTTTGATTAGCCACAGAAAAATGCGGTTCAACGACTGAAGAGGCTAATAATAAAGAGTTCCACTCTGAAGTACTTTGATCCAAAACTTACAATTAAAGTCTCAGCTGCCTCATTATGAACGAAAATACTGTAGTAAAAATATCCCAAGCTTTGCGCAATAGTTAAATCCATTTTACTACCTTTTCCAAGTTTGTATATGGTGGACTTTCGCTTTAGCCATGTGCATTATTTACTAAACAGAGAAGCACTTTGCACGTGAAACATGGTGGGTGATTCGTGGCTCAAACTCACAAACCTGCAACCTAATTCCATCCCTCCCATTCAAAAATAATTCAAGAATTTATTGTAGTCAACCGACTATTCATAAACCAAACAAAAATAAAACAAACAAACCCCTTTCCAAGAAGTGATGAGTCACTGATGTTGTCAGCCAATAGTATTTATAAACGAATCGTAAGGAATCAAATCCTTCCGCACAGGGTGTCTTTTTTTAAAATATTAAATTCAGCCTGTCTTTCTAAGGACAGTCCTCAACTAATGGACAAAATAGGTAGTAATAAAAAACACATGGTAGAAGTAGAATGAAGTTTCTCACTATAATATTGTAATAATAAGCAAGGTCATCCAACGAAGACCACATTGCGAAGTAGCACATAGTAGGTATAAAAGCAGCAGTATCAAACCGGGTCAAATCAGTCTGGCTGGGCGTCAGCCAAGGCTGCAGGAGAAAGCAGATTCTCCCCTGGTCGTTCAACGACCGAAGCCTAATCAGCAGCAGCTGCCCACGAGGAATGCTCAAGGCATCCCCTAAAGCCGACGTCCTGATTCCAGCCGCAGACGACGCAGGAAGATTGCCAGCCTCTCAGCTTAAAAGCCCTTTTCAGAGCTACTCAGAAAGTCTATCCAAACACCCCTGAAACGGCACAATGCAGAGACACAACTACCAGCCACTCAATCTAACAGACCTTTTCAGGACTAATTCAGAAAGTCTAACATAATACACTTTGAGGCGGCACCAGCAGCTACCTTCTTGCACCGGCGACCACTTCACTGCAGCAGCAACTACCACTTCTGCACCGGCGGCCACTTCCATGCAAAAGCAGCTATCAGTTCTGCACTGGTGACCACCTTCCTGCACTAGCAGCTACCAGTTCTGCACCAGCAGCTACCAGCCCTGCACCGGCGACCACCTTCCTGCACCAGCGACTACCAGTCCTGAACCAGCTACCATTTTCCTGCACCATCAGACACCAGCGACTACCAGTCATGAACCAGCGATCATTTTCCTGCATCAGCAGACACCAGCAACTACCAGTTCTTCACCAGCAACTACCAGTCCTGAACCAGCGACCACCTTCCTGCAACAGCAGATACCAGTCCTAGACCAGCGACCATCTTCCTGCACCAGCAGAAACCAGTCATAGACCAGCGACTACCTATCCAACGAATACCAGTCTTGTACCAGCTATCCAGACCTGCTCCAGCGACTAGATACTGCTCTAACGATCACCATCCGGCTGCGGCGATTGTTCGCCGTATGATTTTCCGATTTACGATTCGCCATAATAAAGGTTGGCCTTTCGAAGCAACGCCCTTGTTTTGTCATTCTTGCCTAGTTCGTTGTCAATCACTTATATATTTAAAAAGTTTGCGGGGACCAGTATATTTATCTGGCCTCCGCAACAAATTAAAGATTCGTTTGCATTTATAGTTTACTGATTATTTTCTCATGTAAACTGTATTAAACACTGGTAAATAAGTAATATTCTGTAACTAAATCACAGAATATTATCAATTTACCTGTGTTCAATAAAGTTAATATTTAATTAATTTATTTGAGGTGAATGGACCTTAAATTTGGTTACAATCAGGGAATAAAGTAAAAAGTTTACGAAGCCCTGTTCTATAGAGTTGTCAGAGAGAGAGAGAGAGAGAGAGAGAGAGAGAGAGAGAGATGGTCTGTTTGGATCCTCTTAACCCCATCCTTGGGTTCATATTGCTGTAGTCTGAAAAACTATGTATCAAACATGCCACCCCAACATTGGTTTGAGAGAACTGTGACAAGTCATTAAAAAAGACGGCCATGTGACCGTAATTATCAACATTTTGTTTCTTTTCCTTTGATCTGTAGGTTCTGCAGTTTTGACCGACACTGGCGGCCATCTTTATTTTAAAAGCAAACACAGTCCGGGAGTGAGTCAGTTTGTCACGTGTCAACAACAAATTTCTCCACACACACACACACACACACGCACAGATAGATAGGTTGATAGATCTAAGTTAGAAGATCTCTCGGTTTGATGATCGCATAAGTGAGAAATTGACAGTCATTAAATGCCACTGACTCTGTATCTACACTATTCTAACTAAGCTCTACATATGCTCTATCACCAATATTGAGCACTCAATATGCATCATGATTAATATACTGGATATATAATATACTACACTATTAATATACTAAAGTAAAGTTGGCGACTTTAGTCGAGGATGACTCGAAGGCTCTCTTTTCAATAGCTACTACACCGAAGTGTAGGAGAGGGCGCTATTCCATTCCCTGGATTACTGGGCATTGGCCCAGGCCATTGAGCTAATGAGTAGAGTGTTCGCCAATGGTCCGGGGGACGGGGGTTCAATCCCAGGTCGAGTCATACAAAAGGCTCAAAAATGGTCCTTGATGCCGCCTTGCTTAACACTCAGCATTATAAGGTAAGGGTCAAGGGTAAAGTGGAGCAATCCAGGGTATGGAGTAGTGACCTCCCCTACACTGCAGTGCAGTAGCTATTGAAAAGGGAGCCTTCAGGTCATCCTCGACTAAGGTCGCCAACTTTACTTATTAATATACTGCTCCAAGGAAACTAGTAGAGCTCTCTAGTTTTATCTATTCAATCGTTGATACGGAGAAAAGCTCACAAATCAGTGTTGACTCAGTGTCAATGGTATATATATAAATATATACTTGCATTTAAGATCATTATTTTGATGAGTGAAAGTGGATCTAAAAATACAAAAATCAATAGATTTTGTACATCTTAATGTACTTACAACCTGTCAGTATCGCCTACAGGATCATCGGACCAAAGTAACCAAGCCATCCATAATATGAAAGCACCCAAGGCAACAAAGGTATAAAGTACCCGAGAAAACCCGATGTAGCAGTCACAGATCTATTTTCTCTTGTGAATCAATGCCCCCGCCAAGCGATTCAGCCAAACACTGACCAATCAGCGGGCAGAGCGCATTGATTCCTTCTTCCTCTCAAGAACTATTTTTTCTTGCCCTTTTTGGAAGTCGGCCAGCAGAACAGAGACCACAAGACCAACAAAGAAGAAAGACCTCTCTTCTGTAGACTGCCACGGGAACCCAGCATTGACGATCTTCACTGAAGATAACTGTTGTCACAGATACCCACTAAAGAAGATAACGGCGGATACCAGCTACACACAAAAGAACTAACGCTGCTATCTGCAACACACTAAAGAACTGGCATACTACCTGCGACGCTGCTATCTGATACACCCAAAGAACCTTTTCTCACTCTGACACAAGTCTACTGCTGTCATAAAAATAAACTATTCATTGTTGTTCTTCAAAGAATTTTTGTTATTTTGTTATTTGCTACATAAATAACGACAAATTAATTTATAGTGTATGTGAACCACTCATATACTAAACCACTATGGGAATGCTCAGAAAGCAACTCACCTTATAAAAGCAACTCGCCATAGGGAAGCACTTAAGGCATTAAAGCAACCCACGAACAGTGTACCCAAGTCAACTTGCCTTATGAAAGTAAATGTTATATACCCTACCGGTGAAAAATAATGGATATATCCCATTCTTCATAAATACGCTGGACAATATTGTGAGGTGGGTAAACATGCTGACTAAGCAGTCACTATGGGCAGTGGTTTACCTTCTTCATGCCGCGGGCGACTATTGTGTTTTGTTAATCTTATAAAGATTTCCATTTCATTTCCAACATCCGTTTTGGTTATTTCTCATTCAATAACCTTTTGTTTGGTTACAACAGTTACTGCCCATATAAATGTACCCAAGGTTTGGTTGGTTTCTTTGTTTGATGGCATATCAACCTTGGTAGGTTATTTAATGCCAAAGCCATTCTCCTAGAAGAACAGTAGTGGTACTATTTAACCCATAGCTGGGAGGATAAGAGGGTTCATACCTTTCCCAAGGGTATTTGCCCTAAAGTGAACGTAATAGCGTGACTGGAGTACGAACTCGCGTACTACGATTCCGCAGTCCATCGCTTTAACCATTACACCACGAGGATACCCCCTAAATGTATCCAAGGCAACTTGCCATAGCGTTATATAGTGTTAGTGATATTTATTATTGACATGTAGTGTAGCATTTAAATAAAGTTCTAATCTTCTAAATGCGTGAAAAAACCCTGTGAGTTAACTCAATCTAATTTGCAGATGATGAGGAATGATTGCACGATACGGTTGTGTTCCAACTGTGCTCTCAAGTCCCCGTAAAAGTTGCTCGGGTAAAATGGTTGCCGAGAAATAAAAATGTGAAAATAAGAATGGTGTCTGTGTTCTTGTTATCCCAGCAATGAGGAACAAAAACAGTTGCTATTACATCGAAGAACAAGACCACGATAGAAGACACACACAAAGGTACGGCACAAGGCAACAACAACAACAACAAAGATGGCGGCCGTCGATAAAAGACAGACACGGTGATAAATAAAAGTCAGTGCGACTAAAATCGATGATATATGATGATATAAGAGCAAAGCAGAGTAAGAGTAAAAAAGACAATATAGCAGTTGGAAAACACTCAAAGTATCCCGGCATTGGCAAAGACCGAAGACATGCCTCCATAGGAAAAGCAACCTGCATCCAAGGTAATGGCAATTTGCCATAATTTTCTAAAGTTGCTAAGAACATTTTTTATACTACCAACATTTTAAAAAGTTGCTTAGCTTTATTTTTATGCTACATTTTAAAAAGTTGCTACTGACATTTTTAAAAGTAGCTACCAACAATTTTAAAGAAGCATTTTTACAAGTTGTAATGGTTAATAAGCTAGCTCACAAATCAATTACTACTGAGTAGAGAGATAAATATCTATAAAGTGGCCGATACTTGTAACCTTGGGCTGAATCAATAAATTGAATGGAAAAATTGAAGTACGTAGTGTTAATGAAGTAACTCATTTTTGTAGGTAAGCGATGTCAACATACGCATAGGAAAAGCATTGATTGCTACTGACAGGTAATCAACTATATGGAAATCCGATCTCTAATTAAATAAAATGTGATTTCTTTCTAAATAGTTGTCTCATTACTATTGTTAAAGGCCAAGTGGTGCAGCCATACAAACTTTTTGGAGAAAAAGCTACATGGGAACCACACAAGGATATTGCTGTTTTAAACAAATCATTGCGGTAGCATCACACAAAGCAGCAGCTGTACAGTCAACCTACCTCTCATCTCATAAATAATCCAAGATGGACAAGACATACTTGGCATTGCTGGAGAAACAAGGGAAAACTTTAACATTCCCCCGTAGATACCTACACATGGACATACCAGGATTGGCAGACAAGAAAAAACTTACATTCATCAGTTCTCTGTGAACACTGGATGCAGTCTAGAGGATATGCCAAGAACAATGGCTGATAGGGATGTATTGTGAGAGAGAGTCAAAGGAATCTGTGCCATCAACATAAATTGATGATGATGATGATTATGAAAGGATATACATAGGTGCTACTGAATTATATTTGAAAAATAGAATGTATAATCAATACCTCTGCTTCACCAACAAAAAAAATACACTATGGTAAATAAAGGATGAAATCTCATCCCACAAAAAAAAAAAAAAAATTAATAAATAACTGAGATATTGTGAAAAAAGTTCCTGTGTAGAGGAGGGTTCTAATAATTACAGGTTATGTCTAGAAGAAAAATTATGTATTCTGAAATACACTTGTGGGGGTTGTATGTAATTTAGTTATTTCAGTAGATTGCTCTCTAAATTATTCCCACCACAAATACAACACAAAACTTTACAATCGCGTGAAAGAAATGGAATAGAACATAACGAACATTAAACAACAAACAATTTAATATGCATATAACAGATAATGAAAACAAACAAAATACATGATGTGTAAATGGCCTTTTGGAAAATAAAGTTTGAGAAGAAGAAAATAAATTTGTTTAAAGATGTGTGTATGTTCATGTTAACGGAGTCCGTAAATAAGTCGTTCTTACTTACATTAGGTTCATAGCAGGTTTTATGATTGTGGCGACAGTGTGTCGCGTTGATGAAAGAAAGTTTGTCGGGTTTTTCTTTTGAATGTGATTCTCGGCCATCTGAAGAGAGGTCATGAACTTTAGTTGAGGAAGGAAAGGAATTTGCCGGACATAGTATCGGCTACTGCTTTACTGGCTCAGTGGCTTGTCTTCGTCTGTGTGTAAGCTTGTGTCTTGGTTTGTCTGAATGGCTCCCTAACTCTGTGTTATTTATATCCTACAGGTGGATCAAAGAATCGTCCTAAAATTTTGGCGCGTAGACATTTATTGACCAATCAGATTTGTATTTTACTATTTTATTTTAGAGCCAAAATATTTTCTGTTAGTTCACTTCCGATCCTATTTTTCTAGAATGTTCTATTCTATGTTCTTAGCTGATTGGTTGAAAAATATAAAAATGTAACTTAAATGCTAATGCGGTTTTGATCCTAAATTTCTAGAATGTTCTTAAGTATGTTTTTATTGCTTATTTTAAGACTAGAAAAAAATGTGTATCCCATACACTGAACACAATTGCTGAACAAAAAGAGTAGACAAATTAACAAATTTCTTTTATTTCATTTTTCACCAGATTCACTTAAAGATGTACTTTTTAACCGGTTGAGATTTAACAAAATATCATGCTTCATAACTGTATAAATCAAAACTATAAATAACATTGAAATAAATCAATTTCTATTTCGAAATTAAATGGATTAATAACACATACAAAAGAAAAAAAAATCAAAACAAACTATGGCTGATTTGGTTTTGTGTACGTAGTTAAATATATTTATCTAACTAGAGTGAGTCAAAAGATTTGCAATATTTTGGTACAAGCTAGTTTGCAGTGTGTATTTCATGTAACCGAAGCAATTCAAGCCACAGGAGGTACCCACTGTGATTGATAGTATCGTGATAGCTGGTGCACTGACATGTTGCGCATTGTTTCACCCCATGAATGATTTGAAAGCTGCACAAATAAATGTGAGATGTAGTCTAATTCAGGAACTTATGCTTTGAGTTTGGACTGGGCCATAGCACGATATGATGATGATGATGATAATGATTTGGAAGCAACTAAAAAATATTTGTAGTGAGAAAGGTGAAGATGTGGCACGATAATGAGCATTCATATGTGTAATTATGTGTTGCTAAAGTAAGGAATTTTTGTCACTCTACATCTATAACTGTCTCCTAGCTATAAAGTTAAAAAAAATTATAAACGAAAAAAAGGGAGACGGTCCAATATCTCCCAATTTAATTTTTTAAAACTGAAATATATATATATATATATATATATATAAATGGATGTATCTATCTATATATATGTAAAGATAATGGTGATAGTAGTAAAAATAGTAATAATAATAATTCGCATTCCTGTAACAATTTAAAACCACAATTTTCAATTTAAAGTCGACCGAGGTGGACGCATTTGTAAAGAGGGATTAAGGTCGCTGAGAGTGTTCGCAATTCTCGTTAGAAAACTGACAACAAATTAATCCTTTTACACAACGTTGTAATGTTTGGACGAGTTTCTGCTAACTTCTGCTGGTATTCCGTGAGGTATCTCTTTAGCGAGTACAAAAGTTCGTATTGCCTCATTGGTTAAGAAAGTGTATATATATATATGTGTGTACATGTGATCGTGCTTATTGAACCATTAGCCTAGTATGCGAGTAACAGGTTTTGTCATGTTAACTCCACGGTGGTTCCTGGTAAAAGAGACTTTTTTTTCTCTCCCTCACAGAAGGCTCGGCTTTTGGTATTCTTCTGCCGGCTGATTTGATTGGTTTAGTTCAACCAATTTACCTCTGTGCTCGAATTCGTCTGCCAGTGGGAAATAAATCTACTTCCCGCTACACATTAAGATTGGATATATATATATATATATATATATATATATATATATATATATATATATATATATATATATAAGTGATTTGATGATTCCTGGTATTCAATCTAAGAAAATAACTGTTAAATTTAAAAATAATAAAAAAGAAGAAAGGCTTTTAAACAATTCACTACCATTGTGGAATTCAAAGAATTTTTTTTTTGTTTCACTTATTTGAACCAGAGACCTAGATAGATAGATAGATAGATAGCACCACTGTGGGTCACCGGCTGTAAACTCCAGTCAACAACACCCCCACCCAGCGGTGGTCATTCCTGTTACTATGTGGCTTGTTTTGTTTTTTCTCTTTATTCCTGGTAGTATTTAACCCCAGAAAAGAAGAATGGCAAAATACTTTTAGAGTTTTTGGTTAAGAAACAAAAATAATAATGTTAAATTCTGTGGATAAAGAAGTAAAGAAAATGCCGGTCAGTCAAGCAGAAATTTCAATGGATAGGGAGAGAAGAAGAAACAAGGGTAGTAGAGGAAGGGACCAAGGAAGCAGAGAGTCAAGTTGACAGTGGAGAGAGAGAGAGAGAGAGAGAGAGAGAGAGAGAGAGAGAGAGAGAGAGAGAGAGAGAAGCAAGGAGTCAGTAGAGTAAAAGGCAGAAGAAGAAGGGGACGACACAGAGATGATGTGACAGGAATTCCTTGAAATTGATTTTCTTTCATGGTTGTTTCATTGTTTTATCTTTTTTTTTTTTTATATATTGACAATTCTTTTATTTAATGTTTGGATTGTTTTTTTGTGCTTTTTTAATAATTCCTTGTTTTGCTGTTTTTGTTTAATTTTTGGAATTGTAATTGCCTTGCTATTTGCTTTGTTTCATTTTTGTCTTTATGGATTTTCTTTCTTTTTCAAAAAAAATTACCATTTACGTACTGTTCTCTCGTTTTTCTGCCCACCCCCCATTCGACCTTGGTCATTGCGGGGTTAGTGAATTATGCAATTGATTTTGTTGGAAGGCTAGAAGCCCGTGAAATGATATTGTTAAAGGAGGAAAAAATGTAAAAGCTTAAAGAAACGGTCAATGTTGGGTTTGGGAGCTCGAACCCAGAGCGCTAACGTGGGGCCTGGTTCACCCTCCCCCTGGTTGGTCGTGGTGGGCCGATCTGGGAGATGGTGTCAGTTGTTTATATATATATATATATATATGTATATAGTGTTCTTTTGAAAATCCATTGAGATTGACAGCAAGATGCCGAAGAAGAAAAGTGTTCCTGGGATTAATTGATATCAATTTGGGATGAAGGACCAGAGACCACATAAGCTGAGACCCCCCCCCCCACCGATAGTATCTCCAGATGCAACACAAACAACTGCTGAGATTTCTGATGCTCACAATTGCAGGGAGTTGGCAGAGAAAGCAATTAAGTCCTCGTGGATTGGTTGTTATACGAAATATGGAAGGTGGTTAAAAGTCCTTTTAGGTTGAAATGGGGATAGATAACAAGAGGTGTTTAAAATTGCTCTGGGATGAAAAGTAGAGACAAGGTGATGAGGGTCAGATAGTTTAGGCCCCTGAAGGTACTAGGTTCTGATGTAGCATTTGGCATACTGCAGAGAACATAATGCTCCTGAACTGCCAGGAGAGATGTGGAAGGCAACTTGAGAGATGGTTGGGAGTGGTCAAAAGTCCTCCCTATAATTGATTTTGAGGAGTGGAGGAACACGCCATCCCAGCACATTGCTGTTTTTTGTAACTGTATGGAGCAACCTCCCCTGCATGTGCTTTTATTGAAGGAGTGATGAGAGCTCCTCTTGGATAATGCAACACATTGCATTGTTAACAGTTATGTCTATGTTTTATCTTTTTATTGTGACATAATTTATTGTGAATAAATGACAAACGTAAGGAAGGGAGGAGTGTGGCATGATAATGAGCATTCATGTATATATATATATATATATATATATATGGATATATATGTGTGGGTCTCTGTGGGTGTTTGTGGATGGATGACCAATGAGGGGACCTGATCTCCGGCATCTTTGAAGCAGTGCCAGAGTCTCCAGAAGACCTTTCTTTGTCTACTTAGTTGTGCCCGTGGAAACCTGCTAGACCGGAAGAGAACGATCAATAGAGTTAGTCAGTTAGGGGTGAGATCCCAAAGCAATCAGTCCAGAGTATGGAGTCAAGACACAGAGCAATGGCAGCTGTGTAGGATTTTTGCAGAGGTCTCGGGTTAATCTTGACAGATACATACTAGAATGCTTAAAAGTGTCAGACTACACCTCCTGAGTTTTGCAGTTCTAAATCCGTGTTTTTCTGTTTCTTCCATCCACTCTCTGTTGTTTGGTTTTCATATTTTTTTTTTTACAACCTGTGAAATGCCCACACAGGTGGGTGTAAGAGTTAACAATGGTGTGTACACTAGTAGATGAATGGCAAGGCCAACAAAACCCGACGTTTGTGAGTATTGTTTTACTAAGACACAGTTGATCACAGTTCAGTAACCAGACAGTTCAAGAAATTTTGCTCTGGTTACAAACAAGAAACTTGATGATCAGGCCTAAAACCACACATTCCAAGGCTGTGCTCCAAGCTACAGAAACAAATCTATTGAGTAGTACTCAGAGAGTATCAAGCAAGCTTGACAGTGTGGTTTGTCATCTTCATGACTTTCAGAAAAGTATCCAGAGCTGCCAAAATGTGCCTCATATTACCAAAAATGTTGCAGAACTTTTGCTTCACCCTATTAATTTTGAGAAAGATTTATTTAACATTTTAGGTGGGTCATTCAGTTATAAATAAAATCAATGTAGTCAATTCACAAAAAGGTAAAGGTTTAAATTTGTATTGTAGCAGGGACAATAACATTGACGAGAGAGAGGATAGGCCTTGTACAAATGTAAAAATCAAGAGCAGTGGTTTTCAAAGTTTTTGAAGTTGTACTTTTCTATTTAGGAATATATCTTGTGGACCTCCATATAAATAAAAATGTAAATCATCAAAAACATTTAATGAAAATTACATTCAGGTAATAACATTTAGTGAGAGGGATGTGCTTGTCTTGCTTGGCATATATTGTCAGTTCTTGGTGATATATTTGACAAAGACACATGCAATTCAGTTTGCATAAGTCTAGATCTATATTTGGTCATCATATTGCTAAGTGCCAAAAATGCTCTTTTGAATAATTTATTATTGCAAACGGTAGTATTTTGTTGCTTTTTGAGGCAACAATGAATACTCAGAAGCCATGCTAAGCCAAAATTTAGGGAGTGGTTGCTGTTTAAACTGAATTTTCAGGTGTGTGTCCTAGTAACTGGAAATATGAATTTGTAGTTCTATTGCTAATTGGCTAATATAAATCTTCAAAAACACTCTTCCAGCATCTGCGGACCACTACTGTTGATGTTGTGGACCTATGGACCTATTTTCTCTCTCTCTCTCTCTTGGATCCTTTCTGCTCACTGTGTCAAATCAGGCTTTCTTATATACCACAGGGGAGGCTCAGAACAGCTGGTAGCTTGGTCGGAAAACATTATGAAACTTTCTCTCTCAAATTCTTCCATGAAATGGGTGTGTGGAGCCAGTTGAGTATGTATGCATATTGGCATAGCATATATGGATGTATAATTGGTTGATCAATTTATTTTAATAGCATTTCAACCTGTCTAGGGTCACTTTATGCCAAGAGGTTAGAGATTTGTGTTCATTATATGTTCACATTTACATTTTTTGTGTAGTTGTTTCCGAAGAGTTTTTTCTTTTCACACAAAGTCCTATGAAGTACATTATCATCTTTAAACAGATGTATTTGACCCTAACAGGTAATACAACTCTGGGTCAGAGATATATGTATGAATGTACATGAATGTGTATATATGGTAGTATCAGAAGTATAGCGAAACAAGTTAGGAAGGACAGATTTTAACAGATAATAAAATAGAAAGTGAAGGATTTACTTGATATGGATGAAAGGTTTAGTTTTTTAATGTCCATAAACTGATGTCTTCAGTGATAGCATAGTCAGGTCATTAAGGATATCATTCTTTCTAAAGTACTAAGTTCTGTGAGGTCTACTAGAGAGTGAGAGAAAGGTGAGTTCTTTCTGGAAATCTGAACCCATATATTAAAGGAAGCAATAAGGAGTTAGATGAGTTGTAGCTCAGAGCACAAGTGGTTGTGCTACCAGGCCAACCCGGGTTTTCCTCTCCTTACCAGAATAAACCAGAAGAGAGAAATAAAACAATATGTGTATTCTAAAATTTGTTTTTGTTTCTTTGTGGAACTGATCAGAGTCTGATAGATCTCCTTTTGGAAACAAACATGCCAGGGTGAGAAATTGTTACACAATATCAATAAAAGGAACAAACAAGAAGAAAACAAGCCAAAGCAATTGGTTTTGTATGATAACCTTTGTTTATTCATATATAACCATAAATAGAAACTAGAGATTCTTGTTTTTCACAGTTCAACTGCATTGCTATGGTTGAAATTATGGTGCCTAATTATCTACGAATTTTAATCTTCATTCTTCATTGGTGGATGTTCATTGAAGTTGAAGCAGCTGGTCTTATACATCTGAAAAATAAAAAAATTTGTCAATAGCTGAAAAAAATAAGTTTTGCTGTTGGAAGAAAGTCAATGCAAAGATGATTGCAGAGTTATTATTCATGAATAGCAAAAACTGATGCTTATGGATAATGTAGCCAAGTTAAGAAGAAAAAAGAATTAAGATTAAAAGAAAAATAAATCTTGTTCATTGTCTTGCCAAGTGATCTCCACATGAAAATGACTGAAAACCTTGAAGACAGAATCACAACTGATATCACAGTAGTATTACAAAAGGCATTTCTTTTCCTTTAACTGGAGCCTGCCAAAGCAGTTGTCTTTGTCACTATTAGTGGTTGTAGTTAGGGTGTGGGTATGTTTCCCTCTTTTCTCCAACTGTGCTGTGGCTTGTTGTCATTTTATCTATGTGCTGACATCCGTGAATAGGCCAACAAATTTGACACCCATGACAGGTGGGATATTCTGCCACTGCTGTTTCATTTTGACCCTATGTTATCACTTGTCTTAGTATTAACTAAAAAAAAAAAAAAAAAAAAATCAAAAAACAATGTTAGCCTTAACACCTCAAACCATTTATAATTGGTGTAGATTTGTCTTGCTCTTTTCTTGAAATAAGATTTATATTGGTTATATGGAACATTACCAAGACTGGTTTATGAGTTCAATCCCTGGATGAAGCAGCGCAGAAATATAAAGCAGAAAGGCAGTTGAGTTCTACAATTTTTTTTCAGAATTTCAGATTAAAAGGTTTCCTTGTAGAAAAACAGTAGTGGTACTATTTAATGCATAGCTGGAGGAATAAAGGGGTTCATACCTTTCCAAAGGGCATTAGTCTGAAAGTGAATGTAATAGGGCAACTGGAGTTTGAACTCACTACAATGGTACTGTCCAGCATATCACCCACTATGCTATGAAGACTTTCCTCCAGATTAAATAGTAGATCAAGTTTAACATTTTCAAATGTAAGGAACTCAATATTGGGAAAAATAATTGGAAACACTGATTCTCAATGTGGGCCTGAAATATTGAAGTGAAGGGGCTGGGAGTTGGCCCAAGTAAAATAGGTAGACTTTGAAATTCTGTTTTTTCCAATGATGCAAAATTACATGGGCCTGAAATTTTTTTTGATACCAAATATGAGCTACAACAAAGAAAAAGTTTAGAAACACAAAAACTGAGAAAAAGTTATTCCAATGAGAGAGAATTGCATGAAGTGTGAATGCAGACCCAGAGCTAAAATTTCCCAAACATATATACTACCAGTCAAAAGTATTTGGCCACCCTCAAAATTTTTCATTTCTCATCCTATTTTTAATAAAACATGTAACACAATGATTTCCTTTATTATATTAAATACATATTAAAACACAAAAAACTTCTTAAACTTTTGATTTATCAAAATGACTCTCTTTTGGTCACTATCATTGTGTTACAGATTCTTAGCATTCTTTCCACCAAAGACTGGAGGTAGACTGAAGAGAGTTCTGCCCAGCATTCCTACAAGAGTTGCCAGAGGTGAGTTGTACTTGTTGGTTGTTAAATTCTGATTCTACAGTCAAGTTCACCCCACACCAGTTCAATGAGATTTAAGCTCACTGATTGCACCAGCCAAGATATCAGTTGAAGGATGTGTTGTTTGTCCTTGCTTTTAATATACCTCTGGCGTAGTTTATTAGTATGCTTTGGGTCATTACCTTGCATGAGTACAAATCCTTGACAACCCACAAGCCACGTGTGTTACAGATGGGATTGCGTGATGGTGCAATATGCTGTGATAGCCAGTCTGATTCAATTTACCCTTCACCGGGTGTAAATCCTGACTTTGCAATTGGCAAAAGCTCCCTACACCAGACCAGAGCCTCCTCCATGTTTTACAGTTGATGTGACACAGGGGGTTGCAGCTTTTTCAGCCCTTTGCTGCATACAGACCCCGCCCCCATTTGACTCAAAGATTTCAAACTCTGATTTGTCAGTCCAAAAGACTTTATACCTCTGTTCTATTGTCTTATCTTCATGTGCCTAGGCCCACAAAAGCTTTTCAACATTGTATTGTTTCCTCAACAGTGGTTTCTTCAAAGCAATTTGGCCATATAAGCCAGCTTCATAGTCTTCTCCTCACAGTGGGTGCTGACATTTTTTTCATAACATTGGTTCAGTTGTACAGTGACGTGTGGAGCATTCAGCCTTCTGTCATGCAAGCTGGTGACTCTGATAAAATTGTCCTCTGCTCTTGTTGTAGCTTTTGGTTTTCTAGCTCTACTTTTGGCCTTGTTTTGTCTTTTTCCTGATGTCTCCTAACAGTATAACCCACTGTAGTTCTGTGAATTTTAATTCTTTAAAAATTTCTCTACTTGAATATCTTTCTTTTTTTAAAGTAATGATTTCTAAGGTTAAAGGATTTGTATTTAGTATAATAGATAAAAACATTGTAGTGCTTTACTTGTTTCATTAAAAATAACATTTATAGGATGAGAAATAAAATTTTTTGAGGGTGGCCAAATACTTTTAACTGGCAGTGCAGAAATTCAACTTAAAAAGCAAATAAGATACTAGTACTGATACATAGATCATATAAATATACGAACAGTGAGATATCGAAAAATTCATTTATTGCTTTGCTAAGACTCCAATTAGAATTTGTTAATGTTATTTGGTCCCCAAGATTCATTAAGGATAGAAATTTCATTGAAGGAGTACAACAAAGAGCCACTAAATTGATATCTGAATTGAGGAACATATATGAAGAGGGTCAAATTGCTTTGTCTGTATTATTGCCAAGCTCATGGAGATATGATTGAAAACCCAACTTACCGTCTATTAATCAAGGAAGTTTTATGAAGAGACAGGAATTAAGACTCTCAAAAAGATACTGCAAGACAACCAATAGATAATTCTATTTCTTTTAGTAATGGAGTGGTTGATTCTTGGAACAAACAACAGTCAGTGGTAGTAAATGTCCCCTCATTAAACTCTTAAGTCTAGGTTGGATAAAATATGGAATAATCATAAATACAACAAATGCCAAAAAAAAAAAAAAAAAAAAAAAAAAAACACACACAAAAAACCCCCAAAAAAACAAACACTTTCACCTTAAGATATATAGAAAATACAAGTGACAACAATGATGACCAACTGACAGATCTTTAGACCTAATATTATTATAAATATCATTATTAAAGGGTATAGAAATGAGGACAGTATACCCCTTCCCCCTGCAGGTTAAATGATAACAAGAAATGCTTCATATTGTCATTTCAGTAGAAAAACTAACAAACTACAAAGTGACCTAAAAAGAAAAAGATATGTTTTTTCTATTCAGTTGATTAAACAGGATATAAAGTAAAAAGACTAGGGAAAATAAAATGGATTGAATGGTTTGAAAAAAAAAACAAAACAAAAAAAAATCTGAAAGATTAAAATGAGAGCATTTAATTTCAATAAAGTAAATTCACTCATGTGCAGACTTGCCTGAATTTTTATTTAGATCCTCAAGTCCACAACCAGCATTAAACAGTACAGATAAAAAAATAAAGACTAACCTTAGATAGATGGAATGATTTTAATGACATGTCAACCTGTCTAGGGTTACTTTATGCCTAGAGGTTAAGGAATCCTATTCATTGTATGATGATATCTACATTTTCTCAGTAGTTTCTTAAGTTTTAGGCACATGGTTATATGAAATCAAGTATTCCTATTTAATAGGAATAATTTTCACACAGATCTATTTGATCCCTGGAATGGGACAACAACAAGTACTATGACTTCAGTTCAGATTGGGAGTAATGGCAATTACTCCACCACTCTCTAGAGCTCCAGAACAGGAAATCTTACCACCAGGTATTGTTTAGAGTCCTATCCATGGCACCCCTTTTTGGGGAAAGAGTCTTACTCCTCTGCAGGAGATACTGTCAGCATATTCTAAGCCTTGCCAACAGGGCATACAATAAGCTTTTGGCAAGACAAATTCACATCCCTTTTTCCATTATTCTACTAAACTAGTCTACTGTGAGACCAATGATGAAAAAAAATCTGTTCAAATTTTCTCATTTTACTCCCTTAGCTGAGTGTAAAGGTTTTATAGTAAAAAATGGAAATAGCGATCTAGGTTCAATTCTTGCACCAATCTGTATTTCACTTTGTGCAAATACCCTTGAAAAAAAAAAGAAAAAGAAAAAAGAGGTATGACTCCATCTGTTCTTCCTCTAGCTAAAGGTAAATAATAAAGCAGACAAGGTTCTTTAGCCTTTGTTAAGCAACCAGTTTAAGAGAAGGAAAACCAAATTCCAACACGCTTCACTCAACTTAAAAACAGACTTTATGTTGTATGTTGCCCACAGAGAAAAAGTAGAGTAAATACATGGATTATTTAAAACCTTTAATTGCTCAGTTCTATATTTATTAGTTTTTATATACACTACTAGCAGTAATATCAATAATATTAGCATGAATTTTAATCAGATGAAGCACTGTTAACCATTATTCATTTCTTTTACTTTTAATGGCTGAAGACTGATGATAAATTATAATGAAAAGCAATTAAAATAATGAGAAACAAGTACCCATTAAACCGATTCTTTCCATTTAAAAATAATTTAAGAATTTATTGTATACTGGAATCTAGATTGTATCAGTATACTTATATATCCAGATTAGTTGAAGTAGCCGAGTGCTTCAATGGTTCACATTCAGTCTCCAAAAGGTACAACTAATTCTCTGTAGTATTACTATCATTCAAAATATCTGTTCTAACGATGACCTACTGCTCTAACCAGCTGTTGATAAGTAGTCATAGACCAGTTTAGCTACAATTGAAGAAAAGTATAATAGGCTAGTCCACACAACAGAATTAAAAGGTACATTTGCATTTATTGTTTACTAATTCTTTCCACGGGTAAATTAGTTATATTTTGTAATTTAATATTCAATCAATTTATTTGGGGGTGAATGGAAATTAGATTTGGTTTCAAGGTATACATCAAGTAAAAAGTTCAAGAAATCCAGGACTAGACAAATCTTGTCAAGATTGAACCAATATTTATCTTGTCTATATAAATCGTGGAATTTCAAAAACCAATATCAATTAAGAATCAGGCCCCTTTTGGATTCATTGAACATTTAGAATTACAAGTTTCACCAATTCAGGGTTTAGACAAAAATAAACAAAATAATCATTAGGCCACTCCTCTCCCTCTCAACAACAAAAAAGACCAGCTAAAGATTATTTATTGAAAATAATTAGGTTATCTCCCCTTAACCTGATAAACAACAAAAAGGAAAATATTCCAACGGATAAGTTAGTTCTAATAGCTTAGTGTATAAAATTGACTATCACATATTAAAAATAATCCAGTTGAAATTTTCCCTTATGATCATATTTTGTCAATTATTTTGAGATGTTAATAGCTAATATTTTTGGTTTTATTTTTAACATAGTTACATCTTTTTTACTTTTGGTCAGGTGAATTTATTCAGTGCTAAGCGTTGGTGGTCTGTAAAACTTTTTTTGTCTCCTACCTTTCATTGAAAAAAAAAGAGAAAAAAAAAAAAAGATGTTGGTTTGTGATCATCATCTAGTTCTAAAAGAAATTGAATACAATAATGAATAAAAATACGAAAACAAAACCAGATTCCAAAAAGTAGAGTAGAATAAAAACCAATAATAAAAGACTAATTCATCTGATTAAGACCTATGGATGAACTATCTAAAACGTGAAGAAAAAAAATTACATATTATATAATAATAAAAAAATAAATACCAATGGAAAAAGTTTGTAGGAAAAGTGCTTGCTGCAATAACAGCAGAGCAGGTATACAAACCGGAAAAATATCAAATTATAAACACTACAACTCCATAATTTGAGGCCTCATGTGGTGTGCACAATAATCAGATGGAAGTGAAAAAAAGTGGACAATAAATATTAACTATAATGTATGAAGTCAGGTGTTAAGATAGAAGTATATGAGATATCACATATGGTAGAAGAAGAAAAAAAATACACACATAAGAATATGTAAATTAATAATGTTTGCTATATTCATAAATACAAAGTATTCAATATCAGTGATAGAGCATATGTAGACTCAAGTTAGAATAGTGTAGACATAATCAGTGGTGCTTGATGACTCAGTTTCTGGTCTATTCAATCATGAGACCAAGAGATGGGTCAAATGATTGCATAAGAGATGATATCTACACCATTGTAACATTATATATATATATATATATATATATATATATATATTTATTACATTTAATGTTTTAAATAAACCTTTATATTTTAGTAATGATTGATAGATTTTAAATCTATTAATAGTGCAGTGCATGTGTGGAGGAAGAAAAAGTAAGAATAATTAAATCTATTTGAAATAAATTACTTACACCAAATAAAGTTCCAGCGGTTATTCCTATAGCAATCAGTAGTTGTACATTGTACTTAGCTTGATTCTTGCGGTAGTTTTCTTCCCAGGAACCTTCAGGAACAGGCAAACTATCCATATGAGCAAGGGTGAGACGGTCAACTTCCTTGTCAGACAACCAATGACTTGGTGCATGGCCACTCATGCAACGAGCTATCACCGGTACATGTTGCTCTTAAAACAAAAACAAAGATGCGATATCACTATTATATTTAAGGATAAACTGTACCATAGGAGAATTGTATACAAAAATGGTTGATGAATTTGGATAAAGTTAACAATGTTTTGAATTAAGAAACTGAAACATAACAGAAAAGAATGATAGAAAAAATAGTTTTGGTTGAGGGCAGAGCTTCTAAAACTTTTTACTTGATGCACCTTTTGTAACAAAATTTAACTAGCATTCACCCTCAAATAAATTTTGTTGAATATTGCCAACATTTTTTTTTTAGTTTCAATGGATGACACAATTAGAAAGGACTGATTATAAAAATGTTTTTGCTTTCAAAATTAAAATTTTCATAACACATAAATAGAATATTGAATTGTATAACACCTACACCAATAAATACCTAGCAATACTGAAACTGAGTTAATTTCAAATTCTTCATAAAGCTATTTGCATTTCACTTTATGCTAATACCATTGGGAAAAGAATGTACCATCTCTTCTCCACATCTGTGAATAAAATGATAGTGGAGATTGGGTTCTCTAGCCTTGGTAAAAGACAACTTCAAATCCCCCAAATGAGTAGATTTATTTTTTAGAATCTATGGCTCAACAGTGCACCAGTCTTTTGTTATCAGCTCATATAAAATGTGTAGCTTTGCTAAGCTTTGGCAGCTGGGAATGGTGGAGAATATGTAACAAGTCATGATGAATCAATTGAAAGCACAGATTCCAATAACTGAAACAATATCTTTATTGGTGTGTGGATTCCCAAGGAAACCATTTTAAAAAAGAGTAAGTTAATTTGTAATCAAGTTAAAAATAAGTTTTTTTTTTTTTACAGTGAGTTATTACTTAAGATTGACACCTCACTGGGAGCCTTGTGCCTTATGTCAAACTAAACTAAACTTAGTTTAACAGTATATTAACTCCTTATTGGTTATTTAAGATTGAAATTTGATTCTTTTGTAAATGTTTAATTGTAATAACTACATTTTCAATCTTCCATTGTATTTTCTAAAAATTACACCTGGTTTTGTTGATAATTTGTTTGCTCACATTTGTATGACTTCAAGTATTCCTTTCTAATACTAATAATTTATATATAATTATATGATTTCATGTAACTAATAATAATAATTGATCCTTAATAAATAATTGTAGCTTCGAGTAACTCTTCTTAATACAAATGATTTGCAGAGATAAACATTTTCAAGTATTTCTATCCAATACTAATAATTTAAAAATCTATTTGATGAATAGATGGGGATCCCAAAAAGGACTATTACTCCAGGTTCGAATAAACTTGGGTGTAATGGCAATGAAGAGGTATCCAACTCTACAGAGATAAAGCCTCACCACTAGATATAATTTAATGTCATACCCAGAACACATCTTTTGTGAGGGTCTTACTCCTCTGCAGCAGATACAGTTGACACATTCTAAACCCTGATGATAAAGCAAGCTAAGCTTAATAAATGGTAACTTAATAAATTGACCTTGTAAAGATTTGTAAACACTTCAAATTTTTTCAGTATTATTTTCTCCAACAGTTTTCTTAATTGACAGAAATAGTTGAATGAAAATAGGAAACAAGTGTTCTTAATAACCTTGATCTGATTTTTTTTTTATCATTTCATAGAAAAAAACAAAACAAAAAACATACACACACACACACACTTACTATAATTAGTGGTTGACAGTGATGTTTTGAAAATAATAAATGTTTACTTAAATGCTCTGGACAAGGCATCCAGAAAGAATGCAATCCCACCCATTGTCTTTCAGACTTGCAATAACAGTAATAATGGCAGGGAGATAATGGGTGACACACATGTGAAGAATGTTAATCACTATAAGGGAAAGAGAAAAAGAGTTTCCCAAGATTTTCTAAAAGCTTACTTGCATTTTTAAATATAAAAATTTGCTCTAATAAAACAAAAACGAAAATGATGTTTAGAGGAATACATTTAAATAGCAAGTTCGGATAAAAGAAAAATTAGTTGTAAGAAGTAAAATAGCATAGGACATTACAACCCCATCCCCCCAAAAAACCCCAACAATCTTGATGGTGACAGATGATAACAAAATTCTGCCTACAGAGATATGAAAAATAATCTCCTGACATATGGAATGTTATATTGTCAACTTAGTTTCAAGAGACAGGAACGGGTTAAAAACAAGTTATTACAAAGCAGATCTGTTGATTTGTTTGTTCACCAAACAAAATAGCTGCACACCCAGTTCATCAAAAGATTTTAATACAAATAGAAATATAGTTGAACTGCTTAGATTTTGAGAATTGAATTTATATAACAAGAAAAAGGTTAAATTGTAACTCTATCCAACCCTCCAGCAACAAACAGGATGTCAATTTTTAAGTGGAATAATACCATGGCATATTATATGGCAAGCCTGCTCATGGCACAACTGAGAACCAGAACTAGAGGCCCACTAAAAAATGTTTGATTTTTCAGAAATTTTGGAAGAACATTAAATTAATTATTTTTGAAAAAACTTTTAACATTTTGAGGATAATAAAATGCACTAAAAGTTAAATGAAAATACGTATTTTTTTTTTGTGGATACTGATAAGTATCAAAGAAAACAAAACAGTATTTAAGACTTCTGGTAAAAGATATGATCCACATAATGTTAAAACAGAAACATTCACACTATTTACAGGCTTTACCGAACCCTTAATTAAATCCACCTCAGAGATTGAATAAAGCGTACGGTTCAAATTTTCATTAAAGTTACTGTGTTCAACAAGCAGAACCTTAAGAAGGCTGGAGGACATCAGCTGAAATGTGTATATGACAAGCAATCATTTCAGAAATATAGACAGATAAAACAAAATCATTCTAGGAAAGTTTCAAAACCTTCAAAGTTGTTTTTTTGTCTGTTATGGGTGTGTAATGTATGCATGTTTTTCAAAACTATATTTGCAAAAATATGTGCATGCTTTCTCTCTATGTTGAAAAACTAAAAATCAGAATTAACCAAAAAAAAAAAAAAAAAAATTATTTAATGATTTCTAACATACCTTTTCCTTTATTGTATGGGAAAGATTAAAACAAAAAATAACCATTGGCAAGTGTGATCAAAAGCAGTTTTAGTCTTCCATAGTCAATATTTCCATATTTTTCATTATAAAAATTAGTTTCATGTTCATTGGGTTGATTATTATTTTGTGCAAAATATCCAGTTATGTACATAAGAGCCATTTTTATTTCATTTTTAGAGATGGTTCTAAATTTTCAAGGGCTTAATTTGAGTAAATAAATACTCTAGAACCTAGAAAAATAACTTTTCTTCGATTTTAAAATATTCAATTTTTTATTAAACAAATTTACATAGAAACATTCATGAATGAAGTTTTTGTTATTAATCTTGTAATAAGAATAAGACATTTGGGTTTATCATACACTTTAATGGAAAATTTAAAGAATTAAACTAAATATCAATATTTGTTTATTTTACCTTAAAAAAAAACAAAAACACAAATGATAAAAATAAAAAATAAAAAAAATAATTCTATGAATGCATTTGTTCTTTAGAGAAAAAACATTAAAGTAACTTTGTGAAATAAGTATGGTAATTTATTTTTAATAAATTTCCAAATATAAAAAGCAAACATAGAACATCTTCAAAGATGAACATCTGTTAAAAACTAGACATTAACTTTATGTAATATTATTTATTAATGCCATTTTTCTTTAATTCTAATAAGTAAATCATTACAGTTCACTCAACAAAAAAAAAAAAAAGAAAAAAGAAAAAGAAAAAATATCATACTTTTAACTTTTAGAAACAAATATAAAGGGCTTAAAAAAGCGAATTTATTTTTGAACCATAACTTTTTCTTTTTTTTCAAGAACATTGAATAAACTTATAACAGAAAAATATTGAAGAATTAATTTTTAACAGAAAAATGTTGAGTTAATGGCCATTAAGCAAACGCTTTTTAAAAACTTTAGAAGACTGTAAAAATAATTTTGTTCACATGCACAGCATTTCAACAATATCAAAAACAAAATATTAGATTAAATATTTAGAGTTTAATTATATTTATATCATCAAATTTATGTAAAACATTCTTTATGATTTTTAATTCATTTTGTAATACAAAAATTACATTTGCTTCTATTTTACATTTAATGATAGATTTAAACTAAACAATAGTTTAATAACAAATTACTCATAAAAGAATTAAATTTTGTCAATGAATAACCATATCAAGGTTTGGTTGTTTGGATTTTATAGTACATCAATCTTTGTTGGTTATTTAATGCCAAATCCATTTTAAAACAAATAATCAGTTCTATTTTAAACAATTCAGTTTAACAGGAGTACATAGTTTAATCATCAAAAACATTTCTATTTCAAGCTATTCAGCTAGGTCAAACAGTTCTTATTCAGCTAATTCAGTTTAGTATAAGTATAGATTTTCTTTACACATGGTTAAATGTCAAAACAGTTCTGTATTAAACAATTCAGTTTAGTGTAAGTACAGTTTCATTGTCAAAAACAGTTCCATTTCAAACAATTCAGTTTAGCATAAGTACACAGTTTAACTGTCAAAAACATTTCTATTTCAAGCTACTCAGCTTAGTCAAACAGTTTTAATTCAAACAATTCCGTTTAGCATAAGTATGCAGTTTAATTCTATTTAACCTATAGATAGGGCCCTATGGGTGCTACCATTCTGGGTCAGAGTGGACCTGGGAACAATGGCTCCACATTCTCCAAAGCCACAGCATCACTAGAAACTCACCATCAGATAGTTTAGTGTCATATCCAGGACACTCGTTGGGAGGCAGGGGAGGTCTTAACCCTCTGCAGAGAAGCAGCTGGTGTATTCTACAGCCCCAGCTGACTGGGCAATAACAATATCAAGGAAAAATATAAAAATAACTTTGTAACCATTGACCAATAAAGGCGTTTGAATCTATTTTTACACAAGTAATTTTGCAGTAAAAACAGAAGCATGTAAAAGTCTTCAGAAAATATTAACTTCATGGAAGAAACTATCTTGTTTATTTGTTTTTTCTTAGAACCATAATAAATTTTAAGTGAAAAATGTTAAACAAATTTAATGGGGAAAGTATTTGATAAATTTTAATTAATAAATGTTAAATAAGAAACTTAAAATTCAAAGTAGACCAAGATTCCTACATAACATTTTTGCATAGTGAATAACAGAACCAAATGTTTGTATTTATCATCTACGTAAAAAATAATATAAGAAGTCAAAATAAAATAAATAAATGATATTCCAAATGTAAGGGAAAATTTCACTGAATTTCTTAAGCCAACAACACAGTACTAGTTAGCTCAAATATAAACTAAAACTAGTGTTAAAATCAGTTTCCAGTTCTGTCCCTTCTGTTCATTACGACAGCCTCTAATATAGAACACCATGAGTACTACTGATTTGAATTCAGAGTTTTTCTTCTCCTTGACAAGTTACCTTACCAAGGAACCCAGTATGCCCTACTATTTACCAACAGTTGAGGGGAAAAAGATGGATTTATGCCTTTCCCCAAGGGCATTAGAGTAAAGTGAAATGGAAACAGCTTTGGTCATTATTTAAACTTGGATCACTGATTCCATTTCCAATGACAATAGTCCTTATGTTAAACATATCTTTAATTGTGACAGTAAACTATCCTTTAAATTCTTATTTCTATAACTTTAATAGTCTTTGAACTGACACATGAATTCCTAGCCAAGTTCATTTACATCTGTTGTTGATATTAACAACATTCAGCAATTTTGACTAAGATAAAACATAACTACTTAATCTAAAAAAATCTGTCAAAAAATGTCTAAAATTGTCAAATTAATCTGTTTTAAAGAGATATTTTTGGCAGGTAAGCTAACAAAATCATTCAATGAACAAACACAGTACTACCATAACTATCATTCACTCTCACTAATCCTCCCCTTTGTTAATGTATGCGTGATAGATTAATTGATTTCAAACATACTGTATGGATTTTTATAAAACATCAAACTTTCATCATCTTGATGAATATTCATACACAGTTCTTTTAAAACCCAATCATCCATCTTTGAGGAGATAACCAACAAAATTAATTTGGACAGATGCTAATTTTGACTGAAGTTGCGTGATTCTTTAAAAGCTCTAAAAAATAGGCACGTTCTTTGTATATTAGGAGAAAATTTAGAAAAATTAATAAAAGTTCTTTTCTGATAAAACAGTGATTAACTAAGCTATGTCTACAAAAATAGTCACTAGGAAACATGAAGCTTATAACCCATCTAGGGTTATTTTATACTTAGAGGTTAAGGAATCATGTGCATCATATGTCTATAAGTACCATTTTTCATGTACTAGTTTCTTAAAACTTTTTTGGACACAGTCATATATCAAGCATTCATATCTAATACAATTTGCAGAGTTATATTATTTCAAGTATTCTAATCAAATGTTAGTAATTTTCAAACAGATTTATTGATTGGAATCATACAAGACTAGACCCTAACATATACTACCACTCTAAGTTAGAGTGGACCTACAGAGTAATGGTATGTTCTGAAGAGCTTCAGGACTGAAAACTTAAAACCAAATGCAGTTTAGTATCATGCCTGGAGACTAGAGAGAGCAAAGCAATTGTCCCTCCCTATCCACACATATGTAGGGTCTCTTTAACTAATTTGACCTTGTGTCATATGTCATCTAGTGTGGAAATACCCACTCATATGATCCTTGAAGATTTCCTGAGTAAGGAAAATGAATGCCTTTAATGAAGGCGTGACTCCAACTCTTTGTATGAAACTCGTGATTGCCCAGATATGTAAATGACCTTTCTTGTCACTAACAGCTATCATAGGTCAAAGATGCTTCATAACTGTTACTTAAAAATAATTTAAAATTACTCAATATTAGATCTTTTTTGACTCTCTGAAACTGAAGGAAATACAATGCAAGTAATATATTTATTAAGTTAAATGTGAGGCAAATCTATATTCATAGGCTACCTACAAAGAAATGAATAACGATACTGACCTCTACAACCCACTACACTAAGGCAGGTATCCTAATAATGAGCTCTAAAATCAAAATTGAAATTAAAAAACAGTTTGCACATAAACCATTTTAAAATTCAAAAATAATTTCAGGAACAGATTAAAACAAAAACAAAAAACAACTTAAGATTCTTAAACTCCCACCCCCCCAAAAAATTTCTACACAAAAATTGATCGTAACCATTTCTTGAGTAACACAAGGCTAATTATTTTGAAGAGTATCTATCCAATATCTATTAGTTATTCATTAACTCGTGACAGTTATCATACATATATATACACATCACTTGAATTGGGAAGGATGATAGGTGTCATAGGTAAGGAGTCATGAATGACAAACCAGGATAGAGCGAACGGAGATTTCTGAATGACGACAAACAAGATCTAGTTGATTGGATTTTGAAAATAATAAAAGGAGGGACTAAAATGTATAAAACTATTTTTGATAAAAATTTTAAAAGAATAATTTTCGTTAAAAGGAAAGACATTTTAACGATTTAATGATTTTGATAAACAATAAATAGGGTTCAAACTCCACGACCCCCTTCCATTAAAAAAAAAAAGATTATCTCGCAATAAATAAATAAATAATAGATAAGATTAACCACTTATAATCAGTTGACGGCAAAACTGTGGTTATCCAATTTGTGACTTTAGATGTATTCAATTAACTAAAAAAGGTCATCATGAAACAATTGATGTTAAAAGCAATGAAACATATCGTTGATTTAATAAATTTAAAGAAAAAAATCGTTAAAAAGGCGTAATTTTCTAATGAATTAACCCCACCCCCCAACAAAAACCGATTGAATACGGTTGAGGTGTGTGTTGGGGTGAAAGCCTTTTTAAGAGTCAATTTCTGTTTTCTGGTATTGAAATTTTATCAATAAATTGCTAAATTCTCTTTTTGCTAAAGGTGACTTAGTCCTTTCGGATTTATTTGAACACTGAACTGGATCTTCATCAAAAAATCAAAATTACTTTTTCGATTAACTTTTTTGTTTTATTTTATACCATAATTGACCAATTTTGACAAGGGAAGAAAACAAAAACAACGATTTTGACAAAAAGAAAGAAAAAAACAAAAACAAACTATTTTATCTATTTAAAGACTATTTTTTCATTTAACATTTCAGTGACATTATATGATCAGATCTGTCAAAGCAGATTTTTCTTTTTTTACTCTTTCTCTTGTAATCGAAATTTTTTTGTTTATCTAGAAAGCATACATTCTATTATATAACATCTTAATTTTTTCATAAACAACTAAATTTATGATATAAGATGACAATTATTTTCTTTTTTAATTCATAATGATGACATTGAAGAAAGAATATCGATTTGTTTCATTTTAATTCAACTACTTTTTTTCGAAGGTTATAAAAAAAAAAAAAAAAGCCGTTATTCAAGTTTTAGTTCAAAATTTATACATACTTGAATAGAAATAATTGAATCTGTCTATCATGAAACATTTCCCTTTTCATTTTTTTCAAATATTCATGATTATTTCAATACTTAAAAGTTTAAATTGAATTTTAAGACAACAAATGTAATTTTTCGAAATCAAAAATGAAATAACATTCTAACTAACAGGAAAATTAAGCTTCTTCAAAGCGAGCAAGAAAAATTCAAAATGATCCCAAATCTTAAAAAATTAAATACTCACGAGATGCCCGAGTTAAATTTCGAGTGAGAGTTGCCACCCGAAATAACATTTTTCAAAATATTTTATCCACCAGATTTCTTTTTCTGGGAAGAGAAAGACAGACAAAGCGTTTATGACCTTCGTTTACGTGACTTCCGGTGAAATCTATTCCGCATTTTGTAAACATAAATTACAATAAGTATTTCAGTTAATTCATTTTTAATTAGTAAACATGCATAACTAAAGTATTATAAGAATTTAGAGAATATTATCTTAAATTATACTGCTAAATTAATGTTTGTTTATTTATTTGAATATTTACTGCAGAATTATTTCGGTGATCTATGAAATTGTGTACCCTAATCAATAAAACCGGCTGTAAGATGACCATTTTTTTTTGGAAGAGAAGTTATTGCTTATTTTCAGAATGGATATTGAAATTGGAGGGCGTACAAAGAAGAATGACAGAAATATTAAAATAGTAAAAGATTACAGTTACTGGAAAAGATTGAAGAAATTAGGATTAACTTTTGTCACTGGTCTGGGAGATCGGGGTTCAATACCAAAGACTCAAAAAATGGTTTTTGATGCCTCCTTGCTAACACTCTGCATTATAAGTTACAGGTCTAGGGTAAGTGGAGTAATCCATGAAAAGGAGTAGCGCTCTCTCTTACACCTCCGTGTTGTAGTTATTGTAAAGGAACCATTCAGGTCTCCTTCAACCACGGTCAGCCAACTTAATTTACTAGAAAGAAAAATGAGGGTGATCTAATTGAAACTGTTAAAATAATTAACAGAATTTCTAATCATGGAAAGCTTTTTTTAAATGTTTCTTCTCAAACTGGAAATTTACAGTCACGACAGATTTCAAAAATTAAGTTTACTAACCAATAGGATTTTTTCGTAAATAGAGTAATATATTTTTGGAACAAATTTCCTAATCGGATGAAAAACAGTAATTATGATCAAGTTACGTGGTGCATTCAATAAGTTTCCAGATTTTTTTTGTATGGGCATTTAAAGTTGTCGTTGACTCTTGGAAATTCAGTATGTTATTGCTATACATCTTATGAGATGACTGGCCAATTTTTATGATTTCAGATTCAAATGAACAGCTACAGCAGCAATTGCAATACACCCTACTAAAACCTGATTTTCACGGCTGGTGAATTTCAAAAATGCAATCTGGACGTGAGGACACTTTAGAAGAACTATATGCAATAAAATTCTGTTTTAAACTTGGAAAAAAATGCCACAGAAACGTATGGAATGCTTCAGACTGCTTTTCGACCATCTTACATGAATCGAGCATCAGTTTTTGAGTGGCATAAGAGATTCAAGGAAGGCAGGGAGTCTGTGAGGGATAATGAGAGGTGTGGAAGGAGTAAGGAAGTCAATACACCAGAGTTGATTGGCCAAAGGGTTAGGGTTAGGGTTACTATGTTGAGGTTTTAAGGGAGTTCAGGAAGAGATTCCATCGGAAGAGGCCAGCTCTCTTCAAATTGGGTCAGTGGCATTTCCACCAGGACAATGCACCAGTCCATAACTCCATCCTTGTCACAGACAATTTGAGCCAGATGGGCATCAAGACAGTTCCTCAGCCTCCCTATAGTCCAGACCTTGGTCCCTGTGACTTTTGGTTATTCCCTAAGCTCAGAGGCTGTCGTTATGAGACAATTGAGGAGATGAAAGAGGCTGTGACGAAGGTCATTGACACGCTCAGACAATAGGACTTCCAGAAGTTGTTGGAATAGTACAGCAAGTGCATTGCAGCTGGAGGAGATTACTTCGAAGGGGACTAGGGTTTCATGTGTGTACTATCACTATCAATGAAAGTGCCCATACAAAAAAAGTCTGGAAATTTATCTAATGATCCTTGTATACTGACAGCGCCATTCACTGATTCTCTCCTGCCATCAATCTCTATCATCCATCACTCCTGGCAGGTCTTTTATGTTGCATCCTGTGTCCACACACAGCTAATGTAAATAAGTCTGCTTTTAAACCAACAATAACATGTCCATAAGTGAACGTGCCGCGACCTGCTGATAAACCTAAACATATCAAGTTACACGCCCGAGTTAGGACGATTATATCCGAGTACGACCGGAACTGACTAAGCCCTTTTTCCTTCTAACGACCATGACATCTCGTTATAGCTAAAAGAAAAAGACGAATTAAATTGATAACATTTACAAAACACTTCGGCCAAAAATTACCTGATAAGACTTGAACTAATAGTCGTCGCCAGCCTATAGCAGGTTAGGAAAATACTTTACGGCTACACTCATTTTTTATCAAAGAATTTTATATCCACGCGGCTGGAGCTGTGTGTCACAACACCTTCGTAATATCAACAAGCCCTTTTTAACCCTCGTTGTCTGGTGGGAGGCAGCGACAAATACTTGGCGCGCTCCCGGCTTTTTAGCTGGGCCGTCTGGCATTCGTGCCGGATGGGTGCTCGAAACCAAGAGCAGACTCGGGGCCGAATAGGCCCCCAGCTTCGGCTGGGCAACCTTCGGGTGGGCGAGCTGCACTTTTGTCCCCTTTGTACGGCACTAGACCAAGCGTCTAGTTTAAGCCGTAAACTGGCATACGTGCCCGGACCCACATTTGGGTTCGTGAAACTGCTTGCCTCATCAGGCTCACATTGCACTAAGTGAGCCGATGAGCAGCACAGACAAGCAGGGTTCGAGTCTCGGCTCCTTCCCGACCTTCCCCTCCCCTTTATCCCCACTTTAATCGGCCTTCGGGCTTTTGACCTTGTGTCAAGTCGTGTCTGGTGGGAGGCAGCGACAAATACATGGCGCGCTCCCGGCTTTTTAGCTGGGCCGTCTGGCATTCGTGCCGGATGGGTGCTCGAAACCAAGAGCAGACTCGGGGCCGAATAGGCCCCCAGCTTCGGCTGGGCAACCTTCGGGTGGGCGAGCTGCACTTTTGTCCCCTTTGTACGGCACTAGACCAAGCGTCTAGTTTAAGCCGTAAACTGGCATACGTGCCCGGACCCACATTTGGGTTCGTGAAACTGCTTGCCTCATCAGGCTCACATTGCACTAAGTGAGCCGATGAGCAGCACAGACAAGCAGGGTTCGAGTCTCGGCTCCTTCCCGACCTTCCCCTCCCCTTTATCCCCACTTTAATTGGCCTTCGGGCTTTTGACCTTGTGTCAAGTCGTGTCTGGTGGGAGGCAGCGACAAATATCTGGCGCGCTCCTGGCGAAGCTCATTAAGGAGGAATCCCGCATTCTGTGCGGTCGCATTCACCTTAACTTACGGCGTTGGTCCCACTTCTCGTGGTAGACCTGCCTTTCTCCCACCTACATAGGTATGCACAAAGGTCCTTTTTAGGACCATAAGAGGTCTCTGTCTGCGGGTCAGAGCATCTCTGACTGGTCAGTAATGATCAGTCGAAGTAGACGGCCAGGCGGCAAACACGAAGACGGATTCTAAGACCAACTGGTCTTAACTCTCACTCGGTTCCGATAGTCCGATAAGCTGCGCAGCGCTAATGGCACGGTCCAGCCTTTAGCTACGGCTTCACTATCTGCGCAGCGCTAAGATAACGCCCATCTTAGCCTCGGCCTCATGGCCTGTTCGCTCGTCAGCTCGGCTTTGACCCGACAAAGCCTTCGCTCCTGTCCGCTCGTCAGCTCGGCTTTGACCCGACAAAGCCTTCGCTGCTGTCCGCTCGCCTGCACGGCTTTGACCCGACAAAGCCTTCGTTCCCGTCAGCTCGCCCGCACGGCTTCGACCCGACAAAGCCTTCGCTCTCGTCCGCTCGTCCGCACGGCTTTGCCCCGACAAAGCCTTCGTTCTCGTTCGCTCATCCGCACGGCTTGGGACCCGACAAAGCCTTCGCACTAGTCCGCTCGTCCGCACGGCTTTGACACGGCAAAGCTTTCGTTCCCGTCCGATACGTCCGCACGGCTAGGGGGCCCAGCAAGGCCCTAGCTTTTCCTCGACCTCGACACTCTTGCAAGGTACAACGCAGTCCACGTAACGACTCGCTGTTACGGACTGTTCTACCACTGCAACAACTGGCTCACGTACGAGCCGCTGTACGAGCCGCTGTACGAGCCAGGAACCAGGTCGACACACCCCCGGTTAATCCAACATATCGTCATAACCGAGGATGTCGATCTACCGAACTCGACGCTCTTGCAAGGTACCACGCAGTCCACGTAACGACTCGCTGTTACGGACTGTCCTACCACTGCAAACACCCGACTCACGTACGACCCGCCGTACGAGTCACCAACCCGATCGATACACCCTTGGTTAACCACAACATACCGTCACAACCAGGGATATCGATCTACCAACCTCGACCGACCATCTAGCTGTACTCAACGACCAGCACCGACCATCTAGCTGTACTCAACGACCAGCACCGACCATCTAGCTGTACTCCACGACCAGCACCGACCATCTAGCTGAACTCAATGACTCGACCGACCTCAGCTTACCAGCATCCAACATCTAGCTGCACCCAACGACTCGACCTACGCCAGCGACCCTCGTCGAACGCCCAGCTGCGAACACATACAACCGCCACGGACATTTACGTTCACGATTGTAAATACGACGAAATAAATTGTCATTTATAATTATCATTATCTCGCCTCTGTCCCTTCCTATTGCTTTGGCTGTCCTCACTCACATACCACATTTGCGGGGTCGACATACTTATCGGCCCCGCAACAAACGTCACTTATGAGTTTATCCTTGTTCCAGCAGTGCCCTACATATCTTATTCATCCCACTAGTATGGTTTGTGAGATGGGAGGCAGGTGGCCGTATAGCTGCTGTTTTGTGGAGTGTTGCTTCCAGGCAGCATACAACATTCTTGTTTAGTTGGCATCTCGTTTTTCCGTTTATGTGTTTTATTAGCATCCATGTTGTGCTGCTGCGGTGCTGATAAGCATGTCGACCCCACAAATTGTTTTAGTTAAGTGTGAGAGTAATGACAGCCAAAAAGAACAATGAAGGAAAAAAAGGCGAGATAACAATATAACAAAGGTGACAATTTATCTGTCGAGGTTACAAATAAAGATGTGAGTTTGAGGTTGTTGTAGTCAGCTGGATGAGTGATATTGGTGTCTGATATGGTCGTCATTGGTAGAGATATACTGTCGCTGTTGGTATACATTGACGTTGTTGTTAATCCAATGTACTTCAAAAACCGAGACATCGATCTACTAACTTTGACCATGACATGCTCCAACAATGCAGCATCCAGTCCACATACGACTCACTGTACGAACTGCCGATCATATCGATGACATGCTCCAGCAATGCAGGATCTTGTCCATGTACAACTTGCTGTACAGACTAGCAACCACATCAACAAACCCCCAGTTAACCCAATGTACTTCAAAAACCAGGACATCAACCTATCAACTTCATCAACATCAGCTTCTCGCATCGATCATCTAGCTGCCTCTCTTGACCAATATCAGCTACCCGTATCGAACATCTAGCTGCCTCTCTTGACCAATATCAGCTACCCGTATTGAACATCTAGCTGCCTCTCTACAACTTTGACCAATATCAGCTACCCGTATCGAACATCTAGCTGCCTCTCTACAACTTTGACCAATATCAGCTACCCGTATCGAACATCTAGCTGCCTCTCTACTCGTATCGAACATCTAGCTGCCTCTCTACAACTTTGACCAATATCAGCTACCCGTATCGAACATCTAGCTGCCTCTCTACAACTTTGACCAATATCAGCTACCCGTATCGAACATCTAGCTGCCTCTCTACAACTTTGACCAATATCAGCTACCCGTATCGAACATCTAGCTGCCTCTCTACCCGTATCGAACATCTAGCTGCCTCTCTACAACTTTGACCAATATCAGCTACCCGTATTGAACATCTAGCTGCCTCTCCACAACTTTGACCAATATCAGCTACCCGTATCGAACATCTAGCTGCCTCTCTACAACTTTGACCAATATCAGCTACCCGTATCGAACATCTAGCTGCCTCTCTACCCGTATCGAACATCTAGCTGCCTCTCTACCCGTATCGAACATCTAGCTGCCTCTCTACAACTTTGACCAATATCAGCTACCCGTATCGAACATCTAGCTGCCTCTCTACAACTTTGACCAATATCAGCTACCCATATCGAACATCTAGCTGCCTCTCTACCCGTATCGAACATCTAGCTGCCTCTCTACAACTTTGACCAATATCAGCTACCCGTATCAAACATCTAGCTGCCTCTCTACCCGTATCGAACATCTAGCTGCCTCTCTACAACTTTGACCAATATCAGCTACCCGTATCGAACATCTAGCTGCCTCTCTACAACTTTGACCAATATCAGCTACCCGTATCGAACATCTAGCTGCCTCTCTACCCGTATCGAACATCTAGCTGCCTCTCTACAACTTTGACCAATATCAGCTACCCGTATCGAACATCTAGCTGCCTCTCTACAACTTTGATCATACCAGCTACTGACATCAACCATCTAGCTGATGACACCAACAACTATTCACGAACTTACATTTTTATTTGTAAAATCGACAAATAAATTGTCGTAGTTGTTATACTGTTATCTCGCCTTTGTTTCCTTCATTGTTCTTTTTGGCTGTCATTACTCTCACGCTTAACTAAAACAACTGCGGTTTGATGTGCTTATCGGCACCGCAATAGTGCTTCTAAATAGTAGTATGGACATCGCTACAGATGAGAAGAAATCCTGTTTTATTTTATTTCCATATGATTGATAACCTGTCAGTAGTATTCAATGCCTTCACTAGGTGTATGTTGACATCACTTTCAGTTGATGAGATATTGCTGCCAAGGTATTTGAACTGGTCTCCTAAGTTCAGAAGCTTGCCACTTAAAGTGGAGATGGCTCCTTCTTGTTTAAAAAACATGTACTCAGTTTTATTTGCATTTATATAGAGACCAATACCTCCTGCTGCTAGCGCTAGTTTATGCCATCAGAATTCTGCTTGGGCTGGTGTATTTGCAAGAAGTGCTAGGTCATCTGCATAGTCTGCATCTGTCATAATTTCTGGGGAATATCATCTACTTCTTACCTTTTTTTTAATGTTAAACCATTTTCTTTTCCTAGATCTATTGACATTTGAAGTGTATATAGGCTAGGCAAATTATAAACAAATATGCCACTTAGGTATCTCCTTACTAGACTCTTGCAACAACGTTGAAGAAGTTATAGGATTTACACTCCTATATTTTTTAAATGGCCGATGGGAAGCATGTAGAGAAGAAAATCCTGGAAAAAGAGGATCCAAAGCTTACTTGTTCACGAAACAAAAATAGTAAGGCATCAAAATAAATTAAATAGTTTCAAGAACCTGATTGGTCAATGTAGTCATGTGCTGGTGGTTTCAACTAAATCTGCACATTTCAAATTTGTCCGGTACAAAAATAAATCTTGCATTTGGAGCTGGTCCCATGACATAGATACTGATATATTCTACACTTTTGAAAGCTCTTACTCTCCCACTTTCAGTTTTCTCCAGCAGGTAACCCACAGTTTGAGACAATTCAACAGTTTCAGACACACAACCAAAACACTGGAGAACTTTCAGCAATAGAAAACATGTTAGCCATATTGAAATTGGCATGTATATTATCATTCAGACTGTTCCATTTTTCTTGGACTTCAATGTTGCCTCACATATAAACACATTCAGCTAGTGGGTAGATGAATGTTTCGTTACTATGTATGCTTTAGTTCTCACATGTACCTATGCACACATAAACACATGTAAAAAGGACTTGTTACTTTTTAACCCCCTGTCCTAATGACGAACACACATATACACAGATATGTTCAAATAAAACGCACTTACATTCACATAATATTTGTATTATACACATCCACACATAACATACATATTCACACATTTGCTTCTTTGTAGTTTGTTATTTGTAGTTGTTTAGGATGATCTAACGGTCAAAGGGAGCTAAACCCTTTTCTGTTTCAGGCTGAGTTACCTCCTCCCTTTTGACCCCCTACCTTTTTGAGTTCTCGTGTGGACACACAAGAACGGGACGAGATCATCTGTGGCAGTGTGAACCAAGGATGACTTTAAAATTACTTGAAACAAATGTGGAATCAATTTACCTTTTCCTGAGGGAGCTGTGACACACAGCTCAACCCATATTGATAAATGTATTGTGTACCACCAAAATGTGTTTGTCCTTGTAAATAAATGTTCTGATCAAGTCAACTGTGAGTACTTTATTCATTTCCACTACTATGTCTGTCATCGATGTGTTATACACACACACACCCACCATATTCGTCTAAGGGAAAGATCTTCTGTAAGACACATTATTAGTTATGGTGTTTCGACACCTGCAGATGTAACAGTTTAGTTATATAAGATTATCTGTTCTATATTATCAACGTTGTGAATTTTCTTTTGTCTGTGTTGTTTATATTCTTTGTATTAATTATTTCTAACAAATCTTTGAGAGAACTAAACTGCCAACTCATCTTCCACAAAATTGGTGTTGCCATCAGGTGAGCAAACCATTGCTTTCATGTTTTTGTAAAGCTTCATTATAATGGTAACAATCTTTTTAGGACGACCATATGCAAGTAGTAATTGCTCCATATTTCCTCACTATATAGAATCAAATGCTTTGGAGAAATCTACAAACAGTAGTGTTGTCTTGAGATTCTTTGCTCGTACTCCTTTGATGATTTAATAGAGTGTTAGAATCTGTGAGGTTGTGGATCAATTTCTTTGAAAGCTATTCTGATTTTGCCTAAGAATTTTTCTAAATTTTTGACTGGATATAATTGAGAAGCAGACATTAAAAACCTTCACAGCCATGGAAGTAAGAGTTATACCTCTGTAGATCTTAGTGATTCTGAGGTTGCCTTTCTTGAGAAAAAGAGGGATGTAACCTTTTATCCATTTCTCAATCATGTTTTGCTTATAGACTGTGAAGTAAATCATCAAATTTTCCTGCCTTCCAAACTTCAGGGAGTATTTTGTTGAGGCTTGAAGCTTTTCTGTTTTTAATTTTTTTCAATACTGTTTCAAGTTCTTCCTTTGTAAACTGTTCTGGTTTGATGTCTAGTTTGCTTTTAATGATTTTTTCAATAGATTTGTTAGTAAATTCAGAAGGGTTTTTGAGCAGATTCTTGAAATGTTCTTCCCACTTGTGAAGTCTTGGCAGCTTTTTAGTTTTGCTCTTGATGTGCTCTTCCTTTCATTCACTTTGGTTACTATCTGCTATGTTATTCATGATTGCCTATTTTCAAATGAACTTTTAATCTTATTCATTCATCCTTGATTGCATTCTAATTGTTTTTTAATATGTGTTGGTTAATTTTATCTGGGCTTTCTTAAGTTTTTACATTTGTTAGGTTTATTTTATAAAGTAAGGATACTTTTTAAAAAAAAGTTATTTTCCTTTTTCCTAACTACTTGAAACAGTCAAAACCATACATTACAATTGGTCCTCACTTACCATTTTATTGATCATCTTTTCAAGGTATTCATCAGTATCAGGTAGTTTATATAAGCAATAATTATAACAATATGGATGCACTACTTGGAAGTTAACAAAACGGCTGGAGAAGAAGCTAGACGGCAATTACACAAGAATGCTACGAGCAATATTGAACAAGTCCTGGCGGCAACACCCCACAAGGCACCAACTATACGGCCACCTGCCTCCCATCAGGAAAACTATCCAAGTTAGACGAACCAGACATGCAGGACACTGCTGGAGAAGCAGGGACAAGCTCATAAGTGATGTACTCCTATGGACCTCCACATATGGCCGGGCAAAAGCAGGGCGACCAGCTCGAAACTACATTCAGCAGCTATGTGAGGATACGGGATGTAGCCCTGAAGACCTACCAGAGGCGATGAACAATAGAGAGAGGTGGTGAGAGAGGGTCAGGGATATCTGTGCTAGTGGCACGACATGATGATGATGATAATAATAACTATTATTATGGAGGTGCCCGTTGTGTAATGGTTATCGTCGTAGGAATTGAACACGACGATTCGAGTTCAAATCCTGGACGAGACTGATTGCACTTCACATAGATCTAATACCCTTGGGAAAGGTATGAATCCAATTATTCTCCCTCCAGCTATGTGTAAATAGTAGGACAGATTAGGTTCTTCAGCCTTGGTGAGGCAACTAGTCTAGGAGAAGGAAAACTGTGAATTCAAACCTGTTAAACTCCGCTTAAAAATTGACCTTGTGTCATATCCTGCCCGAGCGGAGGGGTTGGTAAATATGATAATAACTATTATAAACAATCATTAATTTTTTTCTATATTTTTGTTTTTGTAATTTCTTAAGAAAAATTAGCTGGTAAGATCATGTTGAACATGTATGGAACATGATGAGAAGATACCTGATTTGTTCAGTTAGACAAACTATGACTTTTCTAAATCAACAGTATTATGTTATTGGGGGACTCAGAAGTTTGAATAGATGAAGAGGTTGTCACTTGATCTTGGTAACAAAATAAAAACAAAAATCTACTCACTTTTAATTTGAAAGTTACAAGTTGTTTTTGGACTGGTCTCATAAACAGAAAGATGTAATAGAATTTTTGTTGAGTTGATGAAACAAAGATTCATTCTTTGATAAATCATTATCCTCTGTATATCTTATATATATTTGTTATGCTTCCTTGGGCATCTCTCCTTTTTACCATCTTCTTACATCAGCTTTAAAAAAAAACATTATTATTTCTTTGTTTTGCCTTCTTGGTTATTTTCCCTTTTTACACTCAGCCCAGTTGGCTGTTAAATATGTCAACTGCATCTCTGCAGAGAGATAAGATCCGAAACCCCCGATAAGATACTAAACCATCTGATGGAGAAACTTCAGTCCTTTGATCTGGAGTGGTAGTACCTGTTAAGGTCCCATCTATGGGTCAAATAGAACTGTTTAACTATCTAACTGAGTGCAAACAAATGACTGGAGTTAAGTTGAATTGTTAATGCTAAATAGCAATACTTGAAACCATTTAACTGTGTGCAAATAAGACTATTAGTGTTAGATAGCAAGAATTGAAACCATTTAACTGTGTGCAAATAAGACTATTAGTGTTAGATAGCAAGAATTGAAACCATTTAACTGTGTGCAAATTAGACTATTAGTGTTAGATGGCAATAATTGAAACCATTTAACTGGGTACAAATAAGACTATTAGTGTTAGATAGCAAGAATTGAAACCATTTAACTGGGTGCAAATAAGACTATTAGTGTTAGATAGCAAGAATTGAAACCATTTAACTGTGTACAAATAAGACTATTAGTGTTAGATAGCAAGAATTGAAACCATTTAACTGGGTGCAAATAAAACTATTAGTGTTAGATAGCAATACTTGAAATCATTTAACTGTGTGCAAATAAGACTATTAGTGTTAGATAGCAAGAATTGAAACCATTTAACTGGGTGCAAATAAGACTATTAGTGTTAGATAGCAAGAATTGAAACCATTTAACTGTGTACAAATAAGACTATTAGTGTTAGATAGCAAGAATTGAAACCATTTAACTGTGTACAAATAAGACTATTAGTGTTAGATAGCAAGAATTGAAACCATTTAACTGGGTGCAAATAAAACTATTAGTGTTAGATAGCAATACTTGAAATCATTTAACTGTGTGCAAATAAGACTATTAGTGTTAGATAGCAAGAATTGAAACCATTTAACTGGGTGCAAATAAGACTATTAGTGTTAGATAGCAAGAATTGAAACCATTTAACTGTGTACAAATAAGACTATTAGTGTTAGATAGCAAGAATTGAAACCATTTAACTGTGTACAAATAAGACTATTAGTGTTAGATAGCAAGAATTGAAACCATTTAATTGGGTGCTGACAAATAATTTATGCTAAATAGAATCATTCATGTTAGATAGGAATACTTGAAACCATTTAACAGTAGGTAAACAACTGATTAATATTAAGTAGAATTATTTGTGTTTGATAGTAATTAAGCTGGCTTTTCTGTGGGTTTCTGACTGTCATTTTGAGAGGAGGGGAAATGTTTTACATCTTCATTTTTACATAAACTCTTTTATATATGTTTTATTTCCTTGGCAACTGAAGACATTTATTCGTTTCCTAGAATTTACAATTAAGTGCATAGGATATAGACTTCAAAATTATAATACAAATAGATTAAATAAAAAAAGGGTTTGATTTTATTTATTTTATGGTATGTCAACTTCTAATGGGTTATTTAATGCCAAAATTTGATTAATTTTTAAATGCTTGATTATAATCATAACTATTTATAGTTTTTTTGTTTAATGGCACATCAACTCCTTATGGGTTATTTAATGATAAAATTTGATTCATTTGTAAATGTTTGATTATAAAAATAACTATTTATGACTTTTTGTTTAATGGCATATCAACTCTTTATGGGTTATTTAATGACGTAATTTGATTCATTTGTAAATGTTTGATAGTAATCATAATTATTTCTAATATTATACAGTGTTTTCTTTTTTGAATTTCACTTTTTTCTATAATTATCTATTTGCTGACAGTTACAAGATTTAAAGTATTTCTATCAAATACCAATAACTTATGTACAATTATACAGTTTAAAATAATTATTATTATTTAATAATCATTTGTTTGCATGCAGTTATATGATTTCAAGTATTCCTATTTAACAGCAGTAGTTATATGGCCTTTTTGGTTGGTTTGGAGTGTTACAACATACAATGAGAAAAAACTTCATTTAAAATAAGACAAACATGGAATATCTAAAATTTAAACAATTTTTATAAAACAACAAAGTGTCAACTTGGATTTGAATGTTCAGAAGTTCTCTTTTACAAGTAGTAAATTTTCGAAGTGGTGGAAAGTCAGATATTAGGAAAAAGGGGAAAGGAGGAAAATGTTTTTAAAGAGTACTTATTCTTTTTTCCTTTTCTTTTCTTTTCTTTTCTTTTCTTTCTTTTATGGTCAGGTAGTGGAACTAGAAGAAAAGTAGTTTCAACTCTTAACTTGAGGGCAAATGTTACTTCTCGCTTGATCACTGTATCTATGTGCTTCCATGGGTCTCTTTTATCCTCACTGACCCAGTTCACAGAAATCCAGAGTTTTTATCTCTCCCCACCGGCTCCAAACTCATCACTCCACAATCCTTCTCATTTTTGGTGTGACTGCTTCCCATTGGCTACTTTGATTTTTTATTATTTTTCTTTTTTTCTGATTTCTAACTGGATGGGTGCATGGAGCCGATGCGTTGTGACATGTTTATATATTTTGTATGTGGCAGCCGACGAGTCAACATCCGGTTGGAAGTTTTATTGTTAATTCCTAAATTCCCACAGTTAGCATGTAGTTCTATAGTTTTAAGTTACCAATAAAAACCCTGAGTATACAATTATAGCTTCAAGTAACTATTCTTAATAAAAATAATCTGTACAGTTATATTTGAACAGCTCTATTTCGACCATATATGGAACCCTAGCAGGTATTACCACAGAGTGAACCTGGGAATAAAGGTAATGAAGGGGTACTTTTCATTTCTCTAGGCTCTTGAACTGGAGCCTCACCAATGGAATTGTCCCAGTCGGCTAGAGCTGCAGAATACACCAACTGCATCTCTGCAGAGGGGTAAGATTCCCCCATCGAGTGTTGTAGATATGACACTAAACAATCTGATGGTGAGGCTGCAGTAAAGCTGGAGCTTTGGTAAATACAGAGTACCCTTTTATTGCCATCACTCCCCGGTCCACTCTGGCCTGAAGTAGTTGTACCTGATAGGGTTCTATTTATGGGTCAAATAGAACTAAATAGTGTACTCATGCAAAACTGAATTGTTTGAAATAGAACTATTTATATTGTTGGGTTAGTTAAATGGTAAATCCTGTGTATGGAGTGAATGAGGGAGAGGCTCTTTGTGATTGGATATACTAATCACAAGATGAGCCTAGAAGTCTTGGCACAAAAAATCTAAAATCCAGTCAGATTCCACCAGGTGTTCCGTGAGGCAAGGATGTTAAAAAGCTCTCAGAAAGATAACCCTAAGATACCAGATATCTTCTTCAGCGCCCTGGTAATTCCCTTAAACTCAACTTTATAGACAGGGAGGACTGTATATTGTTATTGTTTCAAATGTTGATAAACAAATTGTCAGAATTAAACAAAGCATTAATTCATTCATTTGTTACTAAGAATAAAGTAAAGTTGGCGACCATAATCAAGGGTTACCCAAAGGCTCCCTTTTCAATAGCTACTACACTGTGGTGGAGGGAAGGGCACAACTCCTTTCCCTGGATTGCTCCACTTTACCCTTAATCCATACCTTATAATGCTTAGTGTTAAGTAAGGAGGCATCAAGTACCATTTTTTGAGTCTTTGGTATGACTCGACCTGGGATTGAACCCAGGTCTCACAGTCCATTGGCGAACACTCTAACCATCATGCTAATGTCCGGTTTCTATATACTTACACAATGATATGTATAAAAATGGATTTGGTATTAAATAACCAACAATGGTTGATGTGCCATAAAACCAAACCAAACCAAATCACTAACAGATGTAGTTCATTATCATACCCAAGACTTACCCTTTTTTTTGAGCCGAAAGGTTTTACTTTTCTATTAGGGATATAATCAGGGTATTTTAAGCCTCACCAACAGGGTTGTAAAAATAGTAAGAAATATTGTTTGCCTCTTCTTAATATCAATCGGAAGAATTCGTCTGTTTTTTATAGACTGCCAAATAATTTACTGTCGTTTCACCAAATTTGGTAAGTCTACTTATTCAGCCAAGAGGAAAGTTTTAAGGTAAGAATAATTTATTCCTCATGTGGGAAGTACAACTCTCATTGAAAGGGGTGTTTATAGCAATATGTAAATATCAGCGGAAGACTATGTTGTTGCTTGTTTTGTTCATAGGGCTTTAAATAACTTAAAGTAACTTGAAGGCTCTTATAATTTTCTCATGTATTTTTGAAGTTTTTTTATAAGAGCCTTCAAGTTAATAAGATTTAAGATTGAAATATAATCTAATCTTAAAAAAGTTAATTTCTTTGATATTACCTTTAATTTAACAATATTATAAAACCATTTAGCAAAGATAAACAAACATATACTTACATTAATGTCAACTCCAACCACTCCAGATCAATAATCAAACATATACCAAATGTGGTTAACATAAGGATTAATTGATTATCTTCTAAGAAAAAAAATTTCGATGAAAATAAGAGAATTTATAATGAGGCCCTTGAAAAAAGTAGATTTAACAGAGGCTAGAATACCAGGAAAAATTTATAAACATTAAGTTTCTGAACACAACAACACTAACAATAACAATAATAATAATGATAGTTGTAATTATAGACTTGAAGATAGTGACATGGATAATAATTCTAATAATAAAAAACTAAGCATAGGAAAAGTAAGATAATCTGGTTTAAGCCATCTTTCTGTAAACTTTCTCAAAGTTAATAGATAGACATTCCAACAAGGACAACCCATTGAATAAAATTTTTTATTGGAACACCCTAAAAATTAGTTACTCTTGGATGAGTAATATATCTAAAATAATTTATAATCATAACAAAAATTTAATAGACAAATCGCTAATAGATAATCAGCAAACAAATGAATTACTTTGTAATTGTAGGAGTAAAAAAGATTGTCCTATGGAAGGAATGTGTAATTCTGAGAAAGTGGTCTACTAAGCAACTATTTTCCCAATTGAAAATAGTAAGGAGGAGAATGCTTATATTGGAATCTCCACTGGAAATTGGAAACAGAGGTTCTACAATTATAGGCACTCTTTTTACAACCCTTTACTTAGAAACCAAACAGCCTTCTTGAGGTGGTTTTAGAGTTTGAGAGATAGGGGCCTAACTCCATGAATTAAGTGAAGATTTATAAAGAAATCTACTTGAGTTTCAACAGTAGATGTAACCTTTTCCTAGTGGAAAAAAATAAACATCTTTTGATATAAATTTACTTGTCAAGTATTAGATAAACATTATGAAGTCATTTTTAAATGCCACCTTAAAAATCGATTAAAACTCACATGAAAAACTGAGAGTGATAACAGTAGTAGGATAAGATTAATGGTATCAGTTTTACTATTGATATTATCGGTAATGTAATAATAATAATAATGATAAAAATAAAATAATAATGAAAATGATAATAATAAATTATCAATAATTGTAATAAAAGGTTACCTTTTATAAGTTGTAATATAATTATTAATGATAAATGATTATAATGATATCAATGATTTTAATGCTAATTAGAATGGTAGTATTCAGAATAAAAGATATATAAAAATATTTAGAAATTAAATAAAGACTAAATTTTAATCTTCAATGGAAATTAAATAAAACCTAATTTTTTTTAACTAAACAAGGTAAGCTTATTGACAAGATTTTAGTTGTAGAAGGTTTTGTGAGTCAACATTTTTTTTTTAGATACAGAGGGATACATGATACCAGACAATAACATTACATTCGGTTTTGACACCAATATCTTGCCCATATCTTTTTGTCCTCATTTCTTTATTCATTTATCTATTCATTAAATATATATATTTCTTTTTTCAAATGAGTGAGAATCCATTGAAAGAATGTTTAAAAAAAAAAGAAGTTTTTCTCTCTATTGCATGATGACTATCTGAAGAGGCTAGTTTCTCTAATGGAGTGGCCACCTGAAATGACGGTTTCTTGAGTTTTTCCGATTACATATATATACATTCATGAATTATTAAACGAAAAAAAAATAATGTAGTCCGAGGTTCGATTTTGATTGCCTTATTCAAATATATATAGACAACTAGTTACCAGTTGATAAAAGAAAATATTTTTTCACGGGAGATAACTCAAATGAATTTCTTACAAGTTTTTTCCCTTGAAAATTTTTTTTAGTCCAGAATTATTTAAAAAACTCAGGATCTTCGAGTTCGCACCGGAAATTTGTACTCAGAGCCGCGGCTCGCCCGCCTGGCATACATACCAGGTGGCGAACAATGATAAGTATAGATTCACATTGCAAAGGACTTCCGGATCAGCAAGGTCAACTGGCATACGTTCTTGGGGGTGGGGTTTACAATGGTTAGCATAGTTCACATTGCACGGATAAATATTTAGTTCCTCGTATAGTCCTATAGGAAAGCTTGAGTATAAGAAATTTTCTTCTTTCAGAGATGTACTCAGTTGGTTGGGGCTGTAGAATACCCCGACTGCATCTCTGCAGAGGAGTAAGACTCCCCCCACGAATATCTCTATGATATGGCGCTAAACAATATGATGGCGAAGGTGGAGTTAAAGGGAATACGGAGTGCCTCTTCATTGCTATCGCTCCCAGGTTCACTCTGACCTGGAGTGGTAGCACCTAATAGGGTCCTATTGATGGGTCGAATAGAACTGTTTGACATTTAAACTGTAAACTTATGCCAAACTGAATTGTTTGAAATAGAAGATTTTACATTTAACTACGTGTAAACAAATGACTGATGTTCAATTTAATTGTTAGTGATTCATAGCAATACTTGGAATTATTCAACTTTGTTGTCATGCTAAAATGGATTGTTTTAAACGTTTGATCATTTAACTGTATGTAAACAAATGACTAAGGTTTAATTGAATGGTTAGTGATACATGGTAGTATTTGGAACCATATGACTTTATTTAAAAGAGAACTATTTGATCTTTTAACTGTGTGTATAGGACTTTATACTCCTATAACTTAATTTGGGCGGTATGCCACTTGTCCCCACAACAAAGATGGCGGACGCACACATATTCAGTCTCGGGAAACCATTGGCCAGGAGAACGACGTGACCTGCGTAAAACTACGTCCGCGTAAGTTTCGTCGTGCGTTTTTTTGAACCGATTCCAAGACACGTATTTTCTATAAATACGTTATCTTTAAACACTCTTTCTCTTTTTCCCAATTTCCATTGCTGCGCTGGCTCACTCTCTTTAGTGTGACATTCTTCTTATTCACCAACAGAAGGGAAAAGCAAAAAAATGGATAAGCCTCGCAGACATTCATTTCTTCAATATACATTGACTATGAGACTTTTTCAAGCCTCGGAGAAACCGACTGTTTCGAACCACAAAAAGAAATAGACATTTTAAATATGTAATCCAACTTAATAGGACGTTTTCGTCATTAACCTTTTTTTATAGTTTAGTTGTGTTAGTTACACGCACACACACATATACACACAAGAATATTTTACTAACAATGTAAAATTAGCAATATTTTAATGTATCAATGTAAGTTTTGTTATAGATATAAATTTGTTTTGTTTGTCGCCTTGTTTTGAATGTTCCTTTTGTCCGCACCGTTTCATATACTTTACTCATTTGTTTCATATCTTCATTCATTTCCTACCTTTATCCATGTGCCTATATTCTACCTTTTTCTAAATATAAAACCTCAACATTAAATTTTGGGGGACTAAGCATAACTACCAAAATAACATGTCCCCCTACATGTGTAAACAAATGTTTAATTGAATTGTTAGTGATGTATAACAATACTTGAAAACATCAAACTGTGCAAACAAATGATTGATAGTAAATAGAATTATTCGTATTTGATAGAAATAAGTGAAACTACTTAACTGTGTGGGAAAAAAATGAGCTCAGGCTCGCTTAAAAATGTTATCTACAAAATGTGTTTCGAAATCATATATTTGGTATATATATATATATATATATATATATATATATATATATATATATATATATATATAACGATTTGGCATTAAATCACCTACAATGGTTGATATGCCATAAAACCAAGCCAAACCAAACCAAACCAAACCAAACCAAACCAAATCTTTTAGAGATTCTTAATAGGTGTTTTAATAAGTATTTTTTACTTGGGCGGTCATCTACCTTCCGGTACGTTTTCCAGTCATGAAGTCATAAAAAATGACACTTGCTCGATCACGAAACTTATATTTCATTTAATCTGTCCGATTTTCATGAAAATTGAGTAATTATTTTTTTATAAAACTCACCCTAAAAAAGGTCTAAAAAACTGAAAAGGTCAGGTTTTTGGCAAAAGCTGTCACTCAAAGTCTTTCCTGGACATTCTGATGTACGAATGCATAACCGCTATTTAAATTGAAAATTGAAAGATTTTCCAAGATACAAATCTATTTGGTATTATTTGATTGATTAAAGAGAAAATGTTTACTAACTTGACTAGTTAGGAAACATTATGTAAGAGTTGATCAATCAGAGACAGGCCAGTATAAAATTCTAATATATGTATTTATATCGCAAGGATTCAATTTGAAGAAAAGTTGTGGAATCATAAAATTTGCCAGAGAAGTGACGGACTAAATTTTTTGAAATATTGTATAGTTGTAATCCAGAGCTGAAAGAAGAAAAAAGGTTTAACGTTTGCCACTGAAGATTTGACATCGTTGTTCCTTGTCAATTATTCTTGCCACACTTGAATTCGCAAGGAAATGAACCGTTGATTTATTCGGTCTTCAGTCTCGTCAGAGATATTAGTACCAGAGGAATGGGTCAAACGATGCCTGTAACAAAAGCGTATAAAAACTCTTTTACATATATTAATCCAAGTATCCGTTTTAGTCATATTTGGTAACCTTATTTTGTTGCAAGAAAAGCTGACTTAACCAAGGCCTGCTCGACTTTAGAGAAATAATGCCATTAACGTCTCTCTAGCGGCACAATGTTTTCATGTTACAATTGGCATCAGTAAAAAAAAATGAATGACCTCAAACATAACATCTCTACGATTACACTTAAATAACTCAATTATGTATTATTCAGAGCAGATTAGAATTCACCCTAAAGGTTTAAGTTGGCCATTACCCAACTTAGTATTGTGATGAAAGATACTGACATGTAAATGAACCGGAAGAATGTTTGAAGGGTGGGATATATATATATATATATATATGTACAAATTTTTGAAGCGGTGTTTAACAAGTTTGAATTCAGAATTTTCCTTCTCCTAGACCGGTAGCAAAACCAAGAATAATGAGCACAGTTTGCCCTACTATTTGCTTATAGCTGGAAGGAGAATAGTTGGATTTATACATTTCCGAAAGGGTATTAGCGCTATGTGAAATGAAAACAGCTTTGTCTTGAATTTGAACTCGTATAGCCATGTTCATTTTCTACGACGATAACCATTACACCACGAGCGTCTCAATTTATCAAAGCAAGAATTAATAATACGCTGTAGAATAGCAAATGTAGGATATGTAGAGAAAAAACATAAAACAATTAATCTTATAATAAGCGATTGTAGCACACTGGTGGAAAAAGAATACAAGACTAGGCCTGATTGAGTGGGAAAGGTGATCCACTGGGAATTATGCAAGTGATTAAAATTTGGTCATACTGACAGATAGTATCTGCACAAAACATACTTTTTCCTAGAAAAAGAGACGTATAAAATTCTCTGGTACTTTGAGATACAAACGGTTCACCGAATCTCAACCAGAAGACCAGACCTAATGTTAATCAACAAGAAGAAAAGAACTGTTCATTTAATGGATTTCGCTGTTATAGTAGACTACAGAGTGAAAATGAAAGAAAACGAAAAGATAGACAAAAACAGCCGTGGAACATGAAATGGACGGTGATACTAATTGTAGTTGGGTGTCCTCATGGTGTAATGGTTAAAGCGCTGGACTGCGGAATCGTAGTAAGCGAGTTCGTACTCCAGTCGCGCTATTACGTTCACTTTCGGACAAATACCCTTGGGAAAGGTATGAACCCCCTTATCCTCCCAGCTATGGGTTAAATAGTACCACTACTGTTCTTCTAGGAGAATAGCTTTGGCATTAAATAACCTACAAAGGTTGATAGACCATTAAAAAAACTAAACAAAGTAAGTAATAATTGTAGTTGGTGAGCTTGGGACAGTTCTCAAGGGCCAGAAAAAGAGACTGTAGGAGACCAGCTAAAATACTTAGACTAACACTTAGACCAGCTAGAATACTTAGAATAATACTTAGACGTGCTAGAATACTTAGACTAATACTTAGACCAGCAAGAATACTTAGAATAATACTTAGACCAGCATGAATAATTAGAGTATTACTTAGACTAGCAAGAATACTTAGACTAATACTTAGACCAGAATAATACTTAGACCAGCTAGAATACTTAGGATAATACTTAGACCAGCTAGAATACTTAGAGTAATACTTAGACCAGCAAGAATACTTAGGGTATTACTAAGACCAGCAAAAATACTTAGACTAATACTTAGACAAGCAAGAATACTTAGAGTATTACTTAGACCAGCAAGAATACTTACACTAATACTTAGACCAGCAAGAATACTTAGAATAATACTTGGACCAGCTAGAATACTTATACTAATACATAGACCAGCAAGAATACTTAGAATAATACTTAGACCGTAAAGAATACTTAGGGTATTACTTAGACCAGCAAAAATACTTAGACTAATACTTAGACAAGCAAGAATACTTAAACTAATACTTAGACCAGCAAGAATACTTAGATTAATACTTAGACCAGCTAGAATACTTAGAATAATATTTAGACCAGCAAGAATACTTAGAATAATACTTAGACCAGCTAGAATACGTAGAATAATACTTAGACCAGCTAGAATACTTAGACTAATACTTAGACCAGCAAAAATACTTAGACTAATACTTAGACCAGCTAGAATACTTAGACTAATACTTAGACCAGCTAAAATACTTAAACTAATACTTAGACCAGCAAGAATACTTAGAATAATACTTAGACAAGCTAGAATACTTAGAATAATACTTAGACCAGAGAGAATATTTAGAGTAATACTTAGACCAGCAAGAATACTTAGAAAAATACTTACACCAGCTAGAATACGTAGACTAATACTTAGACCGGCAAGAATACTTAGACTAAAACTTAGACAAGCAAGAATACTTAGACTAATACTTAGACCAGCAAGAATACTTATAGTATTACTTAGACCAGCAAGAATACTTAGACTATTACTTAGACAGCAAGAATACTTAGAGTATTACTTAGACCAGAAAGAATAATTAGAGTATTACTTAGACCAGCAAGAATACATAGCATAATACTTAGACAAAAAAGAATACTTAGGGTATTACTTAGACTAGCAAAAATACTTAGACTAATACTTAGACAAGCAAGAATACTTAGACTAATACTTAGACCAGCAAGAATACTTAGAATAATACTTAGACCAGCTAGAATACTTAGAATAATATTTAGACCAGCAAGAACACTTAGAATAATACTTAGACCAGCTAGAATACTTAGAATAATACTTAGACCAGATATAATACTTAGAGTAATACTAAGACCAGAAAGAATACTAAGAGTATTACTTAGACCAGCAAGAATACTTAGACTAATACTTAGACCAGCAAGAATACTTAGAGTATTACTTAGACCAGCAAGAATAATTAGAGTATTACTTAGACCAGCAAGAATACTTAGAATAATACTTAGACAAAAAAGAATACTTAGGGTATTACTTAGACTAGCAAAAATACTTAGACTAATACTTAGACAAGCAAGAATACTTAGACTAATACTTAGACCAGCAAGAATACTTTGAATAATACGTAGACCAGCTAGAATACTTAGAATAATATTTAGACCAGCAAGAATACTTAGAATAATACTTAGACCAGCTAGAATACGTAGAAAAATACTTAGACCAGCAAGAATATTAGAGTATTACTTAGACAAGCAAGAATACTTAGACTAATACTTAGACCAGCTAGAATACTTAGACTAATACTAAGACCAGCTAGAATACTTAGACTAATACTTAGACCAGCAAAAATATTTAGACTAATACTTAGACCAGCTAGAATACTTAGACTATTACTTAGACCAGCAAGAATACATAGAATAATACTTAGAACAGCTAGGATACTTAGAATAATACTTAGACCAGCATGAATAATTAGAGTATTACTTAGACTAGCAAGAATACTTAGACTAATACTTAGACCAGAATAATACTTAGACCAGCTAGAATACTTAGGATAATACTTAGACCAAGTAGAATACTTAGAGTAATACTTAGACCAGCAAGAATACTTAGGGTATTACTAAGACCAGCAAAAATACTTAGACTAATACTTAGACAAGCAAGAATACTTAGAGTATTACTTAGACCAGCAAGAATACTTACACTAATACTTAGACCAGCAAGAATACTTAGAATAATACTTGGACCAGCTAGAATACTTATGCTAATACATAGACCAGCAAGAAAACTTAGAATAATACTTAGACCATAAAGAATACTTAGGGTATTACTTAGACCAGCAAAAATACTTAGACTAATACTTAGACAAGCAAGAATACTTAGACTAATACTTAGACCAGCGAGAATACTTAGAATAATACTTAGACCAGCTAGAATACTTAGAATAATATTTAGACCAGCAAGAATACTTAGAATAATACTTTGACCAGCTAGAATACTGTGACGGGGAAATTGACTAAAATCCCTAAGCGGGACTTTATTTTTGCACGTGTGAAGACGGGGCAGGTTGGCACTTGATCCCCTACAGAAATAAGTCCTGTTCAGAGTTCTTTTCTCAGGTAGATAAGAACTGGCATATTACGTGAGGGAATAATCTAGGGCCAGACTGGCCACCGCTGGCAAAGGGGTCCAAAATTTCACACTATCACACACCCACCAGGCCGCTAAACTTCTTCCCCTTAGATAATAGAAGAATACGGGCCTATAGGTCTTAGTTGTAATAATATTAATATTGCTACAGTCGGCAACTCCGGTTTCCCGTGTGATACTTTAGGAATTAATAGGACAGTTCTAAGCAAGATAATGTAAGGCGAATAGAAGCTGAAAGGAAAGCATGGAATAATAGCATAGACCACATGGTAAAATGAAAATACATAGGTTCTTTACTACGGTTATATATATATATACTTTCAAAATGTCAAAGATATATAATAGGATAGTCCATGAATATAAATGTCTTTTCCTGGCTTTTATCCTTTTTCCAAATTGAGAGAGAGAGTGGTAACAAAATTTGGGTGTAACGGAAAAATGTCCCAAAGTTACTTATCTTATTTTTTTGACGGGGTTCCACTGGAGAATTTCTCTTCTTTCACGGGCTAATAGACTTTGTACTGTTTTTAATGCTGGCTTGAAGGATTTTGGAGTCCCTCGTGTCTCAGTCTTTTTGTCTTTAGCCCGGAGTAAAATGGCTATCGTCCGTCTGCCACGAGACTTGCCCAAGAACTACTTTTTTTTGTATTTACTTCCGCTGAAGGGAAGGGAACCCGACTTCCGTTTGGGGCCCCCCGCCAAACATTTGGCTTCTTTTTTCTTTCCCCTTCCGATGTCCGGCGACCCAAGGTCACTTAGGTGCAAACATCTGCGTGACCCACATTCTCTCCTAACTGTCACTTTTTGACTCCTAGATAATGTTAGTTCAACAGGGGGGGGGAGTATCATTCCCACCTCCTCGTCTCCGTGAGCCATCACGTTACAATACGGAGAATAATACTTAGACCAGCAAGAATACTTAGAGTATTACTTAGACAAGCAAGAATACTTAGACTAATACTTAGACCAGCTAGAATACTTAGACTAATACTAAGACCAACTAGAATACTTAGACTAATACTTAGACCAGCAAAAATATTTAGACTAATACTTAGACAAGCTAGAATACTTAGACTAATACTTAGAAAAGCAAGAATACATAGAATAATACTTAGACAAGCTAGAATAATTATACTAATACTTAGACCAGCTAGAATACTTACACTAATACTTAGACCAGAGAGAATACTTAGAATAATACTTAGACGAGCTAGAATACTTAGAATAATACTTAGACCAGATAAAATACAGAGAGTAATACTTAGACCAGCAAGAATACTTAGAATAATACTTAAACCAGCTAGAATACTTACACTAATACTTAGACCAGCAAGATTACATAGAATAATATTTACACCAGCTAGAATACTTAGACTAATACTTAGACCAGCTAGAATACTTAAACTAATACTTAGACCAGCAAGAATACTTAGAATAATACTTAGACAAGCTAGAATACTTAGAATAATACTTAGACCAGAGAGAATACTTAGAGTAATACAAAGACCAGCAAGAATACTTAGAATAATACTTACACCTGCTAGAATACTTAGACTAATACTTAGACCAGCAAGAATACTCAGACTAATACTTAGACAAGCAAGAATACTTAGACTAATACTTAGACCAGCAAGAATACTTAGAGTATTACTTAGACCAGCAAGAATACTTAGACTAATACTTAGACCAGCAAGAATACTTAGAGTATTACTTAGACCAGCAAGAATAATTAGAGTATTACTTAGACCAGCAAGAATACTTAGAATAATACTTAGACAAAAAAGAATACTTAGGGTATTACTTAGACTAGCAAAAATACTTAGACTAATACTTAGACAAGCAAGAATACTTAGACTAATACTTAGACCAGCAAGAATACTTAGAATAATACTTAGACCAGCTAGAATACTTAGAATAATACTTAGACAAGCTAGAATACGTAGAATAATACTTAGACCAGCAAGAATACTTAGAGTATTACTTAGACAAGCAAGAATACTTAGACTAATACTTAGACCAGCTAGAATACTTAGACTAATAATAAGACCAGCTAGAATACTTAGACTAATACTTAGACCAGCAAAAATACTTAGACTAATACTTAGACCAGCTAGAATACTTAGACTAATATTAGACAAGCAAGAATACATAGAATAATACTTAGACCAGCTAGAATACTTAGACTAAAAATTAAGACCAGCTAGAATACTTACACTAATACTTAGACCAGCAAGAATACTTAGAATAATACTTAGACGAGCTAGAATACTTTGAATAATACTTAGACCAGATAAAATATTAGAGTAATACTTAGACAAGCAAGTATACTTAGACTAATACTTAGACAAGCCAGAATACTTAGAGTATTACTTAGACCAGCAAAAATAATGAGAGTATTACTTAGACCAGCAAGAATACTTAGAATAATACTTAGACAAAAAAGAATACTTAGGGTATTACTTAGACTAGGAAAAATACTTAGACTAATACTTAGACAAGCAAGAATACTTAGACTAATACTTAGACCAGCAAGAATACTTAGAATAATACTTAGACCAGCTAGAATACTTAGAATAATATTTAGACCAGCAAGAATACTTAGAATAATACTTAGACCAGCTAGAATACGTAGAATAATACTTAGACAAGCTAGAATATTAGACTAATACTTAGACCCGCTAGAATACTTACACTAATACTTAGACTAGCAAGAATACTTAGAATAATACTTAGACGAGCTAGATTACTTAGAATAATACTTAGACCAGATAAAATACTTAGAGTAATACTTAGACCAGCAAGAATACTTAGAATAATACGTACACCAGCTAGAATACTTAGACTAATACTTAGACCAGCAAGAATACAGAGACTAATACTTAGACAAGCAAGAATACTTAGACTAATACTTAGACCAGCAAGAATACTTAGAGTATTACTTAGACCAGCAAGAATAATTAGAGTATTACTTAGACCAGCAAGAATACTTACAATAATACTTAGACCAAAAAGAATACTTAGGGCATTACTTAGACAAGCAAGACTACTTACACTAATACTTTGACCAGCATGAATACTTAGAATAATACTTAGACCAGCTAGAATACTTAGAATAATACTTAGACCAGCAGGAATACTTAGAATAATACTTAGACCAGTTGAATACGTAGAATAATACTTAGACCAGCAAGAATACTTAGAGTATTACTTAGACCAGGAAGATTACTTAGACTAATACTTAGACCAGCTAGAATACTTAGATTAATACTTAGACAAGCTAGAATACTTAGACTAATACTTAGACCATCAAGAATACTTAGACTAATACTTAGACAAGCTAGAATACTTAGACTAATACTTAAACTAGCAAGAATACTTAGAATAATACTTAGACCAGCGAAAATACTTAGACTAATACTTAGACCAGCAAAAATACTTACACTAATACTTAGACCAGCAAGAATACTTAGAATAATACTTAGACGAGCTAGAATACTTAGAATAATACTTAGACCAGATAGAATACTTAGAGTAATACTTAGACCAGCAAGAATAATTAGAATAATACTTACACCAGCTAGAATACTATACCAGCTAGAATACTTGGACTAATACTTACCCAATAAGAATACTTAGACTAATACTTAGACGAGCTAGAATACATAGAGTATTACTTAGACCAGCAAGAATACTTAGAGTATTACTTAGACTAGCAAGAATACTTAAACTAATACTTAGACCAGAATAATAGTTAGACCAGCTTGAAAACTTAGACTAATACTTAGACAAGCTAGAATACTTAGATTAATTCTTAGACCAATAAGAATACTTAGACTAATACTTAGACGAGCCAGAATACTTAGACTAGTGTTTAGACCAGCAAGAAAAATTAGAGTATTACTTAGACCGGCCAGAATACTTAGGGTATTATAAGTAATACCGTAAGACCAGCAAGAATACTTAGACTAATATTTAGACCAGCCAGAATACTTAGAATAATATTTAGACCAGATAGAATACTTAGAAAAATTAGAGTATTACTTAGACCGGCAAGAATACTTAGGGTATTATAAGTAATACCCTAAGACCAGCAAGAATACTTAGACTAATACTTAGACCAGCCAGAATACTTAGAATAATATTTAGACCAGAAAGAATACTTAGAGTAATACTCTATATAATAATATTTAGACCAGAAAGAATACTTAGAGTAATACTTAGACCAGCAAGAATACTTAGAATAATACTTAGACCAGCTAGAATACTTAGACTAATACTTAGACCAGCAAGAATACTTAGGATATTACTTACACCAGCAAGAATACTTAGACTAATATTTAGACCAGCAAGAATACTTAGAGTATTACTTAGACCAGCAAGAATACTTAAAATAATAATTAAACCATCTAGAATAATTAGAATAATACTTAGACCAGCAGGAATACTTAGAATAAGACTTAGACAAGCATGAATACTTAGACTAATACTTAGTCTAAAATAATACTTAGACCAGCTAGAATACTTGGACTAATACTTAGACCAATAAGAATACTTAGACTAATATTTAGACGAGCTAGAATTCTTAGACTAATACTTAGACCAGCAAGAATAATTAGAGTATTACTTAGACCAACAAGAATACTTAGACTAATACTTAGACCAGAATAATACTTAGACCAGCTAGAATACTGAGGGTATTACTTAGACCAGCTAGAATACTTGGACTAATACTTAGACAAATAAGAATACTTAAACTAATACTTAGACGAGCTAGAATTCTTAGACTAATACTTAGACCAGCCAGAATACTTAGAATAATATTTAGACCAGATAGAATACTTAGACTAATACTTAGACAAGCTAGAATACTTAGACTAATACTTAGACCAGCAAGAATACTTAGGGTATTACTTAGACCAGCCTGAATACTTAGACCAATAAGAATACTTAGACTAATACTTAAGACGAGCTAGAATACTTAGAATAATACTAAGACCAGCCAGAATACTTACAGTATTACTTAGACCAGCAAGAATACTTAGACTAATACTTAGACCAGCAAGAATACTTAGAATAATACTTAGAACAGCTAGAATACTTAGACTAATACTTAGACAAGCTATAATACTTAGACTAATACTTAGACCAGCAAGAAAACTTAGACTAATACTTAGACCAACTAAAATACTTAGACTAATACTTAGACAAGCTAAAATAATTACAATAATACTTAGATGAGCTAGAATTCATAAAATAATACTTAGACCAGCTAACACTTAGACCAGCAAGAATACTTAGATTAATACTTAGACAAGCATGCATACTTAGATTTATACTTAGACCAGCAAGAATACTTAGAGTATTATATAGACCAGCAATAATACTTAGAGTATTACTTAGACTAGCAAGAATACTTAGACTAATACTTAGACCAGAATAATAGTTAGACCAGCTAGAATACATGGACTAATACTCAGACCATCTAGAATAATTAGACTAATATTAGATGAGCTAGAATACTTAGTCTAGCACTTAGACCAGCAAGAATAATTAGAGTATTACTTAGACCAGCAAGAATACTTAGAATAATACTTAGACCAGAATAATACTTAGACCAGCTAGAATACTTAGGGTATTACTTAGACCAGCTAGCATACGTAGACTAATACTTAGACGAGCTAAAATACTTAGACAAATACTTAGACCAGCTAGAATACTTAGAATAATACTTAGACCAGATAGAATACTTAGAGTAATACTTAGACAAGCAAGAATACTTAGAATAATACTTAGACCAGCTAGAATACTTAGATTAATACTTAGACCAGCAAGAATACTTAAGCTAATACTTAGACCAGCAAGAACTCTTAGAGTATTACTTAGACCAGCAAAAATACTTAGGGTATTACTTAGACAAGCTAGAATACTTAGACTAATACTTAGACCAGCAAGAATACTTAGAGTATTACTTAGACCAGCAAGAATACGTAGAATAATACTTAGACCAGCTAGAATACTTAGAATAATACTTAGACCAGCTAGAATACTTAGAATAATACTAAGACGAGGTAGAATATTTAGACTAATACTTAGACGAGCTAGAATACTTAGACTAATACTTAGACGATCTAGAATACTTAGACTAATACTTAAACCAGCAAGAATATTTACAGTATTACTTAGACCAGCAAGAATACTTAGACTAATACTTAGACAAGCATGAATACTTAGAATAATACTTAGAACAGCTAGAATACTTAGACTAATACTTAGACCAGCTAGAATACTTAGAATAATACTTAGACGAGCTAGAATACTTAGACTAATACTTAGACCAGCAAAAATACTTAGACTAATACTTAGACCAACTAGAATACTTAGACTAATACTTAGACAAGCTAGAATACTTAGAATAATACTTAGATGAGCTAGAATTCTTAGAATAATACTTAGACCAGATAGAATACTTAGAGTAATACTTAGACCAGCAAATATACTTAGAGTATTACTTAGACCAGCAAAAATACTTAGACTAATACTTAGACCAGCTAGAATACTTAGACTAATACTGAGACCCACAAGAATACTTAGAATAATACTTAGACCAGCTAGAATACTTAGACTAATACTTCGACCAGCAAGAATACTTAGATTAATACTTAGACAAGCATGCATACTTAGATTTATACTTAGACCAGCAAGAATACTTAGAGTATTATATAGACCAGCAATAATACTTAGAGTATTACTTAGACTAGCAAGAATACTTAGACTAATACTTAGACCAGAATAATAGTTAGACCAGCTAGAATACATGGACTAATACTTAGACCATCTAGAATAATTAGACTAATGTTAGATGAGCTAGAATACTTAGTGTAGCACTTAGACCAGCAAGAATAATTAGAGTATTACTTAGACCAGCAAAAATACTTAGAATAATACTTAGACCAGAATAATACTTAGACCAGCTAGAATACTTAGGGTATTACTTAGACCAGCTAGCATACGTAGACTAATACTTAGACGAGCTAGAATACTTAGACAAATACTTAGACCAGCAAGAATACTTAGGGTATTACTTAGACCAGTAAGAATACTTAGACTAATACTTAGACCAACCAGCTAGAATACTTAGAATAATACTTAGACCAGATAGAATACTTAGAGTAATACTTAGACAAGCAAGAATACTTAGAATAATACTTAGACCAGCAAGAATACTTAGGATATTATTTAGATCAGCAAGAATACTTAAACTAATACTTAGACCGGCAAGAACTCTTAGAGTATTACTTAGACCAGCAAGAATACTTAGGGTATTACTTAGACAAGCTAGAATACTTAGACTAATACTTAGACCAGCAAGAATACTTAGAGTATTACTTAGACCAGCAAGAATACGTAGAATAATACTTAGAACAGCTAGAATACTTAGAATAATACGTAGACCAGCTCGAATACTTAGAATAATACTAAGACGAGGTAGAATATTTAGACTATTACTTAGACGAGCTAGAATACTTAGACTAATACTTAGACAAGCTAGAATACTTAGACTAATACTTAGACCAGCAAGAATACTTAGACTAATACTTAGACCAGCATGAATACTTAGAATAATACTTAGAACAGCTAGAATACTTAGACTAATACTTAGACCAGCTAGAATACTTAGAATAATACTTAGAACAGCTAGAATACTTAGACTAATACTTAGATGAGCTAGAATACTTAGACTAACACTTAGACCAGCAAGAATACTTAGACTAATACTAAGACGAGCTAGAATACTTAGACTAATACTTAAACCAGCAAGAATACTTACAGTATTACTTAGACCAGCAAGAATACTTAGACTAATACTTAGACCAGCAAAATACTTAGAATAATACTTAGAACTGCTAGAATACTTAGACTAATACTTAGACCAGCTAGAATACTTAGAATAATACTTAGACGAGCTAGAATACTTAGACTAATACTTAGACCAGCAAGAATACTTAGACTAATACTTAGACCAACTTGAATACTTAGACTAATACTTAGACAAGCTAGAATAAACAGAATAATACTTAGATGAGCTAGAATTCTTAGAATAATACTTAGACCAGATAGAATACGTAGAGTAATACTTAGACCAGCAAATATACTTCGAGTATTACTTAGACCAGCAAGAATACTTAGACTAATACTTAGACCAGCTAGAATAGTTAGAATAATACTTAGACCAGCTAGAATACTTAGACTAATACTTCGACCAGCAAGAATACTTAGATTAATACTTAGACAAGCATGCATACTTAGATTTATACTTAGACCAGCAAGAATACTTAGAGTATTATATAGACCAGCAATAATACTTAGAGTATTACTTAGACTAGCAAGAATACTTAGACTAATACTTAGACCAGAATAATAGTTAGACCAGCTAGAATACATGGACTAATACTTAGACCATCTAGAATAATTAGACTAATGTTAGATGAGCTAGAATACTTAGTCTAGCACTTAGACCAGCAAGAATAATTAGAGTATTACTTAGACCAGCAAGAATACTTAGAATAATACTTAGACCAGAATAATACTTAGACCAGCTAGAATACTTAGGGTATTACTTAGACCAGCTAGCATACGTAGACTAATACTTAGACGAGCTAGAATACTTAGACAAATACTTAGACCAGCAAGAATACTTAGGGTATTACTTAGACCAGTAAGAATACTTAGACTAATACTTAGACCAACCAGCTAGAATACTTAGAATAATACTTAGACCAGATAGAATACTTAGAGTAATACTTAGACAAGCAAGAATACTTAGAATAATACTTAGACCAGCAAGAATACTTAGGATATTATTTAGATCAGCAAGAATACTTAAACTAATACTTAGACCGGCAAGAACTCTTAGAGTATTACTTAGACCAGCAAGAATACTTAGGGTATTACTTAGACAAGCTAGAATACTTAGACTAATACTTAGACCAGCAAGAATACTTAGAGTATTACTTAGACCAGCAAGAATACGTAGAATAATACTTAGAACAGCTAGAATACTTAGAATAATACGTAGACCAGCTCGAATACTTAGAATAATACTAAGACGAGGTAGAATATTTAGACTATTACTTAGACGAGCTAGAATACTTAGACTAATACTTAGACAAGCTAGAATACTTAGACTAATACTTAGACCAGCAAGAATACTTAGACTAATACTTAGACCAGCATGAATACTTAGAATAATACTTAGAACAGCTAGAATACTTAGACTAATACTTAGACCAGCTAGAATACTTAGAATAATACTTAGAACAGCTAGAATACTTAGACTAATACTTAGATGAGCTAGAATACTTAGACTAACACTTAGACCAGCAAGAATACTTAGACTAATACTAAGACGAGCTAGAATACTTAGACTAATACTTAAACCAGCAAGAATACTTACAGTATTACTTAGACCAGCAAGAATACTTAGACTAATACTTAGACCAGCAAAATACTTAGAATAATACTTAGAACTGCTAGAATACTTAGACTAATACTTAGACCAGCTAGAATATTTAGAATAATACTTAGACGAGCTAGAATACTTAGACTAATACTTAGACCAGCAAGAATACTTAGACTAATACTTAGACCAACTTGAATACTTAGACTAATACTTAGACAAGCTAGAATAAACAGAATAATACTTAGATGAGCTAGAATTCTTAGAATAATACTTAGACCAGATAGAATACGTAGAGTAATACTTAGACCAGCAAATATACTTCGAGTATTACTTAGACCAGCAAGAATACTTAGACTAATACTTAGACCAGCTAGAATAGTTAGAATAATACTTAGACCAGCTAGAATACTTAGACTAATACTTCGACCAGCAAGAATACTTAGATTAATACTTAGACAAGCATGCATACTTAGATTTATACTTAGACCAGCAAGAATACTTAGAGTATTATATAGACCAGCAATAATACTTAGAGTATTACTTAGACTAGCAAGAATACTTAGACTAATACTTAGACCAGAATAATAGTTAGACCAGCTAGAATACATGGACTAATACTTAGACCATCTAGAATAATTAGACTAATGTTAGATGAGCTAGAATACTTAGTCTAGCACTTAGACCAGCAAGAATAATTAGAGTATTACTTAGACCAGCAAGAATACTTAGAATAATACTTAGACCAGAATAATACTTAGACCAGCTAGAATACTTAGGGTATTACTTAGACCAGCTAGCATACGTAGACTAATACTTAGACGAGCTAGAATACTTAGACAAATACTTAGACCAGCAAGAATACTTAGGGTATTACTTAGACCAGTAAGAATACTTAGACTAATACTTAGACCAACCAGCTAGAATACTTAGAATAATACTTAGACCAGATAGAATACTTAGAGTAATACTTAGACAAGCAAGAATACTTAGAATAATACTTAGACCAGCAAGAATACTTAGGATATTATTTAGATCAGCAAGAATACTTAAACTAATACTTAGACCGGCAAGAACTCTTAGAGTATTACTTAGACCAGCAAGAATACTTAGGGTATTACTTAGACAAGCTAGAATACTTAGACTAATACTTAGACCAGCAAGAATACTTAGAGTATTACTTAGACCAGCAAGAATACGTAGAATAATACTTAGAACAGCTAGAATACTTAGAATAATACGTAGACCAGCTCGAATACTTAGAATAATACTAAGACGAGGTAGAATATTTAGACTATTACTTAGACGAGCTAGAATACTTAGACTAATACTTAGACAAGCTAGAATACTTAGACTAATACTTAGACCAGCAAGAATACTTAGACTAATACTTAGACCAGCATGAATACTTAGAATAATACTTAGAACAGCTAGAATACTTAGACTAATACTTAGACCAGCTAGAATACTTAGAATAATACTTAGACGAGCTAGAATACTTAGACTAATACTTAGACCAGCAAGAATACTTAGACTAATACTTAGACCAACTAGAATACTTAGACTAATACTTAGACAAGCTAGAATACTTAGAATAATACTTAGATGAGCTAGAATTCTTAGAATAATACTTAGACCAGATAGAATACTTAGAGTAATACTTAGACAAGCAAGAATACTTAGAATAATACTTAGACCAGCTAGAATACTTAGACTAATACTTAGACCAGCAAGAATACTTAAGCTAATACTTAGACCAGCAAGAACTCTTAGAGTATTACTTAGACCAGCAAGAATACTTAGGGTATTACTTAGACAAGCTAGAATACTTAGACTAATACTTTGACCAGCAAGAATACTTAGAGTATTACTTAGACCAGCAAGAATACGTAGAATAATACTTACACCAGCTAGAATACTTAGAATAATACTTAGACCAGCTAGAATACTTAGAATAATACTAAGACGAGGTAGAATATTTAGACTAATACTTAGACGAGCTAGAATACTTAGACTAATACTTAGACGATCTAGAATACTTAGACTAATACTTAAACCAGCAAGAATATTTTCAGTATTACTTAGACCAGCAAGAATACTTAGACTAATACTTAGACAAGCATGAATACTTAGAATAATACTTAGAACAGCTAGAATACTTAGACTAATACTTAGACCAGCTAGAATACTTAGAATAATACTTAGACGAGCTAGAATACTTAGACTAATACTTAGACCAGCAAAAATACTTAGACTAATACTTAGACCAACTAGAATACTTAGACTAATACTTAGACAAGCTAGAATACTTAGAATAATACTTAGATGAGCTAGAATTCTTAGAATAATACTTAGACCAGATAGAATACTTAGAGTAATACTTAGACCAGCAAATATACTTAGAGTATTACTTAGACCAGCAAAAATACTTAGACTAATACTTAGACCAGCTAGAATACTTAGACTAATACTGAGACCCACAAGAATACTTAGACTAATGCTTAGACCAACTAGAATACTTAGACTAATACTTAGACCAGCTAGAATACTTAGAATAATACTAAGACGAGGTAGAATATTTAGACTAATACTTAGACGAGCTAGAATACTTAGACTAATACTTAGATGAGCTAGAATACTTAGACTAACACTTAGACCAGCAAGAATACTTAGACTAATACTAAGACGAGCTAGAATACTTAGACTAATACTTAAACCAGCAAGAATACTTACAGTATTACTTAGACCAGCAAGAATACTTAGACTAATACTTAGACCAGCAAAATACTTAGAATAATACTTAGAACTGCTAGAATACTTAGACTAATACTTAGACCAGCTAGAATACTTAGAATAATACTTAGACGAGCTAGAATACTTAGACTAATACTTAGACCAGCAAGAATACTTAGACTAATACTTAGACCAACTTGAATACTTAGACTAATACTTAGACAAGCTAGAATAAACAGAATAATACTTAGATGAGCTAGAATTCTTAGAATAATACTTAGACCAGATAGAATACGTAGAGTAATACTTAGACCAGCAAATATACTTCGAGTATTACTTAGACCAGCAAGAATACTTAGACTAATACTTAGACCAGCTAGAATAGTTAGAATAATACTTCGACCAGCAAGAATACTTAGATTAATACTTAGACAAGCATGCATACTTAGATTTATACTTAGACCAGCAAGAATACTTAGAGTACTATATAGACCAGCAATAATACTTAGAGTATTACTTAGACTAGCAAGAATACTTAGACTAATACTTAGACCAGAATAATAGTTAGACCAGCTAGAATACATGGACTAATACTTAGACCATCTAGAATAATTAGACTAATGTTAGATGAGCTAGAATACTTAGTCTAGCACTTAGACCAGCAAGAATAATTAGAGTATTACTTAGACCAGCAAGAATACTTAGAATAATACTTAGACCAGAATAATACTTAGACCAGCTAGAATACTTAGGGTATTACTTAGACCAGCTAGCATACGTAGACTAATACTTAGACGAGCTAGAATACTTAGACAAATACTTAGACCAGCAAGAATACTTAGGGTATTACTTAGACCAGTAAGAATACTTAGACTAATACTTAGACCAACCAGCTAGAATACTTAGAATAATACTTAGACCAGATAGAATACTTAGAGTAATACTTAGACAAGCAAGAATACTTAGAATAATACTTAGACCAGCAAGAATACTTAGGATATTATTTAGATCAGCAAGAATACTTAAACTAATACTTAGACCGGCAAGAACTCTTAGAGTATTACTTAGACCAGCAAGAATACTTAGGGTATTACTTAGACAAGCTAGAATACATAGACTAATACTTAGACCAGCAAGAATACTTAGAGTATTACTTAGACCAGCAAGAATACGTAGAATAATACTTAGAACAGCTAGAATACTTAGAATAATACGTAGACCAGCTCGAATACTTAGAATAATACTAAGACGAGGTAGAATATTTAGACTATTACTTAGACGAGCTAGAATACTTAGACTAATACTTAGACAAGCTAGAATACTTAGACTAATACTTAGACCAGCAAGAATACTTAGACTAATACTTAGACCAGCATGAATACTTAGAATAATACTTAGACCAGCTAGAATACTTAGACTAATACTTAGACCAGCTAGAATACTTAGAATAATACTTAGACGAGCTAGAATATTTAGACTAATACTTAGACCAGCAAGAATACTTAGACTAATACTTAGACCAACTAGAATACTTAGACTAATACTTAGACCAGATAGAATACTTAGAGTAATACTTAGACAAGCAAGAATACTTAGAATAATACTTAGACCAGCTAGAATACTTAGACTAATACTTAGACCAGCAAGAATACTTAAGCTAATACTTAGACCAGCAAGAACTCTTAGAGTATTACTTAGACCAGCAAGAATACTTAGGGTATTACTTAGACAAGCTAGAATACTTAGACTAATACTTAGACCAGCAAGAATACTTAGAGTATTACTTAGACCAGCAAGAATACGTAGAATAATACTTAGACCAGCTAGAATACTTAGAATAATACTTAGACCAGCTAGAATACTTAGAATAATACTAAGACGAGGTAGAATATTTAGACTAATACTTAGACGAGCTAGAATACTTAGACTAATACTTAGACGATCTAGAATACTTAGACTAATACTTAAACCAGCAAGAATATTTTCAGTATTACTTAGACCAGCAAGAATACTTAGACTAATACTTAGACAAGCATGAATACTTAGAATAATACTTAGAACAGCTAGAATACTTAGACTAATACTTAGACCAGCTAGAATACTTAGAATAATACTTAGACGAGCTAGAATACTTAGACTAATACTTAGACCAGCAAAAATACTTAGACTAATACTTAGACCAACTAGAATACTTAGACTAATACTTAGACAAGCTAGAATACTTAGAATAATACTTAGATGAGCTAGAATTCTTAGAATAATACTTAGACCAGATAGAATACTTAGAGTAATACTTAGACCAGCAAATATACTTAGAGTATTACTTAGACCAACAAAAATACTTAGACTAATACTTAGACCAGCTAGAATACTTAGACTAATACTGAGACCCACAAGAATACTTAGACTAATGCTTAGACCAACTAGAATACTTAGACTAATACTTAGACCAGCTAGAATACTTAGAATAATACTTAGACCAGCAAGAATACTTAGGTTATTACTTAGACCAGCAAGAATACGTAGAATAATACTTAGACCAGCTAGAATACTTAGAATAATACTTAGACCAGCTAGAATACTTAGAATAATACTAAGACGAGGTAGAATATTTAGACTAATACTTAGACGAGCTAGAATACTTAGACTAATACTTAGATGAGCTAGAATACTTAGACTAACACTTAGACCAGCAAGAATACTTAGACTAATACTAAGACGAGCTAGAATACTTAGACTAATACTTAAACCAGCAAGAATACTTACAGTATTACTTAGACCAGCAAGAATACTTAGACTAATACTTAGACCAGCATGAATACTTAGAATAATACTTAGAACTGCTAGAATACTTAGACTAATACTTAGACCAGCTAGAATACTTAGAATAATACTTAGACGAGCTAGAATACTTAGACTAATACTTAGACCAGCAAGAATACTTAGACTAATACTTAGAGCAACTTGAATACTTAGACTAATACTTAGACAAGCTAGAATAAACAGAATAATACTTAGATGAGCTAGAATTCTTAGAATAATACTTAGACCAGATAGAATACGTAGAGTAATACTTAGACCAGCAAATATACTTCGAGTATTACTTAGACCAGCAAGAATACTTAGACTAATACTTAGACCAGCTACAATAGTTAGAATAATACTTAGACCAGCTAGAATACTTAGACTAATACTTCGACCAGCAAGAATACTTAGATTAATACTTAGACAAGCATGCATACTTAGATTTATACTTAGACCAGCAAGAATACTTAGAGTATTATATAGACCAGCAATAATACTTAGAGTATTACTTAGACTAGCAAGAATACTTAGACGAATACTTAGACCAGAATAATAGTTAGACCAGCTAGAATACATGGACTAATACTTAGACCATCTAGAATAATTAGACTAATGTTAGATGAGCTAGAATACTTAGTCTAGCACTTAGACCAGCAAGAATAATTAGAGTATTACTTAGACCAGCAAGAATACTTAGAATAATACTTAGACCAGAATAATACTTAGACCAGCTAGAATACTTAGGGTATTACTTAGACCAGCTAGCATACGTAGACTAATACTTAGACGAGCTAGAATACTTAGACAAATACTTAGACCAGCAAGAATACTTAGGGTATTACTTAGACCAGTAAGAATACTTAGACTAATACTTAGACCAACCAGCTAGAATACTTAGAATAATACTTAGACCATATAGAATACTTAGAGTAATACTTAGACAAGCAAGAATACTTAGAATAATACTTAGACCAGCAAGAATACTTAGGATATTATTTAGATCAGCAAGAATACTTAAACTAATACTTAGACCGGCAAGAACTCTTAGAGTATTACTTAGACCAGCAAGAATACTTAGGGTATTACTTAGACAAGCTAGAATACTTAGACTAATACTTAGACCAGCAAGAATACTTAGAGTATTACTTAGACCAGCAAGAATACGTAGAATAATACTTAGAACAGCTAGAATACTTAGAATAATACGTAGACCAGCTCGAATACTTAGAATAATACTAAGACGAGGTAGAATATTTAGACTATTACTTAGACGAGCTAGAATACTTAGACTAATACTTAGACAAGCTAGAATACTTAGACTAATACTTAGACCAGCAAGAATACTTAGACTAATACTTAGACCAGCATGAATACTTAGAATAATACTTAGAACAGCTAGAATACTTAGACTAATACTTAGACCAGCTAGAATACTTAGAATAATACTTAGACGAGCTAGAATATTTAGACTAATACTTAGACCAGCAAGAATACTTAGACTAATACTTAGACCAACTAGAATACTTAGACTAATACTTAGACAAGCTAGAATACTTAGAATAATACTTAGATGAGCTAGAATTCTTAGAATAATACTTAGACCAGATAGAATACTTAGAGTAATACTTAGACAAGCAAGAATACTTAGAATAATACTTAGACCAGCTAGAATACTTAGACTAATACTTAGACCAGCAAGAATACTTAAGCTAATACTTAGACCAGCAAGAACTCTTAGAGTATTACTTAGACCAGCAAGAATACTTAGGGTATTACTTAGACAAGCTAGAATACTTTGACTAATACTTAGACCAGCAAGAATACTTAGAGTATTACTTAGACCAGCAAGAATACGTAGAATAATACTTAGACCAGCTAGAATACTTAGAATAATACTTAGACCAGCTAGAATACTTAGAATAATACTAAGACGAGGTAGAATATTTAGACTAATACTTAGACGAGCTAGAATACTTAGACTAATACTTAGACGATCTAGAATACTTAGACTAATACTTAAACCAGCAAGAATATTTTCAGTATTACTTAGACCAGCAAGAATACTTAGACTAATACTTAGACAAGCATGAATACTTAGAATAATACTTAGAACAGCTAGAATACTTAGACTAATACTTAGACCAGCTAGAATACTTAGAATAATACTTAGACGAGCTAGAATACTTAGACTAATACTTAGACCAGCAAAAATACTTAGACTAATACTTAGACCAACTAGAATACTTAGACTAATACTTAGACAAGCTAGAATACTTAGAATAATACTTAGATGAGCTAGAATTCTTAGAATAATACTTAGACCAGATAGAATACTTAGAGTAATACTTAGACCAGCAAATATACTTAGAGTATTACTTAGACCAGCAAAAATACTTAGACTAATACTTAGACCAGCTAGAATACTTAGACTAATACTGAGACCCACAAGAATACTTAGACTAATGCTTAGACCAACTAGAATACTTAGACTAATACTTAGACCAGCTAGAATACTTAGAATAATACTTAGACCAGCAAGAATACTTAGGTTATTACTTAGACCAGCAAGAATACGTAGAATAATACTTAGACCAGCTAGAATACTTAGAATAATACTTAGACCAGCTAGAATACTTAGAATAATACTAAGACGAGGTAGAATATTTAGACTAATACTTAGACGAGCTAGAATACTTAGACTAATACTTAGATGAGCTAGAATACTTAGACTAACACTTAGACCAGCAAGAATACTTAGACTAATACTAAGACGAGCTAGAATACTTAGACTAATACTTAAACCAGCAAGAATACTTACAGTATTACTTAGACCAGCAAGAATACTTAGACTAATACTTAGACCAGCATGAATACTTAGAATAATACTTAGAACAGCTAGAATACTTAGACTAATACTTAGACCAGCAAGAATACTTAGACTAATACTTAGAGCAACTTGAATACTTAGACTAATACTTAGACAAGCTAGAATAAACAGAATAATACTTAGATGAGCTAGAATTCTTAGAATAATACTTAGACCAGATAGAATACGTAGAGTAATACTTAGACCAGCAAATATACTTCGAGTATTACTTAGACCAGCAAGAATACTTAGACTAATACTTAGACCAGCTAGAATACTTAGAATAATACTTAGACCAGCTAGAATACTTAGACTAATACTTCGACCAGCAAGAATACTTAGATTAATACTTAGACAAGCATGCATACTTAGATTTATACTTAGACCAGCAAGAATACTTAGAGTATTATATAGACCAGCAATAATACTTAGAGTATTACTTAGACTAGCAAGAATACTTAGACTAATACTTAGACCAGAATAATAGTTAGACCAGCTAGAATACATGGACTAATACTTAGACCATCTAGAATAATTAGACTAATGTTAGATGAGCTAGAATACTTAGTCTAGCACTTAGACCAGCAAGAATAATTAGAGTATTACTTAGACCAGCAAGAATACTTAGAATAATACTTAGACCAGAATAATACTTAGACCAGCTAGAATACTTAGGGTATTACTTAGACCAGCTAGCATACGTAGACTAATACTTAGACGAGCTAGAATACTGAGACAAATACTTAGACCAGCAAGAATACTTAGGGTATTACTTAGACCAGTAAGAATACTTAGACTAATACTTAGACCAACCAGCTAGAATACTTAGAATAATACTTAGACCAGATAGAATACTTAGAGTAATACTTAGACAAGCAAGAATACTTAGAATAATACTTAGACCAGCAAGAATACTTAGGATATTATTTAGATCAGCAAGAATACTTAAACTAATACTTAGACCGGCAAGAACTCTTAGAGTATTACTTAGACCAGCAAGAATACGTAGAATAATACTTAGAACAGCTAGAATACTTAGAATAATACTTAGACCAGCTAGAATACTTAGAATAATACTAAGACGAGGTAGAATATTTAGACTATTACTTAGACGAGCTAGAATACTTAGACTAATACTTAGACAAGCTAGAATACTTAGACTAATACTTAGACCAACAAGAATACTTAGACTAATACTTAGACGAGCTAGAATACTTAGACTAATACTTAAACCAGCAAGAATACTTACAGTATTTATTATACCAGCAAGAATACTTAGACTAATACTTAGACCAGCATGAATACTTAGAATAATACTTAGAACAGCTAGAATACTTAGACTAATACTTAGACCAGCTAGAATACTTAGAATAATACTTAGACGAGCTAGAATACTTAGACTAATACTTAGACCAGCAAGAATACTTAGACTAATACTTAGACCAACTAGAATACTTAGACTAATACTTAGACAAGCTAGAATACTTAGAATAATACTTAGATGAGCTAGAATTCTTAGAATAATACTTAGACCAGATAGAATACTTAGAGTAATACTTAGACTAGCAAATATACTTAGAGTATTACTTAGACCAGCAAGAATACTTAGACTAATACTTAGACCAGCTAGAATACTTAGACTAATACTTAGACCCACAAGAATACTTAGACTAATGCTTAGACCAGCTAGAATACTTAGACTAATACTTAGACCAGCAAAAATACTTAGATTAATACTTAGACCAGTATGAATACTTAGATTTATACTTAGACCAGGAAGAATACTTAGAGTATTACTTAGACCAGCAACAATACTTAGAGTATTACTTAGACTAGCAAGAATACTTAGACTAATACTTAGACCAGAATGATAGTTAGACCAGCTAGAATACATGGACTAATACTTAGACCATCTAGAATAATTAGACTAATATTAGATGAGCTAGAATACTTAGTCTAGCACTTAGACCAGCAAGAATAATTAGAGTATTACTTAGACCAGCAAGAATACTTAGAATAATACTTAGACCAGAATAATACTTAGACCAGCTAGAATACTTAGGGTATTACTTAGACCAGCTAGCATACTTAGACTAATACTTAGACGAGGTAGAATACTTAGACAAATACTTAGACCAGCAAGAATACTTAGGGTATTACTTAGACCAGTAAGAATACTTAGACTAATACTTAGACCAGCTAGAATACTTAGAATAATACTTAGACCAGATAGAATACTTAGAGTAATACTTTGACAAGCAAGAATACTTAGAATAATACTTAGACCAGCTAGAATACTTAGACTAATACTTAGACCAGCAAGAATACTTAGGATATTACTTAGATCAGCAAGAATACTTAAACTAATACTTAGACCGGCAAGAACTCTTAGAGTATTACTTAGACCAGCAAGAATACTTAGGGCATTACTTAGACAAGGTAGAATACTTAGACTAATACTTAGACCAGCAAGAATACTTAGAGTATTACTTAGACCAGCAAGAATACGTAGAATAATACTTAGACCAGCTAGAATACTTAGAATAATACTTAGACCAGCTAGAATACTTAGAATAATACTTAGAACAGTTAGAATACTTAGACTAATACTTAGACCAGCAAGAATACTTAGAATAATACTTAGACCAGCTAGAATACTTAGAATAATACTTACACTAATACTTAAACCGGCAAGAATACTTAGCCTAATATTTAGACCAGCAAGAATACTTAGTTTATTACTTAGACCAGCAAGAATACTTAGACTAATACTTAGACCAGCAATAATACTTAGACTAATACTTAGACCAGCTAGAATACTTAGACTAATACTTAGACCAGCAAGAATACTTAGAATAATACTTAGACCAGCTAGAATACTTAGACTAATACTTAGACCAGCAAGAATACTTAGACTAATACTTCGACCAGCTAGAATACTTAGACTAATACTTAGACCAGCAAGAATACCCAGACTAATACTTAGACCAGCTAGAATACTTAGACTAATACTTAGACCAGCTAGAATACTTAGAATAATACTTAGACGAGGTAGAATACTTAGACTAATTTTTAGACCAGCTAGAATACTTAGACTAATACTTAGACCAGCTAGAATACATCCTGGAGACCTGAAGGGAGGGTTGTTGTTACTCAGTAAGAAACCACAAGTAAAAAATAAATGTGAAATGCACAAAAGGAATAAAATAATTAATAAATTAACCGAGTAAATAAATTAGAAAAAATCACAAAATTAATGTAATTATAATATAATATAATAAGTAAAGTTGGTGACTGTAGTCGAGGGTGACCAGAAGGCTCCCTTTTCAATAGCTACTACACTGAGGTGTAGGGGAGGGCGCTGTTCCTTTCCCTGGATTGCTCCACTTTACTCATGATACGTACCTTATATTGCTGAGTGTTAAGCAAGGAGGTATCAAATACCATATTTGAAATCTTTGGTATGACGCGACCTGGGATTGAACCCAGATCTCCTGGACCATTGGCGAACACCCTAATCCTTCCCATCGTGCCCACACAAATATGAAGGGTTATTCAAACAACCTTTCCCATCATGCCCCACGCAACTATAAAAGGATTCTCGACAACCCTTACCATCGTCCCCCACACAACTGTGGGGATTTAGGAATTAACAATAAAACTCCCAACCGGATGTTGACTCGTCGGCTGCCACATACAAAATGTATAAACGCGTCGCTACACATAAGGCTCCACGTATCCATCCGGTTAAAAATCAGAAAAAAAGAAAAATAATAAAAAGTAAAGTAGCCACTGGGAAGCGGTCGTGCCAAAATTAGAAGGATTTTGGAGTAGCGAATTTGGAGCCGGTGGAGAGAGATAAATACTCAGGTTTTCTGTGAACCGAGTCAGTGAGGACAAAAGAGACCAAGGAAGCACGTAAATACGATAACCAGTAGAGAAGTAACGTCCGCCCGCGAGTTAAGAGCCGAAACTACCTTTCTGCTAGTTCCACTGCCTGACCATAAAAGAAAGAGAAGAAAAGAAAAGAAAAGAAAAAGGAATAAGTACTCTTTAAAAACATTCTCCTCCTTTCCCCTTTTTCTGAATATCTGACTTTCCACCACTTCGAAAATTTACTACTCGCAAAGGGGAACTTCTGAACATTCAAATCCAAGTTGACGTTTTTTGTTTTATAAAAATTGTTTAAATATTAGATATTCCTTGTTTGTCTTGTGTTAAATGAAGGTTTTTCTCATTGTATGTTGTAACACTCCAAAACCCAACCAACAGGCCATACAACTATAAATTGGTATTCAAATGACTCCTCTTATCATGCTCCACGCAACTATGAAGGGATAATCAGACAAACCTTTTCCATCATGCCCCACGTAACTATAAAGAGATACTCAGACAACCCTTCCCATCGTCCCCCACTCTACTATGAAGGGATACTCAGACAACCTTTAATATCGTCTACCACACAACTATAAAGAGGTAATCAAACAACCCTTCCCATCATGCCCCACACAGTTATGTAGGAATACTTAGACCCTTCCCACCATGCCCTACGCAACTATAAAAGGATGCTCAGACAACCCTTACTGTCATCCACCACACAACTACAAAGGGGTAATCAAACAACCCTTCCCATCATGCCTCACACAATTATGTAGGAATACTCAGACCCTTCCCACCATGCCCTACGCAACTATAAAAGGATGCTCAGACAACCCTTACCGTCATCCACCACACAACTACAAACGGGTACTCAAACAACCCTTCCCATCATGCCTCACACAATTATATAGGAATACTCAGACCCTTCCCACCATGCCCTACGCAACTATAAAAGGATGCTCAGACAACCCTTACCGTCATCCACCACACAACTACAAAGGGGTACTCAAACAACCCTTCCCATCATGCCTCACACAATTATGTGGGAATACTCAGACAACCTTTTCCATCGTCCCTCACACAACTATAAAGGGATACTAAGATAACCCTTTCCATCGTTCCACACACAACTGCAAAAGAGATACCCCGCAACGTGGGAACTATTTGGTTTGATGATTGCTTAGGCGAGAAACTGACCGTCATCAAGACGCGTTGACTGTGTCTACGTTACTCTAACTCAGATATATAAGGTCAGTCGTCGATATTGAGCATTCTTTATAAATAGATTAAGCAGGCTATGTATATACTATTGATAGGTTATCGATCATATCGAAATGTGATCAATCCGATAAAATAAAACTGGATTCCTTTCAAGCTGTGGCTGTGTCTATACTACTGTATGGATGCACCACTTGGACACTAACAAAACGCACAAAAAAATTGTTAGGAACTACACGAGAATGCTACTAACTTTTTTGAACAAATCTTGAAAGTAACACCCCACGAAACAAAAGCTGTACGGCCACTTACCTCCCTTCTTAAAAACATCCAAGACGAACAAGACATGTTGGACACTGCTAGAGAAGCAAGGACGAACTACTAATGGATGTGCCTGTGTTGGCCGACCAGCAAAAACTTATTTACAACAGCTCTATGCAGACACAAGAAATAGTTTGGAAGACCGGTTGAGAATGATGGATGATAAAGACGGATGGAAGGAAAGAGCCAGGGAAATCTGTGATGTCAGTGCGACTTGATGATGATGATGATGATCATCATCATCATGTCGTGCTGGTAGCACGGATATCCCTGACCCTCTCTCGCCACTTTTCCCTATCGTTCATCGCCTCAGGCAGGTCTTCTGGACAACATCCCGTATCCTTACATAGTTGCTGAATGTATGTTCGTGCTGGTCGTCCTGCTTTTGCACGGCCATGTGTGAGGCCATGATGATGATATATATATATATATATATATATATATATATATATATATAAATATTGTAATCTAGAAATTTAAAAGGTAATTTTGGAATGAATAATAAAGTAAAATACGGGATATTTATTTTTAGCACGAAGCGTGTTCTTTCGAAGCAATCGGTGATATGTATAGATTTGAATAATTCAAGAAAAGCCTGTCGTGTTCTCGAGTAAAAATTACGTCTTTTCTCAACGAACGCGCTCAGAAAACCTGACGATTCGTGACAAGAAAGACCAGTAAAAAGAATCATAAAAAACACACCGCATTTAATTGGGCAAAGATCTTGCTGTTGGCAATGCTTGTGTGATTTAGGCGTTAGTTGCAAATGGTCACGAAAGGTGGAAGATGATAATACCATCAATAACAAGAATTTCACGTTGTTTTTACTGCATAAAGATACGGAAGTAATGATCACAAAGGTTTTTCTAACTAAAACATTGCTGTATTGTAAGGTAAAAATGGAGTGTCATGATTATTGCAATCCAAATACTAATTAGAATCTATCAAAATCAAATGCATTTTTAATTTTTTAGTCAGTTTTATGATTTATAAAGCTCATGTAAAGTTTTATATATGATATCTTTCGATGATTCTATCTCTTTTTAAGGTTTTAAAAGCTATCTAATTATCTTTTAACCATATATTCTGAACGTTTTTTTAAGTTTATATGATTATTCTACATGTGGTATCTTTCGATGATCCTAGCTCAACGAAAATGTTTTGAACCTAATGTAATGATCCTAGATTATGAGAACATTTAATAGGCCTATAATTATTCAACATATAGTATTTTTGATGATCTTAGGTCATCCGAATTTTTAAAAAGTTTATGTAATTTTTCTACATATGGTATATTTCGATGATCCTAGCTCAACGAAAATGTTTTGAACCTTATGTAATGATCCTAGATTATGAGAACATTTAATAGCCCTGTAATTATTCAACATATAGTATTTTTCGATGATCTTAGGTCATCCGAATTTTTAAAAAGTTTATGTAATTTTTCTACATATGGTGTCTTTCGATGATCCTAGCTCAACGAAAATATTTTGAACCTTATGTAATGATCCTTGATTATGAGAACATTTTAATAGTTCTGTAATTATTCTGCATATTGTATTTTTCGATGATCTTAGGTCATCCGAATATTTTTAAAGCTTATACAATTATTCTACATATGGTATCTTTTGTTGGTACTAGATTTCCTGAACGTTTTAAATGCTATGTAACTATTCCACTTAAGGTATATTTTGATGATCTTAACTCATCTGATTATTTCAAAAGTTATGTAATCATTCTAAATATGCTATTTTTCGATTCTCTTAATTGATTTGTTCGTTTTTTTTATGGCATATCAACCCTTGTATGTTATTTAATGCTAAGGCTTGTTTATACATATACATTAGATATATATGATTTTTAAAAGAATAGTTTGTAGGTAATAATTTTATAACCAACCAGAGCTCATTTGTTTGCACACAGTTAAATAGTTTCAAGTATTACTGTCTAACACTAACAGTTTTATTTGCACATAGTTAAATGGTTTCAAGTGTTGATATGTAACACTAATAATTTTATTTGCACACAGTAAAATTGTTCCTGTTTCAATGTAATACTAATAATTTAGTTTTACATTAATCGTTTATTTGCTCACTGTTAAATAATTTCCAGTACAGTAAATGATTGAATTGGTCTATTTAACAACTAGATGGAAGTCAAACAAGTATTTCCACTCGGGGGCAGAGTGAACCTGGGAGTAATTGCAATGAAGAGGTAAGTCACATTCCCCAAAGCTCCAGAACTGGAGCCTCACCATCAAATGGTTGGCATTGGGATCTTACCCTTATGTAGAGATACAGTTGGTGTATTCTACAGCCCCAGCTGACTGGGCTGTTCGACGATCCGAGCTCATCTGAATGTTTTTAAAGCTTATATAATTATTCTACATTGATGGTACTCGGTTCAAATGGTTCCAAGTATTTTTATGAACTACTAATAGTTTAGTTTGATATTAATCATTTGTTTGCACACCGTTAAATGGTCTCAAGTTTAGTAAATGTTTGAATTGATCTATTTGACTACTAGATAGAACCCTAACAGGTACTTCCACTCGGGGCAATAGCAATGAATAGGTAAACCACATTCCCAAAAGCTATGTATGAGGGAGTACTCGTGAAATAATAGCTGAAGCGCTGGATTGCGGCCTCAAAGTAAGCGAGTTCGAACTCCAGTCCGGCTATTACGTTCACTTTTGGATTAATGCTCTTCAGAAAGGTATGATCCTCCTTACCTCCCAGGTATCGGTTAAATGATATAATTTCTGTTCTTCTATTGGGATAGCTTAGGGATTACACAATCCATGAACGTTGATTTGCCATTAAATAAAGATATGAAAAGCTATATAATTATTCTACAAATGGTATCTTGTCCAGTCGGCTGGGGCTGTAGAATACACCGACTGCTTCTCTGCAAAGGGGTAATACTATACTGATTTTCGCATTTAAACTCCATATTTAAGCTAAACTGAATTGTCTAAAATATAACTGTTTTGACATTGGAACTGCGTACTAGTGCTGAACTGAATTGCTTGAAATAGAACTGTTTTTGACGTCTAAACTGTGTACTTATGCTGAACTGAATTATCTGAAATAAAACTGTTTGACATTTAACTCTGCGTATTGCCCAGTCAGCTGGGGCTGTAGAATACACCGACTGCTTCTCTGCATAGGGGTAAGACCCCCCCCCGACGAGTGTCCTGGATATGACACAAAACAATCTGATGGTGAGGTTCCAGCAGTGCTGGAGCTTTGGGGAATGCGGAGTACCCCTTCATTGCTATCGCTCCCAGGTCCACTCTGGCCCGGAGTGGTAGCACCTGATAAGGGCCCTATCTATAGGTTAAATAGAACTAACAGCATACTTATGCTAAAATGAATTGTTTGAGTAAACTGAATAGCTTGAAATAGAAATGTTTTTGACAATTAAACCGTACTTACATTTAAACTGCGTGCTTATGCTTAACTGAATTATTTCAAATAGAACTGTTTTTCGACATTAAAACTGTATTTACACTTAACTGAATTGTTACATATAACTGCTTGAATAGTTTGAAATGGAAATGTTTTTGACAATTAAACTGTGTACTTATGCTAAACTGAATTGTTTTAAATAGAACAGATTATTTACATAAAAATGGATTTGGCGTTAAATAACCTACAAAGGTTGATATGCCATAAAACCCAACAAACCAAAACAAACCAAACAAATGGCATCTAATGTTAGTAGAAGATTTCCTGAACATTTTATAAACTTATGTAATTGTTCTACACGTGATATTTATTGTTGGTTGTAGATTTCCTGATTATTTTATAAGGTTAAAATCCGATAGATAGATGGACGAAGGGATGCATACTCCCCTTCCCTAAAAAGGGGGACCTCGGATTAGCCAAAAACTACCGAGGCATAACACTTACATCCATAGCTGCCAAAATCTACAATGCCCTACTACGAAACCGCATAGAACCCAAAATCGACAACATACTTAGAAAAAACCAAAATGGCTTCCGAAGAAATAGATCTACGACCTCACAAATACTAACCATCCGCAGAATCCTTGAAGGTGTACGGGCAAAGAACCTACAAGCGACATTAATATTTGTCGACTTTACCAAGGCTTTCGACTCCATTCACAGAGGAAAGATGGAACAAATCCTACTAGCGTACGGCATACCTAAAGAAACCGTAGCGGCAATAACGATTCTCTATAGAAACACTAAAGTAAAAGTACGATCACCAGATGGAGACACAGAATACTTCGACATTGTAGCAGGAGTACTACAAGGGGACACGCTGGCTCCGTATCTCTTTATCATTTGTCTAGACTACGTACTTAGAACATCGATTGACAAAATCAAAGAGAATGGCTTCGAACTGACGAAGAAAAGAAGCAGAAGATATCCCGCAACAACAATTACCGACGCCGACTACGCCGATGACATAGCGATACTGGCAAATACACCTGACCAAGCCGAAACACTTCTGCATAGCCTGGAACGAGCAGCAGCAAGCATAGGCCTCCATGTTAATGCACACAAAACGGAATATATGTGCTATAACCAAACGGGGGACATCTCCACTCTAGAAGGAACCCCTCTTAAACTAGTAGACAAATTCACGTACCTAGGAAGCAGCGTCGAATCAACCGAAAAGGACATCGAAACGAGGTTAACGAAAGCATGGACAGCTATCAATAGGCTATCGACTATATGGAAATCAGACCTAACCGATAAAATGAAACGCAGTTTCTTCCAGGCAGCGGTCACATCGATACTGCTATATGGATGCACTACATGGACGCTAACAAAACGGCTCGAGAAGAAACTAGATGGCAATTACACAAGAATGCTGCGTGCAATCCTCAACAAGTCCTGGCAGCGGCACCCCACAAGACACCAACTGTACGGCCACCTGCCCCCTATCACGAAATCTATTCAAGTTAGGAGAACCAGACATGCAGGACATTGCTGGAGAAGCAGAGATGAACTCATAAGAGATGTACTCTTATGGATCCCCACACACGGCCGCGCAAAAGCAGGACGACCAGCACGAACGTACATTCAGCAGCTGTGTGAGGATACAGGATGTTGTCCTGAAGACCTGCCTAGGGCGATGAACGATAGGGAGGAGTGGCGAGAGAGGGTCAGGGATATCCGTGCTGCCAGCACGATATGATGATGATGATGATGTAATCATTCTACCTATGGCATCTTTCCTTTATGCTAGATCTTCTAAAGATTTTTAAAAGTTGATACTTATTCAAAATAAAATATCTTTCGGTAATCTTGGCAGTATAAATTTTTTTTTTATACTAATGCAGTTATTCTACATATGGTATCTTTTGTTATTACTAGATTTCTTGAACGTTTTAAAAGCTATGTAATTAATCTACTTAAGGTATCTTTCGATAATCTTAGCTCATCTGATTATTTTAAAAGTTATGCAATTATTCTGCATATGGTATCTATAGTCAATATTAGATTTCATGAACGTTTTGAAATGTATATAATTATTCAATATACGGTATCTTTTATTGATCCGAGATTTTCTAAAACTTTAAAGCAATGTAATTATACGACGTAAGGTATCTTTCGATTTTCCTCGATCTTCTGAATGTTTTCAAAGATATGTAAGTATTCTACACCAGGCGTCTTTTGATGATACTAGATTTTCTGGAGGATTTTGACAGCAACTGTTCAAGTTGTCGTCCTCTATCTTGTATTTCAAAGTATTATAATAGACAGCTGATAGTAGTTCAATTTAAGGGTTTATTTTAAAGAGCAAAGTAACAATCCATAAAACATTAAAAACAGCGACTTTGGGGCCAATTAAAAATAATGTCAGAAACGTAGACCGTCATCATAACATCTAAAATAAAATGTTCAGTCGATAAGTATCAATATTAATATATATAATAAAAACTTTTACTAATACTGTAGAGTTTTACACAGTGTTAATGTATAAAATAACATGAAGATTTAGTAATAGTTTACAATGCTTCATTCATTATCAATACATTTTAGGATGTAATTATTTTGAAACATGTTGAATATTTGATTCTATTCATTCAGATGAGCTGGGTTGGTAGTTCTGTTGAATGAAGCTTATCGCGCATATTAATATCACCGCTGTCGAGACGCAATAAAAGTAAGTTGGCAATCATAGTCGAGAGTGACTCGAAGGCTCCCTTTTCGATAGCTTCAACACCAAGGTGTAGGGGAGGGCGCTACTCCTTTCCCTGGATTGCTCCACTTTACCGTTGATCCGAACCTTATAATGCTGTGTTAAACAAGGAAGCACCAAATACCATTTTTTGAGTCTTTGGTATGACTCGACCTGGGATTGAACACAGGTCTCCCGGATTTATTGGCGAACACTCTAAACATCATGCGAATCCATTGCTTTGTCTCTGGAAACTTTCAGCAAGTGTCGATAATGTTTAGGGATTTATTTATTTTGTATGAAGGAATACAATAAAACACCTATACTTTTATATAAGACACCATTTTGCCAGTGTCTTTTTTAAAACTGCCATTTTTAACCGGGCGAAAACAAAAAGTATGATCAATTGGCGAGAGTATTCAACTCCTATTGTCATAACACCAACATCCGCTTCTGATATTGTGTGAGAACATTATAAAATAGGTGATATTATTTTAGAATTACCCTTTTACAAGCGTAGCATGCAGGCTCTTGTTCACCGCTGATAAGGATGCATAGTTAATAGGGATAACGACGTAGAGAAATAAAGTCTGGAAGAATTGGAAATCAGAAGAAGAATCCAGACTACAGTATAGTTAAGATCAACTAGAATATTGAGAAAAGTCCTGGAAACCAGAGGAGACTTGCTGTTACTCAAACGCAAGTTAAAAACCATCAGTAAACGCCGGTTTGAAAAACTTTCAAGGAATAAAATAATAATAGCAGTAGAGATAAAAACCTAGACTGTTTCCCTCGTAATATACTCGGGACCATTCTTAAAGAGGACGAGAGAAGAACATCAACAAATGGACCAGAGAACAAGACAACTCATGACAATGCCTTAGGCCTTACATCCTAGAGATGACGTAGACAGACTTTATGTGTCAAGATAAAAAGGAGGAAGAGGACTCGCTAGCATTCATCTTAGCGTCGATACATCTATACAACGACAAGAATACTACATAAAAAAGCGAGGAGGAAGACTGATTACAGCTACCATAAACAATACAGACAACACAAGCATCAACAGAACAAAAATAACCAGAAAAAATGGGAAGAAAAACAACTGTATGGATATTTCAAGCGACAAACAAGTGAAATCTCCCACGAGAAAACTGAGACATGGCTAAGAAAGGGAAACCTTAAGAGAGAAGCTGAATCTTTTCTGATAGCAACACAAAACAACACCATAAGGACTATGTCAAAGCAAAAATAGACAAGATGCAAAAAAATAGCAGATTTAGATTATGTGGTGAAAGAGACGAAGCGATCCATCTCATAATAGGAATAATAAATGCAGTAAGTTTGCGCAAAGAGAGTATAAGACAAGACACGACTGGGTGGGGAAGTTGATCCCCAGGGAATTGTGCAAGTAGTTCAAATTTAACGATACGAACAAATGGTATATGCACAAAACAGAATCGGTCCTAGAAAATGAAACGCACGAAATTCTCTGCGATTTTGAGATACAAACGGATTATCTAAATTCGGCCAAACGACCAGACCTAGTGATAGTTAACAAAAAAAAAAAAAAAAAGAAAAAAAAAGAGAACCTGCCGAATAGTGGACTTTACCGTTCCGGCTGATCACAGGGGAAAACTGAAAGAAAGCGAAAGAGAGATAAATACCAAGACCTTGCTCGAAAACTGAAAAAAAAAATGGAACATAAAAGTGACGGTGATACCTATTGTAATTGGCGCGCTTGGTACGGTCAGCAAAGGACTGGTACAGGGACTGGAGGTTTTGGAGATAAGAAGATGAGTGGAAACTTTTTAAACTACAGCATTATTAAGATCGGCCAAAATACTGAGGAAAGTCTTCGAGACTCGAGGAGACTTGCTGTCACTCAGATTCCAGAGAGAAACCATCAGGTAACGGTGGATTGAAAAACTCTCAAAAGAGCAAAATACTAATACAATTAATAATAATGACGAAAGGAATAGAACTACCAAATTAAGAAAAAATCAGAACGTTCAAAGAAAAGAAAACTTACAAATATTTGGGAACATTGGAAGCAGACACCATCAAACAAGCGGATATGAAAGAAAAAAAAATTAAAACGAATACATCAGGAGAACGAGAAAACTATTCCAAGCCAAACTACATAGCAAAAATCCTATCAAAGGAATAAACGCCTGGGTTGTCCCTCTCGTAAGATGCTCTGGACCATTCTTTAAGTGGATGAGAGAAAACCTTTAATAGATAGACCCGAGAAAAAAAAAAAAAAAAACTCATGGCGAAGCATAAGGCCTTACACCCCAGAGATGACATAGACAGAGAATATGTGTCAAGAAAAGAAGGAGGAAGAGGATTCGCCAGCATTCGGGATAGCATTGATACATCGATACAACGAACGACTAGAAGACTTCATAAAAAAGTACGAAGGAAGATTGATTACAGCGACTAGAAACAATACAGACAACACAAGCATCAAGTTTGTTTTGTTTTTATGACATAGCCATTATTGTAGGTTATTCAATGCCAAATCCTTTTTATAAATATATATCAAATATATGATTTCGAAACACATTTTATTGATATTAACATTAAACGAGCCTGAGGCCATTTTTTTCAGAGAGTTAAATGTGTAGCAGAAAGTACTTCGTATTTTTGTTTGGCGCGTAAATTAATTTGACCGTTATGGTCGTCGCATATTTTCACCCAAAGAGGATGACTTATCCTATTCAACCCGGACCATTTTCCTGGACAACATAAAAATGGTGAAAGCCCGCCAAACTATCTCTTCCTCATAACATTTCGAGCAGGACGGACGTACTTTCTGTCCGCCCCCTTCATAGTAGCAGAATCAAAACACCCTGAGGAAAGCCGTCTAATTTATAGACCTTTTGAGTCTACCCTCTTAGACCAAGGGTTCCCAGATGAACATGAATTAGATGCACGTAATCCGCCACTTACAGAAACACCTTTATGTCGCCTCTAACTTTTGCTATGTCTATAGCGACGCGCAATTCGCTCAGACATCCAGCTACCTCATTCCTGGGCAACCTTCTTTAGAGACTTTCATCCCTCTCTCCAATAGCAACTAGGATCACACATTAATGGGTGACTACATCATTCCTAACCGGGACATTGGCCCAGCGGTTAGAGTGTTCGCCAATGGCCCGGGAGACCTGGGTTCAATCCCAGGTCGAGTCATACCAAAGACTTTAAAAATGGAACTTGATACCACCTTACTTAACACTCAGCATTATAAGGTACGGTTCAAGGGTAAAGTGGAGCAATCCAGGGAATGGAGTAGCGCCCTCCCCTACACCTTGGTGTAGTAGCTATCGAAAAGGGAGCCTTCGGGTCACCCTCGACTATGGTCGCTAACTTTTACTTACATCATTCCTGTGCTTAAACCGCAAACACGACTTTTGTTATGTCTATAGCGATGAATATTCCGCTAAGACATTCAGCATTGCCTTGACTGTAGCGACGCACATTCTGCTCAGGCATTTTGCAGTTATAATTCCTTCTCAACTCAATAACTATTTCCTTCCTACGAGACTTGCAGCATAAAGGTACCCTTTATTCTGGCTGCCAATAAACCTTCTTGAAAACCTTTCGGCATTTTCGTTCTTCTCCTCTATTTTCCAACAATATAACATTTCCTCGCTAAAATGGTTTCTCATTATTCTATTTACTATTAATCATTTGTTTGCACGCAGTTAAATGTTTTCAAGTATTGTTATGTATCACTAACAAATCAATTAAACATCATTCATTTGTTTTAACACAGTTGAATGATCAAACAGTTTGATTTCAAACAATTCAGTTTAACATAAGTGCACAGTTTTTTGTTTACACACAGTTAAATGTAAAAAACAGTTTTATTTCAAACAATTCGGTTTTGCATTAGTACACATTTTGAATGTCGAACAGTTCTATTTGACTCATAGATATGACCTAATCAGGTGCTACCACTCCAGGTCACAGTGGATCTGGGAGCGATGGCAATGAAGGGTTACTCCGCAATCCTCAAAACTCCAGCATTACTGAAGCATCACCATCAGATTGTTTAGTTTCATAATCAGGACACTCGTTGGGGGAGTCTTACCCCGCTGCAGAGATTCAGTCGGTGTATTCTACTGCCCCAGCCGACTGAACCAAGCATCGACATAACGAAAATAACCAGGAAAAAAAAAAATGGGTAGAAAAACGACAAACAAGCGGAATCTAATATGAGAATACTTGGACATGGCTAAGAAAGAGAAAACTTAAGAGAGAAACTGAATCTCTTTTGATAGCAGCACAAAACAACACAATAAGAACTAACTTTGTCAAAGCAAGAATAGACAAGACGCAACAAAATAGCAGATGTAGACCCTATCGTCACATAATAAGCGACTGCAGTAAATTAGCGCAAAGTGAGTATAAGACTAGACATGACTGGGTGGAGAAGCTGATCCACTGGGAATTGTGCAAGAAGTTTAAATTTGACGATACGAACAAATAGTATTTGCATAACCCGGAATCCGTCCAACGAAATGAGACGCACAAAATTCTTTGAGATTTTGAGATACAATCGGATCACCTAATCTTGACCAGACTACTAGACCTAGTGTCTGTTAAACAAAAAAGAAAAAAAAAGAGCCTGTCGAATAGCGAAAAGAGAGATTAGTACAAAGATCTTGCTAGAGAGCTGAAAAAAACTATGGAACATGAAAGTGACGGTGATACCAATTTTAATTAGCGCGCTCGGTACGGTCAGCAAAGGACAGGTACAGGGACTAGAGGAATTGGAAATAAGTGGATGAGTGGAGACCATCCAAACTACAGCATCGTTGAGATCGGCCAGAATACCGAGAAGAGTCCTGGAGACTTGAGGAGACTTGCTGTCACTCAGATTTCGGTGGAAAGCCATCAGCTTACGCTGGATTGAAAAACTCTCAAAAAAGTAAAATAATAATAATAATAATATACCTCGACCTTGCTAGAGAATTAAAAAAAGCTATGGAACATGAAAGTAACGATTGTGCCAATTGTGATTGGTGCGTTAGGCACAGTAACTAAAGGATTATTAAAGGGCCTGGAGGACTTGGAAATTGGCGGACGGGTGGAGACTACCCAAACGATAGCATTGCTGAGGACGGCCAGAATACTGAGACGAGTTCTGGAGACTTGAGGAGACTTGCTGTCACTCAAACTCCAGTGAAAAACCATCAGCTAACACTGATGTGAAAAACTCTAAAGGAGTAAATATTAATAATCTTAATAATAACCCTTAGCAAGCAATTATAGCTTCAAGTCACTATTATCAATACAAATAATTTACACATGGTTATTTAGTATCAAGTATTCAATCTAATACAAATATTTAGAAAATAGATCTATTTGACCCATAAATGTGATCTTAACAGGTAAAACCACACTGGGTCCGGATAGACCTGGGATTAATAGCAGTGAAAGAAAGACCTCACACTCCGCAGGGCTCCAGAACTGGAGCCTAACCACTAGGTACAGTTTAATGTCATGTCCAGGACAACTTAGTTCGGGGAGGCGCCTCTGGTGGTGTAATGGTTAGCAAGCTCGACTAGCAAGCCTACATGAGTGAGTTCGAGTCTCATTGGGTGCCCCTTTCAAATGGCCTTGTGCCACAGCTAAGTAAAATGCTTTGTAAATTGCGACAACATAGTTCGGGGATTTTGAATAACGAACCGGATCAAAGTTTATTTCAGGCTTTTCTCGCTTCAGTTCAAGAATAGTCTTTATAAGTCAGTGTGTGAAATAGTAAGCAAGAGACTTCTTCGAAGGAGACAAGAGAAACTAGTTATTAGTGTATATATTTACACAACTTCCTTGGTCGAGCAGGATGTGACACAAGGTATCTTTTAAAGTGGAATCAAACAGATTTTGAATGAAAGTTTTCCGACTCCAAGACCAGTTATCATACCAAGGTAAAAGAACCTAATCTGCCCTACTATTTACATATAGCTGGAAAGAGAATAGTTGGATTAATACCTATCTAAAGGGTTTTAACGCAATATAAAATGTCAACAGCTTCGTCCAGGATTTTAACTCCGATCGCCCAGTCCATTTCATTCGATCACACCTGTTACACTACAAACGCTTCCTAGTAATTGGGATATGAGAATTTTTGATGGTTAATTTAACCGAACTGTTGGGTCACTCATCGTATGCGGTAGGACTAGTCGATAATGCTAATAGCAACAGTAATCACGGTTGTTTTCAACGAATAATAGTTGTCAAAAAGCAGGATAAAGAAAATGTTAATGATATACGTTGTATCAGTAATTGACTTTGGAGCGTCTAGGGAGGCGGCAAATTTCCTCGTGGAAATGTTCGTCTTAATGAACTTATCTGACAGGGTGATAAAGAAGGTGACTGCAGTGTTAGCGAGGGTGTGACAGTCCGAAATATTTGTACTATTTATACATTTTCTGTGAGGGCAACAAAAGAAGGAAAAAGATTGAAGTGTTGCGGCTTTGATAATCTAGGAGTCGAAAGGCCACCTTAATGTGTAGAAGCAGCAGTAAATTTCTCTTTTTTTTTTATATTGCTGGCGACTTGTATTCACAAAGATGGAAGTTAGAAAGAAACTGCATCATTATGAAAGTGTGTGTGTGTGTGTGTGTAAAATTGACATGGATGTTGTCAATGCTGTATGAGAAATAAGAAAAACGGCGGAGTAAGAAGAAAAAAAGTGATTGCGGGAATAAATTTTAAAAAAAGATAAAAGAGAAGAAAATACGAACCCGCCAATCGCTATGAGGTGGCAAGTGGAGAATAGCATAGGAAAGACAGTTATAAATTGGAAGATGTCCACTCGAATTGACAGAGTGGATCAGGGTGAGAGATGTTCTCGAAGAATTAAAGCAATTGGATACTGTTTGCAAATGCAGAAACTAGTAAAGTTTGTGAGAATAAGTCAAAATATATATGGCTGGTTGGTTGCTATTTTATGGTATATCAAATCTTGTGGGCTGTAATATATATATGATTTGTAAGCGAATAGTTTTTAGGTGACTTTGTTTTTAAACTAAGTGTTTGATTTCATTTTTGTAGACGGTTAAAAGGTTTCAACTATTCCTATCTAACACTAAAAATTCTATTCATCAAGTGTTCTTTTGTAATATTATTTCCACACAACTGAATGGTTTCAAATAATCAATGATAAAAATCCTTAGCAAATAAGTGAAAAGTTCTATTTTGGATCCAAACAGCATGCATTTGTAGCAGAAAGAATTTGGCAATTTTGTTTGGCGCGTAATTTAATTCGAACGTTAGGGTCGACGCATAATTTCAATTAATCAGGATGACTTATCCTATTCACCCCGAACCACCTTTCTGGGCAGTAGTAATTGGGGAAAGCCGCCAAAACACTTTCTCTATCGCAGAACTTCTTCATTCAGCGCAGACGTCTCACTGTCTGCTCTTCAATAGCAGCAACAGCATGGACACAATGAGGGGAGCCGTCTAATTTATGGATCCCTTGCGTCTATTTCTCTTTGTAGCACTATGTGAGTGGCCCGCCAAGCAGACGATTCCTTTGTCTGTTTTGGCGCGAAACCAGACAAAGGGTTTTTGGACCTGAAATCTCGCCATATCCGGAAGTGGTAACGGGACGCGAAAAGAGAGTTGGTTGGAAAAAGGAGCTCAAAGGAGTTGGCGACGGGACACGGACAGATGCAGTCGACTCCGGACACAGTAGCAGAAGATAGGGTCCAGCGAAGAAGATCGAGTCAAGATGTCGGCATTCCAGTTGCTTTGTGGAATTTTCGCTTGTAATCCATGCTAGCGTTAGTCCATATATGGTATCGGAAATGTAGTGTTGCATACTCTCCTTCTGCTCTGAGTTAACCCCAAGCATATTGTTCGTGTTTGTTCGCTTGTTTTATTTTCTCCTGTCTCCTCGATCGTATTCTTGTAGTGGCAAGAAATGTGCGTTGCCCCCCTCGGAACCACTAGTTGATCAACGGCCGGCCAAGAAGTGAAAAGGTTCGAGAAAGAGGATGTAACGTATGTGGGGGGCGAAGCGGGTAACGTTACATCTTAGACCAAGGGTTCCCAGTTGAATATGAATTAGATGAATTCAATACGCCACACACAGGAACAACTTTACATCTCCCTCAAAATTGGCTATGTCGACTGAGATGCAATATTCCGCTCCGACACCAAGCGACTTCACCTCTGGGCAACATTTTCTGGAGACATTCACGCTTCTCCCCGAAACAACCAGAACCACAAACTCACGGTGACTTCAACGTTTCTCTCCTGAAACAGCAAACACGACTTTTGCTACACTATGGCGAACATATCTCCCTCGCACGTCCAAAGACTCACGCTGCTTTCTCAACTCTATCATAACTTCATTTCGTTTCCTTACTTCTTTCCTTACCACGAGACTTGCAGCATAAATGTAAACCCTTTATTCCATGTTGCCATTAAAAACCTTCACATAAAAGCTAACGGCATCTTCGTCTTCTTCATTCTCCTTTATTTTACAACAACACTTACTGAGGGAATAACACACATGCACGTTACAATCTTTCCTCGCTAAAAATAGCAACAATATATTTTAACCATAAACATTTATCTTGGAACCCCAGCAATTCAATTTCCGATCCATAGACAATATTTTACTTATTTACTCACAAGAACTTAATTCAATAAAGATCACTGACAGACTAGACAAAATAGAACCTACCATATAGTTTACATATGAACTTGAAACCAACAACTCTTTCCCTTTTTTGATGTCTACCATAAACCTACCTGTTAAAATGATCACATACATTTTTATTCACACCATAACGCCAAAACTAAATGAGGAATGTTTATAGGTTTTACCTTAGGGCCTTCCGTATTTGCTCCTCTAAATATCTAGATGATGAATTGAATAATATAGAAAATTCCTTTCTAAACCTTCCTTACCCTCTCGTAAAAATTCCTGGTTTACAAAAAACGCTGAGTCATCTGTGACGTCAGACAACAAAACACCGTGCCTACGTCGCGAGCGAACTTCTGTTATTAACACACGAACTATTTGTCGAAAGGGACTAATTCTATCACCCGTTCGGAAACGGTTGGTAACCACAGGACAAAATAAATCATTTTTAAAAGCTCCTCTTCAAAGTACAATGAAGAATTTCATTATTACTTATATTTAAGACAGGAACTTCTTGTGCTCAAAAACCCTTCACTCAGCCCAGTAAAGAAGCAGCAGGTGCCTCCATATAAACTAAAAAAAGAACGCGACAGGCTTCATGTCCGGAGGAGAGGAGGTATCTGTTTCCTCTTCCAGTAGCAAGCTGCCAAAAGTGGGGTTTGCGTTCTTACCATCAAACGAAGTAGCACTTATTCCACGAGCGACCACGCAACTCGGACTAGTACCAAAAAATCAAAATTTTCCATTTCTCAAAGTTTGATTTTTTTCCATGAACGATCGGCCCGATCGGCCCGATCGGCAGACCCCTTCGTGATCCTACTTCCTGCTCTACATTGTTTTGACTAACGGTCTCTCCGATTTAGGATTTCCTTTCTTTCTTTCTTTCTTTGGTTAGAAAAATCAATTTAATATGTTTTTGCATTTTTCTGCATGCCAAAAATTAAACAATATTTCTCACTTTCTCATTCTGAATATCTATCACTCTTAAAAAAAAAAACAACAAAAAAAAAAAAAACAACAAAAAAAAAAACAAAAAACAAAAAACAAAAAAAAACAAAGCAAAACAATATACTGATTTTATTCTTCTAAAATCCGCGTTGTTCATTGTTCCTTGCTTTATAAGACAACATTTCTGGCTTTTTAGAAAAGCATTCTGTTTTTCCAATCTTTTATTAATTTCAAATTACAAAAAAAAAAACAAAAACAAAAAAAAAAACCAACAAAAAACCAGACAAAATATTTATTCTCGATTTGTCAGCGTACAGCCCCAATCTTCTAAAATCTACACCGAATATTTTTTTCATTATTAAACCAAGTAGGCTAGACTCCGCAGACCTAATCAGCTCTGTTGTAATGATCTTACCTCATATCCATAACAAAAGATTGAGACAAATTTTTGAAGCCGGGATAATTTCGCTTTTACCCTCCGTTAACATACGCCCTGGGTTTTTCAATCTTTTTCCCCTCTAAGGTAAATTAGTTCTAAATAGCTTCAACATATCAAATTTTAATTAATTATCTTTTCCTACATATTTACACTTCCTTGAGCTCCATGAACTGAATTACATTTATTCTAACTTCTATTCTCTTACATATCCTCGTGATCACAACGTTAATATACATATAGTCAAACGTCCGGGGTTTTTCAATCTTTCCCTCATTTTTAAGTGAATTTGTTCGTGATAGCTACAATATCAAACTTTTATTAAGCATCTTTCCAAGAAATTTACAATTCCTTTCGCCCTATGAATTAAATATATTCCAATTCTATCTTCATGATTACTGCGTTTATATACATTTAATCGTACTACTTAAACAATAAACAGATGTAACTTTATACATAGGTTCGATATTAATAAGATTTTTACCCAATTCATTTACATATGGTCTTTTTGTTTTTTGTTTTGTTTTGTTTTGTTCTTTATTTCTTTTCCTTTTCTTTTTTTTTCTTTTCCTTCCACCTTTCTCAAAAATTCTGACAATGCTTTTATCATCTTTTAATCCGTTGTATTTCTTAGAAATTCGACGCGTTGTAAACATCATTGCCTTTGCCAATAACGTAATAGTTTTGAAAAAAGAACGCTGACTGAATAGTGATGAATCTTTCTTTCTCTGTATATATTTTTTCCTCTCCTGTCATTTTAATAAAAAAAACATCCATCTTTTTTCAAGGAACATTTTTCACCATCTTAAAGTCTTGACAAAGGTTTATTAAAACCGGAACGATTTAACGTTGTCTAACATCTTAATAAATTCATTACATTTGGAATACTATGTTTTATTATTTTCTTCGTATATATATATATATATATATATATGTAATGAAATAAAATAACAAATTTTTGAACACTAATTACGCCACTTAGACTTTGAGACAGAACGATATTAACAGTAATAGAACGCTAAAATTTTCTAATTTTTTCGTTTAATTTTTTTTATTTGAAAATATTTTTTTCAGATGAGACAACATCACATAAAATCGTCCTGAAGATAGTAAAAAAAAAACAACCCAGGACGCTAAACGTGGGCATATTATTCATACATATAAACGCCTAAATATCTTGTTTGGTGAGTAAATATTTTACTCACCCTCAGTGACACACACTCATACCAACTCACGTATATATATACATATGTATGCATGTATAGAGTCAGCTAAAAACTTAATAGGCTGTCCAAAATACTCTCATGGAATATGACCAAATGAGGTAGATTTTTTCAATTGTCTCCCTTGAGGATTACACACTTTTTCTGTCGGTGATCTTGGATTCCATTGGTAAAAAAAGTCATCATAAGAACTCTTCAGATAACACTCCTGCCTTTACTATCTCCTTCAAACACGAAAAGACCTTATAAAAGAAAATGGTTTTCCATTAAAAAAAGGTGGACGATATCCCACAGATATTATACTATGGCAGACTCAGACAACACTGATGATCTCGTGCTTCTCGCAAAAACGCCAGCCGATGCTGAATCCCTGTGACGTATACTAGAAAAAGTAGCAGGAGGTATTGACTTCTTCGTTCACATATCTCGGTGGTAGCATCTCATCTACTGAAATTGATGTCAACTAACGCCTAGCGAAGGCGTGAAATGTCATTGTCGATTATCGATCAAATAGAAATTTGATCTATCCGATAAAATAAAACAGGATTTCTTCCAAGCTTTAGCTGTGTCTATGCTATTATATGGAGGCACCATATGGATGCTAACAAAACGGATAGAGAAAAAACTTGATGGTAAGAATACAAGAATGCTGAGTGCTGTGTTGACCAAATCTTGGAAGCAGAACTCCACAAAAAACAGCTGTAGAGCCACATACCGCCGATCTCACAAGATATCCAAGTAAGACGAAGGAGACATGCTGGGCACTGCTGGTAAAGTAAGGAAAAACTCATCAGCGACGTTCTCTTATGGACTCCTACACATGGACGCACCAATATTGGCCAAACAGCAAAGACTTACATACATCAGCTCTGCACAGACACAGGATGCAGCCAAGAGGACCACGCAGGAGTGATGGATTATACGGAGAGAGAGAGAGAGAGAGAGAGAGAGAGAGAGAGAGAGAGAGAGAGAGAGAGAGAGAGTCAAGAAACTCTGCGCTGTTAGCGTGACTTGATGATGATGATGATGATATACATATAAGTATGTGTGTATGTGTGTTGGGGGTCTTGAACCCATTACTGGTACCTAGAAACACACACACACACACACACACACACACACATATATATACATAAACACATATATAGTTATTCATGAAGCATATCTTAGCGTGCGAATTCTCATTGATAAAGAATACTTATAAACGGACATTTTGGAAAGTGTGGAGAGAAAACAAACAGCTTCTGCTGCAATTTGACTTTGGTTCTCTAAAACCATTTTCCGCTTCGATAATCAAGGGGCCATTGTACTATATTTTAGAAATTTAAAATATCATTTATAGTATTGAAATTATCTATATTATATATCATAGAAAATTTAAAGTATATAGCTTTTTTTCACAAGTAACAAGTTGTAATGAAGAAACAAGCGCATGCGCGCACGCACACACGTATCTCACTGTATCCCCTCCTCCTCCTCCTCTCTCTGTCTCTGTCTCTGTCTCTGTCTCTATCTATATATACATATATGTAAGTCATTTAGTAAATAAGGTGAATTTTGCCAAAGAAGTTGGCAATAGGAAGCACTGTTTACAGTTGCAACTTTTTCAAGGAAATCAATAGTGATGGGTCCTCTAATGTCCCAAAAAGATTGTCAGCATGATCGCTGCGCCTGGAACTTTTTCTTTACTGATGTGTAAAGTTCCGAATGCAGCGGTTGGTGAAGAAAGTCATGCTGAGAGTCTTCTGGAATATGCAAGGATTCATCATTATCAATTGTGTATGTTTGTTTGTTTGTGTGTGTGTGACAGACACGTATACGGATGGATGCTGAAAATTTCTTAGTCTAACCGGAAACTAATAACCTAGACCTATGAAATACAAATATTACTCCCCATATTCATTTTGCAATTCAACACACTTGATACATTTTTCATGTTAAGAAATATCCTTTCAAAAATAATTCAATAAGCAAAAAAAAAAAAAAATCTTTTTGGTTAGCTCGAGAACTTTTCAGCAACCTTCGTATATTTTACGCAAAGATTCAAATTTCACCTCATCAAATCGAGTCGTTTAGTAATTTACTAAGCTTTTTGCACAGATGTGGCACAAGGCTGTATGAATAGAGCACTTAATGAGACTTGAACTCACTCACTCGTAAAGGGTTGCTAGTTTAGATTGCTGACCATTACACTATCCGATGCACCCAAAAATCTAGTTGTTTAAAAAATTCATGAATATCAGATTCATAAGGTTCCTAAATGTGAATAATTCTAAGGAAAAAGATTTCGGTTAATCTGTTTAATGGCATATCAAACTTCATGTTAAAGCCATCCTTGCAGAAGACCAGTTGAATATTACAGACATAAACTAAAGATGATGACGTTAATTATAAAGATATTGCAAGAATTAATATAACGTTGGGAATGGAGGAGCTGATAAGATAAATATCGATAAGAAAGTCGTGGGCGGTTTAATGATATTTGAAAAATTCCAGTTCTCAAAAGTTTTTGAAAATATAATGGATTTCTTTGAATTCCTTTTAGTCGATGTGGCTACCAGATTCATAAATCCACCCTTTTGGCTGGTACTGTAAAATACGTCGATTGCACCTCTGCAGTGGGTTAAAACCCACCCCCAACAGCATCTGATGGTGAGACTCCAGTCCTGGAGTTTTAAGGAATGTGGGGTACCCCTTCAGTGTCATTTCTCTCAGGTGCACTATGACCCGGATCAATAGTACCAGTTAAGGTGCCATCAATGGATCAAATAGAACTATTCCATCATTTACTCAGGATTATTATTATTTGTTATTTGCAACCAGACTGCTGTCGGTAAATTATTTATATTATATAGGATTACTTGAGAAATAGAATTGTTAGCTAATTCTAAATAGCAATACTTAAAACCCTTTAACCGTGAGCAAACAAATGATTAATATTCAATGGAATTATCAGTATTAGATAGCAATACTTGAAACCATATAACTTAATACTTGAAACAATTGCAAACAAATGAGCTAACTCGTTTAAAAATAACATTACCCACAAACTATTTGCTCACAAATCATATATATATATATATATATATATATATATATATATATATATATATATATAGTCATCCACAGACAGATCTGTTTCGTTCTATCAGAACTCATCAGTGCGGCTAGACATATTAGCTTCCCGTAGCTGGGATCGAAACCCGGTTGACTTGCAATAAACGCTAATGGCAACACGATCACTTCATTCGCCAGATAACTCAACCCTACGGGGGTAGGGGAGTAGTTTTAAATAGTTCACAAGTGTTGATATGCCATAAAGCACCAATCCAGCAACTAACTCAGATACATGAATGATATCTAAAATGATAATTACTTAAAAAATATATGTAAACTTTGCATATTGTGAAGGTTAAACCTTTTGAGTCTCTATGGAAATCAAATGAGTTTTTAAATGAATTCATTTAATGTCACATCGCATAAATAATTAACTTTAAATGACAAGATCCTTTTCAAAATATCGAAAAGTAATAATCATGTGGGAAAGTGCGTTTTCTCCACTGAATTTGATCTGTAACATTTTTCATAAAACTGTAAATAATAATAATAATAGTACATGGGAAGACTAACTTCATTACATCGACTATTACTGAACTGGCATTTTTAAATCACTTATTTACTACTACTACTACTACTACTGCTACTACTACTACTACTACTACTACTAATAATAAGTAAAGTAAAGTTAGCGACCATAGTCGAGGGTGACCCGAAGGCTCCCTTTTCGATAGCTACTACACCAAGGTGTAGGGGAGGGCGCTACTCCATTCCCTGGATTGCTCCACTTTACCCTTGAACCGTACCTTATAATGCTGAGTGTTAAGCAAGGTGGTATCAAGTTCCATTTTTAAAGTCTTTGGTATGACTCGACCTGGGATTGAACCCAGGTCTCCCGGGCCATTGGCGAACACTCTAACCGCTGGGCCAATGTCCCGGTTATAATTATTATTATTATTATTATAACAACAACCAAAACAGCAATGATCGAGACTATCCAGACTTCGGCATTGTTAAGATCGGCTTGAATACTGAGAAAAGTCCTGGGGACCTGAGGAGACACGTGGTTACTCAGACTCCAGTGAAATACCCCCGGCTAATGTTGATGTGAAGAACTCATGAAAAGAGTTCAAGACTTGAGACGACTGGATGGGGAAGGCGATATATCGGGAATAATGCAAGAAATTGAAATTTGACCATATTACCAAATGGTATATGAACAAATCAGTATCTGTCCTGGAGAATGAGACGCACAAAATTCCCTGGGATTTTGAGATATAAATAGATTACCTAATTCCGGCAATTAGACCAGACCAGACCAGATCTTGTAACAGTTAACAGAAAAAGAAAAAAAAAAGAAAAAAAGAAAGAAGAAAAAAAAAGAGAATCTGTCGAATTGTGGACTTGGCTGATTATAGAGTGAAAATTAAAGAAAACGAAAAGAGAGACAAGTACTTTGACCTTGCCAGGGAACTAAAAAAAGTTATGGAACGTGAAAGTGACGGTGATAACAATTATAAGTGGAGCACTTGAAATGGTACCCAAAGGCTTGGAAAGGGCAAGAAGTGTTGGACATCGGAGGACGAGCGGAGACCATCAAGACTACAGTATTGTTAAGATCACCCTGAATACTAAGAGGTGTTCTGGAGACTTGAGAAGACCACAGCAATGCTAAAGTTGAATAGGATCCTTCGAAGAGTCCTGAATATTTGAAGAGTTTTGCCGTCACTTAGACTCCTGTAAAATCAAGGAAAAATCACCTTTCCAGAAAACTGAAAACAAACAAACGAAAAAAAAAAAAAAAAAAAAATTAAAAAAAGAAAAGAAAAAAGCACAAAACAAAACAGTAAACAAACAATAGAACACTAAGGTGACAGTAGTAGCAGTTATAATGAAAGTCCTTGGAAGAATCCAGGAAAAGAAAATTGTAAAAGAGATTGGCACAGTTAGAGATCCGAGATTGATTGATATCGTCCAGAGCACAGCACTATTAAGGTCGGTTAGAATACTGAGGATAGTTCAGGAGATCTGAATAGACTTGCTGTTACCTAGACATCAGTGAATGTTGCCATTTACTAATCGCTGGAAGGCGTGCTTAGAATAACGGTTATCGTTGTAGGAAATGAACTCGGGGACACGAGTTCAATTCTTGTACGAAGTTGTTTTCGTTTCACTTCGCACTAATTTCCTTGGAAAAGACATTGAATCTATCAATTCTCCCATCAACTATAGGTAAATAATAAGAGACAGGGTTCTTCAGCCTTAGTTGGCAATCAGTCTAGGAGAAGGCAAACTCTGAATTCAAACCAAACCAGTTCTGCTTAAAACTCGACCTGGTGTCATATCCTTCCTATGGTGGAAGGGTTGGGTAAATAAATATTACTCAATGGAATAAGTATATTGAAAAATTAGAGGAACATTTTAGAAGAACATTTTTCATTCATTGTTTATTTACATCTTTGATAATTGTTGAACCCAGTTTCGATATTTTTGAACCACCCCATATAACCTTTGTCAATTCTTAATCCTTTTTTTTGGGTAAATCATTAGATTTTAGGAATTAGACCAACCTATCAAAAAGGAGTGTTATGGGTATGACACTAAACTGGATCTGGTGGTGGGGCTCCAGCTTTTGAGATCTTGGGAATGCAGAGTACTCCTTCAATGCCATTACACCAAGGTCCACTCAGGAGTGGTAATACCTTTTAGGGTCCCATCTATAGGTCAAATAAATATTTAAAAATTATTCATATTCGATAGGATAGTGTGCACTCCCTAAAAAGACAAAACAAAAACAAACAAAAAGCAAAAAAATCTTAAGAAACAGCGACAAAAAATATAAATAGGAACGTAAAATGAAGGGGATTCCTTAACATCTAGACATTAAATAAGCCTGGACGGGTAGACGTGTCATTAAAATCAATCAGTTAATCAATCAATACTACAATCTTTGAAATATTTTGGTATTTTTTCTACTAAAAAAACATCTGAATAGATTTTAGATTGAAGTATTTCCAATTATTTAAAACCAAAATCTACTCGGAAAAAGTTTTGTGCATTCTTGTAAAAGGAAAATAGGAACAAATAACTGATTTATATAGTATTAGACATAGAAATAAGAATTCTAAGTACTATAATTATAATAAGTATTATAATAATCTACTTATATATAAAACTTGTATATTACTCTGAAACTTATATAAATCTTATACATCACACACACACACACAGAGAGAGAGAGAGAGAGAGAGAGAGAGAGAGAGAGAGAGAGAGAGAGAGAGAGAGAGAGTAATTTATCTATCTATCATGTATAATCATATTTACCAGCCCCTCCGCTCGGGCAGGATATGACACAAGGTCCTTTTTAAGCAGAGTTTAACAGGTTTGAATTCAGAGTTTTCCTTCTCCAAGACTAGTTGCCTAACTAAGGCTAAAGAACCCAGTCTGCCCTACTATTTACCCATAGCTGGAGGGAGAATAATTAAATTCATACCTTTCCCAAGGGTATTAGTGCTAAGTGAAATGGTATGTATCGTCCAGGATTTAAACTCGTGTCACCGTGTCCATTTCCTACGACGATAACCATTACACCATGGTTACCTCTATCATGAATATATATATATATATATATATATAGTCACGTGGTCTGCCACTGAGAGGATAGAAATAAGAAATTTCCCCTACCCCTCCGTGTTTGAATTAACAGGCCCCAAAGGTTGACTGTTAAAAGAGGAAATTAGAATGTAGGTCAAGCTATCTGTACTCCATAACCTCACCCTAGTGGATAGAGAAGGGGACATAGAGGTCATGATAGTAGCCCGAAGGAATCGCCTGACAGGTGAGGAAGAAGAAAGAGGCCAAATGATCGGCCAGAACCCTAAAGCCGGAAGTAGCACCCTTTTCGTCAGAGGAAACAGGGATAAAGAATATCAGTTTTTAGGACAGAGGTCGCCGTGGAAGTTCATGCGATCTCATGCCAAAACTCCGGGCAAAGAAACAAAAATAGAGGTCTTGGATAGGAGATAACAGATGCCTTCAAGGAGCTCTACAGAATCCCGCTAGCCCGTTAAAGAAAATACTCTGCGAAGAAACCTGTCGAAAAAGCTAAGTAATCCTTAAAACCATTTTCTCCCTCCATCCTTCCTAAGTATTGCAATTGTATGCTCTCCCTCTCAATTTAAAGAAAGGAGCATATAGAGAATTATATGCATTAAGAAAAGAAGAGAAATGGAAAGTCGCCTGGTGGGTGTGTGTAACGTGAAAAATGGAAACCCCTTGCCAGCGGAGGTCAGTCTAGCTCCAAGTTAACCCCCTCATTATCTGCCAGTTTCTCTATGCCCGAGAAAGGACTCTTTACTGGGACTTATTCTGCGAGGGATCAAGTGCCAGACTGCTCCGACTTCACACGTGCGAAAAATAAACTCCCGTCATGGGATAAATATTTTATGCCACGTCACAATATATATATATATATATATATAATTTACTAATGTAAAACACATATATTATAATAGATTTTATACAAAACATGAAAAACCTATATATATATATATATACATACGTACATACATACATATGTATGTATGTACGTATGTTTTGTAAGTTTTTCATGTTTTATATAAGACCTATATATATATATATATATATATATATATATGTGTGTGTGTGTGTGTGTGTGTGTTCTTATGTGCTATACGTATTATGAATATTACATGTATATTTAACACGTATTTCGTTATTTCTCTATTGATTGATGACTATTTCCATCTAAAAACACACGCATGCATACGTCTTGTTCAGACTTAATTTTTTTAAATTTATGTAAAATAATGTTTTTCGATTTGCGTAAGAACTTCCACGTTTCTATAGTATTCATTTGTCGTTGTTGTTGTTGTTGATTTTCTGCAATTCTTTTTCATTAATTTCATTCTCAGTAACTAAAATCAGTCAGATTGATAGCGAAAAGTGTTAGTTTTTTTGATAAAGAATTTCGAGTGGACATCTGGTAATTAGGATCTGCCACTTTTTGAAACTCTTCAAGTCAATCGTGATGTCGGCACTGTAACTTAAGTATTCCGCAGCTTTTCCCTCTGATTTCTTATTTGTCTTTTTAATACACCTTATTTTTTCATCTTTTTCTTGGGAGTGGGGGGTTTAAATGTTTCTCTTTTTTGTTGTTCTTCCTACATTCTATTCTTTTCCTCATATCTTCTCAATTTATTGTCATTCGTTTCGTTGCAGATTGATTGAATCCTGTCAAGGCTAACAATGGGAATAATAGCTTTGTGGCTACATTCGCCCTGTCGGAAGAGTTTAGAATACGCTGATTATATCCCACCAGAAAAGGATATCCTGTATGTGATATTAAACTGCATTTGATTGTGAAGCTCCAGTTCTGGATATCAGGGAGTGTGAAGTACTCCTTTTTTACCATTTCTTTCAGGTTAACTCAGGCCTGGGGTGTGAGTACCTGTAAGGATCCCATCCATAGGTGAAATAGAATTTTTAAAATCACTTTATTAGATAGGTATACTTGATACCGTACAAGAGTAAATTATTTTGGTTTGGTTTCTTTGTTTAATGGCATATCAACATTTGTTGGTTATTTAATGCCAAAGTTATTCTCCTAGAAGAACAGTAGTGGTACTATTTAACTCATAGCTGGGAGGATAAGGGGGTTCATACCTTTCCCAAGGGTATTTGCCCGAAAGTGAACGTAATAGCGCGACTGGAATACGAACTCGCTTACTACAATTCCGCAGTCCATCGCTTTAACCATTACACCACGAGGACACGCCTGTAAATTATTTGTATGAAGAATAGTTACTTAAAGCGATAATTGTTCACTTAATATTTGTTACATGAAATCATATAACCACATGCCAACAAATCTGTTATTTATTAAGAATAGTTACTTGAGACTATATAACCGTTAGTATTAGATAGCGTTGAATTCTTAAGATGAATGATGGGCGATAATGAAGATAAAAGAACAGGCTTGGAGGAAGAATGACCATAACACTTGGTTATAAAAATATATCCCAGGTCGAGTCATACCAAAGAATCAAAAAATGGTACTGGATGCCTCCTTGCTTAACACTCAGCATTATAAGGTACGGATCAAGGGTAAAGTAGAGCAATCCAGGGAAATTAGTAACGCCCTCCTCTACACCTTGGTGTAGTAGCTATTGAAAAGGGAGCCTTCGGGTCACCCTCGACTATGGTCGCCAACTTTACTACTTTACTTATTTTTCTCGAAAGGGGGTCAAAGCTTCTGTTGTGTGAGAGAGAAAGACGGAGACGGAGGGAGACAAAGACAGACTACCATATTAACACATAACTTCTTCTTAACCACGCTGTGTTATCTTCCGAGCTTTACGTATCCGCCTCTTCTCAACGAGACATACCCAACCGAGAGCCGCTCAACGCCGGCCGTGATTTTCTATCTTGCCAACTGCCGACTCGACTGACTGCTGCAAGACTGACGCAAGACTGTATCTCACGTGGCCATCTGCATATATTATTTCACAACGCCCACACATTTCCGCTCAACTACGTGACTGCTTCCGCTTATTTACACACAAGCGTGTTCCGTGCAGAGAAATCTCTGATTGACGGCTCGGTTAAGGGTCAATATGCAACAATAGGAATACTTGAAACCGTACAACTGTATTAATAGTTACTTGAAGCTAGAGATATATACTAAGGATTATCATCAGTTATTTGTAACCATATCATCATCATCATCATCATGTCGTGCCGCTAGCCCTCTCTCGCCACTTCTCCCTATCATTCATCGCTTTTGGGAGGTCTTCATGGCTACATCCCGTATCCTCACACAACTGCTGTATGTATGTTCGAGCTGGTCGTCCTACTTTTGCTTGGCCATATGCGGGGGTCCATAGGAGTACATCACTGATGAGTTCGTCCTTGCTTCTCTGGCAGTGTCCTGCGTGTCTGGTTCGTCTAACTTGTATAGTTTTCATGATGGGAGGCAAGTGGCCGTATAGTTGGTGTCTTGAGGGGTGTTGCCGCCAGGACTTGTTCAATATTGCTCTCAACATTATGAGTATTATCAAATAGAAATAATAACTTGAAACCATATAGTTTTTATTATTAGACAGAAATTCTTTATATAATATAATTGTGTGTAAAACACTCTCAAGAAACAAATGTATAAAAATCTAAATCTAAATCTAAAGTGAACGCGATTCCTTAAACTCGAAGTATGAAATAATCAGAAATGGGTTGATATGCTGTTTAAATCTTGAGAGACGATATAAAGAGGAAATGTTCGGCATAGCGACATCCATAATTTTCTTTTTAATCTATCTGTCGAATGATGCATTCTTTTCGAGATGGAATCGCAGAAGTGATAAAATACTTAACAATAAGATTTCTTGTTGAAGACATAAAACATTAATACTACGATCTGCTATCATTAAAATCTATTACTTTCATTTTATTCCTCATAGGAGACCATAACGCTCATCTTTTTTATGGCTCTATTACGTCTATAGCTGCCTATAATTCCATAGAGATTTTTATAAGGCACATTTCATATCGTTTATCGTTCATCACAACGGCTTAGAATAAACGACAGATTTTTTGATTCGATATAAAAAACTTAAATTTCAGATTGAAAAAAGTGAAATTAAATCTAACAAAAGTTGATCTTTGAATTAGATTTGCCAAATGTCAGTTAAAAAAAACTGAAGTTTAATTTGAAGAATTTTTTTTACAAGATATAAGAGTTTATTAGTATGTAGAGATACTTTAGTATTTGTTAACAAAAATTAAAAAGCACTGTCGGTGGGGTTTAGAATACGTTGAGTGTATCTCTCACGGTATGAACCCTCTCAAAAAGAGTATCCTGGGTATGATACTAAACGAGATCTGATGGTTAGACTTCAGTTCTGGTGATCTGCAAAGGGTGGAGTACAATTACTCCCAGATCCACTCTTTCCCATAGTGGTTGTACCTATGTCAGATCTATGGGTCAAATAGGTCATCTTAAAAATTATTAGTATTCTATTGGACCATGTGAAAAAAAAAGAAATCTTTTATAAAACGACTACAAAAAAGTAGATATGATCGTACAACGAACGAAGTTCACTAAAGGGATAAAATAACCCTCAACGGGTTGACATGCCGTTAAAACTAATAAATCAATCAAAGAAAAGTAAATATTTACGAACTGTTTTAACACAGACAGATAACTGAAAAAATAAAAACAATTAAGATATTTTCTCGTATTTTTCCAGAATGAGTCACAGTGAAGTAATAGCCAACGTAGAGAAGTACGACATCGTAGTAAGCGAGTTCGAACTCCAGTCGTTCAATTTTGGACAAATACTCTTATTCCCCCATCCATAGGTGAAATAAAACCACTACTCTCCTTCTGAAAGGATGGCTTTGGCATTCAATAACTCACAAAGGTTGTGAAAGGCCAATAAACAACGAAATCAAACCTACCTTTTTTCCTTCTTTCTAAAAAATCAATATGAAAAAAAAGCACAAAAAAAAAAAGAAAAAAAAAAAAAAGAAAAACGTTTAATTCATTTTTTCCTAATTATCTTTTTAAGATTTTGCAAACATTTTGATGTTTATTCTCAACTTGTGTCAATGGAAAACTTGGCAAATGATAAAAATTGAATTTTTTTCCTTGTTGGCTACATTACCATCGTATCCTTTACGCTTTGGCCAGTTGTTTGAATGCTGTTGCAAGTGGGAGTTCTGGAGATTATTTAATATTGAAATCCATCCAGTACAGTAATTCCCTGCATGAAATTCTTCGCTTTATTCCCACAGAGACTTTCACATCTGTGAATGTTGCTCCATAAGTTCTTAGTATAAATTCTATCGTTAACTGGCAAGGCATATATCCGAAAAAGGAAAATGTTTTTAATCTCACTTGGTTTGATTATTATTGATTATTATGGCATATCAACTCATCTAGCATTATTCTATGCCTAGAGGTTTGGGAATCACGTACATTGTACGTTTATATTTACATTTTTTTATTTAGTTGTTTCTTCATCGTGGTGATATTCGTTTTTACTATCAAATTCTTTGTACATAGTTGAATAGTTTCAAGTATTCCTTTTACTAATAACTATGACTAATTATAGATGGTTTCAAGAAATTATTTATATGTAATATTAGTCCTTTGGCCACAGTCATATGGTTTACGTGGTGTAATGGTTATCGTCGTAGGAAGTGGACACGGCGACACGAGTTCAAATCTTGGACGAGACTGATTGCATTTTCACATAGCACTAATACCCTTGGGAAAGGTATGAATCCAGTTATTCTCCCTCCAGCTATAGGTAAATAGTAGGGCAAACTAGGTTCTTCAGCCTTGGTGAGACAACTAGTCTAGGAGAAGGAAAACTCTGAATTCAAACCTGTTAAACTCCGCTTAAAAATTGACCTTGTGTCATATCCTTCCCGAGCGGAGGGGTTGGGTAAATATGATATGGTTTCAAATAACTAACAATAAATAATCCTTAGTACTCAATCATATCTTCAGTTAACTATAATAAATACAAATAATTTACAGATTGATACATGGTTTCATGTTTTGTTGTCTAATTCTAATTTTTGCATACAACAAAGAAAGGCAACAACATAGGTCTATAAAAATATAATCTACTTCTTTTCTTTTCCTTTTCTTACCCGAAATATACGTATGAGCAGAGAGAGAGAGAGAGAGAGAGAGAGAGAGAGGAAGTTTGCACGGTGACGGTGCGGTTTTTCTGTGAAACTTCGCTGCCTTCCCACTTCGTTCTGCTTTCGTGAGACTGGCACAAGGCCACCTCAAGGCATTAAATTATCTTTGTTTCTCCTCGCTTCTCTACTATCACGAGTCTAGCATTGGGCCATCTTAAGACATCGAATCATCTCAGTTTCTCCTCGCTTCTCTACTTTCGCGAGTCTGGCATTATCTCAAGGCATCGTATCATCTTATTTTTTTCTCGCTTCTATCATTTCACTAGTCTCGTACAGGTCAGGCTTTTCTCGACTTAGGGTTGAGAAGTAAAGAAAAACCTAACCTGTAGTAAACCTAAACCTAAAGTAGAGGCCAGCGCCCAGAGCGGCGTAATGTCTAGTAGGTCTTCTGCCGGTCTTTTTCGTTCTCCCTGGGTCGAAATCTTTCCAAGTTTATATAATTTTCCGGACGCCCACACAATCCTCGTAGTTACACCTCCCACCTACGCGTTGCACGAGGACACGCCGCCTGTCTAGCATGCCACCCACGCAACCTACGGGACACTTCTGCTGAGGAAGCTCCTGCGTCCTGTTTACTTGTGGAAACAGGTGCATATCCTATTATGCCACTCACGCAAGTTATGCGGCATGTCAAAAGGATATTCTAGTCAATATTCAAGATAATGAGTTTAAAACAGATTTATTTCATGCATAAATCTGTCTCTGACAGATACTACAACACCAGGTCAGTGTGGATTTGGGAGAAATGGCAATGATGGTTTTTTTTACTCTTTCTGGACCTCTGGAACTGGAGCCTCACCACTAGATGCTGTTCAGTGCAATACCTAGGATGCTCTTTTTTCACAGTGTTACCCCGCCGCATGGAATACAGTCCTCTTATTCTAAGCCCTGCTGACATGGTATCAAGTGTATCAATCTAATATCAATAATTTTTTGTTGACCCCGGAGTAAGGGCTATTCCACACTCACTTGTGTTTCGGAACTAGAGCCCCTCGATCTTTTGGTTGGGTGGGCGCGCAACGGCCATTGACCAGCAAGTGTAGTACTGGACCTCGTCCAGTTTAAGCTATAATCAGGCATCCGTGCCTGGACCCATGTTTGGGTCCATGTCCAGCTAGGCTCATCAGGCCCGCATTGCACTAAGTGGGCCGATGACCAGCATAGTCAAGAAGGGCTCGAGTCTCGGCTCGTGCTCGACCTTTCCCTCCCGTAATCCCCACTATAATCGACCTTCGGGTCATTGACCTTGTTTTAAGTCCTGTCTGGTGGGAGGCAGAGACAAATAAAGCCTTATCATCCGATACAATTTAATGTCTTACCCAGGATCTCTCTCTTTTTTAGTGAGGGTCTAACCCATCTGTAGGCGGTACAGTCAGCGCATTGTTAACCCTCACTCTGCAGAATGGTTTTGTGGAAAAAGGTGCAAGTTGAGGTCGACAAATGATATACTCGCAGGAAACTAGCAAGTACGAAAATATTGCAAATTTTTTTTACCCAAATAGATGTATTTCTTTGATATACACGACTATATTACATTTTGACAAGTGAACAGGTTTCCACTTGTAGCTTAATATTTTCTACTTGACTTTTTTCACAGAAGCTCTTCAAAATGCTACTAAACATTGAGAAGTTCATGTTTCTGCATTTTGATTGTCACATATTCGTCTATAAACAACGTGCTTAACATAAAGTAGCATTTTCCAAAATGTGTTTTAAAAAATCTTTACATTATTTTCCTTTTTGCTACTTCCATTGTGACGGTCAAATATTTACGAAGATTACGAGGAAAACATAAGATTAATTATTTGTAAAAAGTTTTTAAAGATATCCATATAAACACTCAGAAAACGAAAATCAGTTTCCAGTTGCGCTAACGGAACAAATTCCCAAATCTGCACTTGTTTTAGAGATTAAAATTATAAAAACAAAATTATAGTTTTTAAAGTTTAAACTAAAAAAAAAACGAAAAAGAAAAAAATTCAAATCTCAAATTTTGCGAGATTTGGAGGGATTTGGAAATAAGAGAAAAATCTTTTATTATATTACGTACCTGTAACTGCGAATTCCCGTATAACGTATACGTTTCTTTCTTTCATTTCAAAATATTCTTGGATGATTTTTCTCTCTTTTTTCCCTTCTCTTTTTTTTGTGTTAATTTAAATCCACAATGAAACACTAAACTTTCTTCTATATTCTTGGACACGCTGTTGAGTGGCAGATTTAAAACCCAGTGATTTAATTCCCGAATGTGAATTTCCTGCAATGAATACAAATGAAGCACTCGGAAAATCAAACCGCTTGATAAGAGGCGAACATATATCAGTGCAAAAGAAGAAAATTCGTCAGAGCAAAAGAAAGAAGACGTGAGTACACTGTTGGGTAAAAAAAAAAAAAAAGAAAAATTACGATACACAATCAAAAAAGTTTATTACCTTTTACAACATTCAAATTATTTTATTTATTTTCAAATTTTTCGCTGGGGTGTAAATAAAAAAAAAAAGAAGTGTTTCGGGATTCTCAGTATAAGCTAACTGTATCCTCTGCAGAAGACTAAGACCCTTCTAAAAAGGAGGTCACCTGGATATGGCACTAAATTGCATCTGATGGAGAGGCTCCAGTTCTGAATATCGGGTAATGCCATTACTCCCAGGTTCACTCTGATTCGAGGTGATTGTTCCTGTTAGGATTCAATCAATGGGTTAAATAGATCTGTTTTGAAATTATTAGTATTCGATCGGGCAATATGCAAATAAGCCCTCTTAAGAAACAACTACGCAAAAAATGTAAATATAAACTAGCCCAGTCAGCTGCATCTCTTTAACAGTATGCCTTAATTGAATTATTGGTATTACATAGCAATACTTGAAACTCTTTAACAGTATGCCTTAATTGAATTATTGGTATTACATAGCAATACTTGAAACTCTTTAACAGTATGCCTTAATTGAATTATTGGTATTACATAGCAATACTTGAAACTCTTTAACAGTATGCCTTAATTGAATTATTGGTATTACATAGCAATACTTGAAACTCTTTAACAGTATGCCTTAATTGAATTATTGGTATTACATAGCAATACTTGGAAACATTAATTGTGCGCAAATGAATGGATTGTATTGAAATAGAATAATTAGTATTAAACAGAAAAAACTTGTAACCACTTCACTGTCTGCAAACAAATTTAAAATTGAATAGAATTTTAAGTATTAGATACCAATAATTGAAAAAATTTAACAGTGTAGAAAAAATAACAATATTAATATGCAAACAAACTAGTTCTGACTCGTTTAAAAATGAAATCACCTACAAACTATTAACTTACAAATCATATGTATATCCATTGAAATGTGCGCAAACGAATGCCTGATGTTAAATTGTTACTGTTACATAGCAATACTTGAAACTATTTAACTGTATGCAAACAAATAATTAATAGTAAATAGAATAATTTGTGTGAGACTGAAATACTTGAAACTATTTAACTGTGTACAAAAAAGAAAAAAAAAAGAAAGAAAAACGAACTTAGATTCGTTTTAAAATGTTATCAAAATGTGTTTATAAATCGTATATTTGATGTATATGTATAATCAGGATTTGGCATTAAATAACCTACAATGGTTGATATGCCATAAAATCAAATCCAATCCAAATCCTGGGGCTGTAGAATACGCCGACTGCTTCTCTGCAGAGGGGTAAGACCACCTTAACGAGTGTCCTGGTATGACACGAAACAAGCTGATGGTGAGGCTCCAGTGATGCTGGGGATTTGGGGAATGCAGAGTACTCCTTCATTGACATCAATCCCAGGTCCACTTGGACCCGGAGTGGTAGTACCAGATAAGGGTCCTATGTAAGTGTTAAATAGAATTAAACCGTGGTTTGAATTTACTGGTTTTAGCATTTAAACAGCGTATTTATGCTAAATTGGATTGTTTAAAATAGAACCGTTTTGACATTTAAACTGCGTACTTATGCTGAACTGAATTGCTAGAAATAGAACTGTTTTGTCCTCTAAACTGTGTACTTATGCTAAACTGAATTATCAGAAATAAAACCGTTTTGATATTAACTCTATGTATAGTCCAGTCGGCTGGGGCTATAGAATACCCCGACTGCACCTCTGTAGTGGGGTAATATGACACTAAACAATGTGATGATGACGTTCCAGTGATGCTGGGGCTTTCGAGAATGCGGATTACCCCTTCATTGCCATTGCTCCCAGGTCCACTCTGTCCCGGAATGTTAGCAACTGATAGGGCCCTATCTATGGGTTAAATAGAACTAAACTCCAAACTTATGTTAAGCTGAATTGTTTGAATTAGAACTATTTGACTAAACTGAATAGCTTGAAATAGAAATATTTTTGACAATTAAACTGCGTACATATGCTTAACTGAAAGAGAACAGTTTTAACATTGAAACTGTACTTATGCTAGTGTTGAGAAAATATACACTTATACTAAACGGAATTGTTTGAATTAGAATTTTTTGACTAAACTGAATAGCTTGAAATAGAAATATTTTTGATAATTAAACTGTACTCATGCTAAACTGAATTGTTTGAAATAGTACTGACTATTTGTATGAAAATGGATTTGGCGATAAATAACCAACAAAGGTTGATATGCCTTGAAATCCAACCAACCAACCAACCAACCAAACAAACAAATCCAAATCTTATCTATTTAATATATATGTATAAAGAGGATTTGGCATTAAATAATTAACAATGGTTGATGTGCCATTAAACCAACCTAAACTAAACCGTAAATATGAACGTGATTGGGATGAAATAATCCTAAACAGGTTGACATGCCGTTAAAATCAATCAATCAATCAATCAATCAATCAATCAGTCAATCAACCATCCAACATAGAATGAATGCTATTCCGTGTCCTTTAGACACAAAATAACCCTAAACCGGTTGACATACCGTTAAAATCAATCAATCAATCAATCAACATTAAACCAACCTAAACTAAACCAACCTAAACTAACCTAAACTAAACCAACCTAAACCAACCCAAACTAAACCGTAAATATGAACGTGATTGGGATGAAATAATCCTAAACAGGTTGACATGCCGTTAAAATCAATCAATCAATCAATCAATCAACCATCCAACATAGAATGAATGCTATTCCGTGTCCTTTAGACACAAAATAACCTTAAACTGGTTGACATACCGTTAAAATCAATCAATCAATCAATCAATCAACAGTTTATTATCGTTTGCTATATCTAAATTATTTTTTTTATTTATTTTGAAATTTCTCGTTGTTCCTGGCTGTCATAGAAATACAATTGTGGTGAAAAAAACCCAAACCAAACCAAACAAAACAAAACAAAAAAAATAAAAAAATTAAAACGATGAAAGAAATATTAGACTCAATAAATACTGATAATAACTGACAAGTATAAGATTTATTAATATATACATATATATATAGTTTCCCACAGACAGACTGTTTCGTTGTATCTCAACTCATCAGTGTGGCTCGACATGCAGGACGCTTCAAGGTGGGATTGAAACCCGCTCAACTTTACGGTAGACTTAGTATCATACCACCCAGCCATCAGTCGACATACTTCAGCCCGGGAATAATAAGGCATTATGTAATAGCTTTCGCTTGTTTACATTTTGCCTTACCGGATACCAGAGTTCTCAATTCATACGAAGAGCTTATATATATATATATATATATATATATATATATATATATATATATATATATATATATATATATATATATATATATACTTAAATGATGAATTCAACCACATAAAAAACTCTTTCCTTAACTTTCTATACCCCAAAACTGTTATACACTTTGCTAAATTTAAAGCCCTCAAAATCCACAATAGGAATCAATCTCAAACTAATACCTATTCACAATCTGATAAAACTAGTCCCCCTTCTAGATTCATAACTTTGCCAAACAATTCTTCCTCTCAGTTTTTATAAATAACTTAAATAAACTCAATATCAAAACTACCTCTTTACCCTCTAAAACGATCCGCGAATTAGTACACTCTAGCCCTCAACGCAACATATTTTTAGACGCCGGTGTTTATTGTATCCCTTGTAAGAACTGTAAACAAAAATATATTGGTGAAATATCTCGGAACTTTCACGTTCGCTTAAAAGAACACAAAAGAGACATGAAAATTGGTAACTTAAACAATGCATTGTTTCAACACATTTCTCAATCTAATCACAACTTCGATTTCAATTCTGCAAAGATGCTCATTTACATTCATAATAAAAGACTAAGACGAATTTTCGAAGCCGCTGCTATTTCACTCTTTAATTCCCTAAATACTCATCCTGGCTTTTATAATATTTCTCCTCACTTGAGCAAATCCATTTTAAATAGCTACAATATATTCCATCTTTAGTTAATATATTCCACATATATCATAATTTTATACTTTCTCTTCTTCTGTTTATCTTTCTTTTTCTTCCTCCTTTTGATTCGAAATCTTTCTCGATAAACAAACGGAACATAAAATTTACACAATATTTGTAATAAGTCAAATGACGTAATTTAAAACAACAAACGCCGATTCACTAATTAAACGGTCAACTTTTTCTTGTATTACAAATTTTCCCTAGGTTTTTGTATTTTGCATTTTTAAATATCCATCGTTGATTTAACATCATTAATATCATCCCTCATAATCCTGATGATGGTTAATTAGAACCGAAACGCTTATAGTGTCGACTTCGCTTTTCAATAAATCTCTCCTTCAACTTGGATTACGTTGTTATCAATTTTTCTTTATATATATATATATATATATATATATATATATATATATATATATATATATATAAACAATGTTCTCCGCCGAAATAAATTTATTATGACGGCTTAACCGAGTTTGAGTCTCCATTTAATTGCACTATGTACATATATATATAAAGGTCATTCAATAAATATAATGAATATTTGTTTAAAAAAGCAAATTTTTTTTTTTTCAGAATTTTTTCCATAAATGTAAACTCTTTATTGGAATTAGTTGATGGCAAAAATTCGTTAATCTCGTCAAAATTTTTGTTTTGAGGCTATTCGAAATCGCGAAAAAAAAAAAAAAAAGCGGATTCCAAGCTTCTAGATTTAAATATCCTCCATGCTCGGTTTTGTGCACCACCTCTGGTGGTGTAATGGTTAGCAAGTTAGACTAGCAAACCTACACGAGTGAGTTCGAGTCTCATTGGGTGCCCCATTCATTTGGCCTTGTGCTAAATCGAAGTAAGGACCTTCGTAAATTACTATAAATATCTTAGACTGTTCGGAAAATACTGTTCTGTTTAAGAAAAAAACTTTTATTCCTTAATGAATTAAAACCGTGTTTTAATCAATTAAAATATGATCCTAGAACATCTCGTCATTTCTGTTAACGATTAACAAGTTTATATAGACCGGTACAATAAAACTCTAAATGTTTTGATGACGAGAAAACTTTAGATGCAGTTTCTACATCTCTTTTTGAACAGAATGATTTTGGGCGTAAAAAGTGTTCATATGCTTGAAAAAAAAAAGGGGTTGGTGCTGGGTGAGAGATCAGGAGAATATGGCGGATGGAACAAAATCTCATATTTTAAGTCAGAAGTTTTTTGCTGTGTCATCCTGGCAACATGTAGTCAAGCATTACCATTAAACAAAATTATGACCAAGCTTGAACCCACGTAAAAAGAGTAAACATTTCTTCTTTTTTTCATGTAAAACTTTTATATAACCTTGAAAATCAAATTCTGAAAAAAGTGATTGAAAGTTAAGAAAGACGGCCCATCAATCATTAGGAATGTGGATTTTTTTAAACGTCTACTAATAAAATAAAATGTTACAATAGAATTTAAACAGCTTAAGCTAAAATCGGACAGTATTTCCTGAACAACTTAATTGTAAACAGTATCATTATTATATATATATATATATATATATATATATATATATATAAACAGTATCATTAAAAGAATATATACATATATATGTATGTGCGTGTGTGTGTGTGCATTGTACATATTAGTATGAAATTCTCAGATCTAATTGCTATGATTAACAATAAAAATGATAATAATGATGATGAAGATAAAAGTACATTGACATTTATTTTTAAGGTTGTTATTCTTTCTCCTACATTTCAAAATACTTTTTTATATTTCTATTAAAATTCTTCTCCCCGAGAATAATTCCCACTCTACTAAAACGAAAGTAATACAAACAGATAAAAGCCGATTTTCTTCGATATATATATATTGAAGCGTTTAGAAGCATTTTACTTGGATTCTTTATCCTCTCGATAGCAAGTATTGTGCATCAATAGGTCACACGGGAGCAATTCTAGTTTTATTCAGAGAAGTTTTGGACATAAAGATAAGAGTTTGCTGTCGAGGGAGTTGTGTCTGTTGTGTTTAAGAATAACCAGGACTTTCCTTTCACTTACTAATCAGAATTTTCCATTTTATTTTTCTTCTTTCCAATTTATTCTTTACAATCCTCTTAACATTTTCACTGCCTTTCTTCCGATTTTTATGCATCGATTTTCTTCTACAATCCTCCTTCACTTCGTTGTATTTTTTTTTTTTAAAAAAGAATCTCTCAACTTTTTCCATCAGGATTCATTAAAAAAAACCAAACAACTATTTGTTTGTCGTCTTTGCTCTTTCTTCATATACAAAGTATGTTTCGAAAACTATCACAGATAAAGCAAACAATATAACACGGTTGGATAGAGCAAGAAAATACTACAAGTAACGTGAGGCACAATTCGATCGCTCTGGATATTTTTGCTAAGGTCATGAAGGTGATGAACCATACTGGAGTGTGAGATGCCGAGCTCGCCTGATACTCCCCGAATGCTACCCGCAAGGTCTCAAAATGCATCGTTTTAGTATTTTTGTTTTTTTAAGAATCTAGGGGTTACAGAAGATTTAGTTGTTCTTGATTTTTTGATATCTGATTCTATTTGTGTTTCTTTTTTACTACTATCTTAATTCGCTGGCGTCTTCCTGTCCCTGATGGCTGCAAAGGAAGAAAAGGAAAGAGGTGGAGAGAGGAGATATTTTTGAATTTCAATCTTATTTTGTTTTGCTTTTCGCACGGCTACTCTGAAGCGAGGAATGTCTTTCTTGACTTTTTGAGAACCGTCGTTTCTCCCAAATCATGCGTTGAAATTCACTAGTCGTTTTCGGGATTGATTTGACCAAATTCGGTGTTTTTAGTCGTGGGTGATAAGTCCATTTGGTGCTTTTAATATCAGCTGTTGTTAATAGAGACGGTTGCTACTAGTGGAATAGTGAACAAGCGTGCCGCAAAGCGGATATTCGGTTTTCCACTGGCAGTTGGAGGAAAATAGGTGTTTCCAATCCAACGGTCACTGTTTTCAGGCATGCGTAATTCCAACTTTCTGTTAGAGGTTTCTGGGACGTTCCGCACTTTTGAACTTACTTCTATTTTATTGATTTTCTTTTTCTTTTTTCTATTCACTACAAGAACTTTGAAGATTATTGAATGTTCACATCTAAAGAATATGTATGACTATTTTATATACATAAATACAACAGATGTCGATATAGGTATCGAAATATTTCCTTAGAGTTTTAAATCTAAGATTATTGATTTGTTCTTTAAATACGAAGCAAAGTAATGAATACAGGAATTATTTAGCAATCAAAGTTATTCTCCTTTTTATATTTTGATAACGTGAGTCACAATTTGGCAGTTTTAGACCGTGAGATATTGATCTCGCCTGATACTCTCCGAGAGCTACTCACCAGATTTGTATCTCTTTTTGGGAGCACAACCTAGGCATCCAGTTTTAGGCCTAACTGATCTTGCCAGACCGTTGAAATTCTTGCGACTCAAGTAAAATTTCTTAAATCATCTGATTACCGTACTGTAATCAATTTCGTCTAACCTTTTGCATAACAAGTATTTTTGGTAGCTTCTGCGGCATTATGGCACTGTTTGAACTCTTATAGCATAAGTCACCGAATTAGACTACATTACTTGTTCATCTGTGCGGATTTTAAATCACTCACGGAGTGAAACAATGTCCAGCTTGTCAGCGAACTAACTACCACGATACTACCAATCACTGTGGGCTTGAACTGCTTCAGACACGTAATATACACGCCATATACTAGCACGTATATTATGGAGGTGTCCGTGGTATAATGGTTATCGTTGTACGAAATGGACACGGCAACACGAGTTCAAATCCGGGATGAGATTGATTGCATTTCACATAGCACTAATACCCTTGGGAAAGGTATGAATCCAATTATTCTCCCTCCAGCTATAGGTAAATAGTAGGACAGACTGGTTCTTCAGCCTTGGTGAGGCAACTAGTCTAGGAGAAGGAATACTCTGAATTCAAACCTATTAAACTCCGCTTGTGTCATATCCTGCCCGAGCGGAAGGGTTGGTAAATATGATAAAATAGCACGTATAAAAATATCGCAAAATCTTTAACTAATCCTAGAATTTAAATGCTGTTTCGTTCATAAAAATATTTTTTAACCAAGTCACTTTATTGGCTGTGCATTTTTACCAGCGATGAATAAGAGACTGAATGCCACGCTCTTAAAAAATCTGTACCAACGGAAGCGACCCATTTTTTCGAACCTTCATTGTGAAGAACATCTTGACTGCAGAGTCGATCTTTTACTTCACCGATATCATCTTTCCACATGTTAATAGTAATTACATCGACGGTGATCCTAATCCTAACCAGTAATCTATTATTTATTTAACCAAGCTTAGTTTGACTTAAGTCCATGATTTAATGGTTTAAGGAAAATATGAATTTCAGTTGGTTTATACGAACACGTAGTCAAAGACAGAAGTTTGGGTTTTCATTTAGATGTCAAGAGTTGTATTCAAGACATGCATTTGGCTATAGGTAGAGTAAAATCTTTTAGGACCCTTCTAGGCCACCATAGCAGGTGTATATCTTTCCCTTTCTCATCTCTTAAATTAAAGGTCGACCTAACTGATTAAGTATGAATTACACACATACACACACACACGTACAGAGAGAGAGAGAGAGAGAGAGAGAGAGAGAGAGAGAGAGAGAGAGAGAGCGATACAAAATCGATAAGACAAATACAAATATTTCTTTGTAGTTATTTATTTTTTGATTGTTCTTAACTAGTTACGACCTGAGGTCATCGCCAGGAAAAAGGTTTTTATGAAAAAAGTTAAAAAAAAGTTTTTTTCCATAAGGTTTTTGAAAGCGTTAATATGCTACTTAAGATGCGACGAAAAATGAACATATCAATTCACGGAATGAAAATTAGGCGTTCATGAACCATTTTCCCGCCCTTCGTCACCTCTCTAAAATTTTTGTTATGGATCGTTCTGCAATTTTTTTTGCTTGATAAAATCGATTCAGAAGCAAACTAAGATTATAAAAATTTTTTTCGTGAATTTAGTTTGTTTGCTATGTTACTTTTTCGTCAAACAGAGATTTTGTTCCATGTTTGATGACGGTGTTAACCAAACAGTGTTCCTTGTGAAAATATGACTATCACAACAACTTGAATAAAAAAAGAAAAAGAAAAAAAGAAAAAGTGACTACGTCTTCAATATGTTACGCGAGGTTGCTTTCCTGCCAGGCTATACCTGCTTTGTAGGATTGCGTTTACCGTTTGGCGCCTGAGGCGCACTAAAATGCGAATACCGATAGGATTAAGGCTTTTTGGGTTTAGTCGGAGCACGACTCGATTTTTTACGTGGCTCCCCACAATAAAACGACCTTGTGTCATAAATTAACTTGTTATGAAGTCGGTTAAATCCTTTTAATATGCTTCACGAAATGTTTTTTTTACAAAATGACGTTCGTTCTAGGGAGAAAAATAAAGAATAGTACATTGTTTTACCATATAAATAAGGAACCACCACCATTAGTTCTGACATAGTCGTGTTGGTGGGAGGGATCTATGCTTGTTCTACCATATCGAGTTAACCCTTACCCATATCACTTCTCTTATTACTTACTATCTCACTTCAAGTTGGTTGGGTTTTGTGGCATGTCAACTCTTGTGAGCTATTTAATGTCAGACCTGTTTATACGTATATATCATCATCATCATCATCATTTCTTGCCGCTAGCACGGATATCCCTGACCCCCTCTCGCCACTTTTCCCGATCGTTCATCGCCTCTGGCAGGTCTTCAGGTCTACATCCTGTATCCTCACATAGCGGCTGTATGTATGTTCTAGCTGGTCGTCCTGCTTTCGCTCGGCCATATGTGGGGGTCCATAGGGGTACATCGCTTATGTGCTCGTCTCTGCTTCTCCAGCAGTGTCCTGCGTGTCTAGTTCGTCTAACTTAGATAGTTTTCGTGATGGGAGGCAAGTGGTCGTATAGTTGGTGCTTTGTGGGGTGTTGCCGCCAGGACTTATTCAATATTGCTCGCAACATTCTTGTATAATTACCGTCTAGCTTCTTCTCCAGTTGTTTTGTTAGCGTCCAAGTGGTGCATCCGTACAGCAGTTTTGACACGGCCGCTGCCTGGAAGAAACTGCGTTTCATTTTATCGGTCAGGTCTGAATATATATAATTTGTAAATGAATAGTTTGTAGTTAAGACTTTTAAACGAGCCAGATCTTATTGGACAAATGGTTTTAAGTATTACTATTTAACACTAATAATTCTATTGAATATTATTCGTTCATTTGCACAAAGTTAAATGGTTTCACATATTGCCATGCAATACTGGTAATTTACTTTTCACACAACAGTTAAATGGTACAAGTATTCCTATCTAACATGAATAATTCTATTGAGTATCAATCGTTTGTTTGCAAACACTTATATAGCCTCAAGTATCGCGCCTTAACACCAATAATTTTTATAGGCACACAGTTAAATTGGTTCAAGTATTGCTTTGTAACACTAACAATTCAATTAAACATCTGTCATTTGTTTACACAGAGTTAAATGATCAAACAGTTTTATTTCTAACGATTCAGTTTAGCATAAACCATTTGTTTGGACAGTTTAAACATCAAACAGTTCTATATGACCCATCGATAGGACCCTATCAGGTGCTATCACTCCTGGCTAGAGAGGACCTGGGAACAATGATAATGAAGGACTATTCCACATTCCCAAAATCTCCAAGACTAGAGCCTCGCCATCAGATGGTTTAATGTCGTATCTCGGACACTCGTTGGTGGGGGTGGGCTTACTCCTCTGCAGAGATGCAGTCGGTGTATTCTACAGCTCAAGCCGACTGGGCGTTTCTTATTGTATCCCGACTAATAGGTAAGTGGGTGGAAAAGTTATATTTTCAATCGGAATACACGGTTTGGTTAACACTATGGACAAAACTGTAACAAAATGGTTGAAGGGTGTCCTGTTTGATGTATCGTAGCAAAGTGATTCCCCTTCTCTAAAAATTAAATGGAGAATCCTTTTCTAAAGATTTGTTAATAATGTTAAATTCTGCTTCTTAATGGATGTTATCACGAGGAAAATTTTGCAGAACGAGGGATAATAGTTCCAACAGTATTTGTCTGCGGAAAATTATATATATATATACTCTTGCGGTTGGTGGAAGAAACGGTCACACGAGTGTTGGTGATTTTTAAAATGATCAGTTAGTGAGTAACCAGCAGAAAAGAAGTAAGAAGCTTAAATTTTGGAGCTAATGAAACAGCCCAACCCCACCACGATTGAGGGTGGGCTACGATTTATGGAATAATAGAATCTTTCTTTCATCGACTTAAAAATACCAATTCACGTCCCTCCGTTTCTGAGGTCGGCTTCCAGGGATATTGAAATATATTAATAAAGTGATCGTAATTTTTTTTGATCACTGTGGCTAACTTTTTTCTTTTCTGTGAACACGTTATTTCTTTGCCTTTGTTTTTGCCTCCGGCATACTTCATCGAGACTTAGCAACCTATTTTACAGTTACGATATCCATTTATCACCCTGTAAGCTGGTGATGTAGAATACACTGATTGCACCTCTGCAGAGGGGTAAGAACCTCTCAACGAGGCCGCCTGTTGGCCTTAGTTGGCAATATGTAATGCTTCATGACAGGATCCTGTTGACTGAGCAGTCTGTGACCCAGCAACCGAAATCATGTGACTTGCACCACTCCAATTCGGCCCTTACTGGATGAGACAGACAATCGGAGAGACCCGATCCAATCAATCGGCTGGTTATCTTTAGCCCTAACACCTATATGATTCTCCCTGACTGTAATCTTCAAATAGTTCTTGTGGTAAACAAGTTGTTGGCGACCATAGTTGAGGGTGAACCGAAGGCTCTCTTTTCAATAGCTACCACACCGAGGTGTAGGGGAGGGCGCTACTCCATTCCTTGGATTGCTCCACTTTACCCTGGATCCACACTTTATAATGCTGAGTGTTAAGCAAGGTGGCGTCAAGTACCATTTTTCGAGTCTTTGGTATGACTCGACTCGGGATTGAGCCCAGGTCTGCCAGACCATTAGCAGACATTCTACCCATTTGGCAAATGGCCCAGTTGACCATATTTTATCTTAAAGATGCTAAAAGACAGTGGTTGAGAGTCAATTGCTATGAGATAGCAATACTTGCTACCATTTAATTATGTGCAAACAAATGATTAAGGTCGAATAGAATTATTAGTGTTAAATAGCAATACTTCAAACCATTTAACTGTATGCAAATAAACTCGTTTAAAATTCAAGTTACCTTCAAAATATACGCTTACCAATTGAATATATATTTATTCAATCAATTTTTAAAATTACTCTATAATTCTGATGATCTGAAAAAAAAACTCCAGATGATAAAATTTGTAAATAAAAAATGTTACATGAACTAATATCCGGGGAAAAAATTCCATAAAAAAAGAAAAGACTAAAAACACACGTACAACTTGCAAATAATCAACCAAAAACGGATGTCTAGCCAAAAGAAAAAAAAATCACCGACAGAATTCCTTAGGCTAAACTCTAAGTTAGGCGAAATATGAATGTCTACAAAGTCAGAAAAAAATCTTTTTTTTTCTGTCTCTGTATATATATATATATATATATATATATAAGTGTTCGTTGTCACAATCTCACTTCGTGGGTGTGTGGCAAACCAAATGAGGTATAATTCGGAGAGTGCTCAATATCTGTGATAAAGCTACTATATAATAATAATGAGTAAATATATGTTAGTTTTTATATATACTTAATAGCACGGCAGCTTGTCTGCGACCATAGGTTTCATGCCGTCTTATAACGACAATCATCAGAGGAAGAAAGATATTGGAGAAATCGAAAAATACAGTCAAAAGAACGTCAGGATTGTGTATAACTCTTTATGTATGTGTGTTTGTGTAGATTATATTTGCGTATTATTGTGCGTGGTCACATAAGTGATATTTTGTAAGTGTGTATGAAGATACATGCACTACGCGGCAAATTTGGGATTGTCTCCTGGATATATGAGTCCTGATGTGTTGCGAAAGTCGTGATAGTTTGACTTAGTAAAAATTTTATTTTGCATTCGCGCGCGCGCGCGTGTGTGGTGATGATTATTTTAAGGGACAAATTATCATCATCATTTCATTAAGAAGAAAATAAAGTTTTGATTTGTAAGCATAATAGACGAAGGGGTATGGTGGATCAGAACGCAATAAATATCGGGGTAATGAGACATGATATATTGTTATATATTGTGGAGTATTATTTATCTATTTATTTTTTATTTTTTATATTCGTGGTGTGTGTGTGTGTGTGTGTGTGTGTGTGCCTGTGTAGTGGTGATTTTAACTAAGGAACCAATTATCATCATCATTGCATCACGAAGAAAATAAAGTTTTTAAAGATATATATATTACGTATATGTAATTGTATATATGATGGCATGTTCGTAAGGGATATGTTAAATATACTGCGTGAAGACATTTTTCTAACAATCATGAAAACATAGCTAACATAATCTTAACAAGTTGTGGGGGTGCATGGAGATGGATTTAAAGATTTAATGGAGGAAAGTGGTACTTACGACGCGTCGGGTGCGTTGTGGGGTTATTTTTGAGGGGGTGTGGGGATTTTTAGCAGTGGGTGGGTTATGTGGATGGGTTGAAATGTGTTTGTTCTCATGAATTTCTGATTTTTTGTATAGCAGGGTGTTTTGTGATGGAAGGGTGATAATTGCTAGTTTTTCGTGGAGGCAAAGAAGGTATTTTTTAAGTCGTGCTATTGGCGTTTGCTAGTTTTAGTATTTCCCTGGTGATCATATTTACCAACCCCTCCGCTTGGATAGGATATGACACAAGGTCAATTTTTAAGCGGAGTTTAACAGGTTTGAATTCAGAGTTTTCCTTCTCCTAGACAAGTTGCCTCACCAAGGCTGAAGAACCCAGTCTGCCCTACTATTCACCCATAGCTGGAGGGAGAATAATTGGATTCATATCTTTCCCAAGGGTATTAGTGCTATGTGAAATGAATTCAATCTCGTCCAGGATTTGAACTCGTGTCGCCGTGTTCATTTCCTATGACGATAACCATTACACCACGGGCACCTCCTATATTTCCCAGGTGATGGTGGGTGAGATGTTCATGTCTTTTAGGTGCCAGATGTGTGTGGATAAAGAATTGTTAGTTGAGTAATTTCTGTTGGTGAAAGAATGTTTGTGGTTATATATTCTTTATTTTATGGTACTCTCCGTTGCACCCATGTACTGCTTGAGTGAGTTGTTAGTTTTTACAATGGCTCTGTACACTACGTTTTTCTGTTGGCAGTTTCCCAGTTGGCATGTTTTTTTTCATCCCTACAGATGCATTGTTTGTTGGGGTGTGTGTTGCTGTGGATGGTTTCAATCTTTTTGTTGTGGTCTTTTACGATTTGAGATACGTTACTAGTACAACAGTAGCTGACAGTTATATTGTTTCTGTCGAAGATTTTAGCTAGGGGGCTATGATTGGGGAAGTGCTTGTTTACTAGATTTAGGAAATCCCTACCGATGTTTGATGTTACGCATTTGTTGTAAGGCGGGTTGAACCAAGTTATTTCTCTTTCTGTGTTTTTGATTGCTTTTAGAGGTGTGTATTCTTGTGTTTGTTTATAACCAATGTTTTTTTTTAGTGCGTTGTGATATATGTGTTTGTTTTTGTTGAAAATGTCGATGTTGTGAGAATTATCGTATAGTCTGCGGCTAATTGATTTTGGTATTTATTTGGTAACTGAGGGTGGGTGGTTTGAAGAAATGTGTATATAGCTGGGTGTACCGTTCTCTTTTCTATAAGGTTCAAATGTGCCTTTCTTTAAGTTTAGTGTTACAGCTAAGCAGTTTACTATTTTTAGGTTTGTGTATTTGGCAATTTTAAATCCCAGCAATTTAAGTGTGTTGGATATCCTTTTCCTGTAGCAATCTAGTTTTGGTCCGTTAATAGATACACATTATATATATATATATACATATATATATATATATATATATATATATATATATATATATATATATATATATGTATAAATTCACATTATATATATATATAAACTCACATTATATATATATATATAAATTCACATTATATAAATATATATAAACTCACATTAGATATATATATATATATATATATATAAATTCACATTATATATATATATATAAACTCACATTATATATATACATATATAATGTGTATTTGGCATTAAATAGCCCATAAAGGTTGATCTGCCATTAAACCAAATTACCAAACTAAACCATATTCAATTATATTCGGTAGAAAAATATATCTTCACAATTGTTTTAAACCGGTAAGTACTTCATGCTCAGATGTAATGTCAATATTAGAAGAGGCAATTAATGATTTTAGTCAAAAATTATTTGACTGATAGCACCCTAATAAGTAAAACAATTTCGAGTCAGAGTGGGCCTGGCAGTAATAGAAACAAAGAAGAGATTCCACACTTTCCAGAGCTTCAGACCTTTTGAGCCTTACCAGATCAATGCAGTTTAGTGTCATACTCAGGACACCATAATTCGAGGGGGTTTGAATAACGAGCCAGAACCAAGTGTAGTAAAGACTTTTGCTGCTTCCTATTATGTACAGTAGTCTTTGTAAGCTAGTGTGTAAATTACAGGCCTGGCACTTCTTCGAAAGAGATAGGAGAAACTAACGCTTTGGGAACGCTGCAATGTTTGTAAGAAAAAGAAACATGTTCATCTACTTCTTTCACTTTTAAGAAAGGCGAAAAAATTTTTAATCAATAATCCCTCACCATTGAAATGCTCAAATATATATGCACGTACACGACTCACTATTTGTAGCCTTATCTCTATTTACATGTGCAGTTTTAACGGCAGTGAGCTGAAGAATATTTTAGTCGTCTTATTCAAGAAAAAGCGAAATATCCTTTTGTTCATATGGTGTTTTAGGTTTTATGCAAAAACAAATAAATAGAAAGTATCAATATTTCAGATTTGTGTGTCAGTGTGTGGATTTGTTGTATTTTACCGAATCTGAAATAAGTTTCTACTTTTGCTTAATCTTTTGTTGAACTGAATATTCAACATTTAAAATGTGTCTCTTAAACTCTGGTCCGGAGTACTAACGTTGATAACAGAAGAGAAATCATTACAAATTAACCTTTTTAGGTTTTATCTCTCTCTCTGTTACACCCTTTCATAATATATATATATATATATATATATATATATAGACTTGGTCTGATGATCGTATAGGGCGCTTGATAACTTTCGGTTTCTTAACCGAAAGTTATCAAACGCCGTTGACTCACTGTCAATGCTATCCTAAGTTATATATATATATATATATATATACAAATGGAAAAAAATATAAGGCCTCTCTCAAAAATAAAGAAAAAGCTATTGCTTACAATTTTAAGTTATGAAAATCAGATATATGAAAAATAAGGTTTAGAGATATTTAAATTTAAAATAAGAAGAAATTTCAATTCATTTTTATACGTATATTAGCATTTATTTTTGACATAATATAAGACCACCAATAAAAACTAAAGAGAAAAGGACTTAATTTGATTGAGAAATTTATTATATACTCTATGTATTGCAAATCATCAATTTAGATGTCTTTTCGGAGATTATATATCTGAAAGCAACACTATATACGTTGGTTTAACCTCAACTACCCCATCGAGACGACTTACTATGCATCTTGCTGATAACCACTTCCATAGCCCAACATCTAAAAAAACATTCATGCCTGACAAGTGAATTTCGGAAAATTCTAACTGAAAACAACAATATTAGGACAAAAATATAACAAGTAAAAACTATAGATTCTCGAGTCGGCACATATTAGAAATATATAACCCAAACTTAATAGAATTAATTTTGAATCCAGAGCTAAGGTACTTAAATGTCTTTAGCTACTGATGCTATTGATAGAAACAAATTAAAAAAAAACGCTACACAATATATCAGTATAAACACTCATTCTTACAAAGTAGTAATGTACGGGCAAAAGTTACATCACTTTTATAATACACACTTTTCTGATGATGGCTCAAGGTTGGGAAGAAGGTACTTGGGAAATGACTAATTATGGAAGATTTATTAACCAATTCCCGCCGGATATCATAAAATCGTTTTATTTGTTATTCGCCCATAACCTTTACCAGCATGTCGAGGAATTGTCCTTTATAGCGTTCTCCTGGAGAGTGAAAAGCTTACTTGGTGTTGCCCATCTACTTTCCAAGTAACATGTAACAGGTTTTACTGGTAACTAGTAGCAAAATCAATTCGCAGCAAGTTACTCTGTTTTGCCAAATATAAAAATCTTTTATATATATATTGTTGTGTATAATACCTTTTCGTCATTATACAATGTGCATATTGAAATACAAATATAGCTACCTTATTATATTCTGAGAAAATATCCACTAAGCCAAGAAATTCCCCTTCATGACATCTCACTGAACAGGCATAAGGCACACACACATACACACACACGCACATACACACCATTATATATATATATATATATATACTTAGAGACTAATAGTCTGTTTGAATTCTAAGTTTCCCTTCTAGACTCGTTTGCCTCCCTCTAAGGGTATGGAACATCATAAGACCTACTATTTAGCCATAGTTAAAGGGAGAATAAATAGATTCATTTTGTTTTCTAAAGGTTAGAAAACGAAGGGGAACGTTAATAGTCACCTATATTTGAACACTGATTGGCGAGTCCATTTCTCGTGACAATGACTTTCTCATCATCATCATCATCATCAAATCGTGCTGACTGCACGGATTCCCTTGACTTTCTCTCGCCACCCGTCTATATCGGTCATCGCTTTCTGTTGGTTCTTTAGAAAGTATCCAGGTTTCGTGCAGAGCCGATGGATGTAAGTCTTTGCTGGTCGGCTAAGGATAGTGTGTCCATATGTAGGAGTCTACTCCTGAATGTCGCTTATGAGATCATCCTACTTCTCAAGCAGTGCTTAATATGTCATGTTGAATAATTTGTGAGATTGGAGGTAAGCTGTTGTTTTGAAGACTGTTGCTTCCATGTTTTGTTCAAAATAGCACATAATATCTTTGCATTATTTTTATTTAGCTTTTTCTCTAATTTCTAAATGAATGTCTTACATTCTAAACGGGTATTATTAGGTGGTATTGAATACAAAAATAAAATTGCGATTCTAAAAAACCAAAAACAAGCAAGATAGTGGCGTACTTATTTATGGAAGATAGATATATAAATAGAAGCTGACTGAGAGAGAGAGAGAGAGAGAGAGAGAGAGAGAGAGAGAGAGAGAGAGAGAGAGAGAGAGAGAGAGTTTCTTTTCCTATAAAACCAAGTATATCAAAATTTTACTGTTCCTACCGGAACATTATACACTGAAAATGGATATTATTTGGTATTATGTTTTGCTAAAATCTACAGCGTTGAAATTATGTATTCAAAATTAAAATAGCAAGTCTCATGGAAATGAAATATGGATGTATTTATTAATGGGAGATAGATAGATGGATTGATAGATAGAAAAAGACTGAGATAGACAGATAGATAAACAGTGATAGATAGATTGATAGATAGGAACCGACTGATATATATATATATATATATATATATATATTAACTGGATGCTATAAATGGATAGGTAGATTGGAACAGAAAGAGATAGATAGACAGACTGAGAGAAATAAAAAGATAGAATATGAATATGAACAGACTGAGATAGATAGATAGATAGCTACAGACGGTCAGACAGACAGATTAGTGTAGTTTACATATTAGTTATCTCAGAAATCACTGATATTCAATCTCTAAAAGGTTTCGTGTAACCATAACAACAAAATTTCACATTACACAGTAATGAAAACAAAGTAAGTGACCATTAGCATCCGGACAATAAACAATCTGATTAAATATTGATTTAATTGATCTTGATAATGTGTGATGCTACTTGAAAGTACTTGATGAAGTAAAATGAACTTTGGACAGTTTTATTGGTACTTATGATTCAGTGATACGACAACTAATCTTAAATAATAAACAATATTAAAAAGAAAGAAACGGAAAAAGGTAAACCGTTGGAATAATGACCTCTCGATTCGCACGAAATATGACTGTTCCGTTAAAAATGTGAGCTGATAGACTTCTTACACAGGGGATTTGTTTAGTGTGGTTAAGTCTTGTTCCAGACCAGCTACACTTTTTAAATGAGCTGATAACAGAAGAATGGCGGACCAGTGTACCATGGGGGTGGTGGTGTGTTCTCGTGGTGTATTGGTTAAAGCTCTAGACTGCGGAATCGTAGTTAGCAAATTCGAACACCAGTCGTGCTATTACGTTTCACTTTTTGACAAATACCCTTGGGAAATGTATGAACCCCTTCATCCTCCCAGCTTTAGGTTAAATAGTACCACCAGTGTTCTTCTTGAAGGATGGCTTTGGCATTAAATAACCTACAGAGGTTGATATGCCATTAACAAAGAAACCAAACCAAACCAGAGTACCACAGATTCTTGGAACAACACATCGTATTTATGTTAATGTCCTCATTGGAATAAACCATAAAAAAATATTTAGTAATTTGATGTTACATTTTGAGAAAAATAAAATCTAATTTTTCCAATAATCATTAAATCCCTAACCAATATCAGGCATTTAATTTGAAGTTTGTCAACCGGAAAGAACAATCACAAGGATTGTCTGTAAATGCTGAAAACATGATAAATTACTTGGATTTGGTTTGGTTTAGTTTTATGGCATATCAACCATTGTAGGTTATTTAATACCGAATCCATTTTTATGCATATACACAGTTCTATTTCAAACTATTCAGGTTAACATAAGTACACTGTTTAGTTCTATTTAACCCATTGATAGGTCCCTATCAGGTGCTACCATTGCAGGTCAGAGTGGAACTGGGAGCGATGGCAAGAAAGAGGTACTTTGCATTCCCCAAAGCTCCAGCATTACTGAAGCCTCACCATCAGATTGTTTAGAGTCATATCAGGACATCCGTTTGGGGATATTTACTTGGGTCATTCATTGACTAACCATTTGTGAGTCTATAAAGTTCATACTCCGTATTATCGTTTAATATGACGCTATACATTATTTTTTGACAGGGGAACAAACACTGGAGATCAGGGGAGTATAAAGAATTCCTTCACTGTCATTACTCTCAGGTTCACTCTGAGTCAAAGCTGTAGTAAGTGTTAAGGTCTCGTGTATGGGTCGAATAGTTTTATTTAAAAATTAATCACAATCAACTCGTTAATTATTTCTATTCATCATCATCATCTTGATCTGCTAACACGAATTTTCCGGACTCTCTCTCACCATTCCTCCCTATCATCCATTACTTCTAGTAGGTTGGTTTGTTTGTTTAGGTTTTATCGCATATCAACCGTGTAGGTTATTTAATGCCAAACCAATTTTTATACAAATAAACAGTTCTATTTCAAACAATTCAGTTTAGGATAAGTACATAGTTAAATTGTCAAATACATTTCTATTTTAAGCTATTCTGTTTAGTCAAACAGTTCTATTTCAAACAATTCAGTTTACTGTAAGTATAGTTTTTGTTTACACACAGTTAAATGTTAAAAAGTTCTATTTGAAGCTATTCAATTTCGCATAAGTACACAGTTTAGTTCTTTTTTACCCATAGTTAGGACCCTATCAGGTACTACCACAGCGGGCTAGAGTGAACCTGGGAGCGATGGCAATGATGGGGTACTCCGCATTTCCCAAAGCATTACTGGAACCTCACCATCAGATTATTTAGAGTCATATCCAGAACACTCGTTGGTGGTGGGGGATGTTATCCTTCTGCAGAGATGCAGTCGGTGTATTTTACAGTCCTATCCGACTGGGCCACTTCCAGCAGGTCTTCAAGGCTACATCCTGTGTCCGTACGGAGCTGTTTGTTTGTCTTTCTGTGTCTGTCTACGTTCAAACAAATGGCTATTATTAAAATAGAAATTGTTACTTGAAACTATAAATACATTAGTATTAGATAGGAATATTTGAAACCTTGCAACAGTGTGCAAATTATTTGTGTGTACTTAATATAATATAAATGTGTATAAAAATCTCAGAAGAAACAGCTGTACAAAATGTGAATATAAATGTACAATGAAAGAAATTCCTTAACACCTAGGCATAAAATAGCCTTAGTTGATTTGGTATGCCATTAAAATCAATCAACAATCTGATTATCTTACACTTGACTCTACCTGCCTACCTACTTTCCTCTCACTCTTTCACTCTCTCTCTTCCTGTGTGTGCGCACGCACACACACACACACACACACACATATATATATAGGTTTAATTTGATAAAATCGAATCCTTGTTTTGTTGTTTTTTCTTTTTTCTTTCAAGAGTTCTTACGTTTTTTTTTATGTTACAATCTTGAAATTTGTTGATAATTTCTCTAAAGGAGCTATTTGTGTTATACCGAGTACTTCCGGTTCTTGTAAGAAACATTATCAAGGTAATATATATGCTATTTGTATAAATCAAAGTTGTTTAGTATTTAAACTAAATTATTATTTCATTTTTATTTTTATTACTAAAGTAAGGCTTGTTTTTATCACCAAGTTGAGCTAAGCGTTGGTGGCAGTTTATTCTTAAATATTTCTTATATATATATATATATATATATATATATATATATATATATATATATGAAAGTAAATATTTATTATGATGTAAAGTCGACGTTAACGTTTCAGTTTCAGTAACCATCGTCATAACTTGGATATCAAAATAGTTCACATTGCGATGGATGCTTGCAGAGATGACAGGAGCAAATGAGAAATATACAACGAAAAGATATATATATATATATATATATATATATATATATATATATATATATATATATATATATATAAGCAGTCCTTCTCTTCAATATGATTCTTTTAACAAACATTGATATTTTTGATTAAAAAATATGTTAATTCCTTTGAAATCTGATTGTTACAATTAGCATTTTACAGCAAACCAAAACTTGATCTCTTACCCGAAGTAAAGGGGTATGTGGTCCTATGAGTGGGTGTTGTGCTGCGGGCCACAGTCGGTATGTCCCTGGTGAGCCTGTTCGTGCAGACTTTCCTTACCTGTGTTGTGTTGATAGATCTGCTGGAAAGTTGATGAAGAGTCGTGGAAGAAGTGGCCCAGACTCCTCTCAGGTGGAGCTGAGTTTGTAGAAGATCAAATTCACCAGTGCTGTTAACTTCTTCAATAACTCAAAAACGCTTGTTAACAGGTGTAAATAAAACAAAACCTTTTTCTATAATACAATGATTGAAATCGTATATACATAAAGGGTTTCTATTTTAAGGTTGGAATCTCTTGAACTGGGGGGTTCTTTAGCTGATGGTTATAAGTTGACTGGCGATAATGTGTATGGTTAATTAGCCTCAAGTCAGTCTTCTATCTAAGTAGTTTGGGAGGGAATTCTGGTTGAATGGTCAAGTTCAGGACTTTGGGTGGCGAAGCCGTTGACAAGGGCTTTGATCTTCCAGCGATGGAACTAACCTTTGATCTTCCCCTTTCGATGTCTTTTATAGGGTTCGAAATCACCGACTGTACGGTTCCGATTGGCCAGCCAATAAAACCCCTGGACCAATGACTTCGTATCGTACTCAATGGAGAAGGGGAGAAAAGCCCCCAGGATCCACATTTGATGTGTCAGCCAATTAAAACTATGGCCTTGTGTTGGACATCTCGGGGAGGGCGCAAACGCTCCACCCCTCTTTTCTTTGATTGGTGAACCAATCAATATTTTTTATTCTTGTATCATGGCCTTGTGTAACACCTTTTACTGAAAAGCTGTCAAGTTTCAATCATTCTTGTCTTGTATTAACCTTGACCTTTCAAACGAACCATTTCCGTGCACTCAAAATCAAAGTTAAAACAATTACCTTTTCAAAATTATGTTTTAATAATTCAAACTAAAAGACCCCGAACTTGTATCGAAGGCAATGTCACCTATCTAATAATTCTTACGATGGTTCTGTTTTTTTGTACTCTGCCTTATCAAAAGTAATGTGATTACCTTCAATAAATTATCTCCATAATTAATCTATGTATTTAATTTAATATCACCCGTCAACTTTTGACACTAATAAAAGTACTATAGGTACATCTGCTTGTAAATATAACATTCTTTTACAAATCTTATAAAAGCCGAACCATTTTCCTCGCACAACTGAATATCATTATCATCATAAATCTCATAACCCATGATTTTTTTTGTTATTTGGAAAGGTAATATTTTACCATTTTTTTAATATAATTCTTACGCTGATACAGAGACGTCTACAATTTGACAGAATTTATTTTCTTTGTTCCCGGTAACTATTTCTGCTCTACACGCTTAGATGGAATGGTTTGTTTGGATCTCATAATTCTGAAGTGTTTTTCCTTTGTTTTTCATTTTCAAGGGCGGTTTCTGATTTGTGTTATCTCATTGGAGTCAAGTTGCCTGCCATTCGTAGCGTAGAAAAAGTGAACAGAAGTCTTTCAAATCGGTTGATAAAAAGCAAGCAATTGACTTGAAACAGACATCTCTGCTCAGTCGTGAATAATTTCGACAAAGGCCAAAAAATAAAGAAAATCAAGATGAATAGGTCTTTCAAAAGATTAACGGTTCCTTACACAGAGGAAAGTTGTCCCAACAGAAATCAAAAGAGTAACGATAAATCAACAAAAGGAAAAATCATTTAATATATATATATATATATATATATATATATATGTGTGTGTGTGTGTGTGTGTGTGTGTGTGTTTGGGGGGGCTCTTTATGTCTGAGTCTATGTACGTTACTTTTTCGTGTTACTATCTTCGGTCTGACATCGTAATTTATGTCCAAGGTGTCTTGTCACGAGGTTACTGCAAAAGTTTTCAACATTCTTTATGATCAAATCTTTTTTTTGAATACAGGGTGTAATCAAGAAGCATCAAAATTGAATGTTTGTCTTTTTTGCTTAATCAACTTCTGTGAGATATTTAATGCGAAAGCCATCCAGCAAGAAAAACTGCAATGAAACTATTTAACCCATAGCTTGGAGGCTAAGAAGGTTCATGCCTTTCCAAAGGGCATTTGTCCGATAGTGAATGCAACAGTGCCACTGTAGTTCGAATTAACTTATTTCGAGACTGCTGTCGAATCTTTCAGGCATTACACCGTCGGGATTCCCCCCAAAATCGAAGCTGTACTAAGACAGAGAATTGATCAATATGTGAAATATTGATTTTATTTGTGTTTCTTTTCTTTGCAATTCGATACATTTATTTCAACCCTGGAAACTTCTCTTTCGATAATGTACAAAGCTGCAATTTCTTAAAATCATACGACTGAAATTAAGTTTTTGTTTAGGAATGAAGAAAAAGTCGTACTAGTACGTGCGCAGGGAGAAGAAATTGTTGTTGTTGCGTTGAAGGGTCTCGAAAAAAGTTGGCCGGGATAGAGATGAAATAAAGAGATAATGACAAGTTTAAACCAGGAAAAACAATAAGTCCGACAGATGGTAACAGAAAAACACCACTCATCTTATCATATTTACCAACCCCACCGCTCGGGCAGGATATGACGCAAGGTCAATTTTTAGGCGGAGTTTAACAGGTTTGAATTCAGAGTTTTCCTTCTCTTATACTAGTTGCCTCACCAAGGCTGAAGAAATCAGTCTGTCCTACTATTAACCCATAGCTGGAGGGAGAATAACTGGATTCATACCTTTCCCAAGGGTATTAGTGCTATGTGAAATGCAATCAGTCTCGTCAAGGATTTGAACTCGTGTCGCCGTGTCCATTTCCTACGACGATAACCATTACACTACGGGCACCTCCACTCATCCTATAATCGGTATAGGAAACTGCCTCTGAACTGGTCTCAAACCAGGAAAACGTTTAGTGGTATTACTGAGTTGATGAAAGAAAGATATCTTGTTTAACAAATCGTAACCCTTGGTAAATATGGAAGGAACGATCGCTAACCCCGAAATTCATTCAGTTACTTAAGTTGGTGCTTCGCTTTCCCATTTCTGTTTTTTCGAAAAAAAACTTATGAAAAGTATTGAGAATTTATACTGCCTAATCTAAACGAAGTGGAGACGTTTTGGCCACAGTCTAGACGTGTAAACCTCATCAATTTATTATATAAGTTGTCTATCTGTGCATTTGACTTCATTTTGATTTAAATTTCAAAATCTTAATTTCTTTAAAAAAGAGTTAATCTCGATACTTTTTAATCACACCTCGTAAATCTATTTCTCGATTATCCAATCACCAAAACATTTTTTATGATCTTCAGTTTTTGAGCTAAATAAATTCAAAGCGTCATTATTGAATTATTAAAATATTTTACCTGGATTACTATGATATTACCTCTGTCAAATGAATTCACAGTGTCATTATTCAATGATCAAATTATTTCCTTTGGGTTTCGATGACCCTACTTTACTTTTGAGTTTTGTCATTATTTAATTATCAAAGTATTTAATCTATCTTAATATGACTTTACCTCTGTGTTAAATGAATTTATAGCGTCATTATTCGATTATCAGAGTATTTTACCTGACTTAATTTAACTTTACTTCTGAGCTAAATACATTCATAGCGTCATCATTCAGTTATCATATTACTTCCATTGTGTTTCTCTGACCTTACTCTACTTTTGACAGTAGCAATTTCCTAGTGCCATTATTCAATTATAATTGAATACTGACGCTATGAACTTACTGAAAATACGAGGTGCACACGATAAGTTTCCAGACTTTTTTCGTACAGGTATTTAAAATTGTCGTAGACTCTTGAAAATTCAGTATGCTATTACTATATATCTTATGAGATGACTGACCAATTTTTATGATTTCAGGTTCAAATGAACAGCTACAGAAGCAATTGGAATAAACCCTACTAAAGCCTGATTGTCACTGCTGGTGAATTTCAAAAATGCAATGTGACACTTTAGAAGAACGATATTCAATAAAATACTGTTCTAAACTTGGAAAAAATGCCATAGAAACGCATGGAATGCTTCAGACTGCTTTTGGAGCATCTTGTAAGAATCGAGCATCAGTTTTTGAGTGGCATAAGAGATTCAAGGAAGGTAGGGAGTCTGTGAGGGATGATGAGAGGTGTGGGAGGAGTTAGGAAGTCAATAGACCAAAGTTGATTGCCCAAAGGGTTAGGGTTAGGGTTACTATGCAGAGGTTTTAAGGGAGTCCAGGAAGAGATTCCGTCGGAAGAGGCCAGCACTCTTCAAATCGGGCCAGTGGCATTTCCACCAGGACTATGCACCAGTCCACAACTCTAACCTTGTCACAGACTATTTGACCAAGATGGGCATCAGGACAGTTCCTTAGCCTCCCTATAGTCCAGACCTTGTTCCCTGTGACTTTTGGTTATTCTCTAAGCTCAGAGGCTGTCGTTATGAGACAAAGAGATGAAAGAGGCTGTGACGAAGGTCATTGACACGCTCACACAAGAGGACTTCCATGGGGCCTTCCAGAAGTTGTTGGAACGGTAACAAGTGCATCGCTGTCGGAGGAATTACATCGAAGGGGACTAGAGTTTCATGTGTGTACTATCAATAAAAGTTATCGTATGCACCTCGTACTTCGATAATTATCAAATTATTTTACTTGGCTTACTATGACTTTATTTCTGCGCTTAATAAATTAATTTGGTAATAATTCAATCATGTAATTATTCCTCTTGGCTTTCTGTGACATTACACTACATTAGAGCTATGAAATTTCATAGCGTCATTATTCATTCATCAAATTATTTCCCTGTGCGTTCTAAGACCTTACTCTACTTTTGAGTGAAATAAATTCATAGCGTCATTATTCAGTCATCAAATTATTTTCTTTGGCTTTCTATGATCTTATTAAACTCTTGAGATGAGTAAGTTCACTGCGTCATTATTCAATAGCCAATTTTTTAAAATAACTTTCTATGACCTTATACCTTTCAGTTAATTAGATTCATAGCGACTTTATTAAATTACTAAGTATTTTTTACGTAGTTTTCTATGACCTTATACCTTTCAGCTAATTAGATTCATAGCCACTTTATTCAATTACCAAGTTTTTGTTACAGAGCTTTCTATGACCTTATACCTTTCAGTTAATTAGATTCATAACCACTTTATTCAATTACCAATTTTTTTTATATAGCTTTCTATGACCTTATACCTTTCAACTAATTAGATTCATAGCCACTTTATTCAATTACCAAGTTTTTGTTACATAGCTTTCTATGACCTTATATCTTTCAGTTAATTAGATTCATAACCACTTTATTCAATTACCAAGTTTTTTTATATAGCTTTCTATGACCTTATACCTTTCAGCTAATTAGATTCATAGCCACTTTATTCAAATACCAATTTTTTTGTTACATAGCTTTCTATGACATTATACCTTTCAGCTAATTAGATTCATAGCCACTTTATTCAATTACCAAGTTTTTTGTTACATAGTTTTCTATGACCTTATACCTTTCAGTTAATTAGATTCATAACCCCTTTATTCAATTACCAAGTTTTTTTATATAGCTTTCTATGACCTTATACCTTTCAGCTAATTAGATTCATAGCCACTTTATTCAATTACCAAGTTTTTTTGTTACATAGTTTTCTATGACCTTATACCTTTCAGCTAATTAGATTCATAGCCACTTTATTCAATTACCAAGTTTTTTTATATAGCTTTCTATGACCTTATACTTTTCAGCTAATTAGATTCGTAGCCACTTTATTCAATTACCAAGTTTTTTGTTACATAGGTTTCAATGACCTTATACCTTTCAGCTAATTAGATTCATAGCCACTTTATTCAATTACCAAGTTTTTTGTTACATAGCTTTCTATGAACTTATACCTTTCAGTTAATTAGATTCATAGCCACTTTATTCAATTACCAAGTCTTTTTTAAATAGCTTTCTATGACCTTATCCCTTTCAGCTAATTAGATTCATAGCCACTTTATTCAATTACCAAGTTTTTTTTATATAGCTTTCTATGACCTTATACCTTTCTGCTAATTAGATTCATAGCCACTTTATTCAATTACCAAGTTTTTTTGTTACATAGCTTTCTATGACCTTATACCTTTCAGCTAATTAGATTCATAGCCACTTTATTCAATTACCAAGTTTTTTTATATAGCTTTCTATGACCTTATACTTTTCAGCTAATTAGATTCATAGCCACTTTATTCAATTACGAAGTTTTTTGTTACATAGCTTTCTATGACCTTATACCTTTCAGTTAATTAGATTCATAGCCACTTTATTCAATTACCAAGTTTTTTGTTACATAGCTTTCTATGACCTTATACCTTTCAGCTAATTAGATTCATAGCCAGTTTATTCAATTACCAAGTTTTTTTATATAGCTTTCTATGACCTTATACCTTTCCGCTAATTAGATTCATAGCTACTTTATTCAATTACCAAGTTTTTTTTATATAGCTTTCTATGACCTTATACCTTTCAGCTTATTAGATTCATAGCCACTTTATTCAATTACCAAAGTATTTTTACCTTACCTACAATAACCTTCTACCACTGTGCTAAATAAATTCATAGCGTCATTATTCAATCACGAAATATTCTATTTAGATTTCTAAATATTTACGTCATGTTTTAGCGAAATTGTGTATTCCGTAATGTAATAAAGATATTGGCATTGTTATCTTGAAATTGATTGAACTGGTGATCTGATAAGAATCGTGACATGAATCGAGACAAGTGACTTGGCTAGAGAATATATTCGCTTCGCTACATTGGCGATATAAAGATCAAAGTCGTCATTTTGCGAAACCATTTCCCGTCTTAGGTTTATTTTTCTGTTCCAATGTATCAATTGTATGTATTTACCAAAGCCCTCCTTCATAGGTAGTATGCGACTCAAGGTCAATTTTTAAATGGAGTAAATCTGGTTTGAATTTAGAGTTTTTCTTCTTTTTGGCTGGTTACCTAATCAAGATTAAAGAACCCAGTCTGCCATACAATTTACCCATAACTGAGGGGAAAACAGATGGATTAATGAATTTTTAAGGATATTAGTATAAATCAAAACGCAGACAACCTTGTCAAGGTTTTGAACTCAGGTCATTGGTTCCATTTTATGCGACGATTACTGTTACGCTGATGTATCAACCCAATTTATTCATTGCACGCGCTGAGCTGTAACCATTTGTTGTGGCTCCAATAATTCAGAATGATTGAATACATCTTAGTATAACCAAAGACAGAAATATTTTTATCACATCGGGTCTGAGTGGACGGGATAATGATAATAACGAAGTGACTCTTTACTTCTAAGAGTTCCAATTTCGCAGTACCGGATTCAGGTTAGGCACATATCCCGGAAATACTCTTTTATTTTATTGTTGAGGAGCGGGGGGTCTCACCTCTTTGAAGGGAATGGGTATAACTGGTCTCACCGACAAGGAAGTCAGTTGAAAGTGTTTATATAAACATGATTTTTTTTATGTTATCAGTTTTAATTCCCGGTCGGGTCATACCAAAGACTCAAAAAATGGTACTTGATGCCGCCTTACTCATATTATATAATCAAGGAATGATTTTTTTATATTAATCATTTTTCATTAATTTTCTATCATTCAGTTTGGTTGAACTTTGAACTATTCGGGTTACGAGTTCAGGTGCATAGTCATTGGGTACAGTTTTACACTCGTGCGCAAAGGATATGACAATCACCATTGTCATAATAAACCCCAGACCGGAAAGTGAGGATGACGACATGCCCGAAAGAGATGGTCCTGAGAATTTGAGGATTTTGAAAAAGAGTCAGTTGAGAGTTGAGATTGGACCATGCAGGCAGACAATTGAGTTCTCTGCCGTTGCGGCATAGAGTTCTCGACCGTTGAAGATGTAGTTGGGATATTCGGATCTCTACTGACGGAGATCTTAAACATCACCAGATGCGCCGAGCGTTGGGGATGGGGTTAGCCAAGTAAGAATTTTGTCTCTCTCCTCGTGTCGAAGAACTGAAGTCAGAAGTTAATAAAACGGTTCGCGTCTGAACAACAGGGTCCGCTTGTATTTGTATTTGCCTGTTTTCGCCTGTGTTTTGTATTTGCATTTGTATATGTACCGTTGGATTGATATCATTATGACTACGATTAGTATGCAACAGTTAGTACTCAGCACTATAAGTCGAGGATCAAGAGTAAAGTGGAGCAATCCTGGGAATGGAGAAGCGCCCTCCCCTACACCGCAGCGTAGTAGTTATTTAAAAGGGAGCCTTCGGGTCACCCTCGACTAAGTTCAACAACTTTTTACTTAGTTTTATTAAAGGCGATCTCAACATCTGCATAATAATAGCGTGAACTGCTATTGACAGATTATCGACCCTATGGAAATCTGATCTCTCAGATAAAATAAACAAATCGCTTCTAGAAAAAGCTAGATGGGAACTACGCAATGATGCTGAGCACATCCTGGAAACAGGGCCCTACAGAATAGCAGTTGTAGGGCTAACTACCTCTAATCGCACAAACCATTCAAGTAAAATGAGCAACACATGCTGGGAGAAGCAAGGACGAACTCATGAGCGACGTTATCCAATGGAACCCTACAGATGGACAAAGAGAGTGTGCCCGTTGTGTAATGGTTATCGTCGTTGGAAACGGACTCGGTGACACGAGTTCAAATCCTGGACGAGGCTGATTGCATTTCACATAGCACTAATACCCTTGGGAAAGGTATGAATCCAATTATTCTCGCTTCAGCTATGAGTAAATTGTAGGGCAGACTGAGTTCTTTTGCCTTGGTTAGGTAACCTGTCTAGAAGAAGGAAAACTCTGAATTAAAATCTGTTAAACTTCGCTTAGAAATTTACCATCTGTCACATCCTGCCCGTGCAGGGGGGTTGGGTAACTACATACATCTGGACAAACCAGTGCTTGCTAACCAGTTAAAACTCACATTCATCAACTCTGTGTAGATACTGTATGCCGTCAAGAGGACTTGTCAAGGGCGATAACTGATTGGTCGGATGGAAAGAGAGAGAGAGAGAGAGAGAGGGAATCTGTACTGTTGAGATGCTTTGATGATGGTGAATCATTGTATTCAACATCAGAGTTTAGAATAAGTATTTTTCTTAAGTTGTCCAAAACAAGCTAATTATCTGTTTACAATTCGATATTAAAGAATTTTTAATAAAAAACCCCCAAAAACAAAAAACAAAAAAAAAAAAGCAACAAAAAAAATACCAGATTAAAAACGTACCTTTATTAAAAGGATTTGATTTTTGTATCTCTGTTTGTATGGTATCGGCCATAAATAAGTACACATCCTTACAATCTTTTAAACAAAACGTTATATTTCTCCTAAAGCAAATATACCAACATTTTACTATTTCTAGTGGAATATATACATCTAAATCAAATATACCAAAATTTTATTTCTCCCCCTGGTCCTGGTCCTGGTCCTGCTCCTCCTCATCAAGGCACGTCGATTGTATGGATTGGTTTGGCCCTCACTCACCATCTGTTTCTATCAGCCATCGTTTTTGGTAGGTCCTTTAGATAGTATCCCGTGTCCACGCAGAGCCAGTGAATAACTTTTTTTAGATTTTAACCAGCACAGGTGTATCCATGTATAAGAAAACGTCTCTTTTGAGTTGGTCCTTTTTCACCAGCAGTTTCCATCATATCTCGTTCGTCTTGGATGCTTTACATGATGGTAGGTAAGTGGCTGTGCAACTGCTGTTCTGTAGGGTGGAGCTTTCAAGATTTATTCAAAAAAGCAAGCAGCGCTGCGTCCCTGTGTTATAACCATTTAATTTTGTCTCAGAGTGTTTTGTTAGCGTCTAACACGGAGGATAAACGCGATACAGATCTGAAAACAAAATTATTTCTAATGGAATATCAATAAGTTAAAACGGACATTGTTATGTATCCTTTATTACCAAACTCTACATAATCGAAGCAATTTATTCAAAAATAAAATTGCAATTCCTATGTAACCAAAATATAAAATATGTTCAGTTGTTTAATGGTATATTAACCTTTTTAGGTTATTTGATGCCAAATCCAACTTTCTTGAAGAACAGTAGTGGTACTATTTTACTCATAGATGGGAGGATAAGGGGTTTATACCTTTCCCAAGGGTATTTGTCCAAAAAAGAACGCAATAGTGCGACCGGAGTTTGAACTCGCTTACAACGATTCCGGAGTCTATAGCTTTAACCATTACATCACGAGGAACCCTTCTATAAAATAGGTTGGTTGGTTGTTTTCTTTGTTTAATGGCATATCAACTCTTTTTAGCTTATTTAATGCCAAAGCCATTCTCCTAGAAGAACAGTAGTGGTACTATTTAACCCATAGCTGGGAGGATAAGGGGGTTCATACCTTTCCCAAGGGTATTTGCCCGAAAGTGAACGTAATAGCGCGACTGGATTATGAACTCGCGTACTACATATAAAATAGGGTTGCACTTATTTATGGGAGATAGATATATAGATAGATATATAAAGAAAGATACAGATAGACATCCATACAGTCTAAGTAGTGTAGTCTACATAGTAATTATCACATTTTCTAAAATATGTTACTATAACAACAGAATTTCTCATGAATCGGATCAAAATGAGTGACCCTAAACATCCAAGCAATAAATAATCTGTTAAAAATATTGATCTAATTGATCTAGATAATGAGTGATGCTACTTGAAAGTACTCTATCGAAAATAAAATGAATTTCGGACAGCTTCTTCACACTAATCATCCAGCGATACGACAATTTATCGCAAAAAATACAAAAAAATGTATAAGAGAAGAAAAGAAAAAAAGATTAAATAAACGGAATAATGACTTTTCATCTCGTAAGAAGTTGGAATGCCCAACAGTTCAGTTAGAAATGTGAACCGCTGGACTTGCTTACAGAGGTGATTTTGTTTAAGGCGGTGAAGGCTTGAACCGGATCAACCACACTTTTTGGATGAGATGATAACAGAAGAATGCTGCACTAGTGTACCCGAATTCTCCGAATAACACCCAGGTTTTGAATTCAGAGCTTTTTTTTTTTTCTAGATCAGTTGTCTTATCAAGGTTAGAAATCCCTGTATGTACGACTATTCCTTACCTGTGGGGAGAAGAAAAAGATACATAGCTTTCGAAAGGAAATTAGACGCAACCAACCTCAAGCAAAATTTGAACTATATATATATACTGTTTTAACGCTTGTATTATAAATTTTGGTATGTAGTACAGATGACCGTGTCTTATGTGAAGATCCTATGAAGAGTGGATCCTTCATTGTATCCCGTGAGAAACTATATTTGCCATCAACGTCGAGTTTTAGTATAATATAAAACAAGCAAGCAAACAAACAGTTTTTTTCTTCTCTGTTCTGACAGGCACCAATTGTGTGAGGGTTATTGTCGTTTGAAATAGACACGGTGAACCAAGATCAAAATCTGGATGAGACTGTTCGCATTTTATATGGAGCAAATAATCTTTGGAAAAGTATGGATCCAACCATTCTCCTTCCAGCTAAGAGTAAATAGTAGGAAAGACTGGATTCTTTAATCTTGTTATGGCAACCAGTCTAGGAAAAGGAAAATCTAAAATTCTAACCAGCTGTACTCTCCTTTAAATATTGATCTGTTCATGGCGGAGGGGTTGGGTAAATATATAGTTTGTTTTAATGGTGCATATATCTTCGTGTGTTATCTAATGCCAAAGTGATCCCGGTAGAGGAACATCAGTGATACTATTTAACCAATAGCTTGAGGGATAAGTTGGTTCATACTTTTCCCAAGAGTATTAGTTCGAAAGTGAACGAAGCAGGGTGTTTGGAGTTAGAATTTGCTTACTTCGAGACCGCAGGCCAGCACTTTAGCGCTTCGCCACGGTGACTACCTCCAGGGTAAATATGAATATTGAATACTTTTATCCTTCCTTACAAGCCGTTCAATCCTATTGACTTTATCGTTTTATTTATACCACTATATATATATAACGTAATATTGTGCTTTGTATATTTGTAAATTTGTATTGTTTCTGTGGTTTCTGTTTTATTGCAATTTGCTTGCACACAAATGGATTTCAGTATATACATTGAATGAGATTCCAATGATATGTAGTTATTGTTTAGACATAGGCGGTAACAAACACATATATGTAGATAATAAAATCTCATGTTATGCCAGCTGGAAAAGCGTATATTTTCCCAGCATAATTCTGGATAACATCACTTGGAAATATAACTTGTATGATTTTATCTTATCTGTAATAAATATTTTAAATAAACATGAGCTTTGTGGATAAAACATCCCTTCCACATGCAGAATAAAATGGTTACTTGTATTTTTTAAAAAGAAATCTTAGTGTTAGTGATTGGCTGATAGTATCTTTTACGCTCCTTTGTAGAATAAAAAAAAATCAAAATTCCTTTTTTCTGCTCTTTTTCGGTGCCTTTATTGCTGTATGTAGATCAATAAATAAAATATTTGACCGAGTCAAAAGTTTTGCAATATTTTATTGTTTATCACGTGACCGAAGCAGTTCAAGCCGTGAGATGGTAACAGCTGTGGTTGGCTGTATCGTGGTAATTGATGAGCTGACACGTTTACTCATTGCTTCATTTCATATGTGATTTAAAAGCCGCACCGGTGAATTTGCACCGTAGTCTAGTTTGGGAATTTATATTTTCCTAGTTCGAATCTGGTCGTAAAGCTGTGGAAGCAACCAAAAAATATTTTTTGTGCGAAAGGTCAAAGTCCAGTTGATCACAATTCAGTAATCAGATGGTTCAATAAATTTCGTTCGGTTTGCAAGAACCTCGATAATCAAGCCAGATTAGGTTGGCTTAAAACCGCGGAATCCGTAGTAGTGCTCCAAACTATGGAGATAAATCAGGTGAGTAGCTCTTAGAGATTATCAAGCGAGCTCGGAATCTCATAGTGCAGTATGGTTCGTTGCTTTTATGTCTTCGACAAAGACATTTTGACTCATCCTTGTAAAATACAAAAACACAACATTGGTTACTAAATAATTCCCATACACATTACAATTCTTTTGTGTTTAAAGAACAAATCAGTAATCTTAGATTCAAATTCTTGATAATTCCAATATTGAAGTCTGTTGTATTTATGTTTATAAAATAGTCGTATATATTTTTTTAGACGTGAACATTCAGTAAGCTTTTGATTAAAGGTGTTTCAGAAACAAAATTATATCTAATAATAATGATAATAATAATAAGAAACATGAAACTCAGAGGAAAGATCTTAATATCATGATTGGTAGGTGTTCCTTCAATATCCAACAAGGAAAGCCTCGTCGACATCCCACGAAAGTTAGCTGTTCTAATTTTAGGTACACAAAAACCAAGGTAACAATGCACCAGAGAGACGTCAAAGAAAAAATGGACTTGAGAAGACAATAAAAACGTAATCCACTGTTATCAAAAGCAAACCTACACAAAGAGGTTATCGGAAAAGGATGATTAAAATTTGGACAGAATTTATTAAATTCTATACAAGTCGACTAAATGAGGATGGTTTTAAGGAAAGGCTGGTTTTCTAACTTGGAGATACAAAAATACTTGGACAGGTAAGTAGTAAATAATATAATCAAGAAGAGCCTCCTAAACGAGCTGAAACACAAAATATTGAAAGCCAAAATATCACGGAAACCTGCACTATAACATCAAGGTTAACACAAGATGAAAGAAACAATATAGAGATAATAGAAAGACTCAGGACCGAAAAGGTTACATTACCATCCATAAAGAATCAAGACTGGATAAAATCACGGTAGAAACCAAAAAGGTAGATAAAGTATTAAAAATATCCCAACGAACAATATCACCGAATTTAATGATCTGATTTATGCTGGAGTAAAACTTGTCAGTGTATCCTCTCGAGGAAATACAAAACATGGATTGGAAATAAGGCCGGAAGTACAAATAAAGAAACTCCGGGAACAAGCAAAAACACCAAGAAGGGAAAAATACGAAGAACAGTGAAATGAAAAGTAAAAAAAAAAAAGAAAAAACAATAAATAAATAAATAAAATAAATAAATAAAATAAAACCAGAACAAATATAACTGACAATATAAATAAAAGAATTGAAACAAAAATATTGACGAATGAAGGGAGACTCAAGCAATATAAGTAAAACAGGACCTTTCAAATAACAAAAAGAATATTTTTTCAACAAGTCGGTGAAGATAGCACAAAGATAAATAAACAACCCGATTCAAAGGAAACAAAACAGTTCTGGAGCATGATATGTGAATATAAAGAACATTACAGACAATCTGAATGCATAAATAGCATGAAAAAGAAGCACAAAGACTTGGAGAAAGCCCCAAGTATGACATATACTTGGATTCACTAAAAGCAACACACAATGAAATACCAAATTATAAAAACCGGGGCACGATGGTATACATAGATTCTGGTTTTTAAAAAAAATTCACGTCCATCTACAGTAGATTGTTTCTGCAACTGAGTGTCTACAATTAGCAAGTATATTCAACATACGTGACTCCTTCTCTTAGTGTTTAGCAAGTTGTTTTTTAAACTCTCTCTCTCTCTCTCTCTATATATATATATATATATATATATATATGTATATTGTTCAGACAAGTTTGGTAAAAAGCCACGAAACTTCTTTTCTAATGCTCATATTTTTTCTCAAACATTTTCGTTAATTTCTTTGTGTCAGGGCCTTGTTGATTGAGGGGTTGTCCCAAGTTCCGCTCCCAAGCGCTTTTGATCATATTAATTGATCATACTCTGGGGGGATTAATTTTTGTTGGTATTGCTCTTTTTGTTAAGTTTGGGTGTAAAATTTATTTTGTTAGAAGGGTTTACTATTGGTGAGGATGCTTTGGTTTGCGTGTTAATTGTTGAAGATGTTTAGTATTTTAGTTCCGCTATTGAGTACTTTTTCACTTATGTTTGATTGTTAATTTTAAATACTGATAGCTATAAGGATTCAAGGTGATTTTTGTTGTTATCGTTATAAGTGATTTTGGTGTGATTAGTGAAGAGTTTTAGTATTTCAGCAGATGTGAATTCATCTGCGTTATTACTGTGTGTTGTAATAATAAATTTTTTTATGGCACTAGTATCAGAAAATTGGTTTGTAAAGCCACGGAAGAGGGTGGTAGTTGTATGATCAATGAATATATATATATATATATATATATATATATATAACTCTTTTTACCAACGCTGGTCATTTAACAATCCCCTTATATATATATATATATATATATATATATATATATAAATATCATCGTCAAGTCATGCTGCTTGCATGGATTTCCCTGAACTTCTCTTGCCATTATCACTCCCGGCAGGTCTTCCCGACTACATTCTGAGTCTGTACAGAGCTGTAGTAGGTGGGTTCTTGTTAGTCGGCCCAAACTGGCACGTCCACGTGAAGGGGTCCATAAGAGAACGTCACTTATGAGTTCTTCCTAACATCTCCAGTAGTATCTCGCATGTCTTGTTCGTCTTATTTGGATGGTTTTAGAGATGGGCGGTAAATGGCTATATATATAATTATATATATATATATATATATATATATATTGGCTATTTCATAGACTTCAAATTTTAGTTATGTATAGATATCGCAGACTAAAATGGAGGTCCTCTAAATAATGTATCGGAAGTTGTACTTTGGAAAATCAATGAAAATCCTTAACGCTCTTAAAAAAGAAATGGTTGTTATAGAGACCTTTTCATTATCTTTCAAAATGTAAGAGAATATTTTAAATTCTTTGAATTATTTTACACGTGGTGATTTGTCATTGGCTATTATTCTTGAGTTTGTTTTTTTTTGGTTAATATCCAAGCAATGATTTATTTATTTTGTAAACCTTGGGTCAATGTGAAGTGCATAATAAGGAGAATATTCAGTTGTGAACTTCGATACTCTACCCATAATTTATCAACAGTTATAAATCGATTTTATTCTCGTTTTAATTAATAAATTTTTTGCGTCGGCATTTAATATACGTCTTGACGGAATAATGATAATTTGTCTTCATTTTTAAGAATTATACCATTTCTTGCCTTTGTGAATAATTCATAAGAGTAAATCATTGAATTTAAGATATGAGAGAAGAGGTGTGTGTGTGAGTAAATGAATGTGTGTGTGTGTGTAAGAGAGAGAGAGAGAGAGAGAGAGAGAGAGAGAGAGAGAGAGAGAGAGAGAGAATTATGGAGAAAGAGAGAGAAAGAGAAGGAGAAGAAAAAGTAAAATAAGAAATAAAATAAGACGTCGAAAAGAAATCTGCGAAAAGCCAAAGAAGAAAGAGAAAAATTGGGATAAGAGAAAATCATAGAAGGAAGAAGGTAAACATTGATGTAAAAATAAAAGAAGATTAAGAAATGAGGCGTTTAAATATGGTTATCTAGAAAAAAGGAAAAGAGTCGGAAGAAGAAGAAGAAGAAGAAGAAGAAGAAGAAGAAGAGGAAGAAGAAGAAGAAGAAGACATTTATATATGCGTACATCTTTCCAAGGTTTTTGTTATTGGACAGAAGTTCAGCGAGTAAACATTATGGCACCATATTAATGGCATTGTAGATTGAAGTTAATGGATAATGAGATTTACCACGACGTGAACATTGAAGATGGATATATTGTGGAGGTTGATGTTTGGGAGGATATTTAGTCGAGTCCTCACTCACCAAGGTCTAATATTATCATTTGTATATCCACTGATATACTAACACAGAACAAGCGTAAAGAAAGATTATATAAGCTTATTTACCCATATAGAAAACTTAATAGATAAATAGTATTCATACAAGAAGTATTAACAAGAATACCCAGGCGTGTCCCAACGGATAAATTATGCACAAATTGTTCTATGAACAAGCAGTATATGAAATGATTACAAAACGGTAGAATATTTACCACGACGTGAACATTGAAGATAGATATATTATGGAGGTTGATGTTTGGGAGGATATTTAGTCGAGTCCTCACTCACCAAAGTCTAATATTATCATTTGCATATCCACTGATATACTAATACAGAATAAGCGTAAGGAAAGATTATATAAGCTTATTTACACATATAGAACACTTAATACATAAATAGTATTCATACAAGAAGTATTAGCAAGAATACCCAGACGTGTTACAACGGATAAATTATGCACAAATTGTTCTATGAACAAGCAGTATATGAAATTAGTACAAAACGGATGAATGCCTCTCACTTGAAAATGAGTTCAACGTACAGTAAAGCCATACTAGTTTTACATTTCAATGACGAGGCGAAAGACAACGACCAGATAAAAAGGCACATCTTACTTGTTAAAAGATCAGATACCAAAAGAGAATGTCTTTATCGTTCGAAGAAGAGACGAAAGAGAACCAGATTGATTCTTGAAATTACATGTGACCATAAACGTATACGCCATTTATACAAGGGAAACACTTATTTCTTGTCTTTTTATAGATGTATAGATACGAATAGATAAAGAAAAATATAAACAAAATAATTATATATATATATATATACTGAAAAAAATTATTTCGAGAGTCAGGAACTAAGCTAATACAGTTTCGCCTAAGCGGCTCATCAGGGTACCTAATATATATATATATATATATATATATATATATATATATATATATATATATTTGCCTGAGCATATCTCAGTCTATACATAGATATATATGTATGCATAAAATATGATAGATATGAATTGACTGAGATTGATAGATAAATTTATTGACTGATTGTACAAAGGTCAATAGAATTATTCAAAAATGATTTATACTGAAAACAATATATATCTATGGGAGTTCAATTGATTTTCATACCAGTAATTGTTAATTTTTGAGCCAAAATTAAGCTCCAGAAACCCTAATTGTTGTATCTGTATTTTTGTATTCATCCATCAATGGGTGCTTACCCGCTAATTTTTAAATTTGTTGGAATACTTCGCAAACGACAAACTTGAAGGATCAAAATCCAAAATAATTGAAGAAATTTTTTCTCTTTTAGAATGTTAAAAATATGATTTTTTAGCTGATTAAAATCATAGATAAATCATCAACTTTTTATCCAATGTCAAGCCTACCTCAATCGTATAAAAAAGCAAAGAAATTGATATTTCTTCAGTAAGTATGGATTTGTTCTATACTTACTCCACTACCAGTTGGTATGAATTGTCCTTTGTCTACTCACCCTTTCGTTTTATTTCTGTTGACTGAGAGTCTACATTCTTTTCTTTCAAGAATGCATTTCATTGCAAAATCGATCAACTCTCTTAGTTTATATTTCTATTGCGTTAAAAATATTCGTGCAACTATTCCATCTGTCACCTGCAGATAAAAAGTTTCAGCAGCAGCCTCGTCTACGTAAAGGCATAAATTCATTTTTTATTTCACGCAATGACACACTGACACAAAGAACTTTTACATACACAAAATACATCCCTTTAGATTAGGCTAACAATGACTGCTACATTTCACGCTACGACCAATATTATTTTTGCTAACAAGAAAAAACGTTGTAACTTTCGTTTTTCAGCATTTTTTTTCACTCAATTTAAAGTAATAAAATTTATAAATTTGTATTTGTATTTTTGCATTTATCGACACTTACCCTTTGTTTTTTAAATTTCTTGAAATACTTCATGGACGACAATATTCGACTCACCGAAAAAAAACAAAAAAAAAAAAACAAAAAAAAAACACCCCCCCAGAATAATTTAAGAAATCTTTTCCCGTCTAGAATTAAAAAAAAACATTTTTTTCGCCAATTAGATCTGAGTTTTATTCAATCATTCACTCCCTTTTCCGCTACATATCTCTTTCTGTCATATTACTCGACCCAAATCACCAGTGGTACGAACAATCACTCCGGATGCCAGTTGCTAAGTGGCATTCATGTTCTCTGACGAAAGCATCGAGCTGAAAACATACACGTATGTAAGAACAAAATAAATAAATAAATCTTAAAAAATACAAATATTTTCGTGGACCTACTCATTTTGATATATATATATATATATGCACCTTCTTCGCATCTTGCAATAAGAACCTCCCTGTGCTTCACTCCAGCTTGAAGCAGCCAAATTCTTAGCAGTTATCAAGAATTTTCAATCTTTACCGTATTTTTAAGATAATATGCTTGAGTTTAAATTATTCATTTCAAACTTTTTATGAAATGTTTATTTCTAATTTACAATTCTGTAATCGGATTTGATCAAACACAATCACTTATGTTAAATTTTACTAGTTTTAAATCACCTTATGATAATGAATCTATTATATACAACAATCGGCTCATTGACCCAGTGGGTAGAGTGTTCGCCAATGATCCGGGAGACCTGGGTTCAATCTCAGGTCGAGTCATACCAAAGACTTAAATAAATGGTACTTGATACCTCCTTGCTTAACACTCAGCAATATAAGATACGTATCAAGGGTAAAGTGGAGCAATCCAGGGAAAGGAGTAGCGCCTTCCCCGACACCTCGGTGTAGTAGCTATTGAAAAGGGAGCCTTCTAGTCGCCCCCGACTACGGTCTCCAACTTTACTTATATACAACAAATGAAACAGACGCTTCAGCGGAAATGTTTTTTTTTTGGTGGTGGTTGTGGTGGGAGTTGTTAATGCAGTAAACGTCTTATTCCTATATGGTTGGATTTCTGGAGAGTGAAAGGGACGTAGCTTTTATGGCCCAGAGGAGATGAACTTAGCAAACCAAGTTCGAATTTAGGACACATTTGCTTTCATTTCACTCCTGGGAAATGTATGAATCTATCTCTTCTCCTAATTTATGGGAAAACAGTAGGTCAGATTGATTTCCCTAGTTTTGTTGATATACAAACTGGTCTAATGAAAAGAAAAACACTAGGAACGTGGGATCAGCAAATAATACTCTACTTCTACAATGACAGTCGGACAATGCCATACAAAGTGTCTACATCATCACAACAATATATCTATTTTTCTGTAATAAGAATCAATTCTGCATTTTACAAAATGATTAACTGTATTCGTGAAACAAATTATTATTATTATAGTTAGTCCTTCGAGAGTTTTTCACATCAGCTAACGCTGATGGTCTTTCACTGGCGTTTGAATGACAGTGAGTCACCTCAAGTCTCCAGGACTCTTCTCAGTATCTTGGATGGCCCCTACTCGTCTTGTTATTTCTAAGTCCTCCAGTCCTTGGATCAATTCTTTGGTGACTGTACCAAGAGCACTAATTAGAATTGGTAAAATTATCACTTTCATGTTCCACAGTTTTTTCAGTTTTACTCTGTGGCCATCCAGTACAGCAAAGTCTACAAACCTGCAAGTTCTCTTTTTTTTGTGGATTATTATAAGGTTTGGTCGTTTGGCTGAGATTCGGTAATCTGTTTGTATTTTAAAATACCCGAAGAGTTTGTGTGTCTCATTTTCCCGGACAGATGCTGAGTTGTGCATATACCATTTGTTCTTAAGGTCTAATTTGAATTTCTAGTCCATTACTATTATTATTATTATTATTATTATTATTATTATTATTATTATTATTATTTTATAATGATTATTATTATTTTACCTTTTTGAAAGCTTTTCCTACGAGCGTTAGCTGATGGTTTCTCGTTGGAGTTTGAGCGATAGCAAGTCTCCTCAAGTCTTCAGGACTCTTCTCAGTATTCTGGCCGATCTTAGCAATGCTGTACATTGGATGGTCTCTACTCATCCTCCGATTTCCAACTCTTTCAAGCCTTTGGGAATCGTTCCAAGTGCACCGATTACAATTGGTATCACAGTCACCTTCATGTTTCATAGCTTTTTTAGTTCTCTGGCGAAGTCCAAGTATTTGTCTCTCTTGTCTCTCTCAATGTTTTGTTTTGGTTTGGTTTCTTTGTTTATTAGCACTGCTGGAGAAGCAGGGACGAACTCATAAGTGATGTACTCTTATGGACCCCCACACATGGCCGTGCCATAGCAGGACGACCAGCACGAACATACTTTCAGCAACTATGTGAGGATACGGGATGTTATCCAGAAGACCTGCCAGAGGCGATGAACGATAAAGAAAAGTGGCGAGAGAGGGTCAGGGATATCCGTGCTACCAGCACGACATGATGATGATGATGTTTAATAGCATAGCAACCTTCGAGTCAATGTTTTGAAGGCCAATCTATAAACACAATTTACGATAATTTCAAATAGATAAATACTTTGTAATTAGTTGCAGTATCAATTATTTAAGAAGCAGTGAATTAATACATTTCACAATCATTTTAATCAGATGAACAACTTTTAAACAGTCGCAATATGAATGATTTAAGAGCAAATGAATTAATATATATCACAATCATTTAATCGGATAGACACTTCATAATTAGTTTCAATGTCAATTTTTAAGTGCCACTGTATTAATATACTTTACAATCACTTTAAACAAGTAAACGTAACATACTTAGTTTCCTTATCAATATTTTAAGAGCCAGTATATCAATAAAGTTCACAATCATTTTAAATATGTAAACACTTCAAACTTAGTTGAAATATAAATGTTTTAATAGTGTTATTTGTCGCTGCCTCCCACCAGACAGGACTTGACACAAGGTCAAAAGCCCGAAGGCCAATTAAAGTGGGGATAAAGGGAAGGGGAAGTAGCCGAGACTCGAACCCTGCTGGTCTGTGCTGCTCATCGACCCACTACGTTTTAATAGCCAACGTATTAATGTAATTCAAGATCATTTGATACATTATCTAAAACAGATTATTTAAAATTATTTATGAGATTCTAATAAATACAACTTCTCCGGGCCAGAGTGAATCTGAGGATAATGGCAACAAAGAACCTTTCCACCTGATGCTGTTTAGTGGTATAACCAGGACAGATGAAAATATACTGTTTTTACTGAGTATATTTGTTACCTTTTTATATCATAATTTACATTCAGTAACCTGGTCTCTCTACGTATCATGAGAACTGGATAATCTTAAAGTCTTATTGATTATGTTGCTTATAACCAGTGTCCAATTGGGTTAATACAAAAGTATAAAAATTCATTGCACATTCATAGCTTTAATTAAAACCGGTGTAAATCTTCTGCCAAAAAAGATTAACAGATTAACTACAGATCACAAAGAAGTTCTTTAATCTCCTTATACAACTACGAATTTTATTTTTTGTCCGTCGACCATATTTGCAGTCACGTCTCTGATGATACTGGTTATAGCCATTACTATCAACATATGGATAAAGTGAAAGCGGGACTGAGAGAGAGAGAGATAGATAGATATGACAGACATTGTGATAGTTACTAAGAAAAAAGAAAAGAGAACCTGCCGGATTGTCGACTTTTCCTTACCGGCAGAACACAGAGTGAAAATCAAAGAAAACGAAAAGAGAGGCAAGTACTTAGATCTTGCCAGAGAACTTAAAGAGTTATAGAATATGAAATTGACGATTATATCCATCATAATTGGGCGCTCGGAACAGTCTTCCTAGACTTTGGAAGAGGATTTGAAGAGTTAGAAATCGGAGTATGAACCGAGACCATCCAAAGTACAGCGTTGCTAAGATCGGCCAGAATACTAAGAGGAGTTCTACAGGGTGAAACGATAAAATTGTCGTCCAAAAGAAAACAACACTACGGCTTTATTTTAAAACTTTATTTGAAAAAATCAATTCAGGTAACTTGATTATGCAGTAGAGCTGACATCTATTCAATGTAGCCGCCTTCAGCCTCAATCAAGCGCCGGCGGGAGCTCGACGAATACTCGGCGGATGGCAGCGATCAGGCTGGCTTTGGTGTTGCGGGAGGTCATGTTGGTGATGTTCTCGACGTATGACCAAACGAAGTAGTCCAGCGGGTTCAGGTCGGGAGAGGAGGGGGGCCAGTGAGAGAAGGATACAAAGTCGTAGCATTCCTTCTGAAGCCAAGCCTGGGTCTCTTTGGACTTGTGGGTCGGCGCCGAGTCCTGCTGCCACATCTAGGGTCTGCCACCGGCAACATGATTGCACCAGGGGATCACCACACTCTTCAGCACATCCAGGTACACTTTGGTGTTGACTTTCAAGCCGATTTCGAAGATGTGAGGTGGTATGATGTGGCCCTCACTTAAAACCACACCAAAGACCATAACCGTAGCTTGAAACTTTGTTTTCATCACCCTCAAGCGTTGAACCGTCTGGATTTGCATTTTGGGGGTGCTGGCAATGGTCCTGTTGTCATAACTTGGATCGGTAGTGAGCATGAGTTGTACAGCGGCGCATCTCCGATCACGCTCGTTGAACATTGTATCACTTTCAGACATGATAGAAGGCTCCTATCGCTCTTGGGATTTGTACACAACTGGCCAACTAGTAGATAGTCTGAAACAAAAAAAAAAAAAAAAAAGAAAACCGGTTTACATTAAACGGAAATCGAATCATGTCGTCTTTTCTAGGGCAACAATTTTATCGTTCCACCCTGTAGAGACTTGAGGAGACTAGCTGTCACTAGGACTCTAGTGAAGGACCATTAGTTTATGCAGGTGTGAAAAACTCGCAGGGTGCCAAGGAAGACTGATAACAGCAACCAGAAATAAAACAATACAGACAACACAAGCATCAATTGAACAAAAATGGTAAGAAAAACAATTGTATGGACATTTCAAGCGACAAACAAGAGAAATCTCCCACGAGAAAACTTGGACGTAGCTAAGAAATGGAAACCTTGAGAGAGAAACTGAATCTCTTTTGATAGCAGCGCAGAACAACGCCATAAGGACTAACTATGTGAACGCAAAAATAGACAACACTCAACAAAATAGCAGATGAAGATGATGTAGTGAAAGAGACGAAACGTTCCATCACATCATAAGCAAATGCAGTAAATTAACACAAAGACTGTATAAGAGTAAACACGACTGGGTATGGAAGGAGATCTACCGGGAATTGTCCAAGAATTTTAAATTTGACCATATAAACAAATAGTATACGCGTAACCCAGACCCCATCCTGGAAAATCAGACACACAAAATTCATCTAATCTCGGCCAGACGACCAGAACTAAAGATAGTCAACCAAAAAAAAAAAAAAAAAAAAAAAAGAAAAAAAAGAAAAAAAAAACAGAAAAAGAAAAAAAGAGAACCTGCCGAATAGAGGACTATACCGTTCCGGTTGACCACAGGGTAAAACTGTAAGAATGCGAAAAAAGAGATACGTATCTAGACCTTGCTAGAAAACTGCAAAAAAACAAACAAACTATAGAACATGAAAGTGACGGTAATACCAATTGTAATTGGTGCACTCGGTACAGTCACCAAATGTTTGGTACAGGGATTGGAGGACTTGGATATCAAAGGACAAGTGAAGATCATCCAAACTACAGGATTATTAAGCTCGGCCAGAATACTGAAAAGAATCCAAGATACTTGAAGAGATTTGCTGTCACTCAAACTCCTGTGGAATACCATCAGCTAAGGCGAGAGTGAAAAACTTACAAAGGAGTGATATAATAATAATTGACCATACTATCAAATGGTGTATGCATAAATCAAAATCTGTCTAAAAAATGAGATCCATAAAATCCTCCGGAATATTGAAATACAAATTGATCAGCTAATCTTGGCTAGAAAACCAGAACAAGAGTTAATAAACAAGAAAAAACTTGTCATTTAGCAGATTCGCTGTTTTAACGGACTACGGGGTAAAAATTATATATATATATATATATATATATATATATATATATATATATATATATATATATTTGAAGCTCCCGCCAAAAAATGATGGAAAATTCAATATGAACATGAATATAAAAGAAATTTTCGTAGTTGTCCTTACCTCCTCGCCTCCCCAAATCACTTGACTCGAACATTTTTGATAAAAAGCCGTTAAGCAAAAAGTGTTAGATACGGATGTTTAAAGTAGTTTGGAATATAAGTGAAACGGTGAGAAAACCAGACCTTGAATTAATTAGAAAAAAAAATGCTATATTGTGGATTTTGCCGTTCTTGCAGACCACACAGTAAAAATAAAAGAAAGACGAAAAGATAGACAAGTACTTGGACCTTGTAAGAGAATTGAAAAATCTGTAGAACGTGTGGATCATTTGTAGGTGGTGCGCTTTGAACGGTCCCCAGCAATGGGTAAATAGTAGGGCAGACTAGGTTCTTCAGCCTTGATGAGGCAACTAGTATAGGAGAAGGAAAACTCTGAATTCAAACCTATTAAACTCCGCTTAAAAATTGTCTTTGTGTCATATCCTGCCCGAGCAGAGGGGTTGGTAAATAGGGTAAGAGTGACTGGAGGAATTGGAAAGCAGCAGGAAAATTGAAACCATCCAGATTACAGCATTGCTGAGATCGGCTAGAATACCGAGAAGAGTCCTGGAGACCTGAAAACACGTGCTGTTGCTCATACTGCAGTGATAGACGACCAGCTCACTCTGGCGGGAGACTTGAGGAGACTTGTTGTCACTCAAACTCCAACGAGAAACTATCGGCTAACGCTGGTGTGAAAAACTTGTAAATGAGTAGGTAATGAAGCTTGGCGATGGCATTCAGGAGACTGAAGCCTCGAAGGATTTATTTATTTAGTTCTATGTATCTGTCTCAGGCTGTTTCTATCTATCTATCTATCTATCTATCTATCTATCTCATCCCAATCGTGTATACCTCAACTTATTAGGATGTATCAGTCTGTTCAAATCTATCTATCTATCTATCTATCTATCTATCATTAGTAAGCATATATGATATTATTAGCCACTTAAACGTGGAAACAGTAAGATAAACATACGTTTGCAGTTATTAGCATGACCTACACACACAGCTGTAAACAGATATTCGTTTCAAGAAACTAATCACGTTTGTAGATATTTAATTTTATATGTATTTTTCTTTCAGCTTCTCTTTCTCTTCTTCGCCAATCCGTATTTCTAGAGAATAATTGGTCACTGACAATGTAAAGACGCACATGAAAGATAAGCTGCATCGCTTTGATTTTTGTTTGATGCAAAGCAGACAGTGGCTGGCCAGAGAAAATGTAAAATACGCGACAAAAAACAAAACAAAATAAAAAACAAAAAAGAAAAAAAAAAGAAAGAATAGTAAAAATTATGTGTAGAAAGAAAAAAAAAAAAATTAAAGCGTAACTGAAAGACAATTAATTTATAATTCAAAGGAAAATTTTTCTGCGATGGAAAGAAGATGCCAAGTTTTGAAAATCTACATCGTAAAAAAGCATTGGATAGCGACTATTTAAATATGGTTTATATGTCTGTAAAAATAGAAAAGCACTTTAAACAAAGACGGAAGTGACAAGACGTACGGGGTATTGTCGTGTAAAATGAACCCGGGTGGGTGAAGTTCAAATTTCAGACGATACTATTTGTTATTCCCGTCAAACTATTGCTTTTGGGAAAGGCATGAAACCATCTATTTTCTTTATGGCTGACAGAACTCTCTGCTCAGTTAAACGGCAATCATCAAATTAAAAAAACGACCCTTTTAATCATTTCTTGGTTAAGTTGCACTGACAAAAGCTTTCCTCATTTCCTTTTTTAATCATTTAATATAGAAAAGTGTTTTTTTAACTGATTACTTTTCAATATCTATCTATCTATCTATCTATCTATCTATCTATCTATCCCGTTTTCTTCGTCTCTCTCTCTCTCTCTCTCTCTCTCTCTCTCTTTTCTTTCTTCTCATTGTTTTTACGGAGGCAGACAATAAGCTTCTGACGTATAGCGTCCAATATCTCTTTTTTTTCTTTCTTCTCTTTTTTACAAAATTAGGAGGCATGCTTAGTGTAATGTTTATCGTCGTCGGAAATGCAATCGGTGATCCGAGTTCAAATTCTAGACGAGGCTGTTTGTGTTTTACTTCGCGCTAATACTCTTGGCAAAAGCAGGAATCCTTGTCTTCTCTTCCCCAGCTCTGAGTAAATGGCAGGACAGACTGTGTTCTTACCCCTTGTTTAGGAAATCAATCTAGGAGAAAGAAAAATACTGATTTAAACCAGCCGTACGCTACTTAAAGATTGACATTGTATTACATACTGCCTGTAGCAGAGGGTTGCATATATATATATATATATATATATATATATATATATATATATATATATATATATATATATATAATCAATTGATCAGACAATATTCTTCCTTAAACCAATGAATATGCTACGCCAATAGAACATGTTACTTCGCTTTTCTTATATCATCATCATCATGTCGCGCCGCCATTGCGGATCTCCCTGACCCTCTCCCGCCATCCTTCTCTATCGTCCATCGCTCCCGGTGGGTCTTCTAGGCTACATCCTGTACCGGCACAGGGCTGTTGTATGTCGGTTCTAGCTGGTCGTCCTACTTTTGCTCGTCTATGTGAAGGGTTCCACAGCAGTATGTCACTTATGAGTTCGTCCCTACTTCTCCATCAGTGTTCCGCATGTCTGGTTCGTCTAACTTGGATAGTTTTCGTGGTGGATGGTAAGTGGCCGTACAGCTGCTGCTTTGTGGGGTACTGCCTCCTGGACTTTTCTAAGGTCGCCAACTTTACTTATATAAACTCATTTAAAAAATTAAAAAAAAAAAAAGAAAAATCTTTTAAAACTTAAAAAAATCTTCCTTTTTTCATCACAAAACCTTTTTCTCTTGACTATGACATATAGTCGAAAGTAGTTGAGAACAACGAAAAAATAAATTACATAAAAGTAATATTCCCATTTGTCAAATCCCTTTTGTCCCCTAATATATATATATATATATATATATAAGTAAAGTTGGCGATCTTTGTCGAGGGAGACCCGAAGGCTCATTTTTCAATAGCTACTACACCGAGGTATAGGGGAGGGCGCTACTCCTTTCCCTGGATTGCTCCTCTTTACTCTTGATCCATTGGTGAACATTCCATACAAAAAAATATGTAAATTTTTGTACAAAAAATAGGCTGCAGAAGCTGTAATGTTTGTATCTGCATTTTTGCTTTTATTGACCAATCGGCGCATTCTTGCTCGTTTCAAAATTTCTTTGAGATCACTCCGACGACAGTATTTGACTTGGCACATAAAATTTGAAGAATCATAATCAAAAATACGTATCTTATATTGCTGAGTGTTAAGCAAAGAGGTATCGAGTGCCATTTTTATGTCTTTGGTATGACTCGACCTGGGATTGAACCCCAGTCTCCCGAACCATTGGCGGACACTTTACCCACTAGACCAATGAGCCGGTTTTCTTCCTACATTGATGAAAATACACTTTTTATCCAATTAGAATCAAAGATAAATTAACATGTTTTTATTGAATTTCAAACCTAACTCATCTTATAAATAGCAAAGTAATAAATATTTCTACAGTTGGTATAGATTTATTCTGTATTTACTCAAGTACCTTTCAGTTCATTGTCCAATGTTCAATCAACATTATTTTCTTTTATGAATGCATTTAATTTCAACATAGTTTATCTTAAATTGAATGAATATGTTATTATTTACGTAGATTAATTTGATACTACTCTGACAGCTTTTTAATGAAAAAAAAAATGCAGCCCTGTATATGGTAATGCATGAATATATTCTCCTACTTCATCGTGATACACTCACACGAAGATTTTTACTGACACAAAATATACCCCTTTAAATTTAGGCTAACAAAAACTGCTATATTTTATGCATAAATCATCACTTTCTCTCTTTGAATATTTACGTTCTTACTTATATCATCTTTTCTTTCAAGAAAAGATTTTTTAACTTCACCCTTTCATCAAACTTTTCACTCAATTTAAAGAAATATAAAGTTATTAATTTGTAGATCGTTGTTTTATTCAATCATATTCACTTTTGTTCGCTATATATATACTGAAAAGACAGAAAGGAAGGAAAAAGGGATAGGTGAATATTTTTTAATTTTAATTGAAGATCGGAGAATAGAATAAAGCAGCATGTGCCCCCCAGCTATCCGATTAAATGGTTTAACCCACTCAACCAATTCATGCAATCAGAGCTCTCCTTCTTCTATTACTCAGCACCTATTGGCTAATCCACCTTTCGTCAATGCCTATGACCCTAACATGTTTACTACCCTTGATACCTTAAGTAGCAAATTACGATTGTCGGTACTATAGGCGCTCTATATTACTAAATACCAACCGACTCTCTGCAAGCAAAAAGAATTCTGCAATCTTCTTTTGTTCAGTCCTACCAGTTATACTGTAACTAAACCTGACTTCGTCCAAGAAAAAAATCCTTACCAATCCCTCCAGGTAAACGTTATTTTTCTTTTTTTCTCCTTCTTTCTTTTTCTTTTGTCGTCAACTACCTTCATTTATTTCTCATTATTGCTCGCTTGTCTCAGAGTTCTCTGACGAGACGTGACCGAAAAAGAAGTTCTTTTTTAGGAGTTACAATGTATGCACCATTTGAAGCTATTCTAGTATTTTTTTTTCTTTGCTGATCAATTGATTTATGGCCTTGGCTAAAATATTGGAGTAACTAATTTACTCATTTCTTTTAAGCTTTGCTCTGACTATGAAATATTTTATATATTCTTTATATTCCTTCTTGAGACAAAACTTCATTTCTCAAAAATCATTGTACAATATTGTTTGGAGCATTTAAACTTTCTTTTATTTGTATTGTAAGTTTTGTTATTTTCGGAGGACAAATGGCAGGAATCCCCATGGCATAATAGCAAAAGTAGTGATCAAGTTTTAACTTCAGTTAACGTAATAGCCCGACGGTAGTTCGAACTCACTTACTACGATATCTCAATCCAGCACGTTAGCAACTACACCACGGCAACTGCCTTAACATCAATTAAAATTCTTGAAAAAAAATCCTGCTTTTAGAGATAATAATCCAGACATCGATAAACCAAAAATGTTCAACATGTTTTTTTCTGAGGTGCGTTACATTAAATTCTTTTTAAATCACTTTATATACACAATTTTTTACCGTGGAAGAAACAAAATAAAATTCATTAAAAATATTAGTTCATAACTGTTAAAAAGAGAAGTTATTTGTCATTTGATGGTATTTTGTGTCATTTAATGGTATTTTATGTCATTTGAAAATTTTTTTGCTATTTGAAGGTATTTTCTGTCACTTGATCGCATTTTTTTGTCAATTGAAGGGATGTTGGTTATTTGAAGGTATTTTTTAGCCAATTGAGCGATGAGAAAAGCCAATTGTAGTACTGAGCAAATTACAAGTGAAGTGGAGAATGAGAAAAGACAAAATGCCAATCAGGAAGTTCGCAATTAACACGAGCAGGTTCAACAGAGTCATGGATAACCTGCAGACCTCGCTTCACAACAAGCTAGCTGGAATCCCAGCACATTCTGTAGAAGAAAAGGGGATCGCCTTCAGATCACTCGTGTACAAGATATCCAAAGAGAAACTCAATTCTGCTGTAAGGAAGCACGAAGACTGGTTCGACGGAAACAGCTTGTAGCTGGAAGAACTTATTATCAACAGGAACCTAGCCAGGAATTACATGCTCTGCAAGAACACCGTCTGCGAGGGCTTGATATACAACATGCTGTCAACTTCTCCGACAGAGATGCTGAAAACTTAAAATAAATGGTGGATGATAAAAGCGGCTGAACTCCAGACATTTGAAGACTCTAATGACTCCAAACTTTTTTTTTTATCAAAGTATGTGAGCCGTTTGCGGGCCAAGAGTGAACTACCTAGAACAATTGCTCGCCCTCTACAACAAAACAATAATCATTGAGGAGCATGAGATTTTTGCAAAGTGGAAGAACCACTTTGCCACACTGCTCAATGAACCGTCAACAGTGAAACATGCGATCGACAATATTAAACAAAGACCAAACAACACTGGATTTGTAAATGCCAAAATCTGGATGAAGAGCATAAGGTTATCTCTATGCTCCGCGACGGAATGTGTCCTGGCCCAGAAAAACTGGATCTAGAAGTCATAAAGAGAGGATGGAGGAGCATTGTCGAGGCATTCTCCACCATCAAAAGAGACGATTGGAAAAACTTTCAAATCCTTGCAAACTGGAAGGACACATAACGAGTCATCATCTTCAAGAAGGGAGACAGTCAACCAGAGACACAATGTGGATTCCGCGCAAACTGAGGAACTACGGACATGATCTTCTCCTTGTGATAAATATAGGAGAAATTACCCTCTATATGATATCTATTGAATTCCCAAAAGCCTTCCACACTGTGGACAGGGAAGAGCTATAGACATCCTACGAAATCTAGGGTGCCCAGACTACTTCGTCAAATTCGTATCTGCCTTGCAGATGCCCAGTCAGCTGAGGCTGTAGAATACACCGATTGCTTCTCTGCATAGGAGTAAGACCCCCTAACGAGTGTTCTGGATATGTCACTAAACAATCTGATGGTGAAGTTCCAGTAATGCTGGGGCTTTGGGGAATGCAGAGTATCTCTTTATTGCCATCGCTCCCAGGTTCACTCTGGCTCGGAGACGTAGCATCTGATAGGGTCAAATTGAACTGAACTGCATACTTATGCTCAACTGAATTTTTAAAAATAGAACTAGAATTAGAGCCGTCTGACTAAACTGAATAGTTTGAAATTCAAATGTTTTTGACTATTAAACTGTGTACTTAGGCTAAACTGAATTGTTTGAAATAGAAGTGTTTATTTGTATAAAATGGATTTGGCATTAAATTACCTACAAAGGGTGATATGACATAAAACCCAAATAAACAAGCAAACAAAGAAATGAAAGCATCAGGCACCTTAAGAGAAGTTGGAAATGGAGTGAAACAGTGAAACAGGGCTGTATTCTTGCCCCCGCACTATTCCTGAATTTTATTTCTATTATCTTATTTGATGTCTTTACTGATTTCACCCAAGGATTATGGATACAGAGAAGACCGGGGTTAAACTTGTTAAATGCCAGTCAATTCAAGCCTATTAGAAAGACCAGAAATGTTCTAGTACGCGAGCTCATTTTTGCTCAATGCATTGACTTCGTGGTACACATCCCCTCAGATGTACAGGAAATAATCACCCGTTTTACAAAATCTGAAGTCATTTGGGCTGAAAATAAACCGAGGATTTATCTATCCCTTCCAGGATCTCATAACATACAGATTGACAGCCAGGTACTAACCTAAGTAAACAAATTCAAATATTTAGGCTCCACAGACGTTAACAGAATAGATGCGAAACTAGCTACACGAATATCAAATAATTCCAAAGCCTTTTGTGGACTGAGGAACTGAGGAAAAGCATCTCCAGAAAACAAAATGTGCCGTGCACGGTGCCATAATTTTCTCAATTCTCCTGTACAGCACAGAAACTTGAACGCTATACAAAGCGGATGCCTAAAGACTTCATGTCTATATAATGTGTATAATGTGACTGATTGCATTTCACATAGCACTAATATCCTTGGGAAAGGAATGAGTCCAATTATTCTCCCTCCAGCTATGGATAAATAGAAGGGAAGACTGGGTTCTTCAGCCTTGTTGAGGCAACTAGTCTAGGAGAAGGAAAACTCTGAATTGAAACCTGCTGAACTCCGCTTAAAAATTGACCTTATGTCAGATCCTGCCCGAGCGGAGGGGTTGGTAAATATGATAATGTGTCACTTGTGCAAAATACTAAATGTCAAGTGGTAGCAGCATATCCCAAATAAATTCATCAAAGAGAAAAATTAACTCCCTGGCATGTATGATATACTCTCCCAACGCAATCTAAGATTGGTTTGCCACTTGATCAGTCTTAAAGATAGACGACGGACAAAACAGATCCTGTCCTCTCAACTTAGAGAAGGGTCATATAAAACAGGTACACCAAAACTTTGGCATAAGGATGTCATCAAAAGAAACCAGGTGGTCATGAACACCCTTTTAGATAATTGGCAATACCGATCCAAATATCGAAAAAACCGAGGGAAAAGAATCAGCCGGACATTATCTTCAGAGATAATAGGTAGCTTGTAGTTAAGTAGTGATGATGGCATTGTTTTGAAATTTGATGGTATATTCGACATTTGTTGGTATTTTCTATCATTAGATAACTTTTTTTGTCATTTGATTGTAATTTTGAAAATTGATGGTATATTCAACATTTGATAGTATTTTCTATCATATGATGCTATTTTTGACATTTAATTGTATTTTTGTGATTTGAGGGCATTTTTGACATTTGTTGGTATTTTCTGTCATTTGGTTATATGTTCTGTCATTTGATGGCTTTGTTGACATTTGTAGACATTTTCTGTCACTTGATATTTTTTGTCATTTGATGGTATGTTTTGCCATTTGTTGGAATTTTATTAAAAAAATCTTTTAGTTTAAGCTTATTTACTTCATAAACATTAATTTTGCTTGAATTATAACAATTGTCATATTTGTACGCATCTTATTTTTTAAATCATCAAAACTGACATATCTAAAAATGTTTTATACATTGAATATATAAGAAAAATCGATCCCATTTGTTAGATATATTATGCTTTTTTCATTTCAAAAGAATTTAGAACGTGACTTAAATATACCGAAGCTGGAAAAAAAAATTAGGATTTGATTTGATTATTTTTACAATATCTCTCAAGTTACTTTCATTAGTTTCTTGTTGGAGTATTTCGTTGATACCATAAATAGTTGTTATGTAACAATCATATTTCATTGGATGGTTCTCCTAAAATCTCTCCATTCTCTATTTTTGAATATATTAGTATTTGGCTCAGTGATTTTGAGTCTGGATGAACATTCTGTATTCGCTTAGAATCTCACGATGAACAAATTTTTCTCAAGATCTATTCTTGATCATTGTTAAAGCTGATAGATTTGTCATTTTGTCAATCAAGTCTGAGCATGAAACTATGAAAATGATCATGTTTAAGTCTTTAAAAAAAATCAATCTACATCTTTGCACGGGCGTCAATCCCCAAAGTGGATTGATGCTATACTGGTTAACAAGTGGCGTCAAAAGCAAAAAGATTGAATATAAACAGTAAACTGAAAATAAACACTCACACTTGTAGAAGCACACACACATATGCACACATATATTAGTATACACTCATATGCATAAACACACACACACACACACACACACACACACACACACACACACACACACACACACACACATATATATATATAGATATAATACATATCAACGTGTACACACACACAAACACACACACATATTTATATATGTATATACATATATAATACACATCAACGTGTACACGCACACATACACACACACACACATACATATATATATATATATATATATATATATATATATGAATACACATAAATACATGAATACGCTTATATATGAACATACACAAATATTTAAAGACAGACAGACAGACAGACAGACAGACACACACACCCACACACACATATATATATGCACATACACATATATATACCAAAATATATACACATATAAATGCATACATATATGAACCCATATTTATATAAACACATATACACACAAATATATATATATATATAAATACACACACATATAAATACTCACATTTATAAATACTAACATATATATCTAAGCATATATATATATACGCATAAATATACATATATTGATATATAAATGCATGCATATATATAAACACATATATGTAAATACAATATATATATATATATATACATACACACACACACATATATATATATATACGTACACAGATGCACAGACACAAATATACATATATATAAATGCACACACACTTTCACATACATACATATATATATATAAATACAATCACACTCACGCACATATGTAAATACACACATAGGCACATTTATATCAAGACACAGATATCTATCTATCTATCTATCTGAGAGTGGGTCTATGGGTGTGTTTGTTCGTGCGTGTGAATGTGTGTATGTGTGTTTGTGTTTGTGTGTGCGCAAGTAAGGAGGTACTTTAATATCGACGTGTTGCTGGTAGTAGAGTATGAGCGTGTACGCACCTGTGTCTTAGCTTAAGATGATTTGAAGGCGGCCGGATGCTTTCCTTTTGTCCAAGGATGCAAAGGAAACATCCAATTTAATCAGGTGACATTCCAGCGGGAATTTACATGTGACAAGATCGGATTATCAGTTTGTATTTACGGAGTCTCGCAACTTTAGGATTAGTGGCTTTTTCTAACTTTTGCAATATCACTTTGCGTCAACATAACCACAAGCAAACTTTTTTCTTCCGTCATATTACAATAAAACGCACTTTGCATCAAAGACCTTAAATCCATATTTTCATATAAATCACTGAAATGAATATATATATATATATATATATATGCATTTCATCTTTCGATTTGATGAGTTGGCTACGTGCTTAGAAGCGCTTATGTGCCTAAGTATGTGCCCGTTTCATATATATATATATATATATATATATATATATATATATATATATATATGTAAATGAAATATATATATATATATATATATTGTAGAGTCGCTCTGGAAACCACCAATTTATTTCCACCGAGGTTATAATAGAGGGAACACAATAACATCATTTGATTGAGCAACTTTTCAACTACTAAATGTTATTTGTTGACAGTTATCCTACGCTTGTTATCGTACTTCTTATATATATTGTACTTTTTTTTCAGAAATACATACGAGGCATAATTTTTAAAGCGCTTCTATCTCTGACACGCACATACATAAACATACATATATGTATAATTTATATATATAATTTGTATATAAGATGAATACAAGCCATGCCGGCCTACAATAGCGAGCATGCCTGAAATGGTGGATTCAGTTAATGCACTCACTTTGGCTAACAGCAGAGTTACAATAGAAGACACTAACAACTGAGAATGTCTGTGGGTACACCATATAAAATTCAGCATGATGACCATGCCTTTTCTAAATTCAGTTGTCATTGTGTTTCCTAAGGACTATGCAAAGCCTCTAACAACAACAAGATCAATAAAGACTATCAGTCTGCTTGGTTGGGGACATCTGCCACAGACCCTTTACTGTCTAGATCTGGCCTTGTTTGACTACCACTAAAGTGCAAATGGCTAAAATCTCAGTTCAAAGATTTCTTTGCTGAAAGAGTACAAAAGCTTGTTTTTCGATGGGAAAATAGTGTTTTAAAAATGGAGAGTATATTGAACAATAAAGAAAGACCTTTTAACAGGGTGAAATATGAATCGTTTTATTGCGAACTTAACCTTATTTATTGAATAACACTCATAATATATATATATATATATATATATATATATATATATATATATATATATATATATATATATATTTGATTTTTTATAACTATTCTATACTTCTGATAGTGTGAACCCCCCCCCCAGATGATACAACCTGCTAATAAAAACATTACACAAACTTATATCCGGGAAAAGTTCCATAAAAAGAAAAGACTAAAATATACGTACTACTTGAAAATAACCAACCAACAACGCATGTCCAGCCTTAAGAAAAACAGCGGCAGAATTTCTTAAGCTACTCGTAAGAGTGCTCAATACACTACGTAAAGTGAAATATGAAAGTCTATTGAGTCAGAAAAAAAATCAACCTAAGTTTCTTGACCTAAATTCAGACTAAAGAAATGTTAAACCAAAATTACATTTTATTGATTAAAAGACCGCTAGGAAAAATGAATCTAATTTTATCTTATTTATTTATTATATTTTTCTTTATTGATTATGTTTTGTAATTCTAATTTTATTCTTCCTACCTGTCTTTTATTAAAAAAAAATTAGTTTCGGTTCAACCCTTCTTTAGTCAGAACCGTCCTGATGATCCGTTTAGGTGAAACCTAGGTATAATTTTTCTGGTGCTTCACGCACGTACGCACGCACGTACGCACGCATACACACACACACACACACACACACACACACACATATATATATATATATATATATATATATATATAATCGATGAAACCAAACTATTTCAATTGAGGTATTTTTGAAGATTTTAGGGCTAATTAGACTAGAGATAAGTTGAAAAACCGTGTTACTCAACAAAATGAATAATATTAACTTTACGAATCAGATCTAGAGCCAGTCTCTTCGTAAAATCTTTATTCAACAATTTCCGGTTAACGAACATATTAAACGTTTAGAAATTCACCGCAAGAAAACAAACATCCCAGAAAAATGCTGTTATGTAAATATGGGTCATATAGATATAGGTATAGATATATGATTGAATTTGTTATGTCAAATCTCTGGAAAACGTTCTTTAAAGAATTGAATTTTGAATCAAAAACATTTTTTCTATCCTTTTAAAATCTTGTTCAGAATCGATCAATTGAATAAGCGAATTCTGATTGCAAATTGTAAGATTTGTGGGCCAAGATCGAATCTTTGACGAGACTCTCTGCTTTTCACCTTACATTAGTTAATTACTTACTGAAAGCAGCAGCTGCAGAGATAATTCTCTAAATTTTGATCGATTAGTTGGGATCTCGTTTTGTTTGTTAAGAAAAAGCAAGGGTCTCATAATTTTTATCCTCATCTTTGGGTAAATGTCAGATTAGACCGGATTCTTTAGCCTAGGTTAGGCAAAAAATCTTGGAGAAGGAGAAGTTCTGAATTCAAAGCCTCAAATAAATAGTTCTATTTTAAACAATTCAGTTTAGCATACAAAAACGGCTCCATTTCAAACAATTCAGTTTAGCATAAGTACGCAATTTAAATGTCAAAACAATTCTATTTCAAGCAATTCAGTTTAGCATAAGTACACAGTTTAGTTCTATTTGACCCATAGATAAGACCCTATCAGGTGCAACCACTCCGGGCCAGCGTGGACCTGGAAGCAATGGCAATGAAGAGGCAATCCACATTCCCCAAAGCTCCAGCATTACTGGAACCTCATCATTAGATTGTTTAGTGTCATATCCAGGACACTTGTTGAGGGAGAGACTTACCCCTCTGCAGAGAAGCAGTCGGTGTATTCTACAGCCCTAGCAGACTGGGCAACCATATTTCTATTTTACACTCATGCAAATAGTGCGTCTGGTCTGACACAAGCCTTCATCACTATAAACAAAATCCACTGTGAAGTCTTTTGCTAAGCCTCAGCATATCTAATAGATGTCACTGAATCGATGGGCGAATATTATCATATTTACCAGTCAGGATATGATACAAGGTCAATTTTTAAGCGGAGTTTAACAGGTTTGAATTCAGAGTTTTCCTTCTCCTAGACTAGTTGCCTCACCAAGGCTAAAGAACCCAGTCTGCCCTACTATTTATCCATAGCTGGAGGAAAAATAATTGGATTCATACCTTTCCCAAGGGTATTAGTACTATGTGAAATGCAATCAGTATCATCCAGGATGTGAACTCGTGTCGCCGTGTCCATTTCCTACGACGATAACGATTACACCACGGGCACCTCCAAAATGGGCGAATATTATTATTCTATTAGGATATTGGCAATATTCTGAGTTCAATCGTCAGTTCCCCGGCAATGTCATGACCTTGCTTAAATCAGCAATGACCAACTCACCGCGTATGTGCCAAAAATGGCGCATTGTTTGATTAGATGTGACGCAGTGCAGCCTACTGATTTTTGCTAATCAGTGTAAACTGATTGACACTCGTACGCTAGGGAGCTTTGCTTTATTCATTGTTTGTGAATATTTGCATTTTTGTACAAACTCATTAAAGAAAATGAAATTTGAGGATCTTCCCTTTATCCCAAATGCTTTCAGGCTGTCATTACTCAGCGAACATTTTCTAGAACTAAGAAATTTTGCACAGAATTATATCTGTTGTTTTGAAACGACCTACAGACGTGAACAACAATTTTTGACTGTAATTAAAAACAGAACGAGATCCCAACTGATTGATGAAAATTTAAAGAATTAACTCTACTGCTCTTAGTAACTAATTTAACTTCAAGTATTGACATTTTGGCGAAATCAGAACAGATTCAAAATTAACATTCAGGGAACTAATTCTCATCTTGTTATAATATTAAGTCATTGAATTTTATAAAAGAGCAAAATATTTTATTTCAGAATTTTGCACGAGAATAAGAGGGAGTAAAGAATTTGTATTAAAGATGCGTTGAAAAATCATCCTGAAATGATATGAACAAAAACTGATTGATAGTTTTGATCTTAACGGCACGTCAACATGTTTTGGAGGACTTTATGACAAGAGGTTAGGGGGGAAACCACGTTCATTGTACATGTTTACGTCTTTTGTGTAGTTGTTTTTTAAGATTTTTTTTGTTCATGGTTCTTTTGAATCCGAATTATTTTTAACTTATCTATTTGACCTATTGATGGGAGTTTAACAGATACTACCAAGCCGGATTAGAGTGGACCTGAGAGTAATGTTAATGAAGAGGTACTATTTACCAATTTACCAACCCCTCCGCTCGGGCAGGATATGACACAAGGTCAATTTTTAAGCGGAGTTTAACAGGTTTGAATTCAGAGTTTTTCCTTCTCCTAGACTAGTTGCCTCACCAAGGCTGAAGAACCTAGTCCGTCCTACTATTTACCCATAGCTGGAGGGAGAATAAGGGGGTTCATACCTTTCCCAAGGGTATTTGCCCGAAAGTGAACGTACTGGCGCGACTGGAGTACGAACTCGCGTAATGAATGTTAATGTTAATGAAGAGGTTAATGTTAATGAAGAGGTACTCCATACTTCCCATATACTGGCCCATTGGCCAAATGGGTTGAGTATTCGCCAATGGCTGGGGAGACCGGGGTTCAATCCAAGGTCAAGTCATATCAAAGACTCAAAAAATGGTACTTGATGCTGCCTTGCTTAACACTCAGCATTATAAGGTAGGGATCATGGGTAAAGTAGATCAATTCAGGGAAAGGAATAGTGTCCTCCTCTACATCTTGGTGTCGTAGCTAATAAAAAGGAAACCTTCGGGCCGCCCTCCACTACGGTCGCCAACTTTACTTACGTCCCATGGGCGCCTTGGGTGGTGTAATGGTTAGCAAGCGTGGATGCTAAGCCTAAACAGGTGAGTTCGAGTCTCATTGGGTGCTCCCATTCATATGGCCTTGTGCGACATCTAAGCAAGAACCTTAGCAAATGACAACTTACTTCCTATATCTCCAGAACTGGATCCTTGCAATCAGACATTTTAGTTTCATACTAAAGACAATATTTGTGTGTGTGTGTGTGTGTGTGTGTGTGTGTGTGTGTCTGTCTTACTTCTCTGTAGGGTAATGCAGTCAGCGTATTCTAAACCTCACCCTCAGGGCAGATAACGCATAGGAATTTAGCTAAAGCATTCAATGATTTTCATTTCTGTCCCAGCATCAGAAGAACCTGCAAGTGTAAAGTAGTTATTTACTTAGCATAGCTTATTTTAGCTCAAGGACAGAAGCATGGGTCACTGGTGATACTCGAAGTCACGAACTAATGATCTGCTAACACAGCTAAGTGCACCCTATGTTTACTTGGTTTTGCTCAGTAAAACACACAGGTCTTGGCTAGCTTACATTATCTACTGTTCCTAAGCCACACTGTCGACGAGGCTTTGATAGTAAGGCTCCGCTCCAAATAGTGTCCTTGATATGATACCCGTGATATAATGGATATAGTCTTAGGAAATGAACATGGTGACACGAGTTCAAATCCTAGTCGAGGCTGATTGAATTTCATATGTCACTAATAGCCTTGAGAAAGGTATGAATCTAACTATGGTCCCTCCAGCTATGAGCAAATAGTTGGAAAGACTGGTCCCTTTAACCTTGATTTAGTAATCGGTCTAGAAGGAAATCTCTGAATTCAAATCTGTTAAACTTCTCTAAAAATTGGCCTTTTTCCCCGTGAGGAGGGTTTGGTAAATACATACACAAAACTAAATCTGATGGTGAGGCTCTAGTTCTGAAGATCTGGGAAATGTTGAGTACTATTTCATTAACATTACTCCCTGACCCACTCTGATCTCGAGTTGTAGTACTTATTGTACTATCTAAGGATTAAATTAATCTATTTTTTTAATTGGGTCTGTAGAATACGCCGACTGCATCTTCGCAGAGGACTAAGATCCACACCAACGAGTGTCCTGGATAGACCATTAAACCATTTGATGGTGAGGTTACCGTCATGTAGCTTTGGGGAATGCTGAGTATCCCTTCATTGCCATTACTCCCAGGTCTATTCTGATTTTGAGTGGTAGTACATAAAGTCCGATCTTTGGGTCAAATGGAACTATTTATTTAGATTAAATTGATTTATTAGTATTTGATAGCAATACTTGAAACCCTTTAACAGTGTGCAAACAAATTAACTTTGGCCCGTTTAAAAACGTTACCTACTAACTATTGACTTTAAAAAATCATAGGTAACCAGAATATGGCATTAAATAACCAACAAGTATTGTCATGCAATTAAACTAAATAACTTAACCAAACCAATTCCTCTTTTTAAAAATATTCTTATTTGATAGCACCCCCCCCAAAAAAAAACAAAACAAAACAACAACAACAACAACAACAACAAAAAAACACAACAAAGCAAAACAAAAATAATTTTTTTTTAAAGAAACAGTTACCAAAAATGTAAACATGAACGTACCGTGAATACAATTCCCAGTTCCAAGGTGGCAAGAGGTGATTCAAAATAATGGTAAATATAATATTGATTGAAATTAATTTATTGTTAAATTTTTCATCAACAAATTACATTTTACTAAAACGGAAACAATTAATGACCCTACCCAATATTTTATACAGAAGGTAGTTTTTAATTTCAACTTCTAACTTGGAGCCAGCATCCAGAATTACGCGCCTCGACTCGATTGCAGTATAGATATCAGGTTGACCAGTGATGACTGAAAAGGATTTGTTGGACATCAGCTTGAGGCGATATTTTCGACTTAATAAATAGTGAAAAATAAGAACACTCTGTTATTTACTGCTTTTTCTCCTTACGGCAAAGGTTTTATAATTAACTGAAGATGGGTTGACATGACGTTAAAATCAATCAATCAATTATTTCTGTTCCCAAGTGGACACCCATTTAAGTATTGAATAGGTTGCTTAATTTGGGTGAACTGACGGAATTAAGATTTTTCCGCGTGATTTCACAGTAAGTCACTTGCAAGTGTAAAGTTTATTATTTCCATTTATTCGGTTGGGACATAAATAATTTTCGTTCTTCAAAAGCAAGTTGTAACTATGCATTTCATTCTTCTCGTACAGGGTGAACCCCACCCCCCAATAAAACAGAACACATATATTTTTGTTGGAGTAATAAAAAAGTTTATGGGTTCTGTTTTTTTTTTGGTCACCCTGTATTTTAAATGCAACCGAAAATTACCTGATTACAGAGTGTCTTCATTGACCATTGTTTCCGTTTTAGTAATATATAATTTGTTGATGAATAATTGGTGGTGCCCGTGTTGTAATGGTTATCGTCGTAGGAAATTTGAACCCGCTGGACTACTTCGTTTGGTCATACGTCGAGAACATCACCAACATGACCTTCCACAACACCAAAGCCATCCTGATCGCCGCCATCCGCGGGCACTAGTGGAAAAGGCATGCTCCCAGTTCCGGATCCGTATCGAGGCGATGATTGAGGCTGAGGGTGCTACATTGAATAGATGTCTGCTCTCCTACATAATCAAGTTACCTGAATTGATTTTTCAATAAAAGTTTTAAAATAAGGCTGTAGTGTTGTTTTCTTTAGGACGACAATTTTATCGCTCCATCCTGTACACAGTGAGAAGATACTTATACTTTCAATAGCTGCAACGTGTGCATGAAAATCTTCTAAGTATACATCTCACACTCGTCAAGAGAAGAAACGTTGAGCTTCTCTACAATAACGCAAGGTCACATTGAACTAGAATGACGTAGGAAAATATCGGATTTACACTGGTCTGTTCTACCCCATCCACCATATTTCAACAGACTTTGCACCAAGTGATTTCCATCTTTTTCTTACTTTGCAAAATAATATAAATAAAGAAAGGTTTTCTCCATAAGATCAGGTGCAAACGTTGTGGAAAATTTCTTGAGCTCAAAACCAGCTGTATTTTAATGTGACCTGATAAGTGGCAAGAGGGGATTCAAAATAATGGCGAATATAATATTATTTGAAATTAATTTATTTTAAAATTATTCATCAGTAAATTATATTTTGCTAAAACGCAAACTATTTTTGACCGAACCCAATATTTTATACAGAAGCTCGTTTTTTAATTTCAACTTCTAACTTGTAGCCAGCATCCATATTCATATGCAACTCGATTGCAGTATAGATATCAGGTTGACCGGTGATGATTAAAGAGGATTTGTCGGACGTCAGCTTAAGGCGATACTTTCAACTTAGCCAACAGCAAAAAAAAAAGAAAAAAAAAACAAAGAAAAACAAAAGCAAGGAAAAAGGAAAAAAAAAGAGAATACTCTATTATTTACCGCTTTTTCTTCTTACGATAAAGGTTTTATAAATCCTTTTTTCGATAATCATTGCATTCATGTTCGATAATCATAGCAAACCAAATCAGTAGCTTCGATTCTCTACTTGGAATATTTAATCAGTGAAAAGAAACTTTCAGATTAAAAAAAAAAGCTTCCAATTATTACTGTTAATATTCAATTGTCTCTTCGCTATTGGTAGGTTTAAAAAAATCAAACCATAGCTCTCATTGCTTTTTACGCAATAGTGCTTGTACTGTCTATTCTTAACAATTTCACCAAGTCGATGTCAGCGTCTTTTTTAACAGGGCTTAGAATAAGGTGACTATATCCACTCTTGAGGGGTATGACCCCACCTAAAAAGGGTGTATCCTGAATATAACGCTAAACTCAATCTGATGATGATGATGATGATGATTGTTCTAAAATGATTATCATTTTAAATACTAGGAAAATACTGACTTTGGCATTAAATAACCCAACAATGACAGCGATTTCTATTACCTTTTTATTGACACATGACTATAGCCGGAATTGGTGATTCCATTTTTCTTGCACAAAGATAGAACCATTACTTCCAGTTTCTTAAAATTCAAGAACCAAATTACAAGAATGGTTACTTTAAGAATTGTTATCATTTTAAATGCTTTGTAAAGACAGATTTTGATATTAAATAACCAAAAAAACAGACAGAAGGGAAGTCCTCTTTGCGCAGTGGCGAACTTGTTGAACTGAGACATAAGCGAGTTCGAACTCCAGTCAAATTATTACGTTCACTTTTAGACTAATACTCTTGGGAAAGCTGTGAACTCTCTTATCCCCCCACTAATGTGTTAAATAATACCATTTCTCTTCTGCTACAATAACGGCTTTTAGTACCACTGCTATTATTCTAGAAGGATGGCTTTGGCATTAAATAATCTACAAAGGTTGATATGCCACTAAACAAAGAAACCAAACCAATTAATGAGAGAGCATTCTACCACATTTTTATTGATAAATGACAATGATGAAACCGGTACTTTTCCTTACGCAATGAATCGGTACTTCCGTTTTTCTTACACAATATATTATCGGAACTAATTGTTTTGTTGTCTTAAAAATCAATCAACAAATTACAAGATTATTTACCTGAAGCTAGAAAACTTTTAAAATAATTATTGCGTTTTCTTGAAAAAGACTGTCTTTGACATTAAATGACCCAGTAATGGTTGATATGCCGTAAAACAACCAACCAAAAAAACCAACCAACCAACCAACGAAAAGTTTTTGTTCTTTTATCTTTTAGTTTGTCAGATGTTACATTTTTTATTTGAAAAATAGACAATAAGCTGATTGGACACTTAACAATGTAACATGTTTGTTAAATTCAGACACAGCTGCCAATAGATTGAACCTTTTTTTTCTGGCAAACATCAGATATCTTCGTTAGTCGTAAATAGCAAATTGAGAAATAACAATATCAATGTCATTATACTGAATAGAGTTCAATAACCCTAACGACTATGATTGTAAGAAATGTTTGAAAAATTGCCATCCAATGTGGCCCGCCAAAATCCTCCTTCAGGCAACTTTGATAGTTCTTAAACTTAATGTCTCTCTTTCGCGAAAACACCGTTCGTTTTTTTCCTAACGTTGAGATTCGATAAACTAATCAAGGTGAGATTGAGTGTTCATGTGTAATAAAGAATAGTCTCAATGAAAACATTATAGGGTTGATGAAAGCGTGTTTCTTTAAATTATGCTCGTTGATATAAGAATTATCACAAATATACAGATAAATAACTGATCCTTGGGGTAGTCAAAGGTTTTGCAATATTTTGGTAACGTGAAGCACAATTCAACAGCCCCAGATGCCGAGGTTGTGAAGGTGATGAAACACTTCTTATTTTTTAGTAAAATTCTTATTATACATACTTTATAAATTGGAGGGGTCCGTGGAGTAATGGTTATCGTCGTAGGAAATGGACACAGCGACATGAGTTCAAATTAAGAATGAGACTGATAGCTTTTCAGATAGTACTAATACCTTTGGGAAGGTTTGGATCAAATTATTATCCCTTCACCTAAGGGTAAATAGTAGTTCAGATTGGTTTCTTTAGCGTTGGTTGGGCAAGCAGTCTACGAGTAGCAACATTCCTCTTAAAAATTGACCTTGTGTCACATTTTGAGGAGGGGTTGGTAAATATATCATCTGAATATTTTGTTTTTTTCCATTTTTCTCTCCCGAAGTATATATTCTTTTATTTCTTGTAGTAAATACAAGAAGGCACGAGGCCTTGTGGTTTTGGGGGAGGGGAAGGGAGCGGTCATGCTTTAACTATATTTTCTATGGGGAACCTAGCTAGCCACATTCGCCGACCCATTCAACAATACAATATATAATCACTCGTCCATCTCCATGCACGCAGCAACCACCAAAATACCGCATTTGCTCTATGAAAAAGTTCTACTTAAAACCCGAAAGTGATGAATGATTTTATTTACAATGTATGATTTTTTACAATGGATATGATGGGAATGGGAGAAAAAACCCCGAAAAACATATATACACGAAAACAAGGAAAAAATCCCCCGTTTGGTTTCCCTCCCATCCCCCCGTATATAAAATTGGAGGCCTACTGTTTTCCGGGTCGAAAGAAACCGGAAACAAGCCGGACCTACCCTAGGTAGGGCGGGAATCCTAATCTACAGAGATAAAAGAAATAAAGGGTCGGGCGCGGTATGGGTCGATAGAAGCAGATAATATGATTTTTTACATATGAATTTTCAAGATCTTCAATAAAAGCGGGCTGGGATTCGGGTTGAGGTACAAAAATAATAGGGAGGGGGAAGATCTTGAGAAACTAACGACTAGATGACGGGGACAATGACACACAACATACTGCTAACTAGATTGCAAGGGAAAAAACAAAATCCTACTTACCAAGGGTGGGGTCCCTAAGGACCCGTACCATAGACGCCATGGGCCGGCAGAGGAGGGAAGGATGACTCCAACATTGCCCCCTTTTGTACGACCAGGCTCGCTGCAGTCACCCACCTTTTGCTGAATGTTATGCGATCCAAGCGTTTTCTATCGCATCTGATTTTGACCCTCAGCTGATGCCGAAAATACAAAACCAGATCACGATGAGAAAAGTTTGCATCGTCATACAATCCCTTGTTTCGCGTCGTCCAAATCACCATTCGGGCTACAGCTAGGATCGCGAGAAACACCACACGCTTCTCACCGTGAAACGGAGGAAGATGCGAGCCGTCCACTCCCCGACGTGATCCCAAAACGGGCGGACTCGCTCGCAGTAGTAGAAGGCGTGCTCAGCCGTTTCTTCCAAGCCATTGCCGCAGCGAGGGCAATCAGGCATGTCTGCCAGGCCCGCTTTGAAGTTCAAGCCGCGAAGGGATAACGCATTCCGAACAAGTCGCCAGGTGAGCGAGAACTCGGAGTTGTTCAAGAAGCTCGATCCTGGCGCCCAATTCCAGTGAGAGCGGATCTCCTTCGCCGTCCAGCCGCGCCGCTCGCTGAGAGGATCAGAAGCGGAACCCACCACTAATTCCCGATACAGCTCCTTCCGAGGCCATGAAAGGTCACTGGACCCAAGAAGGTTACGAAGGGCCTTTCGGCACTCGCGGACAAACAGTGCTTCGCCCAAAGGCCTACGTCGACCTTCAGCCTTTGGGTCTGAGTTGAGGCGAGGAAAAGTCCGACTCGCCTTTCGTCTCCACACTGAGTCCCCCGTCAAGACACGGCCCAGATATGCAAGTCTTTCAGCAAGCCAGTGGCTCTCCAGATCAGGCATACCCAGACCCCCGTTGCGGGTACGTTGGATACAGACCTGCCTACGGACCATCGGCATTGCACCTCCCCAGAGCAATCTGGAGAGGGATCGTTGCAGTGACAACCGATGTGCCTTAGGCAAAGGAAGTACAGCCAATCGGTAAAGGATCAAGGGGAAGACGTACGCGGCGCACGCCTCAGCCCTGCCCTTTAAGGACAACCTCCTTGAAAGCCAGATTCCCACCAGAGCATTCACCTTAGCATGTACTTCCGACCAATTTCGCTCCAGTTGGAGGTCGGGCCCAAACCACACCCCAAGGATGCGGATGGGTCCGTCACTCCAGCGGAAGGGCCCTGGAAGAGTATTGCTACCCCTCCAATCACCAAGCCGCAAACCTTCGCTTTTGTCAAAATTGACCTTGGCCCCTGCAATCCGCTCATACTCGACAACCGCCTCTTTCACAGCCTCTATATCCTGGAGGCGGGATACAAAGACTGTGACGTCATCAGCGAACGCGGAAACCCTTGCCGCAAGGCGGCCAACGAATGGGATACCGCGCAGTGCCGGACTTGTCCCCTCATCCCTAAGCCTGCGCAGGAGGGGCTCCAACGCGAGGACATAGAGAAGAGGAGACAGAGGGCAGCCTTGCCGGACCGAACGCTCGATCGCGATCACCCCCGAACGCCTTCCGTTCACCTGCACCACTGCCTGAGGGTTGTGGTACATCATGCTAATCCATCTGCGGAACTCCGGTTTGAATCCGGCAGTCTCCAAAACAGACGCCAAGAACCGATGGTCAACCCTATCGAAGGCCTTGGACTGATCTAAACTGATCAGCGCGGATTCGGTGTCGTCTTTTATCCCCTCTAGGACCTCACGAATCAAGTGCAGGTTGTCCTGGATCGATCTTCCCTTCACAGCAAAGGTCTGTTCGGGGCCGATCAGATCGCTAATGACAAGCTGTAAACGATTCGCTAAGACCCGGGCCAAAATCTTTAACTCTGTGTTAAGCAGAGTTATGGGCCTGTAATCATCTAAACCCTCCCAAACATGCCTGCCACCTTTCTTCAGCAATGTGATCACGCCCTTGGTAACGCTACCAGGGATGGCTCCCTGGGCGAACCAATGGTTGAACATATCCGTCAGAATAGGCACAAACATGTGCGACATCCTCAAGTACACTTCGTAGGGCAAACCATCTAGTCCCGGCGACTTGTTCAGGCCGACCTGCTTCAACGCGTCACGGACTTCGCATTCAGTAACCACACCCGCGCAGCTAGCCGCTTCAGCCGCTCCAAGGCGTGGGAAGTCGGCGAGATAGCTACGAAACTCCCGGAGCGGGAGATCAGTGCAGCGGGCAAAGCGATGCCGAAAGTGCGCCCGAAAGGCGTCACGCATCTCACGACCCGATCGCAGCAGACGCCCGTCCGGGGTCTTGACAGATGCGATGTACCGATCGGGGAACCTTCGCACTTCTTCTTCACGCGCAGTCGCGTTCGATTTCACAGCTTCGTTGAGAACTTTTTTTAGCCTAGATCTAACTACTGATCCCTTGTAGCGCTCGCTACTCTCACGCTCAAGGTCCCTCCTAGCTAGCTCTACACCTAGGGAGTCCCCCCCAGCCACCGCCCGGGAAAGTCTATCATCTATAGATTTCGCCTCCGCGGTCCTATCTAGATTGAGCTGTCGACCGTACTTGGTGGCGAAATCTCTAATCCTATGTTTAAGAGAAACCCACCACCTATTCCCGGTAACCGCCCCCACTAACGCCCGCTGAATTAGGGATTCCAGCCGGTCCCGGAAGTCCCGTATCTCCAGTAAGGAGGTATTGAACTTCCAGTAGCCGGCTAGACTAGGTCTATTAACTAACCGCAGACTGACTCTAATGAGTTTATGGTCAGTCCACGCTATCAAGTGGAACGTGGGACAACTAACAAAATCAATGTCAGCTCTTCTCACTAACACTCTGTCCAAGTAGGAGCCTACTTTGGCAGAGGGCGAGCTATCTAGCCACGTCCACATCTCCCGCCCTGGGTGATCAAGACGAAACCTGTCGACGAAGCCGTGACGAGTCACGAAGCCGACAAGGCTGCTTTCACACCTTCCCAATCTGCTAGCTCCCCGTCCGACCTTATCTATCTTGGGATCAAGGATCGCATTCCAATCACCCATTAAGACTAGCCGCTTCGTATCGTCCAGGAACGGCGCCAACCGACGAAAAAAGGAAACCCTCTCCGCAGCGATATTGGACGCATAAACCGCAACCAGACGGAACTTGAAACTTTTCACGGTAACATCGACCACAACCAGCCGGCCCCCGTCACCTGCAAAAACAACGTCAACATCAGCATCAAGGCTGCGTCCAACTAGCAAAGAGACCCCAGCGCTGGTGCCGCTGCCGTATGCTGAGAAAACGTTAAAGTCGCTTTCCAGCACCCGACAGTCAGCACCGCAAGTGAAGTGGGTCTCTTGCACTGCAGCAACATCTACGCAGAGGTTCCTGAGTTCACCAAGCAAGCGCGCACACTTGCTTGAATCCCTCAGTCCCCTCACATTCAAACTGGCAAGGTTTAGAGTCATCAGACCAACTTACCTTACTCATTGGCGACTATGGGCCGGAAATCCTTCGGGGTGAGGATGCCGACGGCCTGACGCAGGGAACCGGTACAAAGTTCAGGAGTAACTCGGCCGCTCCTGGAAATTCCACCGACATCATAAGGAAACCGCAACTTTAGGGACCTATAGAATGTGGGATGAACATAAATCGGGACCCTGCCCGTACATTTTGAAGATATTTCATTTAATGAGTCGTGCCCCATTTCCGCCAGCCTCATGTCCGCTCGACTGGCTTCCTCAATAAATTGCCAGAGCTCCTTAGTTCGGCCGCCAGCCGAACGGACAAAGGTGGTCACCATGGCTGCACCCTCAAAAAGATATGGATTTGTTATTTCTTTTTGATCAATTTTTTTTTAGTCTCTAAGTGGTTTCAGAAGAGTTTTGATCTGCCGATCTAGTGATGGCGACTCCAGAATGTCCTGACAAAAATAAAATGAATTTAAAGCTTGTTGGACCTCTCTGGAGGCCGACTTGGAGCGTCGCCCAGTGCCAGATGTTGATGGTGATGGTGTCGGGCTTCTTGTTGCTGAATGGGACCGGGAGAGTATTTTGGGTGTTGAAACAGGTGATAATGTAGGTGGTGTTGGGGATAGCGGGAGTTTAGTTGAGTCTACAGGGGTATTTTTGGCTTGTTGTGGGGGAGGAATAATTTGGGCTGGTCGCTGTTGTTGTACTTTTTGTGCTGTTTTCTTCAATTGTTTCTTCTCCCCCTCTCCCTCTGTGGTAGAGTCGCCGCTATCCCTCCTTCTCTTTAGATTAGTAGAGGTGTCCATTTCTTCTTGTTGTGATGCGTTTTTATTTGCTTTTTCTTTTTTCTTTTTGTCTGTTTTAGTATTTGCTTCTGGTTTTCTTTTTTCCCCCTCTGTATCAGTGGTTTTTGCTGGGGGTGATTTTGGGGCTTTAGGTGGGGATTTTTTACCCCGCGTTACCTGTGTCCACCCCTCTTCGTCTTTGTTATTGGGGTCATTCCCACTTTCTGTCGGAGTATTTGTTTTCTCCGGATTGTTTGCTGTTGCTGGTGATGGTACTGGTGTATTGTTTACTAATGGGGTCTTTGCTGAGGTTGCTACTATTGTGGCCTTTGATACTGTTGATGTTGTTGTTGTTGCCGTTGTGTTGGTGGTTTTTTGTGGGCACGACCGCGCAAAGTGGCCTACTTCCCGAAGTATATATTCTTGGCTGTCAAAAGTTTTGCTTTGTTTTATGGCATATCAATTTTTGTGGCTTATTAAAATCCAAAGCCATTTTCTTAGAATAACAGCAGTGATACTATTTACTTCATAGCTGAGAGGGATAAGGAGGTTCATACCTTACCAAGGGTATTAGTTCGAAAGTGAACGTAACATTGCGATTGGAGTTCGAACTCGTTTAATTTGATGCTGTAGTCCAGTATTTTAGCCATTACTCCACGGGGACTCACCTCAAAGTTTTGATATATTTAGGTAACGACAAGCACAATTCAATATTTTGGTAACGACAAGCACAATGCAATATTTTAGTTTGATTTGGTTTGGTTAGTTTGGTTTTATGGCATATCAATCTCTTATAGGTCATTTCCTGCCAAATCCTGTTTATGCATATATATCAAGTATTATATATGAATTGTAAGCGAATAATTTGTAGTTTAACATTTTTAGACAAACGAGAGCTCACTTGTTTGTACACAGTAATACTTGGAGCTATTTTAACTAACACCAGTACTTCTATATAATGTTTGTAGTTTGTTTCCACCGTTATGTGACTGCGAGAATGGAAAATACATCAGTCTATGGTTCTTTTCAGAAAGATCAATATCTACTTTGGGTCGATAATTCTAAATAGTTTATTCATATTGTCAACATAATGAAACGTTCGTCGAATGTTGGTTAGTTTTGTGCCTTCAATCAAGATGTGTTTTATAGTGTACTGGTTTCCCTATGGACGTTTAGGGGGAGGCTCATCTTTTAGAATGAAGGAGTGAGTTAATCTAGTATGTCCAATGCGTAGTCGGACAAGAGTGGTTTCTTTTCTTCTCGTATTATTAGGATCCAGCTTCCTTTCTTTTAAAATGGGCTGTACTTGGAAGAACTCGTTGTCGGGTTTTTTCATTATAATTGTTACCATTCCTTTGTAATTATTTGCCCGATTTTCGGTTTGAGGTCAGTATATCGTATTTTTATTTTTTATCGGGCACCATATTGCGAGCAGCTTTAAGAAATGAATCAGCTTTATTATTTCCCTGGATTCATATATGGCTTGGGATCCAGCAGAATATCACCTTTTTGCTATGGTTCATGGAATCGAGTTTGTTTAGAAGCTTGTCAATGAAGGGATTATCAAGTTTTGTATTTTTAAGAGACTGTAGAACAGAGATGGAGTTTGAATGAACGATGAACTTTTCCTTGTTACTTGTTGAAACTATTTAATTCATTGCACAGATTTTGGCAGAAAATATGGCGGCCTCTTTTGGTAGGCGTTCTTTCAAAGTTTTGTTGTGGAGAACTGCTCCACATCCGGCTCCATTGTCGCTTTCGGAGCCATCTGTGAAAATGTGTAAGTGATTGGGATATCTCTCCTGAATGTTGTTTAGTTTCTTTTGGTAGGTTAGGAGATGAGCTTTATTTTTAGGGAGCTTGTTTAAATCAAAGATAACCACAGGTTGCTTTAGTAGCCAAGGAGGAGATCTTAGTTGTATGGTATCATGAATGTCTGTTAGTGAAATGTCAGTGTCTTAGAGTATGTGTTTCATGCGAAGACCGAATGATTTTATGGTCTTTCCTCTCTGCTTAAATAGGTTTTGCTGTTTAGGATCGAAAGTGCAGTCATAAGCTGGATTGGATGGTGGTGATTTAAGTTTACTGTTGTATTGTAGACCTAATTTTTTGAATGTAAGTTTTAGAGGTGGTTTGTAGGCTTCAGAATAAAGGCTCTCCACTGGGGATGTTTTAAAAGCCCCTTAGACAAGTCTCAAACCATCATGGTGGACTGTCTGTAATGATTTGAGGTAGGATTTTCTGGCTGCTCCATATATGAAAAAGCCATAGTCAATTTTTGAGCGAATTAAGATTCTATATAGTTTCAGCCAGTGTTGTATAGCCATATCAATCACAAACGTTATACATATGCAAAAACACAGGCGGACTCAAATACACAGGCGACTCCGTTGTTCAGGTACGAACGGTTATTAACTTCTTGACTTCTGAGTTCGGTTTTTCGACACGAGGAGAGAGAGAGAGACACTCACAATTCTTAATCGTTCTAAACAAACAAAACTCAAACGCTCGGCACATCTCGTAGTCTTTAAGATCTCTGTCGGTAAAGGTCTGCAGAACTCCACGGTCAGACTTCAACTTCTCAACACCATGGTCTTAACTCAACTTTAACTCTCGACATGGCCAAAGTCAACTCCCAACTGGACTGGCCCCAGTCGAGTACCCTACTGTACTGTAGTAAAACTCAACTGAAAACTACCAACTCAACTCGCCTACAGTCGAGTACCCAACTGACGTGTTTTTCAAAATCCCCAAATTCTCAGCCCATCGCTTCCGGGCATGACGTCATTCACACTCCAGTTCCGTTTCCTATCTGGGGTTTATTATGACAATTGTGATTGTCATATACTTGCGCACGAGCGTAAACTGTACCCAATGTCTGTGCACCTGAACTAAGAGCCGAATAGTTCAAAGCCCAACCAAACTGAATGATAAAATATAATTAACGAAAAATGATTAATATAAAAAAAATCATTCCGTAATTATATAATACTAGGTGTGTTGGTCTGCACCCAGTCTTTGTGGGCTATTACACGAAGGAGTTTTAATGCTTTGCTACATCTCTCTTTTAAATATTGAATGTGTGGAATAAAAGACAGCTTTTATCAATAATAACGCTGAGGAATTTGTACTGGTCAACGGCTGGAATTTCTGATCTGTCCAGATTTTATTTAGGTTTGTTATGCATTTTCCTTAAAGGACAAAAATGCATGCTCTGAGTTTTTGTTTTGGAAATTTTAAAGCAGTTTATCATTGCCCATTTGTTTGATGCCCTGTTGTAGTTAATGTTCTGTTGTACGTATATGTTTGGATGTAGAGGTAATGCAGAAGTCATCAACGACTAAATTCTTATCAACTCCTGGATTCAGGCAATTGGTGATGCAATTGATTTTTATGCTGAAGAGGGTTACTGGTAGTATACTCCCCCGAGGGACTCCCTCTTCTTGATTTTGGATGTTTGATAGGATTAAACCAATACGGACTCGGAATTTCCTGTCCGAAAGGAAAGCTTTTATAAAGTTTGAAAGTCTGCCTTTCAATTCCATGTTGTGTTGGTCATTCATGATACCCCCCACCACTTAGTCTCGAATGCCTTTTCTAGGTCAAAGAATATTGCTACGTGATGTTGTTTTTGTATAATTGCCTCTCGTATGGTGGTTTCTAATCTGACCACAAGATCCAATGTTGATCATCGGCCCCTAAAGCCGCATTGGAAGTTGGTAAAAAAATTATTGGATTCTATTATCCAAACTAGCCTTTTATTGACCATTCGTCCCATGGTCTTACACAGGCAGCTTGTTAAAGCTATTTGGCGATATTTTAATGCATAAAGATTATTCTTTCCTGGTTTAGGTAATGCGATGATGGTAGCTTATTTCCATGATTCTAGGAGTTTGTTATTTTTCCAAATATAATTTAATGCAGTAAGTTGATATTTTAAGGATTTTGAAGGTAATTGTCTGAGAAATTCTTATTGAATTTCATCTGGGCCGACTGCAGTCTTGTGGGATTTTTGGATAGCTTCTTTTAGTTCTGATAATGAAAAGAATTCGCTGTAGCTTTCAGTGTTGCCCGGTTCGTTTTTCTTCCTTGTCTTTGTATTAGTGAAATTCTGTGTTGGAGTTTGTGGAGGAGGAATTTGATGAGAAGGTCTCAGCTTGTGTGTTGGCAATATCTTTTATATTGGTGACTTGGATATTATTTTTAATGAGGTGTTTGAGTGGAGTAGACTGGTTTTTGCCAGAAATTTTGCGGATAATTTTCCAGATTGTATTTGTTTTGGTGGATGAATTAATTTTGTAAACTGATCTTTTTAGTTTGTTTAATGGTTTTCCGTGCCTCTGCTCTGAGTAGTTTAAAAGAGTTTAGATTGCTTGTTAAGGGTTCTTTTTTGATTTTTTTCGGGGGCAGTATTTTGTAGTCTGATTGCTATTTTGCACTAATTGTTAAGCCAGTGTGTGTTGCGTCTGTTTAAGGGTGAGGTTTTTGGTTTAGTTTTATTTGCTAGTGCAACTGATGTTTCAGTGAAATGTTTTATTTGAACTGTGCTATTTGGGTCATGAACCAGCCTTCTATTGCATAAGGTTTTAAATTGTTGCTAATCGGCCTTATTTGTTTTCCAGCAGGGTGGTCTGTTGCTGTCATGGATAGGTTGTGTGATTTCCAGTATTATGGGGAAGTGGTCACTGCGACAAGGATCGTCATGAACCTTTCATGTGTAATCCATGTAGCTTGAAGGATCAGATAGAGTGATGTCGATGACTGAGTAGGAGCTGGTAGATGGGTTGAGATAAGTTGGAAATTTGTTATTTAAGATACAAAGATTGTTGATATTGATTACCTTCTCCAGATCAGTGCCCTTTTTTTGGTTTTTAGGTATCTTCATATAGTATTGTGACTGTTGAAGTCACTTTGTAATATGTAGGGTTCGGGAATTTGTTCAATTAGTTTATCAATTTTTTTATGATTTAGGGATCATGTCGAGGTATATAAATGGAGCAGATATTTACTGGTTTGTGAAGTGTAGTTTTGACAGCAATCACTTGGAGTTCACTGTCGATATTGATTTGCAGTTGGGGTATATCCTTCCTGATGAGGATAGAGGCACCTCCAGAAGCTCTGTGTCCATCTTTGTATAGGTGATTGTATGACTGAAAGTGTTTTATGTTCAGCTGGATCTTATCTTTGAGGAATGTTTCTTGAAGACATACTACTTTAGGCTTACATTTATTTAGGAGTAGTAGCACTTCTTCGTAATTAGCTCTAATTCCTCTACAGTTTCATTGTAATATTTTGTGAGACATTTTTTATTGAATTTAATCCGGACAGTTCCACAGAGTTATTTGGTGGTTCATTATTAGTCCTTTGCTCCAGGCTATTTGTTGGTTTATTCTTTTGGGTTTTAGGATTAGTTAATTAGGGGCTGCTCTCTGTTTCCATATTTTCTAATAGTCTGAATTTATTCATTGTTTCTGTATTTTCTGTTTCTTGTATTTTTGGTTTTGGTGTAGGTTTTTAAGTGTTTTTTTATTTGGAGAGGATTCTGTAGAAGTGGGAGGTCATATTGGGGATCTTTTGTCTTTTGATCTAATTTTAGTTGGAGATTTTGTTACAGGGTGTTTTATCAGCCGTACGGTTGGTGTTTTCTCCTCAGTATCGGTTTCCCCAATCGGGTCTGTGTTTGGGCGGATGATTTCTCTTTGTTTTCTACAAAATCCACTGATGTAGTTGATGCATCTGCAGCTCTGGTGGTATCAAGTGAGGCTTTGATTTTATTGATGAAGCTTTCTCAATCGCCCGGCACCAATTAGATTAAGGCTTTAACAATCGTCTCATACTTGTTGTATAGAGATTTGTTACGCTGAACTGCTTGGGAATATGTAGTGGTCTTAGAGCCTACTACTAATTTACGGGCTTCATTGTAAGGAATATCATTCTGGTGTTTTACTGTTAATACTTCCTTCTCTTGCCTCCAACTCTCACAAGATCTTGCATACACTGGATGATCGCCGCCACAATTGGCACATTTACATGGGAATTGACAGTCATTTATGTGGCGGTCAGGATTTTGTTGACCACATTTCCCGCACACTTCACGCCATCTACAATTATCCTCATGGTGGCCATATTTTTGGCATTTGTAACATCGCAATGTGTTGGGTATGTATTGCTCAACCCTCTCCATTGTATAGCCAACTTTTATTTTTTCGGGTATTTTGGGGGTGTTAAAATGCATTATATATGTAATCCTCTCTATTGTTTTCCCTTCTTTTTTAATCGGTACTCTTTTCACTTCAGTCACACGTTGCTTTTTTTTAGCTCTCTTTTTATTTCTTCGATAGTGCATAAGGAAAGTTCTTTACTTCTCACAACCCCCTTACGTTCAGGGATATGTGAGAGTAAGTTTTGATACTGATATTGTGAAACTTTGTCATTTTCAGTAGAAAATCAGCATATTTCCTCTTTTCCACCTCGACAAGCAGAGTTTGATTTTTTAATTTTTTTTACAGTAATTAAGTTTTTTGATATTACTTTTTCAATCATGAAGGGTGATAGATTAGTAATCGGAGCACTGTTAGATTCAATGATTATAAATCTAGGAAAAGGTTCTATTTCTGAAGAGTCCGATTCGTTTAAATTTCGTTCGAATTTTTTATTTGAGAAATAATCTATATCTGTTATATATTTTTCACTAGTCCTATGTTCCACCACCCACCACTGAGTTCAACTTGAGAAGGGAATGAACCAAGGGGGAAACCCATTCGCCTTGGCTGAGACGGGGATACAATACCAGTATACTCGTATTAAGAGCAAGATTTCGAACCTCAGCCAAATTTTGATTTTTATAACTCCAATTTAACTGGGTTAAAAAGTCCTTTCCTCTTAACACAATTAACCATCAGTCCCTGCCTTTTAGATCCTATAAGATAAAGAGTTGGGCATTGTTCCACAAGAGCAGATTGGATAATACGCTCGGGAGAAAATAAACATGTGTGCTAAGGCATGACGAGACCAGCCCATTGACCGGATCGGGCCTATTCGACCGTCCTTCAGACCAAGTAAGGACCAAAGTGGTGTGGGGCAAGCTATTGACCACTCTGTCGCCAGATAAATGAATGCACAACCACATAGGTTCTGCCCTTATGCCTAACGGGTCATCACCCAGAGCCAACAGATGGCCTCATTGCGGGAGTCTTACCCCTCTGCAGAGGTGCAGTCGGCGTATTCTACAGCTCCAGCCGACAAGGCGGTCAATATTTTAGTAAAACAATATTTTAGTAATGACTAGAAAAATTCAATATTTTTGTAATGACAAGCACAGTTGAATATTTTGGTAATGACCAACACAATTCAATATCTTAGAAATAACAATCCTAATTTAATATTTTGGCAATGACAAGCACAATTCAATATCTTTGTATTGAAAAGCACAATTCAATATCTTAGCAACGACAAGCTTTATTCAATATTTTAGCAATGACAATTCAATATCTTAGTAATGATAAGTAAAACTCATTAGCTTAGTAATGACAAGCACAATTCAATATTTTGGCAATGACAAGCTTAATTCAATATTTTAGTAATGACAAGCACAATTGAATATTTTGGTAATGACCAACACAATTCAATATGTTAGTAAAGACAAGCTTAATTAATGACAAGTACCATTCAATATCTTAGTAATGACAAACAGAATTCAATATTTTTGTAATAACAAGCACCATTCAATATTTTAGTAATGACAAGTACAATTCAATATTTTTGTAATACCAAGCACCATTCAATATCTTAGTAATGACAAGTACAATTCAATATTTTGGTAATAATAAGCACCATTCAATATCTTAGTAATGACAAGTACAATTCAATATTTTGGTAATAATAAGCACCATTCAATATCTTAGTAATGACAAGTACAATTCAATATTTTGGTAATAACAAGCACCATTCAATATCTTAGTAATGACAAGCAGAATTCAATATTTTGGTAATACCAAGCACCATTCAATATCTTAGTAATGACAAGTACAATTCAATATTTTGGTAATAACAAGCACCATTCAATATCTTAGTAATGACAAGCAGAATTCAATATTTTGGTAATACCAAGCACCATTCAATATCTTAGTAATGACAAGTACAATTCAATATTTTGGTAATAATAGGCACCATTCAATATCTTAGTAATGACAAGTACAATTCAATATTTTGGTAATAACAAGCACCATTCAATATCTTAGTAATGACAAGTACAATTCAATATTTTGGTAATAACAAGCACCATTCAATATCTTAGTAATGACAAGTACAATTCAATATTTTGGTAATGAGAAGCACATTTTAATATTTTGACGACAAACACAATTCAATATTTTGGTAATGACGAGCACAATTCAATATCTCCGGAAAATTTAGTCGATTTCGCTAAGGTGATGAACCAGACTAGACTGTGAGATACTAAGCTTGCCTGATTCTCTTCAATCGCTACTCACCGGATTTATGTCTATGATTTGGAACACAATTCACGTTTTTAGTCCTATTTGAGTTGGTGTGAGGAACAATATGGCGGCTGTAGATGCTTTGCTCAGATCATTAAAGTGACTGAACAGTGTGATGCTAGCTCAACTAATACTTTTTTATGGTTTGGAGCACCGGGTCAGGTTCCATGGATCTTTTGCTTTGGTGACCTTGCCTGATTTTCGAGGTTTTTGCAACCTGAATTAAATTTCTTTAACCATCTGGTTACTGTACTGTAATTAACGGCACCTTCACCTTTCTCATAACAAATGTTTTTGATTACCTATGCGGTGTTATTGCTCAGTTTGAACTTGTCGAGCATAAGTTCTCGACGCATGGAATGAAAATATTGCACAACATGTGAGCACACCATCTACTCCTACACTAACAACTTCAGTGGTCACCTTTCACCGTTTGAACTGCTACAGTCACATGATATACGCTCTGTACTAAAAAATATTGCAAAACTTTTGACTAGCCCTAGCAAACAGAAATTAACGTGGAGGAGCACTTAGCGTGACAGTTATCGCGTTATGAAGGAGGTGCCTGTGGTGTAATGGTTATCGTCGTAGGAAATGGACACGACGACACGAGTTCAAATCCTGGACGAGACTGATTGCATTTCACATAGCACTAATACCCTTGGGAGAGGTATGAATCCAATTATTCTCCCTCCAGCTATGGGTAAATAGTAGGGCAGACTGGTTCTTCGGCCTTGGTGAGGCAACTAGTCTAGGAGAAGGAAAACTCGGAATTCAAACCTGTTAAACTCCTCTTAAAAATTGACCTTGTGTCATATCCTGCCCGAGCGGAGGGGTTGGTAAATATGGTTATCGCGTTATGGAATGACACAAGTTCAAATCCTGTTTGAGTATTCCTTTGTGCTAATTTCCTTGGGAAAGACATGAAAATATATGTTCCCCTCCTATTAAAAACTTTTATTAATAGTAAATCGCCTTCTTTCTTTGTTTTTAAAGGCATATCAATCTTCGTGGGTTATTTAATACCAAATCGATCTTCGTCGAAAAACAGTAGTGGTACTATTCAAGGCATAGCTTGTGGGGAGAGTAAGGGATTCATATCTTTCTGAAAGTGAACGTAATCCTGTGACTGGATTTCGAACTCGCTACGATGTCACAGACCTGTACGTTAGCCACTAACTCCACCACGAAATTCTTTTTGCACTATCCTCTGTATGTGTGCAGGCATATTTAATTCATACCATATTAAATCAAAAGATGGATATAAACTCGTAGACTTCTTCTCGAGGTTGGTGAGTATGTGTGTGTGTGTGTGTGTGAGAGAGAGAGTAGAAGCAATTGCATGGTTGTTTGGTAAGTGTAGTTGTGCAAAATGTCAGAAGTATGGAGCAACCAGTAAAAATCGAACTCACTAATAAATAGTCTGCTAATCTAGTTTGTTAACCATTACACCATGTGAAATGCCCAATCCTTTTTCAAATAGTTTTTTTTTTTATCAAGTTTAGCTTAGATGTTGCTAAAAGCCTGAAGTATAGGGCACACAATAAAAACCAGACTCACTGACAATGCTTTTTTTTAAAAATTTGGCTCACAAATCAATTAAACCTTGTGAGTTACTCAGAATGCAATTGCTTAAGATTGATTTTTTGTTGAGTTAGTACATAGGGTTAAAAGTATGTGCGCGAATATATGACTATAGTTACGATTTGACCTTACAAATTGATGCGTATGTATATATATATATATATATATATATATATATATATATATATATATATATATATATATTGTTTTTCTTTAAGGTATATATATATATATATATATATACCTTTAAGAAAAACAAAATCCGGTCACATTAGGATTATAAATTTATTTCCAGCTTGCTATGGGTATTGATATGAATCAATAACACCAAATTCAACAGGACTTCTTCAGATCCAATGGATATGATTAATACCGCCATTGGATCTGAAGAAGTCCTGTTGAATTTGGTGTTATTGATGAATGGACACAGGAAGGAAGGGTAGGAGTTGTATATATATATATATATATATATATATATATATATATATATATATATGTTCATGTAAAGACCTAGGTATAGGTTAACGTGGTAACGTGTGTCTGAACAAAGCGACCCCTTAACCGTGAATGATCGTGAGGGTATTCAAAGGAAGGGAAATAAAAGAACCAGAAAATGACGAGCACTTCATGTTTCTAGTGTGGTGTGGTGATCCTGAAAATACTAGAGGTCCGACTACCTTAGGAAGACCATAAAACTTGGTCCCATCCCCAGGCAAGCAGAGGCCCCGAGCCACTGGTGCAAACGTGAGGTAGTGGCTCGAGAACCGAGTTTGATAGAAACAGTTGTTATCGTTTACAGAATAACAGGCTAAAGTTCGAGCTGCACACCAGAGGGAAGCAGAGCTGAAGAAAGGTCCCTAAGTTACATAGCCACTCTGACGACGAGCAGGTCAAGTCCCTCAAACATTGTGTTGTATTTTCTTTTTCGTTATCTTTATGATACCGCTGTCTCCACACGATGATATATATCTATAGAGTACAAAAGCGTGGTGTCTTGACAACACGGCACTGCAGAAATGCAGCGATGCAAAAAGTATGTATAATGCCCATAAGGTTGGTTGGTTGGTTTTTATGTCATAGAAACCTTTGTAGATTATTTATCGCCAAATCACTATTTATGCAAATATTCAGTTCTAGTTCAATCAATTCAGTTTATCGTGAGTTCACAGTTTAATTGTTAAAAACTTTTTTATTTCAAGATATTCAGTTTATTCAAACAGCTCTAATTCAGCCTATTCAGTTTAGTATAAGTATAGATTTTGTTTATACACAGTTAAATGTCAAAACAGTTCTATATTACACAATTCAGTTTTGTGTAAGTATAGTTTCAATGTCAAAAACGGTTCCATTTCAAACAATTCAGTTTAGCATAAGTACACTGTTTAATTGTCAAAAACATTTCTATTTCGAGCTATTCATTTTAGTCCAACAGTTCTGACTTAAACAATTCAGTTTAGCATAAGTATCAAGTTTAGTCCTATTTAAACCATAAATAGGACTAGGTGCTACCACTCCGGGCAAGAGTGGATCTAGAAGCAATGGCAATGAAGGGGTACTCCGCATTCCCCAAAGCCCCATCATCACTGTAACCTCACCATCAGATTGTTTAGTGTCATATCAGGACACTCGTTGGGGGTGTTCTTACCCCTCTGCAGAGATTCAGTCGGTGTTTTCTACAACCCCAGCCGACTGGGCATTAATGCACATAAGCAGTCACGCGAGTGGCAGGCTCGGCGGTTACATCATAACACAAAGTTTGGCACAAGGCCTGAGGTAGGGCGTATCCAGCAAAAATCAAACTCACTATCGATGGTCGGTTAATCTATTTTACTAAACATGATATCTTGTGAGGTACCCAGAAGTCTATTGCATACCATTAAACTTTGCTGGGTTTAGCACAAGGCCTGAAGTATAGGGCACCCTGAAAAAAAAAACCCTACTCACTAATGATGATATGCTAATCTATCTTACTAACTATTAGAGCACGTGAAATGCCTTGAAGTTCATGTCATAACATTAAGCTGGTTTGCTTTGGTTTGGTTTGGTTTTATAGCATATCAACCATTGGTGGTTATTTGATACTAATTCCTGTTTATATGTTAGATATATGATTTGTAAACATATTCTGTATATATACACACAGTCAAATGACCAATCAATTTTATTTCTAACAATTCAATCTAGCATAAGTTAAAAAAGTTAAATGGTTCCAAGTATTGCTATGTATCACTAATAATTCAATTAAACATCAGTCATTTGTTTACACAGTTAAATGAACAAACAGTTCCATTTCAAACAATTCAGTTTAGCAGAAGTCATTAGTTTGCACTCAGTTTAAATGTCAAACAGTTTTATTTGACCCATAGATAGGGCTCTATCAGGTGCCACCACTCCGAGCCATAGTGAACCTGGGAGCGATGGCAATGAAGGGGCATTCCACATTCCCCAAAGCTCCAGCATTATTGGAGCCTCGCCATCAGATTGTTTAAAGTCATATATCAGGACACTCGTGGGCGGGGAGGTCTTACCCAGTTTAGCAGAGTTTAGAACTCGGCCTGAAGTATAGAATACCAACTGAGAATTGAATCTTCTACTAATAGTCTACTAGTCCAACACTCTAACCTTTGCACCACGTAAACCACATTATCTATTACATTACTGTGATATTCTCGTAAACTTAAAAGATACTTCAGATTCAATAAAATACAAAGTAATGATGATTTCAAACAATAAATCCTAATTTAGGTAAATTAGATGATTTCAAACAATAAATTCTAATTTAGGTAAAGCCTGGAGTGATATAGTTATTAAGAAATTGCCAAAATAATTCAGATAGTATTTTTGACATAGACCTCGCTTAAACGGAACTTCATTTAGAACCTTATATTCCAAAATTACACACTGGCCATTGTTTTTCAAATCAAGAAATCACATCTTCACGTTCTGGAGAATTCAGATTTCCTTTTTGCAAAATAAACTCATTGTTCAGAAAAGGAAAAGAACTTTTTTTCTCATTGTAACTTAAAGTACTTTTCATCGGAATAATTTCTTGTTAATTAGCAATACCCAACTCATTATTATTGAGGAGTTTCTCCGAAAGTTATGCCTCTTATTTAATTCCATAGAGACTATGACATATTCAGGGAACAGACTGACACCGTTAAATAGAGAAAGTTTTCAGCTTTAAGAGACTATTTTTTCCACACAGTTCCTATCATTAGGTTGGTTTGTTGGTTGGTTGGTTGGGTTTTATGGCATCAAACTTTATAGGTTATCTAACGCCAGATCCATGTTTATGTAAATAATCAGTTCTATTTAAAACAATTCAGTTTAGCATGAGTACACAGTTTATATGTCAAAAACATTTCTATTTCAAACTATTCAGCTTAGTCAAGTAGTTCTAATTCAGCTAATTCAGTTTTGTATACGTACAGATTTTGTTTACACACAGTTAAATGTCAAAACAGTTCTATGTTAAACAATTCCGTTTAGTGTAAATACAGTTTCAATGTAAAAAAACCCAGATATATTTCAAATGATTCAGTTTAGGATAAGCACGCAGTTTAAATGTAAGTACAGTTTAATTGTCAAAAACATTTCTATTTCAAGCTATTCAGTTTAATCAAACCATTCAGTTTAGCAGAAGTATGCCGTTAGTTCTATTTAACCCATAGATAGGACCCTATCCGGTGCTATCACGCCGGGCCAGAGTGGACCTGGGAGCGATGGCAATGAAGGGGTACTCCGTATTCCCCAAAGCTCCAGCATTGCTGGAACCTCACCATCAGATTGTTTAGTGTCATATCCAGGACACTCTTTGGGGGGGGTCTTACTCCTCTGCAGGATTGCAGTCGGTCTATTATTAGTTGTACATTTTCACCAGTGATGAACAAGAGTGTCCGAGTTTGGGGAACAACTTCATATGATTGATTGATTTTAATGGCATGTCAATCTCCATCAGGTTATTTTACACCTAGAAGTTAAGGAATCACGTTCATTCTACGTACATAGTACATTTTTGTGCTGTTGTTTCTTAAGAGTTTTCTTTTTCTACACGGTCATATCGAATACGAGTAATTCGTAAACAGATCTACTTGACAGAACTATGTGATGAGTAGTTAGTAAGGTAGACTGGGTTCTCTAGCCTTGGTAAGACAATCTAGGAGAAGGAAAACTCCGAATTAAAACGAGCTTTATTCAACTAAAAATTGACAGTGTGTCACTTCCTACTCGTGATATTTGCTAACCACCTTCAGATCTGGTTTCAATTCTACAATTATAGTCATTTAACAAAATTACATACTGGAATATTTTATTGCCCTTTGATTTTCGCCACTCATCATGAGTTTTCAGAAACAAAATGTACACTTCAGTTATCTGTTTAGACTTTACTAAATTCTCACTTAAATAAATAAATAAACAAACCAAGCGGTCACACACCCGTGGCAGGTCTAACATATACCTCCCAAATGAAAATCTCATTTGCCAGGGGTCCAGGTTACTGTTTGGCTAAATGAAAACCTCGTAACCTTGACCTCTTTTAATCCGATGTTAACTGGCATTTTAATGAAGTTCTCTTTTTGTTTGCAACTTAAGAATAGAGAGGCATTTCTAACAATAAAGAATAATCAACAGGAAGCCATATTGCTGCAAATCGTAATTAATGGTTGCGAATTTAAATTTCTAAACTAAAAGAAAAAAAAATACAAATTACTCAACTTACGAAAATAATAATTGCCATTTTATTTATCATTACCAAGGTGGGTCGATAGCCCTTTAACTCACTCTCCCTCCGTAACAATCGGACATAACTCTTGGTAAGTCCTCTAGCTGACATCTAGCGTCTGCGCAGAGCAGGTGAATGTAAGTTTTTGCAGGTCAGCTAATACTAGTGTGTCTATGTGTACGAGTATATCGGAGAGCGTTGCTTATGAGCTCGCTCTTACATCTCCAGCAGTTATCAACATGTCTTGCTCATCTTTCTGAGATGTTTTGTGAGATGGCAGGTAAAAGTCCGTATAACGTCAGTTTTGTAGACTGCTGCTTCCAGAATTTATTTAAAACACCACACAGCATTCTTGTTTAGTTCTCATCTAACTTTTTCTCCAAGCGTTTCGTTAGGTTTGATTTGGTTTCTTTGTTTAACTGCATATCAACCTTAGAGGGTTATTTAATGGCAAAGCTATCCTTGTAAAAGAACAGTTGTGGTTGATAATGGAGTTTATTTTTTTCCCATGAGTATTAGTCTGAAAGGGAATGTAATAGAGTGACTGGAGTTCGAACTCGCATACTACGTTGTCATAGTCCAGCACGTTGATCACGACGCCATAACGACTCTCCCAGTTTTGTTAGAGTTCAAATGGTGCAACCATACAGTATTACTGACACGACTACGGCTTGGAAGAATTCACATTTAATTTTATCAAAGCGATCTGATTTATTGACGTTACCCTGTAAATAGCCTTCGATGCTTTATCTATGTGTACATTGTAATCACTTTCTATAGATGAGATATTGCTACTGGGGTATGATCTGGTCAATCAATTTTAGGGGCTTGCCATTTTATGGGGAAATGTCACCATCTTTATTAAAACACACGAACACTTTTTTTTTATCAAACCGATGCCTCTTGCTGAAACAATACTATTTAAGTTTACTGTTGATTTTTTTCAAATTGAAGATATAAAATGATTATAATCAACAATTCGGACGGAACACAAAAATGTTATTACTCAGTTGAATTAAAAAAGAAACAACTATTTCTTTTACAAAATTCTGGAATAATAAAATATCTTAAACCATACAATTTAAATTAAGAAGAAGTGATAACCCCAGAATATTGAAAAAACAACAACAAAAAACACCCCCCTAGCTACAGATGAAAAACGTTTTGACCAGAAACAATCTTGTTACATATATGTTAAGTACAAGAGAAAACTGCTTATAACAAAAGGTTTTTCGAGTCCAGTGAACTTATTCAGACAGTCGATAGGGTAGCGTTACTAATGGCCCATTGAACGGCTTTTGCAATAACAAGCTCTTTGAGACTTTTTCCTGTTCAGTAGTTGACGTGTTCTAAGAAAAAGAGAGTGTTTTATGGCTAAAGACAGTGACCAGAACCGAGCCACTAACCTCATCAAGACTTTTGGCACCGTGTTGAATAACAAAGGCAAGGGACCAAAATAGATAAGATTTAAATTCTTTTCTCGAGGTTTTTTTTATTTTCATTTTTTCTTATTACATTGACGGTACCTCCACATTCCGTCTATTGCCAAAGATGCTACTAGAACGACAAGATCGCCCTACCATTGGAAACATAAAGAAGATTATAATACCTGAAGTCATATGTATTTACCCAGCCCCTCCGTCACCGACAAGATGAGACACACTGTCAATTTTTAAGCGGAGTAATGTTGGTTTGAATTCAGTTTTCCTTCCCCTGGTGTGGTTGACTAATCGAGGTAAAAAACAATAACATTCTGTTTTCCTATTTACCCATAGCTCTTGGGAGAAAAGATGAATTAGCACAAAGTGAAACAAATAGCAAACAGCTTCATCCAGGTTTGAACTCGGGTTTCTTATTCCATTTCGCAAATTTCGCCACCTTAAGTTGTATATATGTGAGCTACGATCACATACTAATATAGACGCAGAGACACATAAACAGACACGCGCACATGTACACGCACAGACACACCCAGACACAGACACACCCAGACACAGAAAAACATATACAAACATATGCACGCACAAACACGCACAGATGCACGCACTCACACACATGCACACAGACACACACATATGCAAACACACGCACACATAAACACAAACACACACATACGCACAGACGCATAGACGCACAGACATATACACACATATGTACACAGACACACAAACTCATACAAACATATGCACACACACCTACCCCCCACACAAATACTTTAACTGACACAACAAGGGATGCATTTAGATATATCTTCTTTTAATCAAGTTTTGGAAGTAAAGCTGGTTTGAATTCAGTTTTTCTTTTCCTTGACTGGCTGCCTAAACAAGGCTAAAGAACCCAGTTTGCGCTATTATCCATACACAGTTGGGTGGGAGAGATATATCTTCATGGCTTTTCGAAATACATAAGCACGAAGCAAAACGCAAATAGTTTCGTCTAGGATTTGAATTCAGGACTCCAATTGCATTTCCTATGGTGATAACCGTTACGACAAGTGTTATCCCTTGAAACCTTATGCACCTCTAATTAACTAAATTTGTCCTCTTCTACTGCACCGAATAGAGAACTACTCCCACATCTAAGTGGGTTTTGTCAATTTATGATAGATTATCGGATCAAATGCATTGGTTGGTTGGTTGGGTTTTATGGCGTATCAAACTTTCTAGGTTATTTAATGCCAAATCCATTTTTATACAAATAATCAGTTCTATTTCAGACAATTCAGTTTAGCAAGAGTATACACTTTAATTGTTAAAAACATTTTTATTTCCAACTGTGTATGGATAATAGCGCAGACTGTGTTCTTTAGCCTTGTTTAGGCAACCAGTCAAGGAAAAGAAAAACTGAATTCAAACCAGTTTTACTAAAGCTATTTAGTTTAGTCAAACAATTCTAATTCAACCAATTTAGTTTAGTATAAGTATAGATTTTCTTTACACACTGTTAAATATCAAAACATTTCTATTTCAAGCTACTCAGTTTTAATGTCAAAACAGTTCAAACTCAAACAATTCAGTTTAGCATAAGTACACAGTTTAGTTCTATTTAACCCATAGATAGGACTCTATCAGGTGCTACCACTCCGGGCCAGAGTGGACCTGGGAGTGATGGCATTGAAGGGCTGCTCTGCATTCCCCAAAGCTCCAGGATTACTGTAACCTCACCATCAGATTGTTTAGTATCATATCCAGGATACTCGTTGGTGGAGGTGTCTTACCCCTCTGCAGAGTTGCAGGAGTGTATTCTACAGCCCAAGCGGACTGCAATACCCGACTGGATGATCTTTTTTTTATCACTCCAGTGAAGAAAACAAAGATACCTCAGCATAAGTAAGCAACATCAATAAAACGGAGTTTTTGGTCGGCCAACATATTACAAATCAAAAGTTTACGAAAAAGTATTGAGTGGAACAAATTCATATATATATATATATATATATATATATATATATATATATATATATATATATATATATATTAATGGCTTCGGTCAAAAGTGACAATCAATGTGTCGAATCAATGAGTCGAATCAAATTTTTCTATTTTCTAAATTTACTCATAAATATATGAAAATGGTTTGTGAGTATATATATATATATATATATATATATATATATATATATATATATATATATATATATAGGGAGTCTTATATCGTTTGAGATGTACGAGGTATTTCAGAAAAATCAATATCATTTTGTAATCTTAATAACTTGACCAATTCTCCTTTAAGTGATCTCACATTTAAACAGCATGTGAAGAAACAGCTCAAAATTTTATGTTTATTGCTCAAATGCTCTTCTTTTCCAGTAAATAGCATTTTAATGCCTGAAAGGAAAAAAGTATTGTACAGGATTTTGAGTTTCTTCTACACATATTGTTAAAATTTGAGTTCATTTGAACGAGGAGTAATCAAATTATTAGAATTAGAAATTATATCAATTTTTCTTAAACACCTTGTATATCTATAATGATTTTAAATTTTCTGAAATACCCTGTATATCTAAAATGATTTTAAATTTTCTGAAACACCCTGTATATCTAAAATGATATCATTTTTCTGAAACATCTTGTATATCTAAAATGATTTCAAATTTTCTTAAACACGCCGTATATCTAAAATGATATAATTTTTCTGAAACACCTTGTATATCTAAAATGATATCATTTTTCTGAAACATCTTGTATATTTAAAATGATTTCAAATTTTCTGAAACACACCGTATATCTAAAATGATATAATTTTTCTAAAACACCCTGTATATCTAAATTAATATCAACTTTTCTGAAACACCTTATACATCTCAAATGATATCAACTTTTCTGAAAGACCCTGAACATCGCAAATGATATGTGTTTCTGAAACACCAAGTATATCTCAAATAATATAAATTTTTCTGAAACACTCAGTACATCTCAAATGATATCAATTTTTCTGAACCACCCAGTCTATAAATATCTTGAATCCCAAATTTTGAGTGGAAAATTCTTATGAAATAAAATTTGTCTTTCGTCTTTTAATTAACACAAATTTTATCAAAATGCAATAATTAATGGTTTTTAAAAAAAATTAATTTCTAAGAAATTTGTGTTATTTAGATGTAAAAGATTGCGTGTTTTTTCTTCCAATCAACTGAAGAAGAATAAAATATAGAGAACTCAGGAAGCGAATTTTGTACTCAGCAAAAACACTTTCACGTATAAATTTACTTTGAAAAAGATTTACTCACTAATCATACAATTGGGTAGTTCGGAAAATACTATCCAATATTAATATAAACTGTTTGAATTTTGTTCTGACATTGTTTTAATTGTGGTTGTATAATAATAATAATAATAATAATAATAATAATAATAATAATAATAGTAATGATAATAAACAATATCTCACACGACAAAACCTGGACATGGCTAAGAAAAGGAAACTTTAAGAGAGAAACGGAATCTCTCCTAATGGCTGCACAAAACAGCATCATAAGAACCAATCATATCAAAGCGAGGATAGATAAGACACAACAAAATAGCAAGTGCAGACCATGCGGTGACAGAGATGAAACCATCAATCACAAGCGAATGCATCAAATTGGCACAGAAGGAGTACAAGGCTAGACACGACTGGGTGGGCAAGGTGATCCACTGGGAAATGTGCAAGAAATTTAAATTTGATCATGCCAACAAATGGTATATGCACAACCCAGCACCTGTCCTAGAAAATGATGCGCACAAACTCCTCTGGGACTTTGATATACAAACGGATCACCTAATCTCGGCCAGAAGACCAGACCTTATAATAACCAACAACAAAAAAAGAAGAAAATCTGCAAAATTGTCGACTTTGCTGTCTCGGCAGACCACAGAATAAAACTGAAAGAATGTGAAAAGAAAGATAAGTACATTGACTTTGCTAGGGAATTGAAAAAAGTGTGGAACATGAAGGTGACAATTATACAAATTGTGATTGGTGCTTTTGGCACAATAACTAAAGGATTATTAAAGGGCCTGGAAGATTTAGAAGTTGGGAGCCGAGTGGGGACCATCCAAACAACAGCATTATTGAAAACGGCCTGACTGAGAAGAGTCCTGGAGACTTGAGACTTTCTGTCACTCAAACTCCAGTGAAAGACTATCAGCTAAAACTGATGTAAAATAAAACTCTCAAGGAGTAAATAATAATAATAATAATAATTATAATAATAATAATAATAATAATAATAATGTAACTACCAAATCACTACAAAATTTGAACGCTCGGAGAAAATGAAGCCGACAAATACTTGGGTATCTTGGAGGCTGACACCATCAAACAAGTGGAAATGAAAGACAAGATTCGAAAAGAATATCTCAGGAGAACTAGAAAACTACTCGAGACAAAACTTTCCAGCAGAAACTTCATCGAATGAATAAACACTTGGGCTGTGTCCCTCGTTAGATATTCGGGACCCTTTCTCAAGTGGACCAGAGATGAACTTAAACAAATGGATCAAAGAACAAGAAAACTAATGACCATTCATAAGGCATTACATCCTGGAGACGACGTTGACAGACTATATGTATCTAGAAAAGAGAGAGAGGAAGAGGACTTGCCAGCATCAAAGTCAGCGTTGATGCATCGATACAACGGCTCGAAGACTACATAGAAAAATACGAACCAGGACTGATTACAGCCATCAGAAACGATACGGACAACACGATAGACGATAGAATGACAACAACTAGGAAACAAAAATGGGAAAAAAACAACTCTATGACCGCTTTAAACGACTAATAAACAACATTTCACACCAGAAAACCTGGACCTGGCTATGAAAAGGAAACTTTAAGAGAGAAACGGAATCTCTCCTAATAGCAGCACAGGACAACGCCATAAGAACCAATCATATCAAAGCGAGAAAAGATAAGACGCTACAAAATAGCAAATGGAAGCTCTGCGGTGATAGAGACGAAACCATCAATCACATAATAAGCGAATGCAGTAAATTAGCTCAGAAGGAGTATAAGGCGAGGCACGACTGAAGGAATGTGAAAAGAAGGATAAGTACCTCGACCTTGCTAGAGAATTGAAAAAGCTGTGGAACATGAAAGTGACGATTGTACCAATTGTGATTGGTGCTTTTGGCACAATAACTAAAGGATTATTAAAAGGTCTGGAAGACTTGAAATTTGGTGGACGGGTAGAGACTATCCAAATGACAGCTTTGCTGAGAACGGCCAGAATCCTGAGACGAGTCCTGGAGACTTGAGGAGACTTGTGAAAAACTCTAAAGGAGTAAGCAATAATAATAATAATAATTTGGTGCTCTTGGCACAGTAACAAAAGGATTATTAAAAGGCCTGGAGAACTTGGAAGTTGGCAGACGATTGGAGACTATCCAAATGACTGCATTATTGAGAACGGCCAGAATACTGAGAAGAATCCTGGAGACTTGGGGAGACTTCTCTGTCACTCAAACTCCAGTGAAAAACCATCAGCTAACACTGATGTGAAAAACTCTAAAGGAGTAAATAATAATAATAAAATAATAATTGTACCAATCGTGATTGGTGCTTTTGGTACAGTAACCAAAGGATTATTAAAGGGACTGGAGGACTTAGGAGGTTGGAGGATGAGTGGAGACCCTCCAGACTACAGCACAACTGAGAACGGCCAGAATACTAATAAGAGTCCTGAAGACTTGAGGAGACTCGCTCTCACTCAGGCTCCAGTGAAAGACCATCAGCTAAAACTGATGTGAAAAACTTTCAATGAGTAAATGATAATAATAATAATAATAATTATAGTAGTAGTAGTTGCATTTCTAATTTTTAAAGTGTTCTCTTTGTTAATTTTCTATCACAGTGTTTGATTTTGATCGTGAACATGAAAAAAAAAGAAGTGATGCATTTACTTTTTTGAGTGTTCAAGGTTAATGATAATACTTCTCAAACATCTGCTAATATCAACAGTGCATGGATCAATAAGTGATCAGACAGTACAATGCTTGTTTCAGAAGTTCCTTAGTGGGGGAATGAATCTTGAAGATCAAGAGGGAAGAAATGAATGTCCACTAAAGTTAAATCTGTCCCGCACTGATTAATTGAGGTGGTCCAATTTTACTTCATGATAATGCTCGGCCACATGTTTACAGGATGACAATGTTCGGCCACATGTTTTCAGGATGACACTGAAGCAGTTTGGAATCGAACTGTTTTTGCACGCTAAACTGAATTGTTTGAAATAGAACTGTTTTTGACATTTAATTGTGTAAACAAAAATTTTACTTATACTAAACTGAATTGTTTAAAATAGAACTGTTTGACTAAACTAAAATGCCCGAAATGGAAATGTGTATTTATGCTAAACTGAATTGTTTGAAATAGAACTGTTTATTTGTATAAAAATGGATTTTGCATTAAATAATGTAGAAAGGTTGATATACCATAAACCCAAACAAACAAACAAACAATTTACAATTTACTGTCAGTTTTGAAACACTCTTTAATGGTGGTGGTCCAAGGTTAAAACTACTGACTTGGAATATGAGACTTTGACCCATCCACTATATTCTCTTGATCTCTCACCTAACGATAACCATTTTTTTCAAGCATTTGGACACATTTTACACCAAAAACATTCCGCTGCAAAGGTGAAGAAGAAACTGTATTTAAAGATTCTGTGGCCTCAAAACCTTTCGTCCGGGCACAAATAACAAATGGTTATACTACAATCAAAATCTTTACCTGTTATTTTTTTGGCATCATTTATATTCATATCAGCGCATAAATATACTTTCTTCTTTACATAGTGACATATTCACGCAAAGATCTTTAACATGTATAACATATATTTGCAAGATTTTGACAAAGCAAATTGCTACATTTAATGTATGAACTTTTCTTTATTGTAAAATACATATCGGGGTATATTTACATTCTAATTTATATTAGTTTTTCTAAGTAAGAATTAAAAATTAACTGCGGAAACATTACACACAAAAAAAAACAACAAACAAACAAAAAAACAAAACACTGCAACTGACATAACGAGATATTCATTTCGTAATATTTTCTGGTAATGAATGTTAACCTGAAAATTTGTGTGACAGCCAAGTTATGATTCTTAACTGAAGCACTTAGAGATACTTTTACCCGACATAAATACAACATTCTCATTCAAGACCAGAATGGTCATTCATTGAAGTCTACTTGTCGAAGTATTGAATTCTTTAAACATAGCAACATCTCACTCACCAAATCTATCTCGTTGTGATGATTTCCTCTGGTGATATCTATGTGTTGACCTCTTTAAACATAACAACATCTCACTCACCAAATCTATCTCGTTGTGATGATTTCCTCTGGTGATATCTATGCGTTGACCTCTTTAAACATAACAACAGCTCATTCACCAAATCTATTTCGTTGTGATGATTTCCTCTGGTGATATCTATGTGTTGACCTCTTTAAACATAACAACATCTCACTCACCAAATCTATCTCGTTGTGATGATTTCCTCTGGTGATATCTATGTGTTGACCTCTTTAAACATAACAACAGCTCATTCACCAAATCTATTTCGTTGTGATGATTTCCTCTGGTGATATCTATGTGTTGACCTCTTTAAACATAACAACATCTCACTCACCAAATCTATCTCGTTGTGATGATTTCCTCTGGTGATATCTATGTGTTGACCTCTTTAAACATAACAACATCTCACTCACCAAATCTATCTCGTTGTGATGATTTCCTCTGGTGATATCTATGTGTTGACCTGTTTAAGCATAACAACATCTCACTCACCAAATCTATCTCGTGATAATTTCCTCTGGTGATATTTATGTGTTGACCTCTTTAAACATAACAACATCTCACTCACCAAATCTATCTCGTTGTGATAATTTCCTCTGGTGATATCTATGTGTTGACCTCTTTAAACATAACAACATCTCACTCACCAAATCTATCTCGTTGTGATAATTTCCTCTGGTGATATCTATGTGTTGACCTCTTTAAACATAACAATATCTCACTCACCAAATCTATCTCGTTGTGATCATTTCCTCTGGTGATATCTATGTGTTGACCTCTTTAAATATAACAACATCTCACTCACCAAATCTATCTCGTTATGATGATTTCCTCTAGGGATATCTATGTGTTGACCTCTTTAAACATAACAACAGCTCATTCACCAAATCTATTTCGTTGTGATGATTTCCTCTGGTGATATCTATGTGTTGACCTCTTTAAACATAACAACATCTCACTCACCAAATCTATCTCGTTGTGATGATTTCCTCTGGTGATATCTATGTGTTGACCTCTTTAAACATAACAACATCTCACTCACCAAATCTATCTCGTTGTGATGATTTCCTCTGGTGATATCTATGTGTTGACCTCTTTAAACATAACAACAGCTCATTCACCAAATCTATTTCGTTGTGATGATTTCCTCTGGTGATATCTATGTGTTGATCTCTTTAAACATAACAACAGCTCATTCACCAAATCTATTTCGTTGTGATGATTTCCTCTGGTGATATCTATGTGTTGACCTCTTTAAACATAACAACAGCTCATTCACCAAATCTATCTCGTTGTGATGATTTCCTCTGGTGATATCTATGTGTTGACCTCTTTAAACATAACAACATCTCACTCACCAAATCTATTTCGTTGTGATAATTTCCTCTGGTGATATCTATGTGTTGACCTCTTTAAACATAACAACAGCTCATTCACCAAATCTATTTCGTTGTGATGATTTCCTCTGGTGATATCTATGTGTTGACCTCTTTAAACATAACAACATCTCACTCACCAAATCTATCTCGTGATAATTTCCTCTGGGGATATCTATGTGTTGACCTCTTTAAACATAACAACATCTCACTCACCAAATCTATCTCGTTGTGATTTCCTCTGGTGATATTTATGTGTTGACCTCTTTAAACATAACAACATCTCACTCACCAAATCTATCTCGTTGTGATAATTTCCTCTGGTGATATCTATGTGTTGACCTCTTTAAACATAACAACATCTCACTCACCAAATCTATTTCGTTGTGATTACATCATTTAGGAAAAATCTGTGAGCTTAATTCTTCAAACATAGCAACAGCTCACTCCTCTCATCTATCCCATTCTATTTATTTTCCCTGGTGATAACTGTGTTCTGAATTCTCACTCAACAAATCCACCCCGTTGTGATTACTTCCATTGTGGATTCCTGCGTGCTGAATTTTTCAAATGTAGCAACAGCTCATTGAACTAACCTATCCGGTTGTAATTACTTCCTCTGGGGATATTTGTTGACTGAATTCAGTAACAGCTCATTCCCCAAATCTCTCTCGTTGTGATAACATCCTCCACGGAAATCTGTGAGTTTAATTCTTCTAACATAGCAACAGCTCACTGAACTAATCTTTTCGGTTGTGATTACTTCCTCAGGGGATACTTGTGTGCTGAATTTTTAAAACAGCTACAATTCACTCACAAATCTATTCCATTGTTAATATTTTCTCCGTGGATACCTGCGCGCTTAATTCGTTAAACATAACAACAGCTCTCACAACAATTTTATTCTCTTGTGAATATTTTCTCTTGGGTACCTGTGTGCTAAATTCTTTAAACATTTCAACTATTCACTCACAAATCTATCTCGTTATGAATACTTTCCCTGTGGAAACCTGTGTGCTGAATTCTTAAAATATAGTAAAATCCCACATACACAATCTCTTCACTTGGGGCTAATCGCAAGGAGATAATTTTAGCGTGTAATTCAGCAGATACCCGACGGCTCAAGTCTTTAAACTTTAGCTGCTGACAACTGAAGAACTGAAATACTTTATTCGTGATAAAACGGAGCAATATAAGGGGCAATGTCTTAGTCAACTTTGCAGAATCTTTCATCAGAATCTTTAAGCATTTGCACGATATAATCTTTAAAACGAATTGATGACAATACCAAAACATAATAGCATATCTTCTTTCTTATAGTAAAATTAAAGAGTCTATTTTTTATTCACATTCTCAACCCGAGAAACCTCTCTACCGAACGCAGTATGATTTTGTATTATTATTGCTTAATCTAAAAGTGAATTTCCTGAAATATGAAACGAAGTAATCTTAAATTACTGGTAATTTATCTTTCATTTTCTTTCTCGATTATCTGCTTCATAACTTTTAACGTTATTTAAAAGTTTTTATTGAAGGAAGCTAACAAAATTCCAATGTTTTTCATTCTCTTCTTTATCTCTTCGTAAACTTATCTTTCTTCAACCTGAATTTTTATTACTTTTCGTCTTTTCTTTTTTTTTTAAAAATCATCTTCCTTCCTCTTACTTTGCCACGCCTCTTTCTTTCCCACATTTTATTCGACTTCTTCTTTTCATTTTAATCTTCTCCTCTCAGTCTCTCAAAGATGCTGCTATTCTAATTCCAACGTCCTTCTAAGAGCCTTGCTTTTATTCTTGTGCCGACTTTAGGAAATTGCTCATTAATCCTTGAAAATTTCTTATATTTCCTATCTTTTCTTCTTAATCCACTTCTAGGTTTCTTCCTTTACTTCCAATATCCTTCTCTCTCAATTTCTCTATTTATCTCAAATATTTTACACTTTTACTTTCTATATTCATCTTAGAGCTACCTTTCACTTTCACTTTCATTTTCGTTCCATCTTTAGTAAATTGGGCATGTTCGTCAGTTCAAGATTTCAACCACCTTCATGCTCATAACCTTTCTCATTCTTCCTATCTTTCTTAATTCACCTTTACGTTTTTTTCCTATTTGCTTTCAAGCGTCCTCCACACTATCCAGTCCCCATTCTCCTCCCTTTGTTCCAAGACAATCTTTTCCAGAATTCCTGGCGCGTTTCACCCCGACAGCGTCCGTTGTTAAGAAATTGTGCATCGTGGCATGGATCACGGATGAAATGCCCGCCAGGCATTGGTGCAGCACCAATTAATGGCACATTCTTCAGCACCACAGCCTACAGCGGGCAAGAGCGAAATGAGTCTTGCAGCGAAAGTCTTGATTAGATTTCCGCATCCGGTATGTGATAAACGTACAGGCGCACAAAGGCAAACACACATAAACAGGCACATCTATTCTGTGAGGTGGTGGTTTTGTATTGAAGAATAGTACGCAACGTATCTGCATAAATATGTATGCAAACATTCATGAACAAACACACTATACATCATTCCATAGATTCGCAAACTTACATTTATATATATGTTTACTTATATTCGTGTCTGAACACACACACACATACACACACACGTATATTCCTTTCATATTCATATATTCACGATATTTTTCTTTTTTTATATATCAGTGGAAATCTCTATTTTTCTCTTTCCTCTCTCCTTCCCCCTCTCTCTCTTTCTCTCTCTCTCTCTCTCAATATATATATATATATATATATTCCTGTTAACACTTTATGGACCAGCGTGGTAGAGTAAGGCTCATCACTCATTACCTAATGTATCTTACAGGCATTAGGGAATACTTAATCATGAATTATACTAGGAAAGGCTAACTGAATGATATATATATATATATAAAGAGAGAGAGAGAGAGAGAGGGTGTTTACAATAGAGTCAAAGGCACTTGGTGACAATCATTTCCTCTCCTGTATTAAAATCAAACCAAGCGACTACCACATGGTGAGTATCCCATCATATACTGTTGTGTGGGGTATGATGGGGAGAGTAATCTAGTTTGTGATGCACTTTGGGAAAGTTAGTCAAGTGATTTGTTAATTTATTTGTTCCGTTATGTTTGATTTATACTTTTCTAGTTGTTATTATTATTATTATTATTATTATTATTATTATTATTATTTTACTCCTTGAGAGTTTTTCACAACAGCGTTAGCTGATGGTTTTCCACTGGAGTTTGAGTGACAGCAAGTCTCCTCAAGTCTCCCGGACTCTTCTCAGTATTCTGGCACATTTTACTAATTCAGTTGTTTGGATGGTCTCCACTTGTCCTGTTATATCCAAGTCCTCCAGTCCTTGTACCAATCTTTTGGTGATTGTACCAAGAGCACCAATAACAATTAGTAAAATCGTCATTTTCATGTTCCACAGTTTTTTCAATTCCATAGCAAGGTCAAGTTACTTATCCTTCTTTTCCCATTCTTTCAGTTTTATTCTGTGGTCAGCCGGAACAGCAAAGTCCACAATCCTGCAAGTTCTCTTTTTTTGTTGATTATTATTAGGTCTGGCCGTCTGGCCGAGATTAGGTGATCCGTTTGTATCTCAAAATTCCAGAAGAGTTTGTGTGTCATTTTCTCGGACAGATTCTGGATTGTGCAAACTTAAAAATTTCTCGCACAATTCCCATTTGGATTATCTTGCCCACCCACTCGTGTCTAGTCTTATACTATTTCTGTGCAAATTTGTTGTATTCGCTAAAGATATGTTTGAAGGTTTCGTCTCTATCACCATAAAACCTACATCTGCTGTTTTTTTGCGTCTTATCTATTCTTGCTTTGATGTGGTTGGTCCTTATGGCGTTGTTTTGTGTTGCTAATAGAAGAGATTCAGTTTCTCTCTTAAGGTTTTCTTTTCTTAGCCACATCCACGCTTTCTCGTCTGAGATGTCACTTGTTAGTCGCTTAAAACGTCCACACTGTTGTTTTTCTTCACACTTTTGTTTTCTGGTTATTGTCGTTCTATTGGTCCTTGTGTCATTAGTATTGTTTCTGGTAGCTGCAATCAGTCTTCTTTCGCTCTTTTCTATGTAGTCTTCGACTCGTTGTATCGATACGTCAACGCTGTCTTCAATGCTGGCAAGACCTCTTCTTCCTTCTCTTCTAGACACACATAATCTGTCAATGTCATCTCTGGGCTGTAAGGCCTTATGCATGGTCATTAGTTTTCTTGTTCTTTGGTTCATTTGTTTAAGTTCTTTTTTGGTCCACTTCAAGATTGGTCTCGAGTAGTTTACGAGGGGTACAGCCTAGGTATTTATCTCTTTGATGAAGTTTCTGCTATAGAGTTTTGCCTCGAGTAATTTTCTGGTTCTTCTGAGATATTCTTTTTTAATTTTTACTTTTATTTCCACTTGTTTGATATTTGTAGGTTGCCTTATCTCCGAGCGTTCTGATTACTACTTGATTTGGTAGTTCGACTCCTTCCGTCATGTGTCGTTTGCCACTTTTCATCAATAGCATGGTCCCTTTTTCTATGCCAAATTCCCTTCCTATATCTTGACTGTATATTCTCACAGTTTGTATTAGGGTTTCCAATTCTTTTTCGCTTTAGGCAAAAAGTTTGATGTCGTCCATGTAAATCAAGTGGTTGATTTTTCCCTGCGATTTACTGAGTTTGTAACCGGCTGTGCATTTCCTAAGGTTGTGATTGAGTGGCATCGTGGCAAATTATTATTATTATTATTATTATTATTATTATTATTATTATTTGAGAGTTTTCCCCATCAGCTAACGCTGATAGTCTTTCACAGGAATCTTAGTGACAGTAAGTCTCCTTAGGTCTCCAAGACTCCTCTCAGTATTCTGGCCGAGCTCAAAAATGCTGTAGTTTGGATGTTCGCCACTCGTTCTCTTATTTCTAAGTCCTCAAGTCCCTTTAATAAATCCTTCGGTGACTGTACCAAGAGCACCAATTATAATTGGTATAATCGTCACCTTCATGTTCCACAGTCTTTTTCCAATTCCCTAGGAAAGTCGACGAACTTATCCTTCATTTAACTTTCTTTCAGTTTTACTCTGTGATCAGCCGGGACAGCAAAGTCCACAATTCGGCAAGTCCTCTTTTTTTGTTGATTATTAGAAGATCTGGTCGTCTGGCCGAGATTAGGAGATCCATTTGTATGTTAAAATCCCATTGGTGTTTATATATCTCATTCTCCAGGACAGATGCTGGGTTGTGCCTGTACCATTTGTTCGATTGCTAAATTTCAATTTTTTGCGCAATTCCCAGTGGATCACCTTGCCGACCCAGTCGTGTCTAGTCTTATGCCCTTTCTGTACTAATTTGTTGCATTCGCTGATCATGTGATTGATGGTTTCGTCCCTATCATCACATAGCCTGCATTTGGTATTTTATTGCGTCTTATCTATTCTTTCTTTGATATGATTGGTTCTTATGGCGTTGTTTTGTGCTGTCATCAGGAGAGATGATCTTTCTCCCTTAAGGTTGGTTTCCCTGTATTATTATTATTATTATTATTGTGAGTTTTTCTCACCAGCGTTAGCTGATGGTCTTTCACAGCAGTCTTAGTGACAGAAAATTTTCTCAGGTCTTTCGGACTCTTCTGAGGATTCTGGCTAATCTCAACAATGCTGTAGTATAGATGGTCTTGATTTTACTTCAGATTTTAAACTGTTCTAATTCCCTTTCCAATCATTTGGGGACCGTTCCAAGCGCACCAACAACACTTGGTATCAACAGTTACCCACAGTTTTTGTTTGGAGCTCTCTGGCAAGGTCCAACTATTTGTCTACTTTCCATCATCCTTTCCTTACACTACCAAGTCCGCTGGAACGGTAAAATCCACTATACAGCTAGTTTTCTCTTTTTGTTAATTGTTAGATATTTGATTTTTGACTAATTGCGTAAGTCACAAACAGGATGTACACCAGTGTCTTAATGTAAACAAAAGACAGTGGAAGTGCCACGCGAATTGTGTTGGTAGCATGCCGGAAGAAGGAGTAACCACGAGGTGCGTGGGCGTTCGGAAAATCTATAACGACTGAAGAAAGGGAAAAAGGAGCTGGCAGCAAAGAGACGTCTCAAGGTTGAGAGGAAGAGAAAAGTCTGAAAAATACGGGACTCGCTTAAGTCGAAAGCGGTTATGATCCCAAAAGAAAGAAGAAAAAGGTGCCTTGCAAAGGCCCTGAGTTGAAAAACGTATGGAAGCTAAGATGAGTAAATGCCTGTGATAATGAAGAGAAATATAATGAAACAGACTCGCTAAAGTCTAAAATGGTATGATTCCAGAAGAAAGTAGGGGTGCCTTGCGTAAGCCCTGAGTTGAAAGACACATAAAAACTGAGATAATTATATGTTCGAGTTGACCTGTACCAGTCCTGCGAAAGAAGAATGAAGAAGCTGACATGATTAAATGTTTTGAATTAGTCCTGTATCATTCCCTCGAAAGAAGAACGAAGATGAAGCGTTTCATTGAAACTGTATATCTCAGCTGTTCCTAACTCATCTTCACGTAACTAATTTTGTAATAAAAGACAAGAAAACAAAAGAAGCAGGTTATATTTTTATACATAAGTGTTGTTGTCTTGTCTCATTCTGTGCTAGTTTGCTCCACTCGCTTACAATATGCTTTATCGTTTCATCTCTTTCTCCACATAAACAATATTTGGTATACTCTTTCGTATTATCAAATCTCGCGTAAACACGGTCGGTTCTTTTGGAGTTGTCATGTAATGCTTTTAGAATAGCTTTCGTTTTCTTTTAAAATTTCCATTTCGTAGCTATGTCTACGTCTTCTCGAATGCAATTTCGCTATTTCATCGCTTGAAATATCCATACAGTTGTTTTCCTTCTCATTTTTGTACCCTAGTTTTGTTTTTTCTATCTGAAGTTTTGTTGCCACTGCTAAAATTGGTTCCTATAATTAATCTTCGTTTGCTCTTTTTAATATAGTCCTTGAATCTTTGTATTCATGAAACAACTCAATCCTCAATGCTTGCGAGTCCCCTTCCTCCTTCTGTTGTTGACACTTATAGTCTGTCTATATCATTTCTCTGATGCAACACTTTGTGCATTGTCATCAATTTCTCTGTTCTTTGGCCCATTTTTTCTGATCCCTTTGATGAGATTTCCGCTTTAGAGCTTGGTTTCGGGAAGCTTTTGCGTTCATCTGAGGTACTCTTCTTATTTTTTCCTTCATCTCCGCTGATTTGATGGTGTCCGCTTCCAGTATTCCCAAGTACTTTTAATTTTCCTTCTCTCAAGTTGTCCTCATGCATTTTTGATTTGGCAGTTCTATTCCATCCACAGATTCTCTTTTTATCCTTCATTATCAACATGGCACATTTTTCAATGCCAAATTCCATTTCAATAACCTGGATTTATATTTTTATTGTTTGTATCAAAGTTTTCAGCTATTTGTCATTTTTTTGCAAATACCTTTATGTCATCCATATATATAAGGTGATTAATCTTTTCCGGTACTCTTTAAAAATTTGTTGTCCCTCGTACATTTCCTCTGTCCATGGTTGAGTAGCAGCATTAGTGTAACAAACAGCAAGTGGTAAGAGCAAGTCTTTCGGAAAAAAATTCTATTAATTCTACCCTCCACTTTTCCTTGACATTCAGGAGGAAGTTAATAATTTTGTCCTATATTTAGTTTATTTTAAGACACCATTATCCACATTTGCATGGCCATATCATAGGCCTTTTTGTTGTCAGTCCATTATTATTATTATTATTATTGTTCACTCATTATAGCTTTTCACATCAGCAATAGCCGATGGTTTTTCACTGAAGTCTGAGTGACAGCAAGTCTCCTCAAGTCTCCAGGACTCTTCTTAGTATTCTGGCAGTTCTCAACAATGTCGTTTGGATGGTCTCCACTCGTCCGCCAACCTCCAAGTCCTCTAGTCCCTTTAGTAATCCCTTAGTTACTGTTCCAAACGCACCTATTACAATTGGTATAATCGTCACCTGCATGTTCCACAGTTTTTTCAGTTCCCTAGCAAGGTCGAGGTATTTATCCTTCTTTTCACATTCTTTCTGTTTTATCCTGTGGTCTGCCGGGACAGCAAAGTCGACTATTTTGCAAGTTCTCTTTTTTTTGTTGATTATTATTAAGTCTGGTCTCCTGGTCGGGATTAGGTGATCCGTTTGTATATTATTATTATTATTATAATTATTTAACTCTTTATTAATTTTTTTCGCCAGCATTAGCTGGTGATCTTTCACAGGAGTGACTGCTAGTCTCCTTAGGTCCCCCAGGACTCTTCTAACTATTCTAACTGATCTTAATAATGCTTTGAGCTGGATGGTCTCGAATTTTCCACCGATCTCCACTTCCCTCAAATTCTTTTCCAGGTCTTTGTGGACCATCTCTCTGGCAAGATCCAAGTATTTGTCTATCTTTTTGCTCTCTTTTATCCTCACTCTGTGGTCTGTTTGGACGGCTAAATCCTCTAAATGGCAAGTTTTCTTTCTTATCAATAAACACTTGCTCTGTCTTTCTGAAATGAATGAGATGATTATTATTTCTGCATATTTTTTATCACCGATATTCGGCAATTTTTCAATACGGTAAACAATATATATATATATATATATATATATATATATATATATATATATAAGTAAAGTAAAGTTGGCGACCATAGTCGAGGGTAACCCGAAGGCTCCCTTTTCGATAGCTACTACACCAAGGTGTAGGGGAGGGCGCTACTCCTTCCCTGGATTGCCCTACTTTACCCTTGATCCGTACCTTATAATGCTGAGTGTTAAGCAAGGAGGCGTCAAGTACCATTTTTTGAGTCTTTGGTATGACTCGACCTGGGATTGAACCCAGGTCTCCCGGGCCATTGGCGAACACTCTAACCGCTAGGCCAATGTCCGGTGTGCAGATTGAATTAGGAAATTCAGTAAAATTCTGACTGACGCTGATTTTCCTTCGCAATAATGCCCAAGAGAAATTCGTGGATCTTCTTTTTCTTCAACCGCCTAAAATAGTAGCGCAGTTTAGGCTCTGTAGACTTGGTATGCAACTAGTCTAGGAGAAAGACGACACTGAATTCAATAACTGAGCTGAAAACATCGCTGGACAGAGTTATAATATAAAACCTATTAGTTCTAGTACCTTTCAAACCTTACATTTGACAAGGAAATAGGTTCTATCTATCTATCTATCTATCTATCTCACAGAAATTATAATAGTTTCACCCTTCGTGGTCATCAGGTAATGTTACATTATGAAGAATTTTGAATATTGCTGTAAAATTGTACATGTAAACTGCGAATTATAAAACGGTATTGAGGAATACACTCACTCACACAGACACAAACGCACGCGCGCACAGGTAGTTCTCGTAGCGTAGTGGGTAACTTGCTGGGCTGCAACATCGTATTGAGCCTGTTCGAGATCTAGTCGTGCTATAACGTTCACTTTCGGACTAATACACTAAGGTTAAGCCAGTTCGAACTCAAGTCGAATTATTACTTCCTTTTTCGGACTAATGCCCATGACAAATGTATGAACCTACTTATTCTCCCAAATATTGGTACTGCTGTTCTTCTGCAACGATAGCTTTGGCATTAAATAATTCATGAAGACTGATATGCCATTAAATAAAGAAACTAGACAAAACAATACCTAATAGCTTTGAGGAAAGTATGAACTCCTTTATTTTCCCCAACAATGGATTGGTTGTACCCCAACTTGATATGCCATTAAACAAAGAACCCCCACCCCAAGTATATATATATATATATATATATTGTAATCCACAGACTGACTCTTTCGTCGTATCACAACTCTTCAGTGTGTCTAGACACGTAGAACGTTTCAAGATGGGATTGAAACCCGTCCAACTTTACATTGGACTTAGTATCATACCGCTCAGCCATCAGTCGACATACGTCAGCACAGGAATTATAAGGCATTATGTAGTAGCTTTCGTTTGTTTACGAAGGGCTTTGACGCTTTTTAAAGAATAGACCAAATCAGTAAAAATGTTGTCTTTTGATTCAGGATTGAACTCAAAAACCGTTGATTGTCGTTTTATGTTCATGTAATGAATGAAAAAAGATGACAAATACTTTTTGTGTTTTATATTCCGAGGTTTATTGTGGTATTAATTAAAAAAGTGATATTTTGTTTGTGGATAAAGGTATTCACCAAGAAATTCTTGAACAAAGTCATTTCACATTAGCCTCAGAGGACTTTGAGCCACACTCTTTAAAGTGGTTCGAAATGCAGAATCGAACTTAAGCACTTGCTTTGCTTTGAGTCTGGATCCCATTCGATTTTTAGAATCTAGCTACATCCAAGACCTTGTTTCTCATAATGTATGACATCTATCACACAACCAGAAGAGAGATTTCTTACAGAACCCTATTTCTTTTTCGTATCAGATTCCTATACTGAGAGGGAATGACCTATAACCTGTCACTCGTGAATTATGCCTCCGCAGATATTTGATACATTCCCTATCCAAAGAGCCGAAGGTGGCGTGGACCACACACTTAACACTTTGAAGGACTATTTTGAAAAACGGAAGTTCAAGGCAAAGTAATGAATTTGATTTTGAAGCAGTTAACTTTCATTTGGGATGCAATTTTATTAGCCGGACGTGCTATATATAATCAAATACAGTAGATGATATCTTGAAGAACAAATCTAAAATTAAAGTCCATAAATATTCAAACTAGGTGATAAATGCTTTATAGTCGGTCCAAAGTTGTATATACGTAAGCTCATCAATAAATCCGTAGCCTAATGATGAAAATAAAACATTTATTTTGCACACCATATATTTATTTTTCACGTAATCTCTTTCTTTGTCAATGAATACAATTCTGTGGTGAATATTCATAAAAGTTTAAACATTAAACAGTAAATATTTCACATTAAACTCTAGCAAATGGCCACGAATTCATTGATATATATATATATATATATATATATATATATATATATATATATATATATCCTAACACGAAGTCATTATATATATATATATATATATATATATATATATATATATATTACTAGTCAAAAGTATTTTGTCACTCTCAAAAATTTTTTTTTGTTATTTTAAAAGTGTTAATGAAAGAGGTTAAGCATCACAATGTTTTTATTTATTATACTAAATACAAGTCTTCCTCAATAACTTTGACCTTAGTATAACTTTGATTTGAAGGCGTCAATTTTCTTTAGTCATAAAAATAAATTCCTAGAACTACAGTGGATTATACTTTTGGGAGACATGAGGAAACGGGACAAAACAAGTAGGGCTGGTAGACCAAAAGCTACAAGAGCTGAGGACAATATCATCCGAGTCACCAGCTTGCATGACAGAAGGCAGAATGCTCCAAACATTACTTCCCAACTGAACCACTGTCGTGAAAAAAAATGTGTCAAAATCGACTGTGAGGCGATGACCCGGTGAATCTGGTCTATTATGGAATAATTGCGATCAAGAAAACACTGTTGAGTAAGCAAGACAATCTCAAAAGGCTGCAGTGGGCCAAGGCGCACAAAGACTGGACAATAGAACAGTGCAATAAAGTCCTTTAGACTGATCACTTAAAGTTCGAAATCTTTGGATCAAATGGAAGGTTCTTTGTGCAGATTTCGAGAAAGAGCTGCAACCCACTGTATCACACTAACCGTAAAGAATAGAAGACGTTCTATTATTGGATGGGGTGGGGGCTTTTGCTAATTCCAATGTCGGCAATTGCCATCAGGTAAAAGGCAAATTGAATCAGACCGGCTATCACAGCATACTGCTGCATCACATGATTCCATTTGGAACGCGGCTTGTGGGTAAAGGATTTTTACTCACGCAAAGATAATGACCCAAAGCATACAAAGAGGAACGACATGTTCTTCCACTGATGTATTCGCCGGCGCAATCAGCTGACTTAAATCCCATTGAAGTGGAGTATGATGAACTTAACCGGAAAGTCAGAGCTAAACAACACACATGCGTGGCTCACCTCTGGTAACTCTGTAGAAAAGGTGGGCAGAACTACCTTCAGTCTACCTCCAGTCTTGGGTGGAAAGAATACCGAGAACCTGGGAAGCAGTGATTGTGACTAAAAGGGGGTCATTTTGATGAATGAATAGTTTAGGAACTCTTTTGGATTTTATCGATTTGATTTGTATTTGATGTGGCTCAGGCAGACTTATATTTAGTATAATAAATAAAACCATTGTGAAGCTTAAATCATTTTTATTAAAAATAATATTTTTAGATTGAGAAATAAAAATTTTGAAGGATGGCCAAATACTTTTGACTGGTAGTGTATATATATGTATATGAGGCTAAGTGAATATATATATATATATATATATATATAAAGCTAAATCAATATATCTATGTATTTATGAATAAACCAAACTTTATACACACAAACATTTAATTTGGTTCATATATATATATATATATATATATATATATAAGCAAAATTATGTAAAGAGACATTTATATTAAGTCTTTCCTTATGATATCTTTAGAGGGAAAAACTTTGGGAGCGGTCAAATCAGTCAACTTTTAAAATGGATTGTGACTTTTAAGCTATCCTTGTATTTATAGACTGATATCAATCTTAAGTATGAATTATGCAACCATTATTCATTTGCACATGTGAATATATTTTCACATCGAGATAATCACTTTATATATGTGCATAAATATATTCATATAAAGCCATGTGTATCACTCACACACGACCAAACACACATACACACATACTTCACACACACGCACACATACATGCACACCTATAGATATATGTTTGCGGATTGGTGTGTACGTCTATATGTACGTGTGTGTATCGTGTAAAATATTCGTGTGTGATAAGACCTATCCATAAACCTTACACCCCCCCCCACATATACACACACACATATATATGTATATATGTGTGTGTGTATTATAAATATATGTCTATGTACACCAACATATTTATGTCAATACATGCACATACACACAAATATATATAAATATTTAAACTATAAATTCGCGCATATATACATATATATATATATATATATAATTACATATTTATCGTAATATATAAACAATCCCCAAACCCTCAAGGAACTGAAGAAGAAGAATTGGACAAGGAATTAGACCCTTGTAGCTGGTCATATGACGTATTGCATATGTCATTTTGATTTGCCTTGAAGGGGTTCTACTCTGTGAAATTAAAATGGAAGGCATTTGCGATATGTTATATTTCGTAATTACTTTTAGGTTCTTCTTGGATGCCTTTTATTAAACGGGTTTTTAATTTATTTATTTATTGATTTTAATGGCATATCAACACGTCAAAAGTTTTTTTTTAATGCCGAGAGGTCAGCGAATCGCGCTCATTGTACGTTCATTTTTCGTTTTATTTTTTCAAAAGGGATTTTTTTTTTGCCGACGGTCCCATAGATGGGACTCCAACAGTTACAGCCACTCCGAGTCAGAGTGGATCTGTGAGTAATAGCAATATATAGGCACACTATCTTTCCCAGAGATTCAGAACAGCGGCCTCACTATTAGATGCAGTTTTGTAGTATACGCAAGACAGCCTATTTTGGAGGGGGAGTGCTCTACCCGCCCTCTGCAGAGGATTCAGTTAGGATATTCGAACACATGCCGACCAGGTTTTATTTTTCTTAATTATCCTAAGGGGTTGTGTTCTCATGGTGTAATGGTTAAAGCGCTGGATGGCGGAATCGCAGGAAGCGAGTTCAGACTGCAGTCGCGCTATTACGTTCACTTTTGGACAAATACTCTTGGGAAAGGTAAAGAAAACCAAACAAACCCTATCCTCCAAGCTATGGGTTAAATAGTACTCCCACTGTTCTTCTAGAAAGAGGGCTTTGGCATCAAATATCCCGCCAAGGTTGATATGCCAATAAACCTATATATATTTTTGTTTTCCACAATTTTGTTTTCTTTTTGCTATGTTTCGACCATGTTCCATCTTTATTTTTTCTGCGCTGGTTGGATTTATCCAAGTGGTGAGAGTTGCTGTCGATCGTGCATTAAAATTAAATTAAAAAAGAAAAAAGTGAATTCTTTAAAGTAATTTCCAAGATCCAAGAAGATATTTAAGTTTCAAAATGGAAATATTTTTTTTGGATAGGTTTCTTTGTTCTACTGCATATCAACACTCGTTGGTAATTTAATGCCACATTCATTCTGGTTGAAGAACGATAGTGATGTTATATAACCCGTTGGTGGGAGGGGATGAGGCGATTCATACTTTTCTCTTGTGTATTAGTCTGTATCGATGTTCTAGGTACGTAGTCTAGACAAATGATAAAGAGGTATGGAGCTAGCGTGTCCCCTTGTAGTACTCTTGCTACAATGTCGAAGTATTCTGTGTCTCCATCTGGTGATCGTACTTTTACTTTGGTGTTTCTATAGAGAATCGTTATTGCTGCTACGGTTTCTTTAGGTATGCCGTATGCTAGTAGGATTTGTTCCATCTTTCCTCTGTGAATGGAATCGAAGGCCTTGGTAAAGTCGACAAATATTAATGTCGCTTGTAGGTTTTTTGTCCATACACCTTCAAGGATTCTACGGATGGTTAATATTTGTGAGGTCGTGGTACCCCGCAAAAACAATTACCGACGCCGACTTCGCCGATGACATAGCGATACTGGCAAATACACCCACCAAGCCAAAACACTACTGCATAGTTTGGAACGAGCAGCCGCAGGTATAGGCCTCTATGCCAATGCACACAAAACGGAATATATGTGCTATGATCAAACGGGGGACATCTCTACTCTAGACGGAACCCCTCTTAAACTAGTAGACAAATTCACTTACCTAGGAAGCAGCGTCGCATCAACCGAAAAGGACAACGACACGAGGTTAACTTCAAATATGAAATTGAATATGATATTAACTATTACGTTAAATATAACATTGAATATGATTTGAAATATTAAATTAAGTATTGTATCAAATATAATATCAAATAAAACATTAAATATAATAATAATCTTAAAATTGATTTAAGATATTTAATGTTTATATTTATCAGTGTCTATGTATTTCCTTATCACTATATATCACTTATATCACTAAATTCCCATTCTTCGTATATATATATATATATATATATATATATAGGGTTTTTCCATATACATGGGACCCATGTGACTGCTAATAACTCTACTACCAATAACGTTGTGTTTATTTTTGTTTCAGGTTTGAAAATAGTATAATATAACAATTATTAATCCTCGATCAATATTCTTGGGTCAAAGTAGGAAAAATATTTTGGGACACAACTTACTTGGAGACAAAATCATTCAAAACTGTCTCAAAATAGATGTTACTCATTAATATGATAATGATTTATTACTGAGACAAGAAACTCAAAAAAAGATTGCATGTCCTGGAATCTGATGTAACAATAAAAAAATTGATTTAATGTTTCTTGCTCAAAGGATACCGTTTTTAATGGACGTGTTCAAAATGACCACCTTTGCGCTTGTCTCAGTAATAAATCATTATCATATGAATTGGTTGCATCTATTTTGATATATATATATATATACATATATAAGTGTGTGTGCGATCATAAGTTAGTTAAAATGGCATGACACAGCATTGTGACATTTTTATTTAAGCAAAACATGTAACTTACAGAACAAAGTAATTTCCAGTCTAATTTGTAATTAAAAAATAATTTTGTGGTGTCTTATTTTACGTTTAACAACACGATTTAATCATCCGTTATTTTCGATATAATGTAGATTACAATGATATAATAATTAGAATCCTTCGATATTTCATGAACAGAAACACCAATATAATTCTGGACAATAGTTATAACGGAAACCCAACGGATTCAGGAGTCGTCTGGCTTGTTGGACTATCTGGGGTATAGCTAATTGTCTGGCGCCCCACGTACGTCAGACTGCGGCACAATGCCTTTTCTTCTGTGGGTACCAGGCGCTGGGCCGAAGCTCACATACACACCCGGCGGTCCCCAAAATACCTTGGGCCACGTCGGCATTTCCCTAAAAAAGGTCGCATCGAGCGCCAGGCGATATACCTAGAGCCGGAGCGGACGGCCCCTTAAGGTTCGAAAAATTGTCAGTCTCGCTTGCAAGACGCGACTGCTGGGCACCCCAACCTCCTGTGTCAAACAATCTAAACCGATTTAAACCGTTAAACGGAACCATACCCAACCAAACCGTGACCCAAGAACACGGCCTGTCAAATAAGGACTCTCTCAGTTATAAGCTGTACGTAGGATCATCATTCCTATTTATGAACGTTTCCGCCTGCAGCAGGCACTTCTGGGAAGAATTGGTCATTCAGAGACGAAGACTGAAAGCATTTAGAATCATAAGTAACTATCCTTAAATACTCAAATAGTCTCTAGCTGGTTGAAGTTTCTGTCAGAAAGACGTATCTTTTAATTACCTACACTGGATTCATTGAACTAAAGATGAAAATGGCAACAAGGATTCTAACATTGTTTAATATTAAATCTTCTCCCACACATGTAAGATCTTGTATATAAGTCGACCTATGAACCCTTTGAATATCAATTGTTGTTGAACTCTATGCTGATATCGATGCATCTATTTTGGAAGAAGTAAACTTAACTCTTTTTAGTTATCCTTGTCATAGGGTGAATGATGTTCAGCACAATTCGAACTCAACAAGACTATCATTCAGTTGAACTTGAAAATATTTCTCAATTTAGAAAATTCTATGTGCATTGCTCTAATAAAAATCACTCTATACTGTGCCATTTTTGTTGGGTTACGGGTACATACACACAGGTTCATCATAAAATCATTTTGAAATTCGTATGGCATTTCGGCTTTGTTTCATAGCATATCAACCTTACTGGATTATCTAATGCCAAAGCTATCTTTCTGGAAGAATAACGGTGGTGCTATTTAACCTATAGTTGGCAGGATAAGGGAGTTTATATCTTTCCCAAGAGGATTAGTCCGAAAGTGATCGTAATAGCGTGACAGGAGCTCGAACTAGCTTACTACGATATCACAGTCCACCATGTTATCCACTTTGCCACGAGGAGTTCTATACATCATAGAATTATAGTGAGAATTGAATTACCATGACTAGTGAATTTGGCGTCGCTTGTGTGCGGTATGGGTTGGGGGCTCACTTGTAGAGTTTCGGCTCTGCAATCTGTGGCTGCTGGTTCGATCTCTAGTGGTAGAGATCACGGTATACACTGCTATTGTTACCTAATAAGGTCGAAACAGCTGTCTAGTGTTTCCGTATGTCGTGCGTATATGTTCGCTAGATTTTCTGGTCATGGTAATTCAGTTTAGAATATAATTCCTCTTCTTAAAGAAAATATAGATCTATAATTCCTCTACTTTAAAAAAGATGTATGATAAAATTGATATGTGAAGAAAATTTAGAAATCTGATCAATTTTATTGTTGTCATTTTAAATAAGAGGTCCCTAACCTGCCGCCCTACACTTAACTTGAAAAATTTTCTTTTCACCTTTTAATGTTAACTGCGAAAAAGTACCATTCCAACTGCAGATGGAACTCCTTCATCTTCACTGTTCAGAAAATTTGAAGCTCCAGTTTTTGCAACATCCTCGATTTCTCTAAGAACTACGTGCTTCCATTTGGACAATTCTCCAACTTTATCGCCCACACCCGTGTTGAACAGTTGTTCTCCAAAACAAAGCATGTCAAGGGTATTCTTCATTGGAACTGTCAAATCATCAATTGTCTAGCGCTCTTCTTCTGTCAACCTTTTCATCTAATCCTGATATTAAATCTTCCTCTGGAATTTCAACCCCCCAAATAACAAAACATCACATGTCTTATCAATAAATTACGATTATTACTTTATGAATTTAGCCATAATTTTCTTTCCTTTAAAGCCCTCTGCTTTAAGTTTTGTTGCAATCAGTTTGACAAGGTTGGGGGACCTCTGTTATAAATGTTGATTATAGTTATTTATCATCTGTGACAAAAATTGCAAAATTAATTTCGTATTTAATGTTGTCCCATAAAGTTATCGGACATATCAAAGAGAGAATAAATCGTGCTTTTGGATTTATTGATAAAAACTCTGTCTCGGCCGTCTTGAAGTGTTTTAGAACTCATGAAAGAAAATATGAAACACACAGGAAATCACCATCTGACTGGTTGAAAATTGATTCGAGAAACATTATTTGTATCTGTCAGACTTTGTTCATATGTATGTATGTATGTATGTATGTATGTACTTAGTTTAGTCTATTCATTATTGATCTTAGTGTATTCCTTATCTATCTATCTATCTATCTATCTATCAAGTTTCTGTCAATGACAAGCCATGGCTTAGAAGACCAAGTGAAAGCAAAGAAAGTGTAGCATCTGCAGAACAAAACGTCGTGGATTAGAAAACACTAAGGACTTTATAAAAAGCCTATATGAACAAACATCATAACGATCATTTCAGTAATAAAAAGATTAATTGTACATCCACTAAAACATATGATACCTTCATGGACTTATGTTAGAAAGTACAAAACATTTTTCTTCACGAATAGCAGTAAAATAGGTGCATATTGGGGTGAAATCAGTGAACCAGCTTATGAAATTTTACTCTTAACATGAAACACGTATTGATTGCTTTGAGTATTTATGTTCAGAAACGGAAGGAATGAACAACTATACATTTACATGATTTCGTTGAGTGTGCCAAGCACAGGTGACGCCACAAAATAATTGACACACGCCGCTATGGCTTAAATTAAAACATAGACGATGCCAATTCGTCGATAGCCAGCAGCAAAAAGAAAATTACTTGACAACTAGAAATGTTGTGTAGTTCTTGTGTTGTCTTGTTACTCATCAAAGAAGTTGAGTACGAATGTTTAAAAAATATATTGTTTTACGAAAAATAATTTGTGTTAAGAGAAAAGAATCTATCTATCTATCTATCTATCTATCTATCTATCTCATTCTTTTTAAATATACTTATGCATATTTTTTGAAATACCCTTTTCTATGTTTGTATGTATGTATTTATGTATGTATGTATCAAGGTCATTCTATTCATTATCGATCTCAGGCTATTCCTTATCTATCTATGTATGTATCTATCTCCGTTTGTCTGTCTCTCTATATCTATATCTATGCGTGCATGTGTGTGTATATGTGTGTGTGTGAATGTGTGCGTCAGTCTGTCTGTCTGTCCTGATCGATCTATCTCTTTTTAAATACACTTTTGTAAATTTCAAAAAATGTCTTTTTTATGTATACATGTATGTGTCCAGATCATTCTATTCATCGTCGATCTTAGTTTATTATCTATCTATCTATTTATCTATCTATCTAAAAACGCGTATTTTTAAATGCCTTTATGTATGTATGTATGTATGTATGTATGTCTGACTCAATCAATTCATAATCGATCTCAGTCTATTCCATATCTATCTATCTATCTATCTATCTATCTAATATAGTTGCTGCCTCCCACTATAAGTAGCCCTGGTGCCCCGCTCTGTAACAGACAACAAAAAATCAATCACAAGAACTCCCGCTGTAGTTGCGAGAGACGGTCACTCCTAAGACTTGAGAATTTCGAAAAGACTGACCAGTAACGACTTAAGTTTTGTTGCTAACGAAACTGTCCCACCACTATTGGTTGTGGGCTACGAATTGTCTGATAAGAAATCTTTTCTTGTTCGCCTTGAAAATGCCAATTCACGTCTTCCTGCTTTCAAGACCGGTCCGGAGAGAACTTGTAACATGGACAACAAAGTGAGTCGGGTATTTTCTGTGACTACATGTCTGATTTTTCTATTCTCTAAAGCTCCAGCATCACTGGAACCTCACCATCAGATTGTTTTTGTCATATCTAGGACACTCATTGGGAGAGGGGTCTTACCCCACTGCAGAGGCGCAGTCGGTGTATTCTACTGTCCCAGCCGACTGGGTAATGTGTACATTGGTCAACGCCGTGATCGTAACTGATCTTATCTAAAAAAAAAGAAGGTAAGTCATTAGCTAGATGGAGCATCCATCATCATTTGTTTAATTTCCCTTATATCACACAGATAACAGTTTATAATGTAGGAGGTATTTTTGACACACCCTGTACATTTTTTTACGACCGGAGAACTACAACTACGCATGGTTCTATGTGCTTGTATTTGTCTGAATACAATGAGTTAAGCCGGGACGAAAAGCCATTTACGAAGTCGCGAAAAAAAGACACATGGATTATCAAATAGCTACAAATTACCACGGCACCTGTCACACCTGTGGAACGGGATGCAAATCAGCGGAAGGACTTAAAAGGATTTCTAAAATAGATGGAAACTGTGCAACAGCAGTTTTCCGGTTGTTAAAATCTCATGTGCACCTAATCTGTACTAGAAACTTAAATTCCTTTCATGTCATTGTTAACAAATATTTTCCAAAATTATGTCATGTGATGGCCATATTTGAGGTAGCATCCAACATCATTGTATGTGTATACGTATGTATTTACCCAAATCCAGCTCTACGGGCAAGATATGACATAAGGACAATTTCTAAGTGCAGTAAAATTGTTTTGGTATCAGCGTGGTTCTCTAATCAAGGTTAAAGAACAAAGCGTTTGGTAACAGTACTTGAAACCATTTAACTGAGCAAACAAAGGAACTCTGGTATGTTTAAAAATGTTATCTACAAACTACTCGTTTACAAATCATATGTTTAATGTCTATATGTATAAACATCATTTGGCATTGAATAACTTACAAGGGTTGATATGCCATAAAACAAAACCAACAAATCACTCAATCAACCATAGCAAAGAAACTTTGAGACAAGTGCAGAGTTCCATAAGTGTCAACCGCAGTTAGGAAAAAACGAAATAACGTGAAAAAAGCATCCTTATTTAATGAAAGAGACTTGACAAATGCCAACGCACAGAGACACAAGAAAGGCTAGAGAGAACTAACACATACCGAAAAGAACAATTAGGATACATTCAAGGCTAAATCAATAAAATCAGAGGTTCAGTAGGAGATAGACAATCACAATTATCATGGTAGACAATAAATGAAGTAAGAGGAAAGAACACCTTGAAAGTAAAATTAAAAGCTGCCAGCCAAGAAGAAAGATTTCAGAAGTAGAAAGAACATTTTAAGAATTTAATTGGTACCCCTTCCTGAAATCACTGACAATCCTATCGAAGAGAATTATCAATTGCCTACTAGATATCAAATGAGGATGACTTATGGAGGAAGAAATTGACGCAGTATTAAAAAAAATTAAAAGCAGAAAATTTCCTGGTGTCAACATACGGAAAACAAGAAAATTTGACGACATACTCCTTCGATCATGCAACGCTGTGTATAAATAAAGCACAATAGAGAAAAGGACAAATGACTGTATCCTTCTCTTCCCCAAGGAAGGCAACTTTGGAATTACTAAGAACTCAGAGGCGTAGCTCTTACTGCTATAGCTGCTAAGGTTTATAATGTCATATTTCTCAATCGTATCAAACCTGAACTCATGAAAATTCTTAGGAAAATTCAGAACGGTTTTCCAACGACCCACAAGATAATAGTTTCTAATGATCCACCAAATCATCGCAGGAATTGGGGCAAAAAGTCTTAAGGCCAAACTACTGTTCTTAGATTTCTCCAAGGCATTCGATTCCATACACTGTGGAAAGATGGAACGATAGTGTATCACTAAAGAAACCTACACCGCTATAGTGATGCTTTGCAAAAACATGAAAGCTCATCTGATGGAGACACCGACTTCTTTTACATAGTCGCTGGAATCTTGCAAGGAAATATGTTAACACCAAACATTATAACACCACTGCCTAGATTACATACTTCGAACGTCAGTAGATCTAATAAAAAATGGGTTCATATTAAAAAGAGCAAGAAGCAGACGATATCCCACAGATACTATAAAAGACACAGACTACGTATATGATCAAGCGCTTCTTAAAAATACACCTACCAAAGCCGAATTCCAACTGCATAACCTAGAGAAAGTTTCAGTAGGTATTGGTCTCGACGTGAACGCAAACAAGACAGAATTCATGTGATTTAAACAAGAAGGAGCTATCTCCAATCTAAGTGTAAGCCGTTAAAATTTGTAGACCAGTTTCCATACCTCGAAAGCAACATCTCATCCGCCAAGCTAAGGCAAAGAATGCAATTAATGACTTACTGATCATAGGGAAATCTATTAGATCAAATAAAACGAGATTTTTTTCCCCAAGCTATCGCTATGTCCATACTACTATATGGATGCACCATATGGACGCTAACAAAACACACAGAGAATAACCTAGATGGGAACTACAAAGAATTTTATGAACATTTTCTTGCTCTGGAGGTGAATGTGTCCTCTGTAAAGAGTACAAATGTAACTTAGAAGACGCATTACGTCAATAAGCCGTGCAATTGCCATGACTAGTTAATTTGGCAGAGCTTGTTTTCCTTGTTGACCAGTAGCTCAGTGGTAGAGTTTGAGCTCTGCATTCTGTGGTCGCTGGTTCAATCTCCAGTCGGGCAGATTACGGTATAAGCTGCTGTTGAGACCTAATAAGGCTGAAACAGCTGTCCAGAGTTCCGTATGTCGTGTGCAAGTGTTTGCCGGATTTTCTGGTCATGGTAGTTCAATTTACCTTACCAAGAATTCTAGGTGCTGTCTTGAATAAATCTTGGAAGTAACATTCCACAAAACAGCAGCTGTACGGCCACATACCTCCCATCACACAAGCCATCCAAGTAAGACGAATAAGACACTTGAGGCACAGTAAGAGAAGTAAGGACTGACTCATAAGCGACGTTCTCTGATGGACTCCTACACGTCGATGCGCCAGAGTTGGCCAACTAGCAATGACCTACATACAAAAGCTCAGTGCAAACACTGGATGTAATCTTGACGACCAGTGTGGGGGAATAGATGATAGGGACGGATGGCGAGTGAGAGGTTATTCATTATCGATCTCACTGCATTTATTATCGATCTTAGTATATCTATTTCAGCATCTTCATATGTATCTATGTGCATTTTAAATCTATGTGTCTGCGTATGTTTTGATACCTATATGTGTGTCGGATCTATCTATCTATCTATCTATCGTATTGTGTCTCGTGCAACGTGACTTCTGGTATCGCGGAAGTATAAAAGACGCCGTGTTTCTCAAGCTCGGCAGACAGAGACGAAAGCAGAAGCGGAGTGATAGTTCTGAAGGACGTCAGTCAGGAGTAAGACCAACTTCGGATGTAACACCAGCGGCGCGAGACTTATAATACTAGTCGGACTGTAACAGTTGAGTAAATAAACAATTAACTTTATTTCTCGATGTAGTTTTTCCTTATCACGATACAATACTATCTATCTATCTATCTATCTATCTATCTATCTATCTATCTATGTGTGAGGTGTATTTGTGATAGTTTTTATATCATGATTGCAATCACAGAGAATATCTAATCGAGGTAGAACAGATGGGGGAAATGAAACGTTAATATGATAATTCTTATTATATTTGTAAAATCATTTTTGGCATTTCCGTTTTGATAAAAAGATTTTGTTCGGAGGAGACTAAGGTGATATTTCTTGCTACTAATACATCTACTGATATAAACGTAAGTAATCAAAGTAACTTAGAAACTCTTAATTTCTGTCAACAGCAAAGATAAATCAAGTACAATGCTCGATGCATAGAAATAAAATCTTTTGACATCTGGTCTTATCAATTATGGAAACAAATTCTATCAACTCTTAATCTGCTTATATATAAAACAATGAGACTTTACACACACACACACACACACACACACACACACACACACACACACACACACATATATATATATGTATATATATGGAAAGTGCTAGTTGTGTAATTGTCACTGTCGTACGAAATGAACACGACAACGATAGTTTAAATCCTGAACGAGGCTGTTTGCATTTCAAAAAGCGCTAATACCCTAAGGAGAAGTATGAATCCGACTATTCTCCCTCTGATTATGGGTAAATAGTAGGCCAGACTGAGGCCTTTAACCATGGTATGGCAAACAGTCTATGAGAAGGAAAACTCTCAATTCAAATTTGTCAAACACCGCTTAAAAATGACCTTGAGTCGGAAAACACGTGCGGGTTAGTTAAGTGCGCGAGCGCACATACATATACACACACACATACATACATACACATACATACATGCACACACGCACACACACACACACACACATATATATATATATATATATATATATATATATCATTCATGACTCTAGGTCATCAAAATTACATGGATTCGTAATTTTAACATACTTTTAAGCGACTAATTACATTTTTTTCTCTAAATAATTCATCAAATCTCTATGCAGGTTTATAGAACTGATATTTGAGAATTGACCGTTCAACACAAAATAAATTGGCACTTTTTCTTTTCTGTTGCATTTTTCAAACCAAATACATTTTATAAAGGTTAAGCAGCTGTTTCAGTCGCCACTTTATAGCTCAATGTGTGGGTCAACTGTACAGATTACAACCCACCTCTACACAAGTACGCACAGAATTTTGATGAGCCTCGAATATTTTGGACCCGATGTAGTATCATCAAATTTTCCCCCGTATATTATAATAAATATCAACTGTAAAAAAAATTAGCTGTTAAGTTGAAACAAAAAATATATATTTGAAAAAACGGGGAGTAAAACAGTATTATATTTTTTGGGTCATATTAAAAGGATATCGTTTATCTTTTAGAGATGATTCATGATCATTCATGAGCCCGAAATAAGTGATTTCATTATCTATTTTTTTGTATGACATTATTATTATGAATGCTGTTAGTAATATGTATTTAAATCAAAATTTGAAGGCACAAAATAAATCAAACCGATGAAACGTAGTTAAAATAATCATTCATTAGTTTTTGAGTCAGGATATTAAGTTCAAAGTCATGGACAAATGGCCTTTGCTGAAAGAATTTTTCTTGCTTCGAAATTGATAGATTTGAGAGAATAGCTCGTTGGACTGAACCTAAAAAACACTATTCCCTTAGTCACCATACTATATATAGTCATCCACAGACAGACTGTTTTGTTGTATCACAACTGTTCAGTGTGGCTAGACAAGTAGGATGCTTGAAGATGGGATCGAAACCCGCTCAACTTTATGTTAGACTCAGTATCATACCACTCACCCAACAAGCGTACCACGTCATGTAGCGAATTATTAGGTATTAAGTAGTAACGTTCGTTTACATTTTATACCTTACAGGATACTAGAGTGCTCAATTTGTTCGAAGAGCTTTGCATTAATCAAGTCGCACTGATAGCACGAATTTCCTTGACTTTCTTTCTTTCTCTCTCTCTCTCTCTCTCTCTCTCTCTCTCTCTCTCCATTCGTCCCTATCATCTATCGCGCCAGGCAGTTCTTTCAAAGTACATCCAGTGTCTGTAGAGAGTTGATGTAAACGAGTTCTTCCTGGTCGGTCAAGACTAGTATGTCCATGTGCAAAAGTCCAGAGAAAAATATCATTCATAAGTTCGTTCTTGCTTCTGAGCACTATCCTGTATGTCTTGTTTGTTTACTCGGATGGTTTTTGAGATGAGAACAATGTGGTCGTTCAGCTACTCTTTTCTTCAAAATACTACGTAACATTCTTGTATAATTCCCATCTAGCTTTTCCTCAATGCGTTTTGTTAGCGTCAATGTGGTGCATCTATAAAGTTGTATTGACACAGCCTCGGCTTGGAAAAATCCCGTTTTTTATTGGATAGATCAGACTCCCGTATGATTGATAACGTATCGATAGCAGTTCCCACGTTTGCTTGACATATGTTAACATCACTACCAGCAGATGAGATATTGCTACCGAGGTATGAGCAATTGTCTAATAATTTTTCATGCCTGCCCCTGAGAGTGGAGATGGCTCCTTCTCGTTTAAAACTCATCTACTCTGTTTAGTGTGTGATCACATGGAAGCCAATATATATATTCTGTGATCGCTGGTTCGATCTCCAGTAGGGGAGATATGGTATACACTGCTGATGAGACCTAATAAGGTCGAAACAGCTGTTCATCGGTTCCGTATGTTTCATGCAGTGCTTGCTGGATTTTCTGGTCATGGTAATTCAATATATATATATATATATATATATATATATATATATATATATATATATATATATATATATATATAAGAGGTACAAGAATGGTAAAACAAACAAATGATATTTCTTTGTAATTACTAACGTTTGCTCTTTTTCAAATTATTTTAAACTGGTTTTAATATTCGGTCTCTTTAAAGAGATTTTAAAGAGTTTATTTATCACAAAATGAAAATAAAAACAGGAACGTAGAATATCCATCCGTTAAAGAAGGATTCCTTTTGAGTATTCAAGTCTTTTGATTTGACCGTTTAACGATCACTGTGTATCATGAATCTCAGAGCTCAATGTTTTTTTTTACTCACGGTCCTTTGGAATATGAATGATTTTTAAACCGGTCTATTTGACCCATAGGTATTACATGTACTACCACTCCGGGTCAGATGATGACAATGAGAGAGTGCTCCACACTCCTCATATCACCAGAAATGACGCTTTAACATTAGATGCAGTTTAGTCTCATACACAGGACACCCACCTGTTTTAGGACTGGAGTGTTATCCCTTGAAATCGATACAGTCAGCGTATTCTATGCTCAGCCAACAGAGCATAATACGTATTGTGAGTGTTCAGGGAACAATTCTGAAAAATAATAATGTTCCATTCTTCGTTAATTTCTCTCGCGGTAAACGCATCTCCAGTTTCGATACATTTTTGAATATGTTTCGCGCAATAAACCTTCTTTTTTTGCACTCACTCCCTCTTTTTGCACTCACACCTGCTCTCACACGAGCAAACACACTTGAGTGAGTCAAAGGTCATGTTGTTACATGTTAGTTTGAGGCATGTTATCAAATGACCGAAGCAGTTCAATCTACGGTAAGCACCTGGTATAGTTGGTAGTATCTTGGTAGTTGGTGCACTGACACGGTGTGCATTTCTTCACTCCGTATGTGATGGGAACATGCAATGTAGTCTACATATGACTTATAACTTGCAAACTAGGCCATAATGCCGCGGAAGCAACGAAAATCATTTGCAATGTGAAAAGTTAAAGGCACACTTGATCATCAGATGATTAATTTGCCCAGTCGGATGGTGCTAAAAAATACACCGACTGCACCTCTGCAGAGATGCAGGACCCCCCCCAACGAGTGTCCAAGATATGACGCTAAACAATCTGTAATGCTGGAGCTTTGGTGAATACGGAATACCCTTCATTGCCATCGCTCCCAGGTCTACTCTGGCACGGAGTGGTAGCATCTCATAGGGTCCTATCAATGGGTCAAATAGAACTAAAATGCGTACTTTTGCTAAACTGAATTGTTTGAAATAGAACTGTTTTTGATATTTAAACTGTACTACGCTAAATTGAATTGTTTGAAAAAGAACTGTTTGACTAAACTGAATAGCTGGAAATAGAAATGTTTTTGACAATTAAACTGTGTACTTATGTTAAACTGAATTGTTTGAAATAGAACAGATTATATGTATAAAAATGATTTGGCATTAAATAACCTAGAAAGGTTGATATGCTATAAAACACAAACAAACAAACCAACAAAAACCATCAGATGGTAAAAGAAATTTCACTTGGGTTGCAAGAACCTCGACGATCATGCAAGGCCAGGCAGGTCGATAACCATGGATTCTAAGTCCGTGCTCCAAGCTATAGAAGCAAATCTACCGGGTAGCCCTTGAAGGGTATTAAAATAACTCGACATTTCCTAGTGTAGAGTAGTTTATAACCTTCACGACCAAGACTGCCAAATTGTATCTCATGGGACCGAAATATTTCAAAACTTCAAGATCTTTCCTTCGGAACCATACGTAAGTCATCTCATGCAAGATATGCTTCGTTTGTTGCTTGAAGTATTCATACACTTATTTTTTTTTCACATTATTTCTTTCTGGAGTTTTTGGTTATTTGTTATTCTTTATTGCTGTTTCTGACTGCTGTAATCTTTCTCTTTCTGTGCATTTGTTTTTATATATTCTTTGAATCCTTGTATTGCTCCATCCACGCAGTCCTCAATGGTTGCAATTTCTCTTCCTTTTTTTCTCTCTTGTCACAAAGAGTCTATTGATGTACGAAATTTCCTAAACTAACCCCAGACAAGGTGACATGCCGTTTAAATCAGTTGATAAATCAATCACTCACAGAAAATATTTCAGGAGTGCTTCGATTGATGGAAAACTAGCCGAAATAAGTCGGCTGGATTCTAAGAGAACTATCGCGAAAAATATCAATTTTCCATTCCTTGTTTATTTCTTAGTAAAGACATCTTCAGTCTCGATATTTTTTTGAATACACCCAGTACAATCAAAGAAACCGTCTTTTTCTCTCACTCCCCACCTCTTACAAACAAACTGATAAAAATACTGGCAGATATCGAGAAAACACCATTTATATATTAGATTTACATAGCCGTTTGTGAGTGATATATTCAACGCAACAACTCAGGGAAATACGGCTGTAAAAAGGCAAACACAATGCAAAAGAAACGAGGCGTGTCCGAGCAATGAAAAGTGTTTAATGAAATCCAAACTAGGGAAAAAAAGGCCTCAGACGTCAGCGCTATCTTCTGAAATCAATGACGGCCTCTGATCTTTTGAGGAGTCGGTGAAGGCGGGGAAAAATGTCTGGCCTTTTGATGTTAGCCTTCAGCTCATCAGTGTACAGCCACGCAAGACGACCAATACTAACCTGAGGTTATTTCATTTGCACAAATATTGTTTGTCAACTAATTTGCCGTTTTGCGTGTGAATATTTGTTTGGAAGATTTTTATATACGTGCGAGTGCATGCATATATATTTGCTCATACGTAGATGCCTCAATAAATCCGTAGCCTAATGATGCAACACACACACACACACACACTAACAAAAAATAAGTTGTAAAGAACTAAATTTTAAAAAGTATTTTTATCTTAATTCATTCACTATGATTCATTCATTCACTATGATTCATTCACTCACTATGATTCATTCATTCACTATGATTCATTCATTCACTATGATTCATTCACTATGATTCATTCATTCACTATGATTCAATCATTCACTATGATTCATTCATTCACTATGATTCATTCATTCACTATGATTCATTCACTATGATTCATTCACTATGATTCATTCATTCACTATGATTCATTCATTCACTATGATTCATTCACTATGATTCATTCATTCACTATGATTCATTCACTCACTATGATTCATTCATTCACTATGATTCATTCATTCACTATGATTCATTCACTCACTATGATTTATTCATTCACTATGATTCATTCACTATGATTCATTCATTCACTATGATTCATTCACTCACTATGATTCATTCATTCACTATGATTCATTCACTATGATTCATTCATTCACTATGATTCATTCACTCACTATGATTCATTCATTCACTATGATTCATTCACTATGATTCATTCATTCACTATGATTCATTCACTCACTATGATTCATTCATTCACTATGATTCATTCACTATGATTCATTCATTCACTATGATTCATTCATTCACTATGATTCATTCATTCACTATGATTCATTCACTCACTATGATTCATTCATTCACTATGATTCATTCACTATGATTCATTCATTCACTATGATTCATTCACTATGATTCATTCGTTCACTATGATTCATTCATTCACTATGATTCATTCACTATGATTCATTCATTCACTATGATTCATTCACTCACTATGATTCATTCATTCACTATGATTCATTCACTATGGTTCATTCATTCACTATGATTCATTCACTCACTATGATTCATTCATTCACTATGATTCATTCACTATGATTCATTCATTCACTATGATTCATTCACTCACTATGATTCATTCATTCACTATGATTCATTCACTATGATTCATTCATTCACTATGATTCATTCATTCACTATGATTCATTCACTATGATTCATTCATTCACTATGATTCATTCACTCACTATGATTCATTCATTCACTATGATTCATTCACTATGATTCATTCATTCACTATGATTCATTCATTCACTATGATTCATTCACTATGATTCATTCATTCACTATGATTCATTCATTCACTATGATTCATTCACTATGATTCATTCATTCACTATGATTCATTCATTCACTATGATTCATTCACTCACTATGATTCATTCATTCACTATGATTCATTCACTATGATTCATTCATTCACTATGATTCATTCATTCACTATGATTCATTCATTCACTATGATTCATTCACTATGATTCATTCATTCACTATGATTCATTCATTCACTATGATTCATTCACTATGATTCATTCACTCACTATGATTCATTCACTCACTATGATTCATTCATTCACTATGATTCATTCACTATGATTCATTCATTCACTATGATTCATTCACTCACTATGATTCATTCATTCACTATGATTCATTCACTATGATTCATTCACTCACTATGATTCATTCATTCACTATGATTCATTCACTATGATTCATTCATTCACTATGATTCATTCATTCACTATGATTCATTCACTATGATTCATTCATTCACTATGATTCATTCACTATGATTCATTCATTCACTATGATTCATTCACTCACTATGATTCATTCATTCACTATGATTCATTCACTATGATTCATTCATTCACTATGATTCATTCACTATGATTCATTCATTCACTATGATTCATTCACTATAATTCATTCATTCACTATGATTCATTCACTCACTATGATTCATTCATTCACTATGATTCATTCACTATGATTCATTCATTCACTATGATTCATTCACTCACTATGATTCATTCATTCACTATGATTCATTCACTATGATTCATTCATTCACTATGATTCATTCACTCACTATGATTCATTCATTCACTATGATTCATTCATTATGATTCATTCATTCACTATGATTCATTCACTCACTATGATTCATTCATTCACTATGATTCATTCACTATGATTCATTCATTCACTATGATTCATTCACTCACTATGATTCATTCATTCACTATGATTCATTCACTATGATTCATTCATTCACTATGATTCATTCATTCACTATGATTCATTCACTATGATTCATTCATTCACTATGATTCATTCACTATGATTCATTCACTCACTATGATTCATTCATTCACTATGATTCATTCATTCACTATGATTCATTCACTATGATTCATTCATTCACTATGATTCATTCATTCACTATGATTCATTCACTATGATTCATTCATTCACTATGATTCATTCACTCACTATAATTCATTCATTCACTATGATTCATTCACTCACTATGATTCATTCATTCACTATGATTCATTCACTCACTATGATTCATTCACTATGATTCATTCATTCACTATGATTCATTCACTCACTATGATTCATTCATTCACTATGATTCATTCACTATGATTCATTCACTATGATTCATTCATTCACTATGATTCATTCACTCACTATGATTCATTCATTCACTATGATTCATTCACTATGATTCATTCATTCACTATGATTCATTCATTCACTATGATTCATTCACTATGATTCATTCATTCACTATGATTCATTCACTCACTATGATTCATTCATTCACTATGATTCATTCACTATGATTCATTCATTCACTATGATTCATTCATTCACTATGATTCATTCACTCACTATGATTCATTCATTCACTATGATTCATTCATTCACTATGATTCATTCACTATGATTCATTCATTCACTATGATTCATTCACTATGATTCATTCATTCACTATGATTCATTCACTATGATTCATTCACTCACTATGATTCATTCATTCACTATGATTCATTCATTCACTATGATTCATTCACTCACTATGATTCATTCATTCACTATGATTCATTCATTCACTATGATTCATTCACTATGATTCATTCATTCACTATGATTCATTCATTCACTATGATTCATTCACTATGATTCATTCATTCACTATGATTCATTCACTCACTATGATTCATTCATTCACTATGATTCATTCACTATGATTCATTCATTCACTATGATTCATTCACTCACTATGATTCATTCACTATGATTCATTCATTCACTATGATTCATTCACTCACTATGATTCATTCATTCACTATGATTCATTCACTATGATTCATTCATTCACTATGATTCATTCACTCACTATGATTCATTCATTCACTATGATTCATTCATTCACTATGATTCATTCACTCACTATGATTCATTCATTCACTATGATTCATTCACTATGATTCATTCATTCACTATGATTCATTCATTATGATTCATTCATTCACTATGATTCATTCACTCACTATGATTCATTCATTCACTATGATTCATTCACTCACTATGATTCATTCATTCACTCTGATTCATTCACTATGATTCATTCATTCACTATGATTCATTCACTCACTATGATTCATTCATTCACTATGATTCATTCACTATGATTCATTCATTCACTATGATTCATTCACTCACTATGATTCATTCATTCACTATGATTCATTCACTATGATTCATTCATTCACTATGATTCATTCACTATGATTCATTCATTCACTATGATTCATTCACTCACTATGATTCATTCATTCACTATGATTCATTCACTATGATTCATTCATTCACTATGATTCATTCACTCACTATGATTCATTCATTCACTATGATTCATTCACTTTGATTCATTCATTCACTATGATTCATTCACTCACTATGATTCATTCATTCACTATGATTCATTCACTCACTATGATTCATTCATTCACTCTGATTCATTCACTATGATTCATTCATTCACTATGATTCATTCACTCACTATGATTCATTTACTATGATTCATTCATTCACTATGATTCATTCACTCACTATGATTCATTCATTCACTATGATTCATTCACTATGATTCATTCACTCACTATGATTCATTCATTCACTATGATTCATTCACTATGATTCATTCATTCACTATGATTCATTCACTATGATTCATTCATTCACTATGATTCATTCACTCACTATGATTCATTCATTCACTATGATTCATTCATTCACTATGATTCATTCACTCACTATGATTCATTCATTCACTATGATTCATTCATTCACTATGATTCATTCACTCACTATGATTCATTCACTATGATTCATTCATTCACTATGATTCATTCATTCACTATGATTCATTCACTATGATTCATTCATTCACTATGATTCATTCATTCACTATGATTCATTCACTATGATTCATTCATTCACTATGATTCATTCACTCACTATGATTCATTCATTCACTATGATTCATTCACTCACTATGATTCATTCATTCACTCTGATTCATTCACTATGATTCATTCATTCACTATGATTCATTCACTCACTATGATTCATTCATTCACTATGATTCATTCACTATGATTCATTCATTCACTATGATTCATTCACTCACTATGATTCATTCATTCACTATGATTCATTCACTATGATTCATTCATTCACTATGATTCATTCACTATGATTCATTCATTCACTATGATTCATTCACTCACTATGATTCATTCATTCACTATGATTCATTCACTATGATTCATTCATTCACTATGATTCATTCACTCACTATGATTCATTCATTCACTATGATTCATTCACTTTGATTCATTCATTCACTATGATTCATTCACTCACTATGATTCATTCATTCACTATGATTCATTCACTCACTATGATTCATTCATTCACTCTGATTCATTCACTATGATTCATTCATTCACTATGATTCATTCACTCACTATGATTCATTTACTATGATTCATTCATTCACTATGATTCATTCACTCACTATGATTCATTCATTCACTATGATTCATTCACTATGATTCATTCACTCACTATGATTCATTCATTCACTATGATTCATTCACTATGATTCATTCATTCACTATGATTCATTCACTATGATTCATTCATTCACTATGATTCATTCACTCACTATGATTCATTCATTCACTATGATTCATTCATTCACTATGATTCATTCACTCACTATGATTCATTCATTCACTATGATTCATTCATTCACTATGATTCATTCACTCACTATGATTCATTCACTATGATTCATTCATTCACTATGATTCATTCATTCACTATGATTCATTCACTATGATTCATTCATTCACTATGATTCATTCACTCACTATGATTCATTCATTCACTATGATTCATTCACTATGATTCATTCATTCACTATGATTCATTCATTCACTATGATTCATTCACTATGATTCATTTATTCACTATGATTCATTCACTCACTATGATTCATTCATTCACTATGATTCATTCACTATGATTCATTCATTCACTATGATTCATTCACTCACTATGATTCATTCATTCACTATGATTCATTCACTATGATTCATTCATTCACTATGATTCATTCATTCACTATGATTTACTCACTATAATCTTATTTCTTGTCCATACATCGGTGAATATAAACCGCATTGGTCAGTGTGTTTCTTTGTTCATGGGTGTGTTGGTGTGCTCTGTGTATATGCTTTCTGTATACGTACGTTTTATAAGTGTGATCTTTGTATGTGTGTGTATGTGTATGTGCGTATGTGTGTGTGTGTGCTTTGTATGAGTGCTTTATGTCTGTGTGTTTGTGTATTCTGTGTATATGTTTATGTGTGTGCTTTGTATGTGCGCGCATTTTATAGGTGTGATATTTGTGTGTCTATATGTACGTGTGCTTTGTGTGTTTGTGCTTTATGCGTGTGAGTGCCTTATGTGTGTGTTTGTGTGCTCTGCATATGCTTTGTGTGTGTGTGCGCACTTTTTTTGTGTGTGAGTGTGTATGTGTGAGTGTGCTTTGTATGTGTGTGATTTACGTGTGTGGGTTTGTGCGCACAGTGTATATGCTTTGAGCGTGGGCTTTATGTACGCCTGGACTTTATTCGTGTGTGAGTGTGTATGTGTGAGTGTGCTTTGTATACGTGGGATTTGTGTGTGTGCGTGTGCTTTGTGTATATGTGTATGTGTGTGCGCGCTTTGCATGTGTGTGCTTTGAATGTGTGTTTGCTTTGTATGTATGTGTGTGTGTGTGCGTGCTTTGAGTGTGTGCATTTTGTGAGTGTGCTTTGCGAGTGTGCTTTATGTATGCGCGTGTGTGCATGTGTGAGAAAAACCTATCAGATATTATCAAAATGTTTTAGAAATGTAACGAAAAAAAAAAAAAAAAAGGAAAAGAAATATCTAGAAAGACATGTTAATCTTAAAAATATGTTGAGTAGCATTCGTGCGCGTGCGCACTCGAGACAAAATTATATAGCAAGCTTATCAAAGGGATAAATGTCTGGGTTGTCCCCCTCGTCAGATATTCGGGACCATTCTTGAAATGGAACGGAGAAGAACTTAAACAGATGGAACAGAGAACAAGAAAACTAATGACCATGCATAAGGCCTTAAAGCTCAGAGATGACGTTGATAGATTATATGTGTCAAGAAAAGAAGGAGGGAGAGGACTTGCCAGGATTAAAGCGAGCGTTGACACATCGATACAACGAATCGAAGACAACATAGAAAAGCACGGAGAAAGACTGATTGCAGGCACCAGAAACAATGCTGACAACACGGGGGCCAAGAGAACAGAAATAACCAGAAAGAAGAAAATAACTCTATGGACGTTTTAAGCGACTAATAAACGACATGAGAAAACTTGGACATGGCTAAGAAAGGGCAATCTTTGGACAGAATCTAAATCTTTTCTAATAGCAGCACAAAATAATGCCATAAGAACCAACCATATGAAAGCAAGAATAGATAAGACGCAACCAAACAGCAGTTGTCAGTTATGTGGTGATAGAGACGAAACCATCAATCACATCATAAGTGAATGCAGCAAATTAGCGCAGAAAGAGTATAAGAATAGACATGACTGGGTGGGCAAGGTGATCTACTGGGAATTGTGCAAGAAATGGAGATTTACCATTCGAACAAATGGTATATGCACAACCCAGCATCTGTCCTGGAAAGTGAGACTCAGAAACTCCTCAGGGATTTTGAGATACAAACGGATCACATAATCTCGGCCAGACGACTAGACCGCATAATAATCAACAAAAAAGAGAACTTGCCGAAATGTGGACTTTGCTGTCCCGGCTGACAACAGAGTAAAATTAAAAGAAAGTGAAAAGAATGATAAGCATCTCGACTTTACTAAGGAATTGACGAATGGAGGCCATCCAATCTACTGCATTATTGAGATCGGCCAGAATACCGAGAATAGTCTTGGAGACTTGAGGAGACTTGCTGTCATTCAAGTTTTAGTGAAAGACCATCAGCTAACGCTGATGTGAAAAACTCTCAAGGAGTAATTATAATAAAATGAATATGTCCTATCAAAACTTACTCATTTGAAAGGTGCAAGTATCTTTTCAATTTTTTTTGGTGACCCTCTGAAGAATGCCTGGTCAAATCTGTAACAGGAACACAGATAATGATCAACCCCTAGGTCTTTTATAGTTACATTATACTACAAATGAAAAATAACATATACAAATCAACTTGGGACGTAGATTACAGATCTGAGTGACATGATCGGTAGGTGCTCCCTTGATAGCCAACAAGAGAAATCTGATGGGTATCCTGTGAATGTTAGCTGTCCAAATTTCAGATGAACAAACAACTTCTAAAGTAATTACTCAACTAAGAGACACCAACGGAAAAAATAATAGGAAAAAACAACAAAAATGTACTCCACAATCCTACACAAAGACCTTACAGAAAAAAGAATTGAAATTTGGGGAATTTTTGAAAGATTTAAAACAACAACCAAACTTGAATGATATAAAAGAAAGGTTGTTTTTCTGATTTCGAGATACTAGAAATATGTGGACAAATAAATGATGAAGATTCCGAAGAAATATGAGCACAAATAGATAGTGAAGATTCCCTGATTCGGATCGAAACACTAAATATGATAAGCAAGAACCATCAATCCAATTACAAAGCAAAATTTTTATGACCAAATTGTCATAGATATCAGCACCACAAAACAAATCGTAAGAAGACAAAATAAATATAGAATTAATAAAGAAAATCATGACGGAAAAGAAAACTACATGACCAATCCTCAGACGCCAAGAAAAAAGTTAAGGTAGAAACCGAACAGGTAAACAAATTATTATCAAATATTCCAACAGCCAACATTATAGAACTAAATGACCTAATTTGTACTGGAGCGAAATTAGTCTGTGATAGAATCGATGTTTCCCTTAGGAACTCGAAAAGAAATACAGAACCTGGATGGGAATAGACTGGCACTTGAACTGAATAGATACCTTTAAGAAGCAAGAATACCCTAATAGATGACGAAGGGGAAAACTACCCTAATCAAGAAAGACCCCAAAAAGGAAGCTTGCCAGAAACTATAGACCGATCAGGTGTCCACCTATAATGTGGAAAATCCTAACCGCACAGATTTGGGAGGAGATCTATAACTTAATTGTAAGCCGTGGATTGTTTCCCTGAAGAAAAGAAAGAATACAATAAGAGAACAGGAAGAACAGGTGAATTAGTGCACATTGATCAGCTCATTCTCAACAAGAGCTAAGTGCGAGGAAAAATATAGCCATGGCGTCGATTAGCTACAAGTAGGCCTATGATATGGTACCGCAATTCTAGGTAATGAATTATCAAAAAATGTTCAAGATATCTGATAAAGTCATTAATTTCATCACAGAAGCCATGAAATTCAGGAAATTGTAATTGACAGTTGGAGGGAAAGCTCTCGTACAGGTTTTTTAAAAAACTTTACAAGGGTTTTTCCAGAGAGGCCTCTTCCAATGAGATGCGTTTTCGCCATTACTATTTGTAATAGAAATGATGCCATTCAATTATATACTTGGGAAGTGAACTCAGTTCTTCAAATTTACAAAATCACATGAAAAAATTAATCTCCTCATGCATAGGGGCGACATCAAGTAGTTTACAAAAACGAAAAAGAATTGGAGACTATGATACAAATAATAAGAATATGCAGTCAGTATATAGGAATGAAATTTGGTATAAAAATATGTCATGCTCCTAATGCAAAGTGGAAAATGACAAATAACGGATGAAATAGAACTACCTACCCAAGAAAGTATCAGAACGCTCGGAGAAAAGGAAACTTACAAGTACTTGAGAATATTGGCAGCAAACACCATTAAACAAGCGGAGATAAAAGAAATAGATAAAAAAAGAATACCTCAGGCGAACGAGAAAGCTCGAAACCAAGCTCTGCACTAGAATTCTCATTAAAGAGATAAACACCTGGGCAGTCCTCCTTGTAAGATACTCGAGACCATTCTTAAAACGAACGAAGGAAGAATGCAGACAAAAGGACCAAAGGAAAAAGAATTATGATGATGGAGGCATTACATCCCTGAGATAACGTAGATTATATGTGTCAAGAAAAAACGGGGAAAGAGGACTCGCCAGCATTAAAGATAGCGTGGTTCCATCAATACGAGAACTAGGGGCTACAGTAAAATGAGCAAAGAAATGCATATTACAGAGGCTAGTAACGGCACTGACAACCTAAGTACGAACAAAACAACAACTATAACTTGGAAACGGAAATAAAACAACTGTATGGATATTTCAATCGATTAATTTGTGAAATCTCACACGAGAAAACCAGGACATGGTTACGAAATGGAAACCTTACGATGAAAACTTAATCTCTCCTGATAGCAACACAAAACAACGCCATGAGGACCAATTATATTAAAGTCAAAATCGATAATGTCCAACAAAATAGCAAGTGTCGATTATGTGGTGATAAAGACGAAACAATTAAAGAAGTTTAAGACTAGACACGACTAGGTGGGGAAAAGTGATCCACTGGGAACTGTGCAAGAAATTTGACCATAAGAACAAATGGTATACGCACACACCAGAATTAGTTCTGGACAATGAGATGCATAACGTTCTCTGGGATTTTGAGATACAAACTGATCACTTGATCCCAGCCAGGATATTAGACCATTTGATAATTTACAAAAAAAAAAAAAAAGAAAAAAAAGAAAAGAAAAAGAGAACTTGACGTGTTGTGGACTTTGCTGTTCTTGCAGACCACAGAGAGAAATACAAAGTGAAAAAAGATACTAGTACTCAGGGCTTGCCAGAGAATTGAAAAAATCATGGCACATGAGGGTGACGGTGTTACCTATGGTGATTGGTGTGCTTGGAACGGTCCCCAAGGGCTTGAAGAGGGGGCTAGAAGATTTGGAAATCGGAGGACGAATCGAAATCATCGGAACTACTGCATCGTTGAGATTGGCTAGAATACTGAGAAAAGTCCTGTAAAACTGACAAGACTTACAGTCACTCAGACTCCAGCTATAGAGCATCAGTTAACACTGAGGTGAAAAACTCACTGACTGCATAATAATAATTATAATCATAATAATAATAATAATACAATATCTGAAATAATAGTAATAAAACCTAAATATCAAATCTGAAGTCATTTACGGACATATTCATTTTAGAATATTTACTCTTTCTCTCGTTAGACCCATAACAATCTATCTATCTATCTGTTGGTACAGAAAGCAGATGTGTGCTCAGTATATATAAAAGATTTATAAGTATTTTCATAATTGTCCAAAAATAAAGCAGAATTCAAAATAGGGTCAATACGTCTGTTGCCTAACACTGAGCTATTACTCAGTGTTAGGCAACAGACGTATTGACCCTATTTTTCACTCCAACACAAACCAACATACAGCAGAAAGGGCTATATTTTACACACATACACACACACACACATAAGTATATATTGTTATGAATTTGGACTCTGGAGATAGTCGAATTCATATTTTACTCATAAATTTAGACTCTCTCTCTCTCTCTCTCTCTCTCTCTCTCTCTCTCTCTCTCGCTAAGTTAGTTATCAATTTGTCAAAAAGCGATTTCGGCAAGGCAGAAGTCAAATATTTGGGTCGTATAGTACGATATGGGAAGATTACCCCAACCGAAGCCAAAACCCGTGACATACTAAAATACCTAACCCCGAAAAATATCAGAGGACTCAGAAGATTTTTGGGAATGGCTGGGTAATACCGAAAATTTTGTAAGGCCTTCTCCGGGAGAACAGCACCTTGTACCGATTTAGTAAAGAAAGGAAATAGGTTCCGTTTGACAGATGAATGTCAGGAGGCCTTCGTGGATATTAAGAAGACTCTCAGCTCAAAACCAGTGTTAAGAGCCCCAAATTGCGAAAAGCCATTTTGCCTTGCTGTAGACGCTAGTGATGTGGGAATTAGTTTGGTACTAATGCAACCAGATGAAACTAACCAATGACACTCAAGAAGTTACTTTTCAAAAAAGTTCAATAACTTTTAAAAGTCATACTCCGCAATTGAAAAAGAAGCTTTAGCTTTATTACTGAGCATACAGCGAACCTTCGAAGTTTACATTACTTCTTCATTAGTACCAACGGTTGTATATACGGACCATAACCCATTAACTTTCTTGAATAGGATGCGAAATAAAAATAGAAGATTGTAGGGGTGGAGACTGGCCCTGGAAGAATATCACCAAGGGATAAGACACATCAAAGGCCAAGAAAATGTAACAGCAAATACATTATCTTGATGTTGATTGAATGAAAGCTTTCAGGTGAAAAGAGAAATTTAATACCTTTTTTTTGGGTGAGGAGATGTTATAATTTTGGACCTTAGGGATAGTCAAATTCATATTTATACGGACCGATTGAGGGCCAAGTTTCCCTAATATGGGTGTATGAACTAGCAAGTAGCCCCTAGCAACAAGCGACCTACTTGAAGGCTGAATGTCAACTGGCGAAGAAGCCCACGTGATTCGAGGCAGCGGGAAGATCGAATCTGCAAAGAGGAAAATTCACACAAGTCAGTTGCCCGAGAGATCCCATAACAGGCAGACGTGTCAGTGATGCAAAGGGTAAATTGCCTCCCCAAGGACAGATCATATGGGCAGATTAAAATGCCGCCAGAAAAAGGATAAGAACCGCGTGACTATTTTGTTCGTCGACTGAGAAAAACCAGAGAACAAGAAACGATTTGAAGATGAACCCAGAAAGAAAGAAAGAAAAAAGAAAGAAAGAAAAAATAACGCTCGGTGAAACGCGATACTAGAAAAAAAGAAAGAAAAATTAACGCTCGGTGAAACGCGACATCAGAAAAGAGCGAGCGTGCGAGAGAGAGAGAGAGAGAGAGAGAGAGAGAGAGAGAGAGAGAGAGAGAGAGAGAGAGAGAGACATATGCATAAAAAATAAAAGAAAAGGAGAGAGAGAGAGAGAAGTTAGATGAGTTTTCATTTTAATATTGTTTTACTTTTTGCTTACCCCGTTCCTACCGTATACAAAACACATTAAAAAAATTTATTTTTCCACTCATCATCACAAGAAAATTTCTTTGTGAATGGTCCCTAAATTGGTAAAATATAAACATTTCTATTTTTGTTCGAAAGATTATTTTACTTCGCGTACATGCCTTTATTTTTTGGGGTTGATAATACAATTTGTATTCTAAATTGTGCATTTCGTGTTGTCTTCATTTTCAGCTTGTTCGAAAATCTCTGAGTCATAGTTTTCCCTGTTCGCTTGTGGTTGAATCACATCCCGAAATAAAATATTGTCCGACCTAATACCAGCAATACGCTTTTCGCGTTGTCTAGGCGATAGGCATAGGTAAAAGGGTCGTGACTAAAAGCTTGTCACCTTCGCCGACAGTAAACCTGTCGGAGATGTTTTGTGACAATATACGCACACATACAAATTCATCTTATTTATTTATTTTCAAAAATTAGAATTAACTTATAAACAAAAAGAAAAGATAACGTTATTTAATTCGTTTTGTTCTCTTTCGCCTGCTGTTACAGCCTTTTCATCATCATCTTGTCGTGCCATCAGCACGGATATCCCTGACCCTTTTTCGCCACCTCTCCCTACCGTTCATTGCTTCCGGCAGGTCTTCAGAGCTACACCCCGTATCCTCACAGAGCTGCCGTATGTAGGTTCGAGTTGGTCGCCTTGCTTTTGCTTGGCCATGTGAAGGGGTCTATAGGAGTTCATCACTTATGAGATCGTCCCTAGTTCTCCAGCAATATCGTGCATGTCTGATTCATCTAATTAGGATAGTTTTCGTGATGGGTGGTAGGTGGCCGTACAGCTGCTGCTTTGTGGGGTGTTGCCTCCAGGACCTGTTCAATTTTGCTCGTAGCATTCTTGTGTAGTTGCCGTGAAGCTTTTTCTCCATCCGTTTAGTTAGCGTCCATGTAGTGCATCCATATAGCAGTATCGACACGATCGCTGCTTGGAAGAAACAGCCTTTTAGTAATGCAGTATTAATGTACTACTTAATTGTTTCGGTTTTGATTTAATTTCGAAAGAGTGAAAGACAAGGGAAATAATTGTAGTGGTGTGTATAATTCTTGAAAAAATTCGGATACCCTAAAAATACCCATAACTTGGCTCCCAGTGACCAAATCGACTCGAAATCAATTTCACTTTCGTCGTTGGACAATTCAGAGATAACTTATGATAAAAATGGCCTATTTTCCCAATAATTCGTTAAAAAACTGATGGTTGGTTGGTTGCTTCTGTCTTACCACACACCAACCCTTGAAGTTATCTAATACTAAGTCTTGTTATTCATATTGTGACGTGGCATGCCCCTGAGAGGGGAAAGGTTGGATTAATATCCCTTACCCTTCTGTGTTTGAACAAACGAGTCCCAAGACTGACCGTTAAAAGGGAGATATGAACGAAAGTCAAATTACTCACACTCCATGATCTATAACGAATCCAGGTCAGAATGAAAGCCAAGGGCTGCCTGCACTCCATGACCTGTGACCGGGTGGACGGAGAAGGTCATTGAGTAACATGACCGGCTGAGGTGGAGGAGGAGGAAGGAGCCAAATGATTGGCCGAGTCTTTGGCGCTGAAAAATATTACCTTTTTGTCAGTGGAAATTGGGAAAAGGATTTTCAGTTTTGAGGACAGAAGTCGACGGATAAAGACGTCGGTTTACAGCCGCCCCGGGAGAATGCCCCGTTAAAAGCATAGAACAGAATCTTTGGACAGTGGTCAGCAGAAAGGCTGACCCAGCCGATTCTGGGGATGGATGTCACTCGTCCATAAAAGAAAGGAACATGAGAAGTAAACCTTTCAAAAAAGATAAGTACATCTTAAAACTGTTTTTCCTTCTACCCTTCCTAGATATTGGAAATTATATATATATATATATATAGAAAAGGAAAGAAAGAGACTGAAAAGATTTGTTTCGTCTACCGTAAATGAACGAGTGGACTTAGATACTCCCGCAAGTAAAAGAAAGAAAAGTATAAAGAAAATAAAAGAAAAGAAAGAAAGAAGAACGAAAAAAAAAAAAGAAGAAAAAGAGACATTTGTGTTTAAGACTGTCTGCTGGTTTAATATAGCCGGCACCTTAAAAAGAAAGAAAGAAAAGAGGAAGGAATTATTTCTTAAATCTCTTAATTATTTGTTTGGTCCTCACTTATTAAAATTTTGTTACATTTTAAATGCTCCCTCGTGTTGAAATCTATTCGTTATGTTGTTTATCAATCGAGTTGCCTTCTTTTGCACATTATCTTTTTCAGCTTCGTATCGCTTTCATTTATTCCCGCTAAATGTCTTATTCGCCTTAAAGGCATTCCAAGGGAATTTTGGAAATTTGACTACAGTGAAATATATTTTGTTTTAACCTAGAAGTCCATGCTTTCCGTTATCCGAGGGGTTATGAAAACGAAGGACTTGGTGGGGTATGTGAACGTGAAATTGGAAGCCCCCTTGCCAGCGTCGAGATGAGTCTAGCCCCAAATTAATCCCCACATTATTTGCCAGTTATCTTATGCCCGAAACGAGTCTTGACTAGGACTTATCTTGCGAAGGGGTCAAGTGCCAGACTGCCCCGACGTCACGTGTGCATAAAATAAACTCTCGTCCTGAGATAAATATTTGTGCAATGTAACAATATGTATTAAATAGATAATTTGTTCATGAATAATTTGTTGGTAACAATTTTACACGAGCCAGGGCTCATTTGTACACAGCTCAATAGTTTCAAGTATTGCCATATAGCACTATTAGTTCTATTTGTACACTGTTAAATGGTTTCAAGTATTATCATTCAACACTAGTAATTCTATTTGATATTACGTATTCGTTTGCATACAGTTAATCGACTCCAAATATTGCTATGTAATACTAATAATTCAATTTAACAGATGCTTGTTTGCACACTGTTAAATATTTTCAAGCATTGCTTTGTAAAAGTATTAGTTCAATTAAATATTAGTTATTTGCTTGCACGCTGTTAAATGGTTTCAAGTACAGTAAATAATTAAATAGTCCTATTTGATGTATAGAGACGAATCTACGTGGTACTGCCACTTTGGGTGAGAGTGAACCTGGGAAAAATGGTAAGGAGGAGGTACTCTACATTCCTCAAAGCTCCAGATTTGAAGCCTCACCATCAGATACTGTGTCATATCCAGGACACTTATTATTAGGGTATGTTACCTTTTTGTAGGGATACAGCCGGCGTATTTCACAGCCCCAACCGACCGGGCTATAAACAAATGCAGAGATGTAATATAATAATACATATATGCAGGTTTGTATAAAGAAAACGGAAAGAAAAATACATCTAAATGGATTGGAAAAGATTTGTTAATTAATCAATTCCACCTTAATTAGTTCCACCGACGCGTTTCGACAGGATTAAGACATGACATTACGAAAATTTCAGGTAGAAAGTGTTTTTGTCATCTTCTGGGTGGGAATTATGAATAAAAAAATTATTAGAAATAATTAAAAAAAAAATAATCAAAAAATATTTAAAACAATTAAGGTGGAATTATTAATAAATATTTTTCCATCCATTTATATATATATATTTTTCTTTCCGTTTTCTTCATACAACATATCTGTCGGATAAAACTTCATTTCTAACTCACATGCAGATTTATAAAAGTTCCGAAGCGTTAGAGATAATTTATTTTGCCGAATAATCTTTTTTTTTTTAACATAATATCCCTCTTTATGTCTCTCAGTGTTTAATAATCATCCAGCATTTTCCAATAAATATGTTTTTATGGTTGCTGCTTTCAGGTTCAGAAATGCCATTAACTGGAAAATAAAGGCGTTTGATCCTTAAACATAGATTCCTTAATTGTTTCTACAGATGTTGTTAAAATTTGAGAAAGATTTCTGAAAGAGAATTGGTCAAGTTATTAGATAACGAAATGATATCGATTTTTTATGAAACACCTAACAGATTTGTTTACCCACCTCTATCACACACACACACACACACACACACACACACACACACACACACACACACACACACACACACACACTCTCTCTCTCTCTCTATATATATATATATATATATATATATATATATATCTTTCTCATACACACACGAACATGTAACTGACTTCCTATCAAATCAGAATGCGGTACAGAGACATTTTAAAGTGGAGAGCCATTCTCGGATCGAAGTGTGTGTATCTGTGTGCTCTCGTAGCTACGTAAGTCAGAAGGCAAAATATGAAAAAAGAAAATTACATATTAGCATTTACTTCAACATAATCTTTATCAATTCACTATAAACATTAATTACACTAATTCTATATTTCAAATCAAATTTAGCAAATATTTTTTTGTTAAGCCACGAAATTGCTGGAAAACCTTCATATACTTTATTTTATAAAAAACAAAACAATACAAGACAAAATAAAATAAACAACAGTTAAGCAAAAATGTGGGTACATATTTGTATGTAGGTCATTCAATAAATAAAGGGACTTTTGGGAAAAAAAAGCAAAATAATTTTTTTTCAGAATTCTTTTTCCATTTATGTAAACTCGGGGTTCTTTGGAATTGGTTTAGAGCAAAAATTATTCTAATCTCTCAAAAATATTTGTTTTGAGGCTATTTAAAACGGCGACAAATCAAACAGCGTGCTCCACACTTGAACATAGGTCTGTCATGTGAAATTTGCAGAAGAATGTTTTAGTAACAAAAGTGTTGATAAACGAACTAAACATTGGTTTGTCACAACGCGCCTAAGCTGAAAAGACAGTTCATGCAGTGGAAAACACACTGACTCTCCGGTAAAGAAAAATCTCCGGGCGCAGCAGCCTCTAAAGAAGGTCATGTTAACGGTATTTTGGGATATGAAAGGACCCATCCCTATTGATTTTCTTAAGAAAAGAGAGACTATAAACAGTGCTTTCTAATACCAACTCCTTTGACAATATTTCACCTTATTTATTAAATGACCCGCGTATATGAGTAGCATATATCTATTTACCAAGCCGTTGTGCCACGGGAAGGATACGATTTAGCATTGGTTTTTAAGTAAAAGACAACTGCTTTGAATTTAGATTTTAAGAAGACTAAAAAAACCATTCTGCCCTATTATTTACTCATAGCTTGCATGGAGCAAAAAGATGGATTCATGCCGTTTCCAAGGGTATTAACTGAGCCCATTTCCTACGATAACTACTATGATAGAAACACCTCCCATAACCATTTATTTTTCAATTATTAGATAATGTCGGATTTTAGAATAAAATTTTTATTCTTGTTGTATCGTTGCAAGGAAAAGATACACAGTGAAATAGAGTTAATTATTTATAAACTCAAGTGATACAGTACGACTAGTATTATAAGTCTCGCGCTGTTGGTGTTACGTCCGAAGATGGCCTTACTACTGACCGACGTCTTTTCAGAGCTGTCTCTCTGCTTCCCTTCCTGCTTCTGTCTGCTTCAGAGACACGGCGTTATTTATACTTCCGCGATACCGGAAGTCACGTGGTACTAGCCACTATACAACAATTTCATAATTAAGGAATTAATGTAGTGCGTTAATCAATCAAAATATGATCCCTGAACATCTTTTGCTTTTCTGTCGTCGATTAACTAGGTTATCTAGGCCTGAATGGTACAGCCTCTAAAGGTTTGTTGCTATGAAATCTTTAAATGAAGTTTCTACTTCTCCTTTGGAACGGAATATTTTTTTGGTAAAAAAAGTATCCAAACACTTGAAAAAAAAAATGGTTGGAAGCGGATGAGAGATCAAGAGAATATAGTGGATGAAGCAAAGTCTTATATCCTAAGTCAGTGACCTGCAATGTCATCCGGGCAACGTGTGACCGTGCATTGTCGTGAAGTAAAATTGAACCTACTCGATTAACCAGTGCCGTGCACATTACTTAAGGATGCATGCATTTCTTCCCACGTGATCTTCAAGATTAATATCCCCATAACGGAACTTTACTGTCTTATCCCTTGTGGATCATTCACTCCATGTTCTGTTTATATTGGCAGATGTTTGAAAAGCATTATTATCAAACTTAAACACATACAAAAAAGTAAATGCATCACATTTTTCATGTTTAAGTTCAAAATTAAATTCTGGGATAGAAAATTAACAAAGAGAACACTTTAAACTTTAGGAATGTGACTTTTTATAAGACTACTATTAAAATAATATGTTAGTACAGAATTTAAACCGTTTATACTTAAATTGGACAGTATTCTCCGAACAACCCAATATGAATCGGACGTAAATCTTTTTGAATGTAAATTTATATGTGAAAGTGTATTTTTTTTTTTGACATCTAAAAAGCACCGATTTCCAAGAAATTCACAAAAAATTCGACTTTTATCGAATTTTAATAAAAGTTTTGGTATTTAAAAAAATAAAAGTCAAAGTTGATTTTGAAAGAAGCATCCACGTAAAATTTTGGAATCAACCTGTTTATATATGGGGTGTTTCAGAAAAAGTGCAATGTACAAGTGCTTCTGAAAAAATTGATATAATTTCGTAATCTAATAATTTGTAATATAAAAACTTATTAAAATAGTCTCAAATTTTAACAGCATGTTTAGGAACCACTCAAATATGACAATATTAAGTATTCACTGGTGCTAAAAACTTATGGAGAGCATGGTGCATTTTCTTTTTATTTCGGAAAATGTAATTTTCCTTTCATAAAAATATAAAGCATACTTATTGACTTTGAAAGAAATTCAAAAGTCAATTTAAAAGGTCAGTGAAGGTACTAAACGAACTTTCAAATTGTCAAAACAAACAGTAAGCAAGCTTGAGGTTTTGTCAATAGATCAATCCATTTTAAATCATGACATCTGTTGCCCACCTTTTGGTTGTTAAAAGGTCAAATCTTTGGACAGATTAATCAGATCTTTGATTTTTGTTTTGGTTAATGTGAAAAGAGATACTCCTCCACAAGGCATGAACTGGGATCCTTAATTAACAAAGCTCCTATATTGTGGTTTGATTCGATGACATATTAAAATCTGATACGTGGAAGTGATACTCTTCCCATAAATATATATTATTTTTATTGATGCTGTTAAAATCTGAGATCATTTGAAGGAGAATTTGTGAAGTTATTAGATTACGGAATGATATAAAAATTTCTGAAACACCCATTACATCTTAAATAATATACTATATATATATATATATATATATATATGTGTGTGTGTGTGTGTGTGTGTGTGTTACGTGTGAATCCTACTACCTTAATTAATTTAGGTAATTAAGAAATGAATGATATGTAAGAGGTTGATTTTTACATTTTTAAAACATGATTCACTGGATAAAAAAATGTGTTTATTTTAAAAAAATCTTAAACCTAAGAGCTAATTTTATGACTTTAAAAGACGAGAAAATTCAAGTAAATTTTGCTTTTCTCAAGGTAATTTTTAATTATTCTTTTTACATAAGAATGGGATTGATAAGGAAAAAACACACAAAAAATAAACAAAAAAAAAAAAAGATAGAAAAACAAAAAATAAAACAAAAAAGACAACAAGAAACAAAAAAAAAAAAAAAAAATCAAAATCAAGACAAAAAAATCGAGCGAAAACAAACCATCTATTTTAATTTTTTTTAGCGATGTTTTCTAAATCGCCTCTTCCTTAAATTTTTTTTCAACCAATGTAAAAGACAGATATTTCGTAATTGAGTTGTATCAACGTTGAATAAATTTGACGAAAATCTTTGGTTTATCTATTGTTTATAAATCTTTATAAATTTACTTATGTAGTTTTAAATTGGACGACATTTTTGGTCGGGAAATATTTTTGTATTATTGTTGTATCGTGGTAAGGAAAAAATACGCAGTAAAATAGAGTTAACTATTTATTAACTTAAGTGGTACAGTCCGACTAGTATTATAAGTCTTGCGCTGTTGGTGTTACGTCCGAAGATGGTCTTACTATCTCTCTGCTTCTCTTTCAGCTTCTGTTTCGCTGTGCTTGAGAGACACGGCGTCTTTTATATTTCCGCGATACTGGAAGTCACGTGGTACGAGCCACTACACAACAATTATAAATCATTTAAGAAGCAATAACCCTCTTTTACTCGCCGAGTCGGCTGGGGTTGTTGAATACGTCGTCTGCATCTTTGCTGTGCATTAAGATCCTTCCTACCAACTAGAGTCCAGGATATGAAACTAAACAATTAAATGGAGCTTTTGATAATGTTGAGTCATCCTTTTTTGCATCTACTCACCTGTTCTTTTTCACCCCGAGTGTTAGTACCTTTTAGGACCCCATCTATGCATCAAATAGAACTGTTTAATTATTTACTCTACTTGAAACCATTTAACTGTGTGAAAACAAATAATGTTATATTGGACAATTAGTATCACATAGCAATGCTTAAAAATATTTAACCATGTGTAAGTTGAATTGTAAGTGATGGATAGCAATACTTGAAACGATTTAACTGTGTGCAAACAATAGCAATATTTGAAACTATTTGATTGTGCGCAAACGAAAATATTTAATATTAAACTGAATTATTAGTATTAGATAACAATGCGTAAAACCATTTAGCTGTGGTTGTAGGATATTGACTTGAAGATCACTTTGACATATCGATGAAGCAGCGGAAGTATGAGAACAAAAAATAACTGGAAATGCACAAAATGTTCAAAAAGTAAATGGAAAGGTTCAAAAAGTAAACAAGACGGACGTGCTCCCGGCTGAAATGCCGCGTAAATTGCGTGGGTGGCATCCTAGGCGGAAGTGCAATCATGTGCATTGTGTCGGTGGAATGCGAGATGGAAGCGTGATCACGTGAATTGCGTGGGTGGCATGCTAGAAGGAAGCGTGATCACGTGCATTGTGTGTGTGGCACGCTAGAAGGAAGTGTGATCACATGCATTGTGTGGGTGGCATACTAGAAGGAAGCGTGATCACGTGCATTGTGTGTGTGGCATGCTAGAAGGAAGCGTAATCATGTGCATTGTGTGTGTGACATGCTGGGTGGAAGCGTGATCAAGTGCATTGTGCGGGTGGCATGCTAGGCAGAAGCATGATCTCGTGCATTGTGTGGGTGGGATGTTAGAACGAAGCGTGATCACTTACGACGTTTAAGCAGCAGGTTAGAGGACATGTGGCCACGATAATTTGCGTGGACGTCCGGAATATTTTATAACTAGGTAGATTTCATCCCGTAAACCTGAAAAGCAGAAAGGTTTCACAGAAGATTCGTATCGTCCACCCTTGTGTGTGTAATCTTTTCGACACACTCTCTCTCTTACCCGTCCATACATTTGGGGTAATAAAAGGAAAAGAGCTGATTATATTTTTATTCATCGGTGTTGTTGTCTTTCTCTGCTATACAACAAGGTAGATAAAACTTTAAGAGTTTGATAGCAATACTTGAAAATATTTTATTGAAAATTTTTTAACTGTGTTCAAATAAAACTATTAGAGTTGGATAGCAATACTTAAAACCATTTAACTATGTGAAAACAAAAGAAGTTTTGGCTTGTTTAAAAATGTTATTTACAAACTAGTCCCTTAAAAATCAAATGTAAACAGGATCTGGCATGAAATAATCATCCAAGGTTGATATGCCATTAAACCAAATAACCTAATCTGATCTAAAACTGTTGAAAATTTATTCGTATTCGATAGCAAAAAAAAAAAAATAATAATAATATTCACGCCTTTCGTAAGATCACTAGCGAGAAGTGAAAAGGAAACTGCCTCGTCTCGAATTCGAACTTGACCCGTCTCCTAAGACAATAATCATTACACTGTGTGCCTTTACAAAACACTTCTACTAACTAATAAATAGACCAGTTTCGGTTATAATAGATAAATAGTAAATTAAAAAAAAACATGTTTGATAGAAAGTTGGGGTAGTTTTTTTTCTACAAGGGCGAGTTAAAAGTTTAACAATATTTTGGTAAGATGAGGTACAATTTGGCAGCTTTTCCCGAGGTCGTGGAAATAACCTACTGCATAGAACTGTGAGATGCCGAGTTTGCTTGATAGTTGCCAGAGTTGCCTCTATGGCTTGGAGTACGGCATCGGAATCCATGATTTTCGGCCTACCTGACGTTGCTTGATTGACAAAGTTCTTGCAACCCCAGCAAAATTTCTTGAACCATCCGATTACTTACAGTGATCAAGTACGACTTCCGTTTTCGCACAACAAATGTTTTTGGTAACTTCCACGGCGTTATGATCCAATTCAAACCCAAAAAGCATATATTCCCGAATTGGACAACATTCCAAGCGAGGAAGCTCGATTACCCACTGTGCTTCGCGCAGAGGCTTTTCAGCGGACTGGCTGGCATCCGTGCCGGACAGTCAACGCTTAATGGCAAACTTGAAGTCGAAAGGCCTCCGGCTTCGGCTGGGCCACCTTCGGGTTGGCGAGCTGCTTCACTGACACCTTTGTATAACACTGGACTTTGCTGTCCAGTTTAAGCTATAATCAGGCATCCGTGCCTGGACCCAGGTTTGTGCCCATGTCCAGATTTGCTCATTAGGCCCACATTGTACTAAGTGGGCCGATGACCAGTATAGTCAAGCAGGGCTCGATCTTCGGCTCGTGTCCGACCGTCACCTCCCTAAATCTCTAATATAATCAACCTTCCGATCATTGACCTTGTGTCAAGTCCTGTCTAGTGGGAGGCAGAGACAAATAACGACTGCATTCCAAGTTCATTTGGTCGGAACTCAAATCCCACATGGAGTGAAGCTCTGCACAGCAAGTCAACGCTCTAACTACTACGATGCTACTAACCAAAGCACGTATCTACCATTGCTTCTGCACTTGATATACGCGCTATACAGAAGCAAGTACCAAAATATTGCAAAAATCTTGAATCACTCTGGTAACATAAAAAAAGAGAAAAAATTAAGAACACCATTTTCCTATTTACGTATTTGTTTTATTAAATATAGACGCTCGTACAAAGTGCAAATTTTTTGTTTATTCGTATTACTTAGCTAAGTATATTACATGAATTAATTCATTTCTATTAAAGGAAGTATTATTGATCATGATATTATTATATTATTCTTATATAAACACGTCTTTGTGTGTGAGTGCGTGCGTTTATGTGAATGTATGTGCGTATGTGTGTCAGTGTGTTTGTGTAACTGTATAAGATTATTTCTAGTCATTTATTTTTTTATTTTTTTAAGTAATATTATTTACGATTAATTTAGCTCTTGACTATCAGACGAAAACTGTTCGATTCTCGAGGCAAAATGTTATAAATTTTCTCCACAATCGGTTGAGTAATTTTCTGTTTGAGACGATCAGCTGCCACAAGCGAGTTTGTCACTTGTTTGGTTAAGGGAAGTATTGTGTAACAACATTTTTTTTGCTTTATATTGTTTTGTATTGTTGCTGTTTTGAAAATAGCGAACTTACACTGAAAGAGGGTGTTATGTCTTAGATAACTCGAAGGTTGAATAAGGAATGTTGTGGAGACAAAAAGGCTTTTACTTTTTCTCGATGACAAAAGAACGGAAAAAACTCGTTGTTAAAAAAACCCACTCACTTTATTTTGGATTTACTGGGCTTATAAACATTGTTTTTTTAGACTTATTTTATAGATATATTATTTTAGACTTGTCTTATAAATGTTATGTTTTTTAGACTTGTCTTATAAATTTCATATTTTTTTATACTAGTCTTATAAACATTATGTTTTTTAGACTTGTCTTATAAATGCATTTTTTAGACTTGTCTTATAAATTTTATATTTCTTAGACTTATCTTATACCTTTTATATTTTTTAGACTTATCTTATACCTTTTATATTTTTTAGATTTTGTCGAGTACTTTTTATAGATTTCATTTTATTTTCAGATTGGTTTTACAAATTTTATATTTTTCAAATTGGCCTAATAAATTTTAGATTTTTTAGACTGATTTTATAAATTTCATATTTTTTAAAGTGGTTTTTATGAATTTTTGATTTTTTTAGAGTGCTTTTAAAAATTTTATATTTTTTCAGTCTGGTTTTATAAATTTTATATTTTTAGATTGGTTTTATTAATTTTAGATTTATTAGACTTGTCTCATAAAAAAATTTTTTGACTGGCTTTATATTTTTTCGACTGATTTTATGAATTTTATATTTTTTAGATTGGTCTTATAAATTAAAATTTTTTTAGACTGGTCTTATGAATTTTAGACTGATTTGTATTTTTTGATTGGTCATATATATTTCATTTTTTAAAAACTGATCTCATAAGTTTTGTAGATTTTGGACGAGTCTTATCAGTTTCAGATTCTTTGGACCAGTCAAATAAATTCGAGATTTTTCTGACTAGTCTTATGACTTTAGATATTTTTCACAAGTCTAATAACTTTTTAACCTTTTTGACTGGTCTTATAAATTTTACATTTTAAGACAGGACTTCCGTTTGTCGTACCGACTGGACTAATGCGGCACAAGACCTTTTGTAAGGTGGGTCCGGGCACAGGGCCGTCGTCCAAACGTAGCCTGCCTTTTAAAATAGGACTTATTGATTTTTGACAGGTTTTATAAATTTTCGATTATTTTGGATGGGTTTAAAGAATTAAATTTTTTTTGACTAGTCTCATAAATTTTAGATTTTAAAGTAACTTCTAGACTTTTTAGACTAGTCCTATAAGTTTGCGATTTTTTGGATCTGTCTAATAAATTTTAGATTTTAAAGTAATCTTAGAAGTTTTAGACGCTCTGGACCGAGAAATTTGAGTTTTTAGACCAGCCTCATAACTTTTAGATTTTTTGACTAAATCCTATAAATTTGCGATTTTTTGGATCAATTAAATAAATTTAGATTTTTTTGACCAGTCTAATTAATTTTAGATTTTTTTGACAGGTCTCATAAATTTTAGTCTTTTTGGATCAATCTAATGAGGTTTAAATTTTTTGACTGGTACCATAAATTTTAGAGATCTTGGATAATTAGAATTTTTGAGACCAGTCTCATAAATTTGAAGTTTTTTGACAGGTCTAATAAATTTTAGACTTATTGGACCAATCTAATAAATTTTAGACTTCTTTGAATATTAAATCTTTTGAACCAGTCTTATAAATTAAATTTTACTTTTTTAGCTTGGTCCCATAAAAAAGGACATGTCACAAAAGAACATTGTTACCAAAATCTACGCACGTTTGTATTTTAAATCTTTTGAACCAGTCTCATAAATTAAATTTTACTTTTTTAGCTTGGTCCCATAAAAAAAGACATGTAACAAAAGAACATTGTTACCAAAATCTACGCACGTTTGTACGTTGGGAATTTTAGTTTTTTTCGATCTCCAGTTTAGAATGGACCTGGGAGTAATGGCATATGTTTTATTTAGACTCCGGACTGAAAATAGTAATTTACTATAAGATACTTGAATCATCAGACTCGTTTGGCCATGTTAGTGGTAGCAGGAACTAACCAGACGATGCTGCGTTAGCGTGGACGGAGAACGATTGAACGATTCAAAGATGCGAAAAGAGCAGATTCGTACTAGAACCAAAAAACTGCCTCGAACATTTTGCTCTTTATTCATTTGCACATACTTCAACGACCTGTGAGATTGAACGGAGGGAATAAGACCACAGATATCCAAATAGTTGAGTTGCGTTTTTTGTGTTTTTCCTCATCCAGTACCTATATCCTGGGTGTCTTAAAATAGATCAAACCCATTAATATGATAAGGATTTATTATTGACACAAGCGCAATAGCGGTCATTTGAAAGACGTCTGGTAAAAATGCATCCTTTGAGCTAAAGACATCAAATCAATGTTTTTTTTAAAAAAATGTTATTATATCAGCTTCCTGTGCATGTAATTTTTTTGAGTTTCTTGTCTCAGTAATACATCACTATCATATTAATGGGTTGCATCTATTTTGAGACAGTTCTGAATATTTTGTCTTCAAATAAGTAGTGACGCAAAATATTTTCCTCTCTTGTCCATGGCAACGTAATTGAAAATTAATAGTTGTTTTAGTATACTATTTTCAAATCTGAAACAAAATGCGCGAAAGATTATTATTATTATTATTATTAGCGGTCACATGTGTCCCATGTATAATGAGACACCCTATCTAACCATGTATATTGAGACACCCTATATAACCATGTATAATGAGACACCCTATATAACCATATATATTGAGACACTCTTTAGAAGTCGTTAATGACTATGCTACCTTCATTACTGGATAAAGTTTAGTGTCATAATCCACATTGAAATAAGACTGTGAAAAGATTTCCAGGGATTCGAAATTAAAATCTTATTTTTGTTTAAGAAGGAATCTAGTGGTTCATACTTGTACCAAATTCAAATTCGCCATAACTAAGATACACACAAAACATGAAATCTTGACAAAAAATACGTAGCCAATGGCAATGTTTATGCAGCTGTAGTACTTTTTTGGCTGAAAACTTGTTCTATTCCTCAGTTTTATCTGTTGTATGTATTTACCCCCCCTCCACAAGCAGGATGCGACACATGGTCAATTTTTAAGCGGAGTTTAACTGGTTTGAATTAAGAGTTTTCGTTCTCCAAGACGGGTTGCCATATCAAAGCTAAAGAGTCCAGTCTTCCTTACTATTTACTCATTGCTGTAGGCGAGAATAAGTTAGATTCATACCTTTCTCAATAGGGAAAATGCAAACAGCCTCGTCTAAGATTTGAACTTGAGTCACTGAGTTTATTTCCTTTGACGATAGCCGTTATACCACGAACGCCTCCATATATATATTGTAGTCACCGTCGAAATACATACTTTTGGAACGTTGTAAATAAACATGAATCTTACATTTCAAGATCTGGATAAAGACAACAGTAATCTTAAAAAAATCTTTCTGTTCTGTGTCGTATATCATCTATGTTTAGATATATTACTGTTTTTTTAAATGCCCTGAATCTAGTAAAAAAGCAATGTAAAATTATCTTAACCAAAATATCAGTTTGTGTAAGTTTATTTCGATGTGCTCGAAAATTTCTCTTTGTGCCTCATTTATCAACATTAGAATTAGGCAAATAGAACTTTTGGTAGAAAACACAGACGTATCAGAAGGAATGGGATATAGGAACATTTTTTTTTTCAGGATGGTGTTTTTCTATTGAGATGATAAACTTTGGGAACGTCTAGGTTGTCTATTTTGCCGGGGATATTTATAGTTTGCTGTGAAAAACTAAAACTACCATTCTTTTACTTCAGAAGAAATTGGCATACCTTTATTTAAGTCAAACATTATATTTTTTGGATAATAAAGAAATTTAAAAAACAAAACCAAAATTAAATGAACATAATAAAATTCAGGTATTAGCTTATCCCATTGTTACTTGCAATTTTTCCCTGTGCAGGACTTGAACTTTGTCTTCATCATGTTTGTAAGATCTGTAATAGGGTCTGTTGGTTTGATATCAAAGACACTTCTATGGTTGGTTGGTTGGTTTTTATGGCATATCAACTATTGCATGTGATTTAATGTCCCATCCTGTTACACATATTTATTAGATATATGATTTGTAAACGCATTTTGCTAATAACATTTTAAAATGAGCCTGAGCTTATTTTATTTGCAGACAGGTAAATGGTTTCAAGTGTTTCTATCTGACATAAATAATTCAATTTATTATTAATCATTTGCTTGCACAAAGTTAAATGATTTCAAGTATTGTTATCTAACTGTAACAATTTAACAACTGTCATTTTGTTTGTACGCTTTTAAATGGATATAAATATATGATATGTAAGTGAATAGTTTGTCAATAATTTCATTTTTGAATGTGTTAGAACTAATTTGCTTGCACATTAGTATTGCTACTGTTTCTACACAGTCAAATGGTTTCAATTATTGCTCAAACATTAATACTTCTATTCAACATTAATCATTTATTTGCAGACAGTAAAGTGGTTACAAGCATTGCCATTTATCCTAATTCTACGCAACATCATTCATTTGCACATCGTCAAATAGGTTCAAATATTGCTAGCAATTCAATTAAATATGAGTCATTTGTTAATGTTCAAAGAGTTCTATTTCTAACAATTCAATTTAGCATAAGTCATTTGTTTGCTCACAGTTTAAATGTCAAACAGTTCTATTTGACCTATAGATAGGACCCCTATCATGTGCTACCACTTCATGTCAAAGTGGACCTGGAGGCAATGTTCACATTGACAAATTATTACCAATAAATGATATTCATCAAATTTGTGGGCGTGTTTAGCATAACTGTGGTTGTCGAAGGAAATTGTGTGGGCGACACGAGTTCAAATCCTGGACGAAGTAGTTTGCGTTTCACTTTGCCCGTATGCCCTTTAGAAAGGCATGAATCAATCTGCTCTCCCCTACCTAGGAGTTCACAGTAGGGCAGTCTGGGTTCTTTAGCCTTGGTAAGGCTACCAGTCTTGGTAGAAAAAAACTTCCCGTTAAAGATTGAACTTGTGTCGGATCAAGTCTGTAGGGGAGGGGTTGGTAAATGTATAAAAATATTCTATGGTAAATATCATTAACAATTGTAAAGTCCCCGACTTTCAGTGAAGACATCTCGAAAACACCGGTTCTCGGCAGATCACCATAGTTAAGCAATGAGCAGCCTGTTCTTTTTTTCATGACTATTTATTAGCAGGAGGTACTGTCAACAACGCAAGGTCTAGATTATGGACTAAACTAAGTAACTCTATTCTCGTATGCTAAAAGCGTAAACTAAGTTTTAAGATACATTTGTTTGTTGCAGTAAGTGTCTGAAATATTTTGATCTAACTGTTCACGTCCATAAGAAGGATCAATAAAATGTCTGGTCTTTTGTTGTGTAAATGAGTTTTGTGTAAATTCTCGAAAAGTAAACTAAGCACAAAATCCATAATCACGTTGATCGTTTGAAAGATGCCATTTCCATTTAATGGTTTTGTTGATAGAATTTTATTTGCTAACACCTCAAATTCGAATTGTCTCTCAGAAGTGTTTTCAATGCTGCGAAATTCTTTTTGAAACGAATTTATGTAACTTCGTCTATTTCGTTTCGTATCTTTTTCTCTTTGTATGCTAATATCTATCTTAATCTGTTAATTTCTTTCTTTCTTTTTTTCTTTCTTGTGGGTATTAACCAAGCACCTCCACTACGAGCAAGATTCAATACAAGGTAAATGGATAAGTGGATTAATTCAGAATTTTTTCCTTCTTGACTGGTTTTCTTACCAAGGCAAAAGAACCCAGACTACCCTACCAATGACTGAGGGGTGAAGATGAGTTGGAGTCGTGCGCTCCCCAAATGAATCAGCGAGAAAGTAAACGGAAACCACCTCGTTAAGGTTTGAACTTGAGTTGCTGATTTCATTTCCTACGACAACCGGAGATAATTTCTATCACTTCCTGGTCTTAATAAGTGCTAACATCTTTTGTGAAATCAACTATCGCTAGAGCACAACATAGATCACTAATGAGTGTGCATATGCATTTCCAATTTCCCCGGTAGCAATTCTTTCTATTTAAAACCATTCTTCCTTGTGTCCATGGGGCCAAAAGAACAGTTCTGCAGTTCCAGATTTGGACATGCACTTCCCAGTTCAAAATCATTTCGCTTGGAGGATGCTTAGAGGAAGATACCGTATATTTTTTTATTGGAACTTTTCCCAGCTAGTATTTTAAAGTATTGTTTATGCACTACAAATTATTGCAAAGTTTTGGTTTTATGGCATATCAACCGTTGTTGGTTATTTAATGCCAAATCCTCTTTTTACATATATATTGAATATATGATTTCTAAACGCATTTTGAAGATACACACAGTTAAAGGATCAAGCAGTTCTATTTCTAACCATTCAATTTAACATAAGTCAAAGGTAAATTGTTTTAACTATTACTATATATAACTAACAATACAATTAAACATCAGTCATTTGTTTACACAGAGTTAAATGATCTAACAGTTCTATTTAAAATAATTCATCATAAGTCATTTGCTTGCTCTCAGTTTAAATGTCAAATAGTTCTATTTGACCCATAGATAGGAACCTATCAGGTGCTACCACTCCGGGCCATGGTTGGTATCTGCTCCTGAGTCAATAAAAAAATCCAGTTTTAATTGGAAATCCAGTTTTAATTGGTATCCGCTCCTTAGTCAATAAAAAACAAACTAAAATCCAGTTTTTAGCTCTTCATATTTTTGATGATATTTGGGCATGATCCAATAGCAGCAAATGACAAGAATTTATGACTTTTTCTTCGCCTGCAAACATCCATATGAACAAAATACCCAGCGGTCCAGTCGGTTGGGGCTGAAAAATACACCGACTGCTGGGTCTTTGGGGAATGCAGAGCACCCCTTCATTGCCATTGCTCCCAAGTCCACTCTGGCCTGGCGTGGTAGCACCTGATAGAGCCCTAACTATGGGTTAAATAGAACTAACGGCATACTTATGCTAAACTGAATTGACTAAACTGAATAGCTTGAAATAGAAATGTTTTTAACGATTAAACCGTACTTACATTTAAACTGCATGCTTATGCTAAACTGAATTATTTGAAATGGGACTGTTTTTTCATATTGAAACTGTACTTACACTAAACTGATTTGTTTTATATATATCTGTTTTGACAATTAACTGTGCGTAAACAAAAATCTGTACTTATACTAAACTGAATTAGCTGAATTAGAACTGCTTGACTAAACTGAATAGCTTGAAATAGAAATATTTTTCATAATCAAGCTGCACTTACATTTAAACTGCGTACTTATCCTAAACTAAATTGTTTGAAATAGAAATATTTTCATAAAAATGGATTTGGCGTTGAATAACCTACAAAGGTTAAAAACCTTTGCCATAAAAACCAACCAACCAACCAACCAACCAACCAACCAACCAACCAACCAACCAAAGCAAACCAAAACCAAGCAAAATACTCAAGCATTTATTTAGTTAGATGGCTGCAAGCAGACATTATTTTCTACTTTTTGAATCTTTTGAACCATAACCAATTTCATAGTAGAGTCTTTGTACTTAATCTTAATTATTTTACTCTCAGATGGGACCCTATCAAGTATTACCATTCTGATTGAGAATGAATCAAGCAGTGGCAAAGAAGAGGCTTTCTATGTTGGGTTATCTTTGGTATAATCCAAAGGTAATTTCCTGGGAAATTTTCTGGGAAAAAGAAATTTCTATGAAATTCTCAACTTGTGTCCACAATTTAATTGGAAGGTTTCTTGTTGGAAAGATTCATCTTATAACTTTGTCACATTAATAGACTTTCTCAACGTTTTGCATCATTCGTATAAAATCAACGGCACATGATTCTTGATACTTCTAAAATAAATAAACTAATTCTCCGCTAACACAACAGATATTTACGGTCTGAATCGATGTTTCAATATGTGTTGTAGTGGATTCTCTTTTTTATTGTGAATCTTTCGAGATTAAGTACAGAGTCTCTAAGATGGAATTGGTTAAGGTTAAAAAAAATTCAGCAAGTAGAAAATAATGTTTGCTTGCAGCCATATAACTAAATAAATGCCTGAGCATTTTGTTTATGTTGGATGGGTGGTTGGGGGCGAAGAAAAGTCATAAATTCTTGTCATTTGCAGCTAAGGGATCATGCCCAAATATTTTCTTGCCCTTAATCATAAAACATCTTCTGTTTTCTTTTTTGGGCACAACTTTCATTCTAACTGACAAAAATTTCTTGACTACTGGTTATACCTAATTTGGCTTTAACCGTTGTTGTTTCCTGACCGATGAATAATAACAATGATAATAAAAATGTAAAAATTTAAACAAGTTAAATTTGATCATAAGAACAAGTGGTATATGCACAACCTAGAATCCGTCCTGAAGAATGAGACGCACAATCTTCTCTGGGATTTTAAGATACAAACGGATCACCTAATCTCGGTCTGAAGACCAAACATAGTGATAGTCAAAAAAAAAAAAAAAGACGACCAGCTCGAACTTACATACAGCAGCTATGTGAAGACACAGGATGTAACCCTGAAGACCAGCCGGAGGCGATGAATGATAGGGAGAAGTGGCGAGAGAGGGTCAGGGATATCCGTGCTGGCGGCACGACATGATGATGATGATGATGACACCAAACCTATCTCTGCTCTGCGAGGCGTAAAATAACGAATGAATTCCATTTTGATGCTACAAGAACTTGCCAGAGCCCTAAAGAAAAAAATACTGATAAAAATTTTTCTTTTAAAATAAATTACTTTCAATATATATATATATACATATATATAATTTCTTTCCTTAAACTAAAATCTAAATGCTCTGTGATGGTTTTGGGAGTCGTCAGTAACGTTGGAGACGTCATGCCTCTTCACTTTTTTTCACTAGACTTAAGAGTCAATACATCATCATCATCATCATCATATCGTGCTGGCAGCACGGATATCCCTGACCCTCTCTCGCCACTCCTCCCTATCGTTCATCGCCCTAGGCAGGTCTTCAGGACAACAACCTGTATCCTCACATAGCTGCTGAATGTACGTTCGTGCTGGTCGTCCTGCTTTTGCGCGGCCATGTGTGGGGATCCATAAGAGTACGTGCAGGACATTGCTGGAGAAGAGTCAATACAACTGTCTACATATAAGCGTTGGAGAAAGTTGTGAGGCCCTGGATAGACAGAGTACGCAATGGAAGACTGCGCATTTTCGACGAAAATTCATATCCATCTCATAAAGCTTGGACAGATCTAGTATGGATGCGTTCCAATCTTCATTATCATGTTCTCCTATACAGATGACCTCCTATATCGCCAGACTTCAATCCAATAATTATTTATGAGGCGTAGTCAACAGTACCATAACATCATACATTCTCTCAAGTCCGCCATAACCAGCACTTTATCCCAAATTGTTAACAATAATCTGATTCGGGCATGTCAACGCTTCCGACCTCGTATTGAAGCAGCCATTGATACTAACGGTGAATTCATTTAATTGGTGTGATAAAAGGATTAAGATTATTTGTACCAGTTTGTTTTCAAATAAAGCTTTTCTTTGATATGCTATGCGTCTTTTTCAAAATTCATATAAATGATCTAAAAAAACGAAACACCCTGTTCATACACATATTTGTCCATAATTTATTATCAATCTATATTTATTCTTGTTCCTATACTGTTGTCATACCTCGAATACGAAAAAGAAAGTAAAAAAATTAGATGAAACAATCATCACTATATTCATAACTTCGATATATTGTGATTTTTTCTATTATCTTTTTTCATGTAATTGTAATGGCTTTTATGATCTTCCAAATAACAATAGTTTCATCTTCTTGTATTCTATCTTATGCATGGTAAAATAATCAGAGGATTTTCTCGAAATTGGCTTTACATTCTGATTTCAGATGGAAAATTCTGGTCCGATATTTTGATTTGATCCAGATGGAGAAAAAACTCAAACTTTGAAAAATACCCTGAAAGGAAAAATATTTGTTGACATCCCTGACATTCAGCAACATGTGACTACCGGAGAGAAAGGTGTTACGGAAAACGAATTCAAAGAATGTTTCCTGCAATGATATCATTGCTTCACGAAGTGCATAACTTTACAATGGATGTATTTTGAAAGTGACAGGAGTCACTCTTCGTACATGCTTCATTTTTTATAAATAAGGAGATACATTTTGACGAGCATAACTCAGTAAGAATGTTTAAAAAAGATAAAGACATGACATAAATCTTTAATAACACTGTTAATGTCCTAGGGATGAGACCAGATGCTGAGGCGCCAGTTATAGAGATGTTGGAAGTGTGAAGTACTCCTTTGTTGCTGAGCTCAGTCGGCTGGGGCTATAGAATACACCAACTGCATCTCTGTAGAGGGGTAAGACGCCCCCTAATGAGTGTCCTAGATATGTCATCTGATGGCAAGGCTTAAGCTTTGGAGATTTAGAGAATGCAGAGTACCTGTTCATTGACATTTCTCCCAGGTCCACTTTGACATGGTGTAGCATCACGTGATAGGGCCCTATCTATGAGTCAAATAGAACAAACTATGTGTGCTAACAAATGACTGATTTTAAATTGTGGAAGTGGAACAATTCAGGGACAGGAGCAGCGCCCTCCCCTACACCTCGGTGTAGTAGCTATTGATAAGAGAGTCTTCGGATCGCCCTTGACTACAGTCGCCACTACTTTATATAGCAATACTTGAAAACATTTAACAGGTCCACAAAATCATCAAAGTTTGAGTCGTCAGACTCCAACTAAAAAAAATCGAATTAATTTAAAAAGTTTGTATCGTTAACTGGAGAGATGTTTCTTTTTAATTCATTTAATTTTTCCTGTTGGTTTACCTATTAAGTCAAATATAATATCATACTACCTCTGGCAATACATAGGGAACGAGTGTATACAGATGACTACTTGTAGAAAAAGGTAAATTTCCCAAGTTATTCATGATATACAGTTTCATGTTATTTAAAGAACCAGTGTAGATGATAATCCTTACCTCAACAATCAATACACGCTTGAACATTGCAATTCTGGATAAATTTCTCATTGCATCGACAGAAAATTGGCTTGGAGATGATGCAATAACAAAAGATCATTACAGGCAGACTACAATAATACAAGTCACGAAGGAGGCGCTCGTGGTGTAATAGTTACCGCCGTAGAAAATGGACACAGTGACCCGAACTCAAATCTTGGACGAGGTTGTTTGAATTTCACATAGAGTTAATACACTTGAATCCTATTATTCTCCCTCCACCAATGAGTAAATAGTAGGGGAGACTGAGCTCTTTATCCTTGATATTGCAACCCATTTAGGAGAAAGAAAATTGAATTCAAGATTGTTAAACTCCTCTTAAAAATTGGCCTTGTGTCTTGTCCTGCCCGTGTGGAGGCGTTGGGTAAATATTTTTATCTATTTCGTATCGTTTTTGTGTGATAGAAATACGGTATATCTGGTAAAATCAGTGCTGTAATGAAATTATGTTCTGGAGATCACCATAGCATTTTTCCTTCCAGATTATGCAATGGAATATCATTGTCTGAATTTCAGAATAAAAAAAAGAGGACTATATTTAAGGTTTTCTAATTCTGCTTTCATTTGAGGATTCATTGTATTTTGCAAAATTTAATATTTCTTTGTGGTTTAATGATATTTGAGATGTGGCAAGGAATTTGAGTATTGCAAGAATTTTTTTCCCGGAGAATGACTATGTTATAAACTTTATTTCAATCTGGGAAAAATTACTTAAACAATACAGTTAAAGGTTTATTAAAATTCAGGAATTTGTTTAAGAATTTTCTTAAACTTTTTGTCAAATTTTAGCACTTTTATATGCTGCTTCCTCCGATATTTCGAAGATACGGAGACTTATTAAAATTTCTTTAATAAAATTTCAAAAGTAATTGAAATTTTTCAATGTTATTGAATTAATTTTATTGAATAAATTATCTATGGGGAAGCCTTGATAAGTTTTTCCTCGTATATGCTTTATTGTCAAGAAAAGCCTCTATTTAATTAACGAGATTCTCAGAAAACTTCCATCTTGCAGATATAAATTAATCTTTTAATTTTTGCTTTATGATGTCAGAAATTATGAAGAAGCTTCACTGATTCGGTGAAAAGTTATATTTTCTGCAGCATAAATAGCATTTTCCCACTAAAATATTGTGGATTTTTGTAGCAAAACATGCAGGGCAAAAAAGAATGAGTTTTTTGAAATCAGCTCTTCGGAATAGTTAGAAATGTCACTGGAGGAAAGCCTTTTTTGCTGTAGGCCACTGTTACACTAGAATAAGTTTACTAGATATCTTAGATTAGTGGAAAATGAAAAGGCTACGTAAATTATTATTAATCTTCAGGATACTTCGACTTCAATTTTTCCCCTTAGCCATCTTTAAATATTCAGACATTCCCTGACAGTTATTGCGTTTTTAGGATTAAAATAATTCAGTGAATATAAATGACAATTTTAATCAAAACAAATTTCTATAGAACTAAAAAAGACATGAAAGGAGTGCACAAATGAAAACGCAAACAACGTTTACTGCATATAAACAAGATGTAATATTTCTACACTTCTATTTCTGTATTATTGTTTGTTCAAGCAAGATAAAGCATAAAATTATTTTCGGTGTTGCATATTTAAAATGGCGGAAGTTGTTCAGCTTTAATGAATAAATTCGTATTTAAAGCATCGATTTTAGCCTTTAAATTAATTTCAGTATTTTTTAGCAATAATGAAAGATGATTATGAAATAACAAAATATTTTAATATATTTCAAATTAAAACGTTTCTTAAGAAAATCAGCTGATGTTTGACGAATTCAAATTTGATACTTGTTGGTTCAATATATATATATATATATATATATATATATATATATATATATATATATGTGTGTGTGTGTGTGTGTGTGTGTGTGTGTATGTGTGTATATATATATATATATATATATATAGAGAGAGAGAGAGAGATATTGGGTTGAGTTAAGAATAATTTCCGTTGTAGTAAAATACAATTTATTCATGAATAATTTAACAATAAATTTATTTCAATCAATACTATATTCGCCATTATTTTGAATCCCCTCTTGCCACTTATCAGGTCACATTTTGATTCCCCTCAAATAAAATACAGCTGGTTTTGAGCTCAAGAAGTTTTCCAAAACGTTTGCACCTGATCTTATGGAGAAAACCTTTCGTCATTCATATCATTTTGCAAAGTAAGAAAAAGATGGAAATCACTTGGTGCAAAGTCTTTTGAAATATGGTGGATGGCGTAGAACAGACCAGTGTAAGTCCTATATTTTTTTCTTTCGTCATTCTTGCTGAATATGGGCTTACCTTGATCGGTGGGTAGAGTGTTCACCAATGGCTCGCAAGACCTGGGTTCAATCCCAGGTCGAGTCATATCAAAGACTCAAAAAATGGTACTTGATAATTCTTTGCTTAGCACTCAGCATTATAAGGTACGTATCGAGGGTAAAGTGGAGTAATCCAGGGAAAGGAGAAGCGTCCTTCCCTACACCTTGATGTAGTAGCTATTAAAAAGGGAGCCTTTGGGTCACCCTCGATTACGGTCGCCAATTTTACTTTACTTATTATAGAGAAGCCCAACGATTTTTCTCTTGACAAATGTGGGGTGTATACTTAGAAGATGTTCATGCATACGTTGCAGCTGTTGAGAGTATAAATCTGCATTGTGAGTCTGATTGTGATTTAAGAATTCAAAATGAATTATACTGCTGTGGTTCCACCATGCACGCAGGATAAGTTTTATTTCACGAAGCTTCCCTTTTGGAATAGGCTGCTGATGTAGTATATAGACCTTCAACCCGGCCAAATTTGCCATTCCAAAGACGCGGAAGTTGCATATTCCATTAGCGTAGGCGGGATTAGCTGACAATATGGGACAAGGTAAAATCCCACGGTACAGTCAGACTGATGCACCGGAAGAGAGTGACCTGTGAACTGCATGATAGCTATTTCTGCTCGATGACAATCAAACATGCCATTCCAAGGACAGCGGAAGTGACACATCCCGATGGCCAGTTATGGGGAGATATTGAGTGGCCGATTGAACTATTATATAACTCAGTGAAGACAGGAAGTCAGTTAGTTTGGAGACCAGACCCGTTGGTGACAAGAAGTAGTAGAGAAAGCCAGCACTCAGCAGAAAGCTGGGCCCCGGGCCTCCGGTTGAGCAGCCCTGGAGAACGAGAAAGACACAACACTGATGGCCATAAGAGTGTGGGTCAATATATTGCAGTTCTGTCAGGTCTCTAACTCTCTCTCACAGTAAAACCTTGAGTAACCCTTTCGAACCCTTTCAATAAAGTGAGAGGTATATTTTTTAAGAACTGTGTCGCTCGTCGTCTTCATTGTGTTGTGTTCTGCATGAATCTGCATATGAGTATACAACACTGAGATTCATCCTTGTCAATCCACTGCCTTTTGCGTTGAACATTGTCATAAAAGATTCCTTTTTCGTCACCTGTAATGATATTCTTGAGAAACGGGTAATTTCTATGCCTTGAAAGAAGAGTTTTTTTGCTATGGATTTGAGATTTTCTTTATTCTTCCCTGAAAGAGTGTGAGGAAACCAAATATCCAGCTGGCTCATTTTTCCTCTCTTTTTCAAATGGTGACAGAGTGTGGATTAAGACGTGATGAGGTCAAGTGCTAATTTTCGAGTACTTTTGCGTGTATAGCATTCCACCAATTTTCGTAAAGCCTCTAGATCGAAGCTTGATGAGCATACTGGTCTAGGTTCATGTCTCAATGATGTATCCCCAAAGAAAAACTCTGAATACCTGTTTCACTTTTTTGACCAGGAATGACACTTTGACCCAAAACACTCCAAATTTTCTGATCTGTTTCTGCAATGTTTTTGTTACACTTAAATTTCCAAAATATTACATGTCGAATATGGATTTTCATTTCCTCCATTTTAGAATTGTGAGGTCATAGATGAATTTATGATGGGTATCCGTTCCCTACGGAAATAAGAGTGGCAACTCAACTCTACACACATATATATATATATATATCATCATCATCATGTCGTGCCGCTAGCACGGATATCCCTGACCCTCTCTCGCCACTTCTCCCTATCATTCATCGCTTCTGGCAGGTCTTCAGGGCTGCATCTCATATCCTCACATAGCTGCTGTATGTATGTTCGAGCTGGTCGTCCTGCTTTTGCTTGACCATATGCGGGGGTACATAGGAGTACATCACTGATGAGTTCGTCCTTGCTGTTTCAGCAGTGTCCCGCGTGTCTGGTTCGTCTAGAGGCAGTTGGTCGTATAGTTGGTGCCTTGTGGGGTGTTGCCGGCAGGACTTGTTCAATATTGCTCGCAGCATTCTTGTGTAATTGCCGTTTAGCTTCTTCTTCAGGCGTTTAGTTAGCGTCCAAGTAGTGTATCCATATAGCAGTATCGATACGACCGCTGCCTGGAAGAAACACACACACACACACACACACACACACACACACACACACACACACACACACACACACACACACACACACACATATATATATATATATATATTATCTGAGAATATAACACCAGATTAATATGATTATTTGTTTAAATTTCTGAGACAAGGCTTGATGATAATCGTTACAGCTGGACACTTAGCGTAACGGTTATAGGCGTTGGTTCCCTAGGCTTCAAAGGAGACAATCATCTGGAGGTTGCAAGTTCAATCCTGACTGCAGGCGAGTAACAATACAGGAATACTTAACACTTGAACCCGGTTATGGCTAACGGAATCAGAACAGGCGACCCCCGTGAATTCAATAAAGGACATAGTTCGAAGTTCCGTGAAGGTTCCCGAATTCGACAAACACCTGAAGAAAGCTGGAGGACATATCGGCCGAAACGTTGTGGAAATAACAATAAAGATGAAGACACTAGTCCGAAAATCCTTAATGATAAAAATAATATGATTATTCTAAAAATAGTTTAAAGAATCTATAATTTCATTACTTTTAGATGGAACATTTAGGCTTTTGTTTAGTTTATCTAACGGAGACTGAGATAGATAGATAGATAGATAGATATAAACAAAGTTCGATTGACAGAAACAGACTGAGATAGATAGATAGACAAACATAAAGATAATTAAGGAAGTTATTTAACAACTTTACTTCAGTTTAAAATTTCGTGGTGTGCTTTATATTTCCCTCTTGATAAGTTGAAGTTTTTAGAAAAACTCTACCTTCAGCCTTACCCATAAGGAGAAGAGAATTTTGTTGGATTATTGTCTAAGTAAGGAGTCGAAAGAACGACACAGACATTTTTCTATTTTGTTACTTTACCCCTTTGGCACTATGTCAGCACATTAACCATCTGTCAAAACTTGGAAATAGGATATCTGAGATGTTACATTTTAAAAAGCTACTTTTAAAATAAAAGCTATGATGCAATTTTTTTATAGAATAAAGATTAGATAAAACTTAACGTTGTTCTTTACGCCTGATTTTATAATAAGATTTAAGCAGGTATATCAATAAGTCAATGACTTAATGAAATTATCTATCTTTCTATCTATCTATCTATTTATGTTTATGCGTCTGTTTGTCTGTTTCTCGTGAAAGTCAGTCATGCGCAGTGAAAAATTTAATATTTTAGAGGGGCTCTGCTTTAGATGGAGCTCTTAAAATATTTCTGAGACATCAATTCCTACATTTGTACATCAAATATTTCCTATTAAAAAATGACACCCAAGTGATTAAAAAATCTTCTAGATCAAGGATGGGAGAAGTTCCCATAGCGTAGTGGCTAATGTACTGGTTGGTTGGTTGGTTTGTTAGTTGGGTGTTTTGTTTACCGTGTATTAACCCTTTTCGGGTCATTTAACGCCGAATTAAATTTCAAACAATTCAGTTCAGTTTAAGTATAGTTTTTGTTTACAAACAGTTAAATGTCAAAAAAGTTCTATTTCAATCAATTCAGTTTAGCATTAGTACTCTGTTTTGTTCTATTTGACCCATAGATAGGACCCTATCAGATGCTACCACTCCAGGTCAGAATGGACTTAGGAACATTGGCAATGAAGAGGTACTCTGCATTCCCCAAATCTCTAGATTTATTGGAACTTCACAATTAGGTTCTTTAGTGCCATATCCTGGACACCCGTTGCAGGGGTATGAGGTCTTACTTCTTTAAGCAGTTGGTGTATTTTACAATCCAGCCAAGTGGACAATAATATACAGGATTGCGACAACGCTGTGAGCCGGTTCGAACCCCAGACGCGCTATTATGTTCCCTTTTGAACTAATACTTTTAAGAAATGTATGAACTCATTTATCCCACAAGCTATAGTTTAAATTATACCACTACGGTTCTTCAACAACGATGGCTTTGGCATTAAATAACCCACGGTATCTTATTTGCTATTAAAAAACTGAAACCGAAATTCTCTATATTTATAAAGGAAAGAATATACGATCCAGACAGACCCTCAAGCATTAACAACTATCTTTAACTCAAAAAGAAAATCCTCAACTAAAATATTTAGTTGAGTCCTATGAATGTTGCACTACGACTGTACAGTAAAATAGCCAACTACATACTCTCAGCCCAGTCGGTTGGGCTGTAGAATACGCCTACTGCATCTCTGCAGAGGAGTAACCCCCGCTACTGGGAGTGTCATGTATATGACATTAAACCATCTCATAACAAGGCTCCAGTTCCGGAGCTTTGGATAATGTTGAGTACCCCTTTTAATGGCATCGCTCCCGGGTCCTCTCTGACCCGGAGTGGTAGCACTTGACAGTGTCCAATCTATCGGTCAAATAGAACAAATAAATGATTTATGTTAAATGGAATTGTTAGAAATAGAAATGTTTGATCATTTAACTGTGTGTAAACAAATGACTGATGTTTGATTGATTTGTTTGTGTTACAAAACAATGCTTGAAACTATTTACCTGTATGTACCCCCCACAAAACTATGTTAGATTTGAAACCATATCAGTGAGTGCAAACAAATGAATAATTCTAAATAGACCTTTTCGTGTTTGAATATTTGGGATCATTCAACTGTGTACAAACAAATTAGCTCTGAGTCATTTAAAGGTAAGACTACCGGAGACTATTGACTAACAAATCATATGTATAACCATTTAACTGTAGGCAAACAAATGAGCCCAGTCTCTTTTAAGAAAGTTTCTACAAACTATTCGTTTACAAATCATATGTATCAAGAGAATTTGGCATTAAATAACCAACAGTGGTTGATATGCCATAAAACCCAACCAAACCAAACTACATACCGAGAAGAAACGGACAACTTCTTGTAAACAAAACAAAATAGTAAAAAATGATCTGCTTCCCCTCCCCTAAAATACAACAGGGAGAAAAATTTTTGAAACAAAACACACATACTGTAGCGGCCATAAGTTAGAAACGGAACAACAAATATTTAGATAATTTTTACCAGAAAATATTTTATGTTCGTTTATGAAATTTTCACAAAATATACTTGGAACATTTATACATTTATTACTTATAAAGTTTTCTAAATTTTCTTTTACTGGTAATTAACAGTCAACAGAAAAAATAAAAATATACATTTTGTCCTCGTAAAAAGTTAAGGAACGCATCATAAATCCTTGTTAGATCAATATATAAACTAAAGAAAAATTCAATATTTAGTGAATTTTCCTTTTCATTGGCTTACCTCATTCAATCTTCGACCACATGTACCAATTAACTTCTTACAAAAGGTGATAGTGATACTTTCCCATTCTTCTGTGGGGAAAATCCCATAAATCATCAATATTTTGAGGATTTCTTTTCTAAGCCTTCTCTCGAATGATTTTCCATACATTCTCTATAGGATTCATATCTGGGTTTTGTGGTGACTGCAGCTATTTCATCCTCTTGAAGAAAACTTAACACAGATTTAGCTTTGTGGCAAGGCGCGTTGTCTTGCATAAATATTGGAGTTTCAACTGTCCCATGAGGAAGAGCATGCAGTTGAAGAAGTTCTTTATAAACACTGTGATTATTATTACTGTGAAAACAAACAATGGGACCTACTCCTGCTGAAGAAATCGTCTCCCACACCATTACGTTTCCCCTCCAAGTTTCTCAGTTTTCTTAACGCATTGAGGGAATAAGCGTTCTCCATTTTTGCGTCTTACAAACCTCTTACCATAAGATCCAAACAAGTTGAATTGAGATTCATCACTAAAGTGAACCAAATTTCATTATTCCTCTGTCCACAGGATATGCTCTTTGGCGAAGTCAAGACGAATCTTTTGATTTTTCTTTGAAATCAAAGGTTTGCGACATGGAATCCGAGCCACAAAGTTTTTCTAGAGATTGGATTTCCTGTTTGCTCATTAAAAGCACAAGAAATAGACGTTGTTGTATGGAAACAGTCTTTTAAAGACGTTTTAACAATCATCCGATCTTCCCGTTTGGTAGTCGTAGGAAGCCTGCCAGTTCTCGGTTTTGGTTCAAGTGTTTTGTCAACTTTAAATCTACTGATCACACGATAAACAGTGCTTTTTGACCTTCGTACAATGTCAGCAATTTTAGAATACAATTTACCTTCTAAATGATTTGTTAAAATAAATAAGCTTTTTTTTTCTCGCGTTAAACAATTACGTGCTTTCGCCTCCATCTTGCTTAAAAATAGTTCCAACGATATATGACAGTTGACTATAAATTAAAATTAGCAATCAATTCTTTTTTTAAAAATTATCTAAATTACTATAATTCAACAGCGTTTCTTAACTTTTGACCATGGCAAAATGTATATTTTTGTTTTTTTTTAGTTCACTATTAATTTACTGAAAAAAAAAGAATTGGAAAACTTTATATGTAATAAGTACATATATGTTCCGAGTATATTTTGGAAAAATTTCGTAAACGTACATGCAAACTTTTTCAAATAAAAATCATTTGAATATTTGTTGTTGTTCAGTTCTATTTCAAACAATTCAGTTTAGCATGAATACACAGTTTAATTGTCAAAGATATTTCTATTTCAAACTATTTAGTTATATATAACAATTCAGTTTAGTATAAGTACAGTTTCAGTGTCAAAAATAGTTCAATTTAAAACAATTCAGTTTAGCAAAAGCACGCAGGTTAAAAATAAGTACAGTTTAATTGCAGAAAAAACATTCTTATTTCGAGCTATTCAGTTTAGTCAAGCAATTCTACTTCAGCTAATTCAGTTTTGTAAAAGTACAGATTTTGATTACACACAGTTATATGTCAGAACAGTTCTATGTTAAGCAATTTAGTTTAGTGTAAATACAGGTTTCAATGTCAAAAAACAGTTGCAGTTATATGTAACAATTCAGTTAAGTTTGGTTTGATTTTATGGAAAAAAAAGATTAACGGGAAAACCGTTTGAAACAAACATACATCAAAACAGAGTAAGGTTTTGATTGAAGCAGGAGAAAGATATACATCATTAGACTATCACAAGCACAAGAAATGGGAGTGTCCAACCCAGCCTGATAAGAAGGTAGGCACAAACGCTAAGAACAGTACATTTACAACTATTTGGGCGCCCCTGGTGGTGTAATAGTTACTAACGTAGGCTATCAAATCTTCACAAGTAAGTTCGAGTCTCATTAGGTACCCAATTCATACGGCTTTGTGCCACATCTAAACAAAAAATTTTGTAAATTACTTCATTTTCAACTATTTAGGTGCCTCAGGTGGTGTAAGGGTTAGCAAACTAGACTAGCAAAACTTCACGAGTGAGTTCGACTCTCATTGGGGGTCCCATTTATTCGGCCTTCAGCTAATCTTAGCAAAAAGCTAACTAAATTACTACTTTGGGCACCTCAGATAGTGTAATGGTTAGCAAGCTAGACAAGCAAAGCTTCATGAGGGCGTTTGAGTCTCATTAGGTACCCTTTTAATTCGGCGTTGAGCCATATCCGAACAAAAAGCTTCGTACATTACTACATTCACAACTATTTAGGCGCCTCGGGTGGTGTAATGGTTAGCAAGCTAGACTAGTAAATCTTCACGAGTGAGTTCGAGTATCATTGGATCCCCAATTCATACGGCCTTGTGCTAGATCTAAGCAAAAAAAAATTACTTCATTTACAACTAGTTTGTAATTGCATTTTACGTATTCTACGATATATACATATCAACAATGTAGCCGCCAGGCAAATACGGCAATAGAAAACACCAAAATCAGCTGACATTCAATTAAAGTTACCGACCTGAAAAATAAAACAAAATCAACCACATTACTTTCTAGACCGATGTAATGTTTATATCCTATCCACACTTTATATCTAATTAATCCTGACTTCTTTATATATGCATAATAAAAGTAAAATTCATGAAAGAATATGGACATTATAGGGTTTATTCAGATAAATTCAACTAAAGTATGAGTTTCATTATAGAATTCGTACACAGGAAATTCAGAAGAAACTATGGGGAATTAATTTGCTATACGAAACGTTCACTTTCACATATACACACACGTACACATGCGCACACATACAGAGATATTTACCCAAACACAGAGACATAAATATGAATACATGCACTGACATTCAAGGTAAAACTTCCGTATATGCCCCCCCCCCCACAGAAGTACACTTGGGAAAGGTATGAAACTAATTATTCTCTCTGCAGCTGGAGGTAAATAGTTGGGCAAATTAAGCATCTTAAAGAAAGCTCTGAATACAAACCTGTTAAACTCCGTTTAAAAATGACATAGCGTCACATCCTGTTCGTGATGAAAAGCTGGGTATATATATCATCATCATCATCATCATATCGCGCTGGTAGCAAGGATATCCCTGACCCTCTCTCGCCACTCCTCCCTATCGTTCATCGCCCTAGGTAGGTCTTCAGGACAACATCCTGTATCCTCACATAGCTGCTGAATGTACGTTCGAGCTGGTCGTCCTGCTTTTGCGCGGCCATGTGTGGGGATCCATAAGAGTACATCTCTTATGAGTTCATCTCTGCTTCTCCAGCAGTGTCCTGCATGTCTGGTTTGTCTAACTTGAATAGTTTTCGTGATAGGGGGCAGGTGGCCGTACAGTTGGTGTCTTGTGGGGTGTTGCTGCCAGGACTTGTTCAGGATTGCACGCAGCATTCTTGTGTAATTGCCATCTAGCTTCTTCTCCAGTCGTTTTGTTAGCGTCCATGTAGTGTATCCATATAGCAGTATCGATGTGACCGCTGCCTGGAAGAAACTGCGTTTCATTTTATCGGTTAGGTCTGATTTCCATATTATCGATAGCCTATTGATAGCTGTCCATGCTTTCGTTAACCTCGTTTCGATGTCCTTTTCGGTTGATTCGACGCTGCTTCCTAGGTACGTGAATTTGTCTACTAGTTTAAGTGGGGTTCCTTCTAGAGTGGAGATGTCCCCCGTTTGGTTATAGCACATATATTCCGTTTTGTGTGCTTTAACATAGAGGCCTATGCTTGCTGCTGCTCGTTCCAAACTATGTAGAAGTGTTTCGGCCTGGTCAGGTGTATTTGCCAGTATCGCTATGTCATCGGCGTAGTCGGCATCGGTAATTGTTGTTGCGGGGTATCTTCTGCTTCTTTTCTTCGTCAGTTCGAAGCCATTCTCTTTGATTTTGTCAATCGATGTTCTAAGTACGTAGTCTAGACAAATGATAAAGAGGTACGGGGCCAGCGTGTTCCCTTGTAGTACTCCTGCTACAATGTCAAAGTATTCTGTGTCTCCATCCGGTGATCATACTTTTACTTTAGTGTTTCTATAGAGAATCGTTATTGCCGCTACGGTTTCTTTAGGTATGCCGTACGCTAGTAGGATTTGTTCCATCTTTCCTCTGTGAATGGAGTCGAAAGCCTTGGTAAAGTCGACAAATATTAATGTCGCTTGTAGGTTCTTTGCCCGTACACCTTCAAGGATTCTGCGGATGGTTAATATTTGTGAGGTCGTGGATCTATTTCTTCGGAAGCCATTTTGGTTTTTTCTAAGTATGTTGTCGATTTTGGGTTCTATTTGGTTTCGTAGTAGGGCATTGTAGATTTTGGCAGCTATGGATGTAAGTGTTATTCCTCGGTAGTTTTTGGCTAATCCGAGGTCCCCCTTTTTAGGGAAGGGGAGTATGCATCCCTTCATCCATCTATCTATCGGATTTTGATTGTATACTGCGTTGCAGTGTCGGAGCAGTATGTCGTCGAATTGTCTGGTCTTCCATACTTCTGGGGGAATTTCGTCCAGCCCTGCAGCTTTCCTATTTTTAATTTTTCTGAGAACCAAGTCGAGTTCTTCTTGTGTGAACGGTCCTAGTTTAATGTCTAATTGTTTGCTAATTATTCTGGTAATTGGTTCATGCGTTATTTTTGGTGGGTTTCCAAGTAAGTTTTCGAAGTGCTGTTTCCACAGTTTTATTCTTTCTTGTTGGTTTGCTGCTTTAAGTTTTGCTTTGGCTGTGTTCTTTCTTCTGCTCACTTCGTTTATTGTTTGCCAGGCTATTCTAGATTGTCTATCTTCCACCGAGTCTCTAATCTTATCTATCTGATTTTGATATATATATATAGCCACATTGCCACTGGCAGGGTGGAGCTCAAGTTCAATTTTTATGAGAAGTACCGAGGGTCTGAATTTATAGTTTTTTCTTTTACACAATTTATCTTATTGATAATCCAGTATCTATCTATCTATCTATCTATCTATCTATCTATCTATCTATCTATCTATCTATCTGTGTGTGTGTGTGTGTGTGTGTGTGTGTGTGTGTGTGTGTGTGTGTGTTTATCTTACCCTTCTTCAATGGGCAGTTTTTAACAGTTATTAAATCACAGTTTTCCTTCTGGAACGGTTACCGCACCAAAATTAAAGAGCCTTGTCTCCCCCTCAATTTATTTACCCATTACGCGATTCACACACACACACACACACACACACACACACACACACACATATATATATATATATATATATATATATATATATATATATATATATCCTGCGTATATTTATATTGTATCTATGTGGTACTATAGCTTCACGATACCTAGTTTGCCGCTGGTTTCGTGATTACCACATGTGTCGACTGGTCTTTCTCTGTTTCTTTCCACGCCCACGTTGCTTTCAGATCCGAGAAAGAGAAGATGGTTGAGGTCCAGTCGATGAAGGTTGGAATCGTGTGGAGAGATGAAAAAAGTTGCAAGCAAATTTTAAAATGACAAAAATAAGGCGTTTGTTATAAACAGTAACAAACGTTTATTTACACAGTTGTTTAGATAATTTTTAGTCAAACACCACAAACTGGGAGTGAAAGTAGTTGACTGGCGGAGTTTTAACTGCAATTAGGCAGTGCAATGGCAACGGATTTGGTTCTTTAGCGGCGAATTCCTGAACCAACTCCATTTTTCGCTTTGGGTGTCCTCCATTTATGGGCCCGAATCCCGAATAATTAGTTTCTGATTGGTCAGCCAATGGGGACTGCCGACCAATGGCTATCATCGTAACAATCCCCCCGGTTTGCCCCTGATTGGTTTAGACAATCGGCCAATCAGCCACAGTCATTGGGAGGGGCCACAAGGAGCAGTCCCGTGGTTAGCTGACCAATGATTTAGTGATTCAAGGCCTTGTGCCAAACTTTGTGACACCAACCCAAATTGTCCGCTATTTTAAAAATACATCTTTTTGTTTAAAGTTTGAAATCCGATGGCTGTCTTGACAGCTTTTTGCAGTTGTGCGGATGTTTATTTTTTGGTGACAGATTTATAGGTCAACAAGCCCTGATCGGATCTCAAACTTTTTCGTACTTAATCACTTGATATTTATTTTATACACGGTTCTCAAAAAATACTTGGACACCCAAAAATGAATTTATTTTTAATAAAATACTTATTATCATGATTTAATAAAATTAATTAATTTCCTTTAATTAATTTCGCCAGCCAACTCCTTGACACTAAATGAAAGTGTCATATTCCTCCCCATCTTACCAGACATTTAACCAAGGGTTAAATGTCGGTAAGAAATTTTAGCGGTAACATACACATACATATATAAAAGGATTGGTTTGAGTTCGATTTGTTGTTCTGGTCTCTTCTCTTGATCAGTGACAACTATTCCTGAGCGCTCAACATTCTTGTGCAGCTTAGTTCGTCTATCTTTCTTAAGCTTACTGAAACAATGGCGTATAATCAGGCTTAATGTTTAGGAAACTGACAAAATTATTAAGTTGATGGTTATTATTAAAATTATCCAGTTACCTTTTAACACCGAACTCTTTTCAATCTCTCTCTCTCCATATATATATATATATATATGTTGTTTTATACACCTTCATTCATGCTTACAATCGTTCTCCGAATCAACAGTATTTTCACGGATGATTCTCAATTTACCTACACTAGAGCCCCGTGGAGATAATTGTAGCTTCTTTGCATTGCAGTCATTATCAGAGTCCATTGCAGATTTTTCATGAATGATTTTTAATTTAGGCTGAAGCCCATTAACAGCTATAGAGATTGTTTTTGTTGTTTTGTTTTTTTTTTCTTTTTTTTTTTTTTTGCTGTATTTGGTACATGAAGGGAATAATCAACAATACGATTATGAAACAATCGCATACGAATAGGACTATTCTTGCAATCAGAATCACTACTAATTACTTTTTTTATCTTTGTTGGAGGTGTAAAGCCCCCCATGCTTTCACTATCAGATTCTAATAGTTTTTCTGAGGCAAGACGGCGTTGAGTAGGAGTAGAGTCAGAGATTTCTTCTAATGGGATAAGACTGTCCTCTTTATCAGGCGAGTTTTCACAGACAGGAGATGAACGAGGAGCCGATGCTCGATCATCATCTGTTAAATCCCTCTTACTGAGCAAACTACCATCATTACTGTCCTCGAGCACAGACTGCAGCACCTCAAAAGCAGACAGCCTTTTAGTAACTGCCTTTTGTTTTTTCTCTGTTGGTTGATCAGCAAAGGAAGTTGTCTTACCCTGTGATTCTTCATGAATAGATTTTTCATTTGTCAACTTTTGGAAACTATTTGTTAAGGGATGTTTAGGAATTGTAGCACTGGCAAAGGGACTGGGAAACTTATAAGGACTAGTCTTCTTAACTTTGTCCTGGAAGTCATTTATTAAAATTTGTCTTGACAGAATCCTTTTTGATGGCCGCAGAGAAAGCAATGACCATTGCTTAGCTTTAACATCTTCCATCGTAGACTTCTTTGCATTCTTGGACAGTTCCAATTTTTTCTCTACAGCCTCAACATCTTCCTTCTCTTCCAATTCTATGACCTCAGTGGTACAAGCATCAAGTGAAGTTTCATTCTCTACTTTTGGACAAGAACCCGTTCGAGATAATAGAGTTTGGGGTTGTGTCTCTTGAGCACTCTTGGATAATTCACTAGGAGAATTACTATTGCCATCTTCAGGAACTCCTGATTTCTCTTGAGCAGATGGTGGAGTGATAATTTTATTTCCATTTGCTTTTACAGATTCCTCATTACCAACATTAAATTCAAAAAGCAGCTTCACAATAATATCAGCAAAAATAGATTTCTGTTGAGGGTTCAGGTTATCTTTCTGGGAATGCTGCAGATACTTCTTCCCAACAATCTTTTTGGTTAACAGATTGAAATCATCAGTTTTCGAGAACAAGTCACGAACAAAATCTTCCATACGCTGCTTTTCTTCTTCCTCCATATTGACATGCATTCCACTCGCCTCCTTTGAAATCACCTGGTATAGGTTTTCTTCATTTGGCTCTGAAGGGATTAGTTTGGCAGCGCAGGAAATAGCAGTTCGTGGGGGTAACTTTACACTATCCACAGTGTAGATTTTAGTTTCCCCACTGGTTTTACTATCCAAGGGAATTTCTACACCCTTTATCGTTAGTCGTTTCGGAACTAAAGTAACCTTATTCTTTTCTTTCTTTAATGAGTGAATATGGTTAGTTTTGTGACTTTTAGTTTGTGCCGGCGCCTTGGTTTTTCGTGTTTCTGAAGTCGAGTAAGTTGTATTCCCGCCTTCGGACCTCGGGCACTTTTGTTCGTCACAATTCCAGCGTTCTTGCTGACTTGGAGCATTCCTTTTTGTTTTTTGTACTGGTCGTCTACAGCTGTAACAACCATGACTCTCTCCAGCCCATTTTCTATGGTAACCCTCCGCCTTTGGTTCCCTTAGTACTGTAGAAGAGCCTATTCCCTCCTGTCGCCAATAATTCCTACCTGAAAATTTATTAGTTTTTTCTTTTTCACGGCAGCCCCGAAGTCGCTCATAGAGCCTTTCGCTTTCTCTGGCTGATGACAAGGCTTCCGACAGTGTCTTCGGGTTAGCTCTTGCCACATCTTCCCTAATGAAGGAATTGTTTATCCCATCACTGAAGAATTCGGCCAGTTGTACTTGTATGGCTGACCCTTCTCTCAGCTCAGAGTCTCTGTAAGCCATCCTCGCAAGACTTGACATTCGACTCGCTAACTCCGCAAGCGATTCATTTTTTTCTTGCGTCACCTTAATCAACGCTCGAGCAGCATCAGCAGGGTTTATGAATTCTCCATACTGTGCTGTGATTTCATCGAATAAGGTTTTACTGGAAGTGACTGGATGGTCGTCAAGATAGCTTCCAATCCATTCGGATACGATCCCATCTGAATAGTCATAGGCTAAGTTAATCAATTCGGCGTCCGTTAGATCATGGACCCTTTGTTTTTTCTTTAACGCCATTAGCCATGGTTTCAGATCAGTCGGCCTTCCAGTAAAAATTGGGACCTTCGATCCAGCTGTTACCAACATAGGGAAAATGCTTGGACGGGAAGTAGCCATTGTATTAAAAAAACAAACACTTAGTAGCTTTTTCGAAACGAATCAAATCTGCACAATGAATGTAGAGAAGCAAAGGAAAATAGTCACTTACCCCGACTCTGTGGATTTTTCCTTGAGTGGCTGTGTGACTGTAGTTGAGCTGATGTCTTCATGGGCTGTTTTCTGGGTGAGGTTTCGTTGTGCCGGTGAACTATTTGGGTGTCGATCCTGTGTTTTGAACCATCAAACGTCGTCAGGGTCGATTCTGGGTTCTGAGGCACAGATGCGACGAGATCCGCCGTGGTAATTAAACAGGGTTAATCCTGCGTCTTTAGGCACCAAATGTGGTACTATAGCTTCACGATACCTAGTTTGCCGCTGGTTTCGTGATTACCACATGTGTCGACTGGTCTTTCTCTGTTTCTTTCCACGCCCACGTTGCTTTCAGATCCGAGGAAAGAGAAGATGGTTGAGGTCCAGTCGATGAAGGTTGGAATTCGTGTTGGAGAGATGAAAAAGTTGCCAAGCAAATTTTAAAAATGACAAAAATAAGGCGTTTGTTATAAACAGTAACAAACGTTTATTTACACAGTTGTTTAGATAATTTTTAGTCAAACACCACAAACTGGGAGTGAAAGTAGTTGACTGGCGGAGTTTTAACTGCAATTAGGCAGTGCAATGGCAACGGATTTGGTTCTTTTAGCGGCGAATTCCTGAACCAACTCCATTTTTCGCTTTGGGTGTCCTCCATTTATGGGCCCGAATCCCGAATAATTAGTTTCTGATTGGTCAGCCAATGGGGACTGCCGACCAATGGCTATCATCGTAACAATCCCCCCGGTTTGCCCCTGATTGGTTTAGACAATCGGCCAATCAGCCACAGTCATTGGGAGGGGCCACAAGGAGCAGTCCCGTGGTTAGCTGACCAATGATTTAGTGATTCAAGGCCTTGTGCCAAACTTTGTGACACCAACCCAAATTGTCCGCTATTTTAAAAATACATCTTTTTGTTTAAAGTTTGAAATCCGATGGCTGTCTTGACAGCTTTTTGCAGTTGTGCGGATGTTTATTTTTTGGTGACAGATTTATAGGTCAACAAGCCCTGATCGGATCTCAAACTTTTTCGTACTTAATCACTTGATATTTATTTTATACACGGTTCTCAAAAAATACTTGGACACCCAAAAATGAATTTATTTTTAATAAAATACTTATTATCATGATTTAATAAAATTAATTAATTTCCTTTAATTAATTTCGCCAGCCAACTCCTTGACACTAAATGAAAGTGTCATATCTACAGAAAATATTAATTTACTTCTATGTATTGAGTGAGTAAAAATCCAGCCGCAGAGATAAACAATATGCGATGCATATACAAATTAAATTACGCAGGAATAAGTAGGTACGCAATTTACATGTAGACACATCGTTATATATATATATATATATATATATATATATATATATATATATATATTGTGTGTTGTATATGACTAATATTCTTTGAGGAACGGTTGTCGTAATGTATACATACATACGTAATAATATATGTGAGCATGTGCATGTGCATGTGTGTATGAGCAAATATACATACAGAATCATTCGTACATACATATATTTACGTTCATTATATATATATATATATATATATACATATATATATATATCATTATATATATATATATATATATATATATATATATATATATATATATATATATATATATATGTGTGTGTGTGTGTGTGTGTGTGTGTGTGTGTGTGTCTGCTAACGCAGACACACACACAGACACACAGACACAGAAACACAGACACACACACACAAACACATATATAAATGCAAACACATACAGATTTATATAAATATATATATATATATATAAATATATATATATATATATACCATGAGAATATTCATGCATATATGTATTTACGCATCAGACACATGCACACACCCACACACACACACACACACACACAAACACACACACACACACACAAACACACACACACACACATTCACACGCACAGATATATATATATATATATATTCTCTTAGATAAAGAGGAATATTCAGCCGGGACCCAAGTTATTCCGCCAAACTTCCAGTCTGTATCATTTGCATCGGCATCCATAATACATAAACATATCGCTTTTCAAACAGCCACAAATAACTCACGTCATTGTCTTCCTATGTAGAATTATTCGTACTTCACAACTTCAACAAAACTCCTTTCACTTGATACTTCCAGAAAAAGTGAAAGAAGATGAACATTCTGTAAGTATACGTCTTGGGGATTTTTTTTCGCCGAAAGCACTGATCTTTGCGTCTTTTCATCTTCAGATTTTTAACGAATAGATATTACTTTCGACATTCTTTCCACTTATTTTTTTTACAGAACCAGAGACAAATCAGGAATTCTATCTGATGACATTTTTTATAAACCAGCTTGTAAAAAAAAAATGATAATAAACCTATTGATTTAGGAGTACACTCAAATCTACAAGTAATCTTTTAACTCATCGAACGCCTTTTTTTATTTCTGTCTGTCATTTTACCCTATCGCTGGGACTTAGTATACTCTGACAGCAGAGGTGTAAGACACCCTTGCAGAGGTGTAAGACCTCTATCAGAAAAAATGTGTCCCGAGCGTTATACTAAACTGTATCTGATGGTGAGGTTCTAGTTCTAGAGAGTGTAAAGCACCTTTTAATTACAATTTCCCCTAGGTCAACTCTAACCCGGATTGGTAGTACCTGTCAAGGTAACATCTGAAGGTTAAATAGATCTGTTTAAAATAATTAGTATTTGATAGGATTACATGAACCCATGTAACTGTGTGGAAACAGACGATGATTATTAAATAGGAATAGGTACTTTAAACCATTTTATTGAGTATAAATTATTAGTATTAGATAGGAATACTTGGAAAAAAAATACTGTATGTTACGAATTATATTTAATAGATCTGCTCAAAAATTATTCGTATTCGATTGGACTGTGCAATAAATAAATTATTAAATAAAACACCTTTTAAGAAACAACTAAATAAAAAAATGTAAATACGAACGTGAATCCCTAAACATGTAAATATGAACGTGATACGCTAACATGTAAATACGAACATGAATCTCTAACCTGTAAATATGAACGTGATTCCCTAACATGTAAATACGAACGCGATTCCCTAAACATGTAAATATGAACGTGATTCCCTAAAATGTAAATACGAACGTGATTCCCTAAACATGTAAATATGAACGTGATTCCCTAAAATGTAAATACGAACATGAATCCCTAACATGTAAATATGAACGTGATAGGCTAACATGCAAATACGAACATGAATCCCTAACATGTAAATATAAACGTGATTCCCTAAAATGTAAATACAAACGCGATTCCCTAAACATGTAAATATGAACGTGATACACTAACATGTAAATACGAACATGATTCCCTAACATGTAAATATGAACGTGATTCCCTAAAATGTAAATACGAACGTGAATCCCTAAACATGTAAATATGAACGTGATACGCTAACATGTAAATACGAAGGCGATTCCCTAAACATGTAAATATGAACGTGATTCCCTAAAATGTAAATACGAACGTGAATCCCTAAACATGTAAATATGAACGTGATACGCTAACATGTAAATACGAACATGAATCCCTAACCTGTAAATATGAACGTGATTCCCTAAAAAGTAAATTCGAACGTAAATCCCTAAACATGTAAATATGAACATGATACGCTAACATGTAAATACGAACATGAATCCCTAACATGTAAATATGAACGTGATTCCCTAAAAAGTAAATACGAACGTGAATCCCTAAACATGTAAATATGAACGTGATACACTAACATGTAAATACAAACGTAAATCACTAAACATGTAAATATGAACGTGATACGCTAACATGTAAATACGAACATGAATCCCTAACATGTAAATATGAACGTGATTCCCTAAAATGTAAATACGAACACGATTCCCTAAACATGTAAATATGAACGTGATACGCTAAAATGTAAATACGAACATGAATCCCTAACATGTAAATATGAACGTGATTCCCTAAAATGTAAATACGAACGTGAATCCCTAAACATGTAAATATGAACATGATACACTAACATGTAAATACGAACGTAAATCCCTAAACATGTAAATATGAACGTGATACACTAACATGTAAATACGAACGCGATTCCCTAAACATGTAAATATGAACGTGATACGCTAACATGTAAATACAAACATGAATCTCTAACATGTAAATATGAACGTGATTCCCTAAAATGTAAATACGAACGCGATTCCCTAAACATGTAAATATAAACATGATTCCCAAAAATGTAAATACGAACGCAATTCCCTAAACATGTAAATATGAACGTGATTCCCTAAAATGTAAATATGAACGTGAATCCCTAAACATGTAAATATGAACGTGATACGCTAACATGTAAATACGAACATGAATCCCTAACATGTAAATATGAACGTGATTCCCTAAAATGTAAATACGAACGTGATTCCCTAAAATGTAAATACGAACGTGATTCCCTAAACATGTAAATATGAACGTGATTCCCTAAAATGTAAATACGAACGCGAATCCATAAACATGTAAATATGAACGTGATTACCCTAAAATGTAAATACGAACATGAATCCCTAACATGTAAATATGAACGTGATTCCTTTAAATGTAAATACGAACGTGAATCCCTAACATTTAAATATGAAAGTGATACGCTAACATGTAAATACGAACATGAATCCCTAACCTGTAAATATGACCGTGATTCCCTAAAATGTAAATACGAACGTGAATCCCTAAACATGAAAATATGAACATGATACGCTAACATGTAAATACGAACGCGATACCCTAAACATCTAAATATGAACGTGATACGATAGTATGTAAATACAAACATGAATCCCTAACATGTAAATATGAACGTGATTCCCTAAAATGTAAATACGAACGCGATTCCCAAAACATGTAAATATGAACGTGATAAACTAACATGTAAATACAAACGCGATTCCCTAAACATGTAAATATGAACGTGATTCCCTAAAATGTAAATACGAACGCGATACCCTAAACATGTAAATATGAACGTGATACGCTAACATGTAAATACAAACATGAATCCCTAAACATGTAAATATGAACGTGATTCCCTAAAATGTAAATACGAATGCGATTCCTTAAACATGTAAATATAAACATGATTCCTAAAAATGTAAATACGAACGCGATTCCCTAAACATGTTAATATGAACGTGATTCCCTAAAATGTAAATACGAACGTGAATCCCTAAACATGTAAATATGAACGTGATACGCTAACATGTAAATACAAAGGCGATTCCCTAAACATGTAAATATGAACGTGATTCCCTAAAATGTAAATACGAACGTGAATCCCTAAACATGTAAATATGAACGTGATACGCTAACGTGCAAATACGAACATGAATCCCTAACATGAAAATATGAACGTGATTCCCTAAAATGTAAATCCGAACGTGATTCCCTAAACATGTAAATATGAACGGGATTATCCTAAAATGTAAATACGAACGCGATTCCCTAAACATGTAAATATGAACGTGATACGCTAACATGTAAATAAGAACATGAATCCCTAACATGTAAATATGAACGTGATTCCCTAAAATGTAAATACGACCGCGATTCCCTAAACATGTAAATATAAACACAATTACCTAAAATGTAAATACGAACGTGATTCCCTAAACATGTAAATATGAACGTGATTCCTTAAAATGGAAATACGAACGTGAATCCCTAAACATGTAAATATGAACGTGATAGGCTAACATGTAAATACGAACATGAATCCCTAACATGTAAATATGAACGTGATTCCCTAAAATATAAATAAGAACGTAAATCCCTAAACATGTAAATATGAACGTGATTCCTTAAAATGTAAATACGAACGTGAAACCCTAAACATGTAAATATGGACGTGATACACTAACATGTAAATACGAACATGAATCCCTAACATGTAAATATGAACGTGATTCCCTAAAATGTAAATAAGAACGTGAATCCCTAAAAATGTAAATATGAACGTGATACCTTAAAATGTAAATAAGTACGCGAATCCCTAAACATGTAAATATGAACGTGATTCCTTAAAATGTAAATACGAACGTGAATCCCTAACATGTAAATATGAACGTGATTCCCTAAAATGTAAATACGAACGCGATTCCCTAAACATGTAAATATAAACCTGATACGCTAACATGTAAATACGAACATGAATCCCTAACATGTAAATATGAACGTGATTCCCTAAAATATAAATACAAACGTGAATCCCTAAACATGTAAATATGAACGTGATACGCTAACGTGTAAATACGAACATGAATCCCTAACATGTAAATATGAACGTGATTCCCTTAAATGTAAATACGAACGTGAATCCCTAAACATGTAAATATGAACGTGATACGCTAACATGTAAATACGAACATGAATCCCTAACATGTAAATATGAACGTGATTCCCTAAAATGTAAATACGAACGCGATCCCCTAAACATATAAATATGAACGTGATACCCTAAAATGTAAATACGAACGCGAATCCCTAAACATGTAAACATGGACGTGATACGCTAACATGTAAATACGAACATGAATCCCTAACATGTAAATATGAACATGATTCCCTAAAATGTAATTAAGAACGTGAATCCCTAAACATGTAAAAATGAACGTGATTCCTTAAAATGTAAATACGAACGTGAATCCCTAAACATGTAAATATGGACGTGATACGCTAACATGTAAATACGAACATGAATCCCTAACATGTAAATATGAACGTGATTCCCTAAAATGTAAATAAGAACGTTAATCCCTAAACATGTAAATATGAACGTGATTCCTTAAAATGTAAATACGAACGTGAATCCCTAAACATGTAAATATGAACGTGATACACTAACATGTAAATACGAACATGAATCCCTAACATGTAAATATGAACGTGATTCCCTAAAATGTAAATACGAACGTGAATCCCTAAACATGTAAATATGAACGTGATACGCTAACATGTAAATACGAACGCGATTCCCTAAACATGTAAATATGAACGTGATTCCCTAAAATGTAAATACGAACGTGAATCCATAAACATGTAAATATGAACGTGATGTGCTAACATGTAAATAGGAACATGAATCCCTAACATGTAAATATGAACCTGATTCCCTTAGATGTAAATATGAAGGTGAATCCCTAAACATGTAAACATGAACGTGATAAGCTAACATGTAAATACGAACGCAATTCCCTAAACATGTAAATATGAACGTGATTCCCTAAAATGTAAATACGAACGTGATTCCCTAAACATGTAAATATGAACGTGATACGCTAACATGTAAATACAAAGATGAATCCCTAACATGTAAATATGAACATGATTCCCTAAAATGCAAATACGAACGCGATTCGCTGAACATGTAAATATAAACATGATTACCTAAAATGCAAATACGAACGCGATTCCCTAAACATGTAAATATGAACATGATTCCCTAAAATGTAAATACAAACGTGAATCCCTAAACATGTAAATATGACCGTGATACGCTATCATGTAAATACGAACATAAATCCCTAACATGTAAATATGAACGTGATACACTAACATGTAAATACGAACATGAATCCCTAACATGTAAATATGAACGTGATTCCCTAAAATGTAAATACGAACGCGATTCCCTAAACACGTAAATATGAACGTGATTCCCTAAACTGTAAATACGAACGTGAATACCTAAACATGTAAATATGAACGTGATACGCTAACATGTAAATACGAATATGAATCTCTAACATGTAAATATGAACGTGATTCCCTAAAATGTAAATACGAACGCGATTTCCTAAACATGTAAATATGAACGTGATATGCTAACATGTAAATACGAACATGAATCCCTAACATGTAAATATGAACGTGATTCCCTAAAATGTAAATACGAACGCGAATCCCTAAACATGTAAATATGGACGTGATACGCTAACATGTAAATATGAACATGAATCCCTAACATGTAAATATGAACGTGGTTCCCTAAAATGTAAATAATAACACGATTCGCTAAACATGTAAATATGAACGTGATCCTTAAAATGTAAATACGAACGTGAATCCCTAAACATGTAAATATGAACGTGATACGCTAACATGTAAATACGAACATGAATCCCTAACATGTAAATATGAACGTGATTCCCTAAAATGTAAACATGAACGTGAATCCCTAAACATGTAAATATGAACGTGATACGCTAAGATTTAAATACGAACGCGATTCCCTAAACATGTAAATATAAACGTGATTCTCTAAAATGTAAATACGAACGTGAATCCATAAGCACGTAAATATGAACGTGATACGCTAACATGTAAATACGAACATGAATCCCTAACATGTAAATATGAACGTGATTCCCTTAAATGTAAATATGAACGTGAATCCCTAACATGTAAATATGAACGTGATACGCTAACATGTAAATACGAACATGAATCCCTAACATGTAAATATGACCGTGATTCCCTAAAATGTAAATATGAACGTCAATCCCTAATCATGTAAACATGAACGTGATACGCTAACATGTAAATACGAAGGCGATTCCCTAAACATGTAAATATAAACATGATTACCTAAAATGTAAATACGAACGCGATTCACTAAACATGTAAATATAAACATGATTACCTAAAATGTAAATACGAACGCGATGCCCTAAACATTTCAATATGAACGTGATTCCCTTAAATGTAAATACGAACGTGAATCCCTAAAAATGTAAATATGAACCTGATACGCTAACATGTAAATACGAACATGAATCCCTAACATTTAAATATGAACGTGATTCCCTAAAATGTAAATACGAACATGAATCCCTAACATGTAAATATGAACGTGATTCCCTAAAATGTAAATACGAAGGCGTTTCCCTAAACATGTAAATATGAACGTGATTCCGTAAAATGTAAATACGAACGCGATTCCCTAATTATGTCAATATGAACGTGATACGCTAACATGTAAATACGAACATGAATCCCTAACATGTAAATGTGAACGTGATTCCCTAAAATGTAAATACGAATTCGATTCCCTAAACATATAAATATGAACGTGATTCCCTAAAATGTAAATACGAACGCGAATCCCTAAACATGTAAATATGGACGTGATACGCTAACATGTAAATACGAACATGAATCCCTAACATGTAAATATGAACGTGATTCCTTAAAATGTAAATAAGAACGCGATTCCCTAAACATGTAAATATGAACGTGATTCCTTAAAATGTAAATACGAACGTGAATCCCTAAACATGTAAATATGAACGTGATACGCTAACATGTAAATACGAACGCGATTCCCTAAAAATGTAAATATGAACGTGATTCCCTTAAATATAAATACGAACGTGAATCCCTAAAAATGTAAATATGAACCTGATACGCTAACATGTAAATACGAACATGAATCCCTAACATTTAAATATGAACGTGATTCCCTAAAATGTAAATACGAACATGAATCCCTAACATGTAAATATGAACGTGATTCCCTAAAATGTAAATACGAAGGCGTTTCCCTAAACATGTAAATATGAACGTGATTCCGTAAAATGTAAATACGAACGCGATTCCCTAAACATGTCAATATGAACGTGATACGCTAACATGTAAATACGAACATGAATCCCTAACATGTAAATGTGAACGTGATTCCCTAAAATGTAAATACGAATTCGATTCCCTAAACATATAAATATGAACGTGATTCCCTAAAATGTAAATACGAACGCGAATCCCTAAACATGTAAATATGGACGTGATACGCTAACATGTAAATACGAACATGAATCCCTAACATGTAAATATGAACGTGATTCCTTAAAATGTAAATAAGAACGCGATTCCCTAAACATGTAAATATGAACGTGATTCCTTAAAATGTAAATACGAACGTGAATCCCTAAACATGTAAATATGAACGTGATACACTAACATGTAAATACGAACATGAATCCCTAACATGTAAATATGAACGTGATTCCCTAAAATGTAAATACGAACGTGAATCCCTAAACATGTAAATATGAACGTGATACGCTAACATGTAAATACGAACGCGATTCCCTAAAAATGTAAATATGAACGTGATTCCCTTAAATGTAAATACGAACGTGAATCCCTAAAAATGTAAATATGAACCTGATACGCTAACATGTAAATACGAACATGAATCCCTAACATTTAAATATGAACGTGATTCCCTAAAATGTAAATACGAACATGAATCCCTAACATGTAAATATGAACGTGATTCCCTAAAATGTAAATACGAAGGCGTTTCCCTAAACATGTAAATATGAACGTGATTCCCTAAAATGTAAATACGAACGCGAATCCCTAAACATGTAAATATGGACGTGATACGCTAACATGTAAATACGAACATGAATCCCTAACATGTAAATATGAACGTGATTCCTTAAAATGTAAATAAGAACGCGATTCCCTAAACATGTAAATATGATCGTGATTCCTTAAAATGTAAATACGAACGTGAATCCCTAAACATGTAAATATGAACGTGATACACTAACATGTAAATACGAACATGAATCCCTAACATGTAAATATGAACGTGATTCCCTAAAATGTAAATACGAACGTGAATCCCTAAACATGTAAATATGAACGTGATACGCTAACATGTAAATACGAACGCGATTCCCTAAAAATGTAAATATGAACGTGATTCCCTAAAATGTAAATACCAACGTGAATCCATAAGCATGTAAATATGAACGTGATACGCTATCATGTAAATACGAACTTGAATCCCTAACATGTAATTATGAACGTGATTCCTTAAAATGTAAATACGAACGCGATTCCCTAAACATGTAAATATGAACGTGATTCCCTAAAATGTAAATATGAACGTGAATCCCTAAACATGTAAATATGAACGTGATACGCTAACATGTAAATATGAACACGAATCCTTAACATGTAAATATGAACGTGATTCCCTAAAATGTAAATACGAACGTGATTCCCTATCATGTAAATATAAAGATGATTCCCTAACATGTAAATAAGAACGTTATTCCCAAACATGTAAGGAAGAACGTAATTCCCTGACATGTAAATAAGAACGTGATTCTCGAACATGTAAGTATGAACTTGATTCCCTAATTATTCCCTAAACTATTCGGGTTGACATACTATCATACTCAATCAATTACCAAATGTCTTTTTTTTGTTGCACTGTCTGTCGTTACAGAACTCGTAGACGTTTAAACCAACGTTCTCCAAACTTTCTGCTTTTATGTCCGGGATACCAGGGCATGATTTAGCATATTTGTTTTAGTAATTTGTAAAATACTTTATATCATTATCAATGGATTCCGTTTTGATAAACATGCATGTTAAAGCTAACACCTAGAAAGACGTGTGTTACACGCATATACACGTAATTCTATAATAATACACCAAGTCTCCTTTGTTTTTTCCTAATAAACATCGCTGGGGTGTCTTGTTAGCATTTGATTACGCACAGGATTTAAAAGCAGTCGATCATCGTGTTGAACGAGTGACAAAAGAAGTTGACAGACACGAATTTATATTTATTTTTATATATATCATAATTACGTTTTATTTCTTGACATTTTTTTTTAGATTAGAACCTTTTTTGTGGATTTCCAGCTGTCATTCTTACAGACGAGAAACTCATTACATCTTCATTTCTCTTAAAGGCACTCAAAGCGGCTTCTGAACGTTAAGATCATCAAAATACGTTGGAACTGTTTCTGTGCTCCATAAAAAAACCCCGAATAATAAAAAACGTCAGGTTGAGGATTGTTTCTTACTATTTGGTTTGGTTTCTTTGTTTTAATGGCCTATCACCCTTCTTGAGTTATTTAATGCCAAAGCCATCCTTGTAGAAGAACAGTAGTCGTACTATTTAACCCATAGCTAGGGTGATAAGGCGGTTCATACCTTTTCCCTAGGGTGATAATGTGAAAGTGAATATAACGGCGTGACTGGAATTTGAACTCGTTTACTTCGAGACGGCAGTGCAGCACTTAAGCCATTACACCACGGGAACTTCTTTCTCCTGGTGTCGTGTTACCCAGAACAGCCTGTCACGTTACTGAGGGAGAAGGTGAGCACCGTCATGTGACCCTTCCATTGCCCTATGAAACATTACGAAGGGGTATTGTCTGCATGTTAATTCGAACACCTGAATAAGATAATGCGACTGTTACATAACATTATGTAAATTAAAGTGCCGCATGTTGTGCCAGTTTTTAACCAATGAAAAGTGAATTGAGTTGTGGTGCTATCACCATATATGGTGAAAAAGTTCAGGAAAGACGAGAAAAGGTTGAACTTGGAATAACAGTGATCGCCCGTGGAACTAACAGTGTCAGGTGTTTAACTTACAGGTAAACCATTGTCATAGAATTCATTGAAAGACAATTCCATTTAGGATTATAGGTTCCTTTGATAATTCATTTACGTGCTAAATTCACTATTTATTCATTCGAAAAATGCCAGTAGTTTTCTTTCTGTCAATTACTTTCGTTTCCTTTTAACACTGAATCGGCAAGCTCGAAATTTCGGATAGACAGGCATTTTCCTCTACACGGTAAGCTCAATAGTTCTGACTGATTGCTATTTTCATATAAACTTCAATATCAATATTTCAGAGAGAGAACTAGCTTCATTTACACAGCAAGCTGAATATTTCAGACTGTGAGCCAATTTCAAATATATTGAGCCAAGATCAAAATATATTGAGCCAATTTCAAAATATTGAGCCAAGCTCAATATTTTGAACCGAGAGCTATTTTCACATATACATGAATCTCAATATTTCAGAGAGAGAGAGAGAGAGAGAGAGAGAGAGAGAGAGAGAGAGAGAGAGAGAGAGATTTTTTTATATAGCCACCGCCCTATCAGCTAGAGCAGTAGAATACGCCGACTGCACCTCTGCATAGCAGTAAGACTCCTCCAACAAGGCAAACATGTGGGCCATGGATGGTGACCTGCAATGCTCGAGGAAGAGATCCTGGTAGCTGAGCGATCCGTGACCCGGCAACTGAAGTGGTCACATAACTTTCAGCACTTTAATTGGGCTTAAGAGCAGTTGGAGAGGCATAACCCGATCAATCGGCTGGTTGTGTCAAGTTCTAGCACTTATATGATAGTCCCGACCAAATTTCTCTTGTGGCAAACTTGTACCCAACTGTATTTTACCTTAAAGGAGCTAGAAGGCAACAGCTGAGAGTCAGTTACGCTGAGATAGCAGTACTTGAAACTATTTAGACTGTATGCAAACACATAATTAATATTAAATAGAATTATTAGTGTTGATTTGAGTACTTGGAACCATTTAACTGCATAGCTACAAATGATTCATATTAAATAGAACTTTTAGAGTTAAATAGCTATATTGGAAACTATTTGACTTCTTACAAACAATTGACGTTTAACATCATTAAAAACAAAGTTACCTCCAAACTATTCGCAAGCAAATCATTATATAAAATAACCTACAAGGGTTGATTTCATCAAATCAAACAATCAAACCAATTTACATATACAGCAATCTAAAATTTTTATATCCCCAGCAAGCTTAATATTTCAGACAGGGAACCAATATCATGCTTTCAGTAAGCACAGTGTTTCAAATTGAGAGCTATTTTCACATCCACAGCAATCTCAATATTTCAGACAAAGCTATTTTTCATATAGACAGTAAGTTCGAAATTTCTGGCTGAGATGTATTTTACAAAACCATTAATTCAGTATTTTGGTCTATGTGCTTAATATACATAGTAACTAACTTCTTTGCTACCACTCTCTGATGTGTTTGATTCAAAGAGTTAGAAATTGGTGCAATGTTCATCGTCGTAAGAAATGGAATCGGTGACGAAAGTTCAAACCCTGAATGAGGCTGTTTATGTTTCATTTTGTGGTAATGCTCGAGAAAAAGACATGGATCTGTTTGTTCTCAATTCCAACTATGAGTACATAGTCGGATAGACTGGTTATTTAGTCTTGGTTTGGCAACTAGTTCAGGAGAAGAAAAACACTCAATTCAAACCTGTTTTATTTTGTTTAAAAATTGACATTGTGTCACATGATGCCCGTGGAAGAGGGATTGTGCTAATGCATATTTGTTGGGGTCCTATCTATGGGTGAAATAGATCTGTTTTAAAAAATCATAAAAATTAGATGGGAAGAGTTGAAACCATTGAACCGTGTAAAAATAAATGATTTTATTGTTAGATCAGAACACTTACCAGAAATTTTTTGATTGCCAAAATGACTTACATCGGCAGACAATAACCCAATAAGGTTTAGGAGGTGCTCGTGGACAAGACTGATTGCATTTCACATAGCACTAATACCCTTGGGAAAGGTATGAATCCAATTATTCTCCCTCCAGCTATGGGTAAATAGTAGGGCAGACTATTTTTCAGCATTGGTGAGGCAACTAGTCTAGGAGAAGGAAAACTCTGAATTCAAACCTGTTAAACCCCGCTTAAAAATTGACCTTGTGTCATATCCTGCCCGAACTCCAGTTGCGCTATTACGTTCACTTTAGGACTAATACATTTGGAAAATGTATAAACCCCTTTATATCCCCTGCTATAGGTTAAATAGTACCAGTACTCTTCTTCTAAAAGGACAGGTGTGGCACTAAATAATCCAAGAAGGTTGATATGTCATTAATGAGTTGGCAACCGTAGTCGAGGGTGACTAGAAGGCTCCTTTACGATGGCGACTACACCAAGGTGTAGGGGAGGGTGTACTCCTTTCCCTGGATTGCTCCACTTTACCCTTGATTCTTACCTTATAATGCTGAGTGTTAAGCAAGGTAGAATCAAGTACCATTTTTAAGTCTTTGGTATGACTCAACCTGGGATTGAACCCAGGTCTCTCGAGCCATTGGCAAAAACTCTAACCATTATGCCAATGTCTGGTATGACATTAATGAAAGAAACCTAAACACACAGTTCACCCCACCGGGCAGCCAGATGAAATTCAGCCAATGGAATAGCAAAAGAGCAGTTCCAAGGAATGGCGAGTTTATATAACAATCCCCGTTTTATCCTATTAGCTATTCATTTTTTCTTTCTGTATACGTAAATGCAGTTGTTTTTGTATATGCACCTTCCTGTGTGTTAGGGTTCTGGCAACAATTCAAAGAATACGCCAACTACATTCCTTGCTGAGGAAGAAGATAACCCCAAATAGTGTCCTGTGTATGAAATTAAATCGATTCTGGTGGGGAATCACATGTGGAGCTTTAAGGAGTATGGTGTGACCTTCTGTTGCCTTTACTTCCTGATTCACTGTGACCGGGAGTGTTATATTTGTTTGGCTCATGTCTATGATTCAAATACATCTGTTTAGACAAGTTTTTGTATTAGATAGGAATACTTGAAACTACTGAACTGTGTGCGAACAAATGATCATTATTGTTAAATGGGAAGATAACACAATAGTATATGATAATATAAGTGTATAGTTGTGTATAGATTATTAGTAGGACACTAAACAAGAGCCACGAGGAGTATAGAGTACCTCTTTGTTACCATTGTTACAAAGTCCGTTCTGACTCGAAGTGTTAGTCCTCGTTAGGGTCATATCAATAGATCCAATAGATCTGTTTTTTTAAAAGTATTTGTATTAAACGGGAATACTTGAAACCATATAACTTTATGCAAAGAGATTATAATCATTGAATACAATTTTCAATACTCTATAGGAATACTTGAAACCATATAACTGTGTGCAAACAAATAATAATCATTAAATACAAGTTGTAATACTAAATAGGAATACTTGATACCATATACATATATAAATTGTATAAATTATTTGTGTTAAGAATAATTACTTGTCGTCATAATTGTTTACAAATAATAATTATTATTACATGAAACCATGTAACTGAGGGCGGAAAAATTAATTCGGTACTAAATAATCCAACTAGCCCGGTCGGCCAGGACAGTAGAATACACCGACTGCATCTTTGCAGAGGAGTAAGATGCCTTCCCCAACGAGCGTCCTAGATATGATATTAACAAACCTGATGGTGAAGCTCCAGTAATGCAGGAGCTTTAGGGAATGCGGAGTACCTCTTCATTGCCATCCCTCCCAGGTCCACTCTGGCTCGGAGTGGTAGCACCTGATAGGGTCTTTCTAAGGTTCAAATAGAACTGTCTGATATTTAAAATAACTCGTACTGAATTTAGTTGTTATAAATAGAACTGTTTGATCATTGTGTGGAAGCAAATGACTGATGCTTAATTGAATTGTTTGTGATACGTAGCAATACTTGGAACCATTTAATTTTGTTGACTTTTGCTAAATTGAATGGCAACTGTTGTATCGTGGTAAGGAAAAGATACACAGTTAAATAGAGTTAGTTATTAACGCAAGTGGTACAGTCTGATTAGTATTATATGTCTCGCGCTGTTGGTGTTACGTCCGAAGTTGGTCTTACAATTGACCGACGTCCTTTCTGAGCTGTCTCTCTGCTTCTGCTTCAGAGACACAGCGTCTTTTATACTTCTGCGATACCGGAAGTCACGTGTTACGAGCCATTATACAACAGCAACAAATAGAACTATTTGATCATTTAACTGCGTGTATCTACAAAATGTATTTGCAAATCATATATTTAATGTATTTATAAAAACAGGATGGACATTAAATAACCCACGAAGGTTGATTTGCTATAAAACTCAACCGAACAAACAAATACCAAACAGGTGTTCCTATACCGGAAAACCAGCAAAACAACCCACAAAATGGTTGAAATGCTTTGTCAACTACTGTTTGAAGAATTTATACATAAACTATTTTAAATCAATCATCAGTAAACAAATTATTGTTAGCTGAATAAACGTCTAGACACTGGTGATAAACGGTGATAATGTTCAGCCTGATTGTTGATAATAACGGTTTGGCACACTGAGCAGAATATTTTAGATGTTAAATTACGCGCGTGTATCCCCCCCCCAAGAAAATCCAATCAATCACTTTACGGTATTTTCATATTGGTATTCAGAGCTTTGCATTATGAACATATTTAGTTCTGTATTCTTTAGTTGTTAATAGAATATTATTATTTTAAAATACGAAGGAATTTACTTTATTCTCAAAAAGCAATTCAAAGCTATTGCGCTAACAAAAATCGTGCTATGATATCATCATCATCATCATCATCATCATGTGCCGCAAGCACAGATATCTCTGACCCTCTCTCGCCACTTTTCCCTATCGTTCATCGCCTCTGGCAGGCCTTCAGGGCTACATCCCATATCCTCACATAGTTGCTGTATATATGTTCGATCTGGTCGTCCTGCTTTTGCCCGGACATATGTGGGGGTCCATAGGAGTACATCAGTTATGCGCTCGTCCTTGCTTCTCCAGCAGAGTCCCGCATGTCTGGTTCGTCTAACTTGGATAGTTTTCGTGACGGGAGGCAATTGGACTTATAGTTATTGCCTTGTGGGGTGTTGCCAGCAGGACTTGTTCAATATTGCTGTCAACATTCTTGTGTAATTGCCGTCTAGCTTCTTCTCCAGCCGTTTAGTTAGCGTCCAAGTAGTGCATCCATACAGCAGTATCGATACGACCACTAACTGGAAGAAACTGCGTTTCATTTTATCGGTCAGGTCTGATTTCCATATGATCGATAGCCTATCGATAGCTGTCCATGCCTATTCGTGTGTCGAAGTCTTTTTCGGTTGATGAGACACTGCTTCCTCTGCTATGATATACCGTTACAATAATATGCGTATAAATGCAAAGATATCTGCATAACAGCAATAAAACGCACTGTATGATTTTCATTGTTTTCATTTGTCTTATGCTTATGTTTGTATTTATTCTTCAATAATTTTGTTTGTAATTGTTTACAAATAATGATTATTATTACATGAAACCATATAATTAAAGGTGGTGAAAGGGTTAATTTAGTATTAAATAATCCAACGAGATCAGTCGGCTGGAGCAGTAGGATAGATCGGCTGCATCTCAGCAGAGGAGTAACACCCTGCAACGAGTGTCCTGGTATATGAAATCAAACAATCTGATAGTGAGGCTCCAGTAATGCTGGAGTTTGGGGACTGCGGGGTTAGAAAATTGACTACGGAATAAACCCGTTGGATATCCGTAAATGATTCGTGACGATATTGATACTTCTATTTAGGAAAATATTTAGTGAATAAGAAATATTCTAGTGACCATTTTATTATTTCCGTTATAATGAGAATTTGTAATTCAAAAAATGATATTCAGTATGAACGAGGACTCCACGAAACTATCGGTCAGTTGCAAATTCGACTGAAAATTGATTCATTATCTGAATACGATGGTTTTCAAGTGTACTGGCATTGAATCACACACACACACACACACACACACACACACACACACACACACACACACACACATACACACGAGAAAAATCCAGTCAATCACATAATATATTTTCATCATTCATTGCATGCCAAGTATAATTAATTCTGTATTCTTAAGTTTTTATTTAGAATATTCAGACTCTTGTCTTCATCTTTAACGAAATTAGAACAATCTACTCCGTGGATTAAATAAACGGTTCTGTTTCGGGTTCAACAAAAATACCTGAAGAAGGTGGAAGGATGTATCCGCTGAAACGTTGTGAATATAACTCTAAAGATGAAGACAGTAGTCCGAATACTCTAAATCATTAGATAGCAAGGTTCATCTTAGAAATTTTGACAAATAATTATCTATAGTTGGTGAAAATTTTGAAACAAGAAGTTCATGCAATTCCCTTTCAGGTCCTTATATATACATATATATATATATATGGACCTGAAATTGAATTGCATGAACTTCTTGTTTCAAAATTTTCACCTACTATAAACAATTGTCAAAATTCCTTAGATGAAGCTTGATATATATATATATATATATATATGTGTGTGTGTGTGTGTGTAAAATAATTCTTTCATGTCCCATTGTCACGATGCCCAGTGAAGAATTTACTGTACAGCTGATGATTTCTTATCTTGGTGACATGTCCTGCTCAATGTTGCTGGAACTTCAGTTGCATAACGTCGATGCTCGTGACTTTCGCTCCAGTGAGTGTTAAGGATGGTGCACATGCAGTGCTTGTGAAACCTCTTGAGGAGTCGTAGGTGGTGACGATGAGTGACCCACAACTTTGAGCAATAGTGGAGGATGGCAAGGGTAATGGTTCTATATACGCTGATCTTCATGCGCTTCTTCAGGTGTCAGTTGCACTACACACGTTTGTATAATCTGCCAAAAGCATTATTACCTTTGTCACCCTGTTGTCTACTTCCTTGTCGAGCTTAGCATCCGACGTGATGGTGAAACCCAGGAAGGCGAACCAATAGATCGCCTTCAACTCAGTCAGCTCAATACTGATGTGAGGAAGACAGTACTGTTCTCAAGATGCAGGCTGGTGGAGTACTTCCTTATTCTTTAAGCTGACTTCTTGCCGAAAAAGATAGGCAGCTTCTGAGAAGCAGGAAGTGATGTAAGGCTCCTGCTGAGCGGGCAACAAGGGTAGCATCGCTGGCAAAGCTGAGGTCTTTAATGATTTGTGCCAGTCTTCCTAAGGACCTGTAATTGTCGGAAGTTAAACAGGCAACCATCCAGCCCTTCTAGACCTTCAACAAAGTGAAACGAGGTTGTGTTTTGGCTTTGATTCTCTTTAACATCTTCTCTAGCATGTTGCTCAAATAGGCAACACAAGATGTAGATCCAATAAACCTTGGGTATGACAATCTTTGTTCAGCTGGATGACCATGTTCAGGAACTTTTGGTGACTGACCAGTCGATCCATAATCTGTCACCTTACGGCGACGATTGCTTTAACCAGATCAATGAATGTTATATATAGACGCCGGGCACGTCTCTTGGACATTTCTGACAATAAAACCTTATCTGTGATTCCCCTGTTGGCTCTGAAGGTGAACTGGCACTCTTGTTTATATATTTGTAAATACAAAAAAGTTAACACAGTTCATGAATAATTTTTAGGTCATTAAATATATATATATATATATATATATATATATATATATATATATATATATATATATGCGTGAGTGTATGTATGTGTAATATACAACTTTTTTTATTTGTTCACATTTTAAACGGGAAACGTTTCCGGGACAAAATAGTAATTTATTCTTCATTGCTATCCACACTTTTTTAGCATATTTCGCATGAACCAATCCATTATAAGTAATAACACGAATCTTGTAAGACAAACATACAACAATACATGAGAATTACATCATAACTTATTGTTCAGATTAAAACTGCAATAAGGGTAACCTGAAGCCTAAATTTTAAAATCTTTTTACGATACTTTGGGAACAAGATTAACTTTGGTTAACGGGCCAAAGCCTATATATATATATATTTGTGTGTGTGCATGTGTGTATATATATATATTTATATATGTGTGTGGGTGAATAAATAAATCGTTGTATTTTATATATAAGTAGTCTTAAATCCAAATATTGACAACATCTCACAACAGCGGCTGCATGTTGTGCCTGAGTGATATCTAAGTAGTATAAAATCAGATCCAACTAACATTATAGATCTTATGTTGTAGTTTTAATACTAAAAGCTTCGTTCAATTCGGCGTCAATCTTTTCATCGTCGGCTCTTCTTTTCTCTATTCTAACATTTATAACATTCCGAAACTTTCAAGTCACTCTTTGTTTTTGCAATCATGATGGAGAGGGCACTATCTTCTAAATGGATTCCAGAGTGCTGTTTTATGAATAAAATGTCACCCAGTATTTCGACAGATACCGCTTTGAATACTATTTGGCATAGTGCACACACACACACACACACACACACATATATATATATATATATATATATATATATATATATATATATATATATATGTGTGTGTGTGTGTGTGTGTGTGTGTGTGTGTGTGTGTGTGTGTGTGAATAAACAAATCGTTTTTTCTTGAATAAATCAGTTGCTCGGATTCTGACCTGGAGAGTAGGACAAAAACTAAGAGGAACTCCATTCTGTCAACAGAGCACAAAATAAGCTGTATGTATTCCAAGTAGTAGGGTAAGAATCGCCCCATCAAAAGGGGCATCCTAGCTATTACACTGAACTAGATCTGTTAGATAGGAATACTGAATTTTGTATAATCCTGTACAAAATAAACAAAAAAACTCTTATAAAATACCTTCATAAAAATGTAACATACGAACGTGATTTCCCAACATCAACCAATCAAATCAATCGATTAACCAATCAATCAATTAATTAATTAATCAACCTATCAATCAATCAGCCAATCAATAAATCAATTAACCAATCAACCAAATAACCAATCAATCAAATCAATTAATCAACTAATACATCAATCAATCAATCAGTTATTTTATCTTCTTTGCATTCCAAAACATTAAAATATATTTGTAGAATTACAAGTCATTTTTTCTTAGATAAAGACTTGTCATTTATTGTTTTTCAACTGTGTCCTCGTTATAATCTTAAACTGGGGAATGTTGAATTAATTCTTAATTGCCATTACTGCCATGTCCACTTTGAAACAAATTGATCATACCTGTTAGGGTTCCATCTATGAATCAAGATAATCTTAAAAATAGTTTTAAAATTAGCTAATCATTATTAAAAAAAAAGACTGACTTTGGCATTAAATAGTCCAACAAAGGTTGACATGTCGTAAAAAGAAAGCAAATCAATATAATATTTACCTATTACCTGTTACTTGTATTTATAAAGGTTTCATTCCTTTCACTTGTAACCAAATTTGATTTCCATTCACCCCCAAAATTAAATGAATATTATTACAAAAAACTAATTTACCAATGTTTAATACAATTTACTTGAAAAAAAAAAGAATCCGTAAACGAAGGACAAAAACACTTCTTTAATTCTTGAATAGTTTTAAAATGTGAAGTATGAGTTTGGTGGGCAGAAGAGATCACCTAATAGTGGGTTTCAGGTTTGCGAGTTTAAACCAAATATTACTACTCTTTGTTTCAAATACTTCCCCGTTTGATAAGTAAATAATGCATTTGGTTCAACCCAGATTTGACCATGTACAAACTTTAAAAAGCTTATAAACTAAGCTCAACTGTTGCACACGGCTTAGGATATTTTGTCACATTTTTTTCGTTCATCCAGTAATATCCAATTCTTTCAAACGTGTACATAGACTTCGGATCAAAATCGAAAGTCATTTCAGTAAATTCTTCTTTAAGAAAGGAATCTAAATTTTCACTTTCCATTTCAACATCGTTCGTTCATCTAAATGACCCGTATATTTTGAACGGGTCACATGTGAACGGCACATCTCTTGTGGCCATCACACCCCATCGTGTATTCTGCCGGGTGTACGCTATTTGGCTATTAGTTATATGTTTAAAAGTACTTCACTGCTTGCATTATAAATTATGCACATAGTTAAATTCAGATTCGACGGAAAATGCCCTCAGCAGTCGCACAAAGCTTATGATATTGTGCTATACTTTTTCGTTTATCTAGTAATATCCAATTTATAAATGCGAGAAAGTATATTCATCCCTACGTTTTTATCCATTTTGCCAAAATTTTTATTTACCTCAGGGTTCTATAATTATTTACGAAGGTTAGCTTAGATGTGGCACAAGGACAGAAGTATGTTGCTTTCAATGAGTATCTAACTCACTAACAATGGTCTACTAATCTAGCTTGCTAACCATCACACCACATGAAGTGCCCAGCCCACAGAGGTATATATGGACCACTTTGAGAAACCCAGGCTTAGAATTGAAGATAATTTATTCCTATTTTGGTGAGAAAAGTCTTCATGGCGTATTAGCTGACGTGCTGTTTGCGACCCTGCAATATGTGAGTTCGAATTCTAGTCAGGCTGTTAAGTTCACTTTTAGACTTATTACTTTGGGAAAGATATAAAACCCCTTATCACCTCAGATATGAGTACCACTTCTATTCTTCTACTAGGATAACTTTGGCATTAAATATTCCACAAAATTTGATATGCCATTAAGCAAAGAAAGCAAACTAAACCTATTTTGCATCTCACAAGCATTGTGCAGAAAACCTGTTTTATATCGACCAGTGTATTAGAATTGACTTGTAGAGCCAAGATATATGAAATGTTATCTGCTGATGACCCAACTTTTTTTCAGGGGTTGCCAAAAATTATTTTTGGTTTCGTAGGTCGGAGCAGATCCCCCAATTTCAGATAATTCTGGTGGTCAAATTCAGCTGACTTGGCCATTATTCCTGCGAGTGTTTGGTCAACTAGACAGATAACCTTTGTCTAATCAGATAGATTTGAAGAGCATTTAAAGAGGAAGTTCAAAGGAAAAGAAAAGCAATCTGAAACTGACAACGGTTCAGAGAAATGGAATTAGACTGGTCAACATTGAGCCTTGCCTTTCTAACAAAAGAACTTCTTAACCATTTCACAGTTCAGAAGACATTATTTATTTGCGGTTAAACGTTTATAAGTTATATCAACCATATAAACGCTGTCGGTGGATGGGAGGTGTAATACACCTACTGCAACTCCCGTAGAGGGGTAAAAACTTCTCTAAAAGGGGTGTACTTGAAAAAACAAATTCTTTTCTCGAACATCGGTAGAGAAGCATTCCAAAATCCTGATGTTGACTATAGATTTATGCTGCCTTGTTTGGCTGGCTTAGAATACACTGACTGTATCCGCTGGTGAAGTGTAAGACCCCTTATGTCTCAAAATAGGAGTGTCCTGGGTATGGCACTCTGGTTCTGAATATCTAGGGGTGTGGCCTACCCATTACTATTACTCCGAGGTCTACTACTAGCGGTAGTACTAGATGGAGAAACATCTGTGGAACAAATTGATCTGAAAATTATTGGTATTAGGTAGGAATACTTGATACCATAAAACTTTTACAGTTAAGAATAGTTACTCGGAGCTATAATTGTTTATCAAGGATTATTATTATTCGTTACTTGAAACCATATAACTACGTGCAAACAAATAACTATTTTTGTTGGATATTGGCTTAAAAGCCTCTTTATCACCTGTCGATGCAACAGCGGAAGTCAGACACTGGTTGAACGAAAATAACAGGAAAATAACTGAAGGGAACAGGACGCAGGTATTCTCGGCGGAAATGCTGCGTAAATTGCGTGGGTAGCATGCTAGAAGGAGGCGTGACCACGTTTAATGTATAGACGGCAGGTTGGTGGAGGTGTGACTACGAGAATTCGCGTGTCCGTCTGGGATGTTATATAACGAGGAAAACTTCAATCCGACACGAGAAGGAAGAGGAAATTGTTTCAATGAAAATTCATACCTTGGCTCTTGTGTGTGTAGCTCAGTCATCTTCGAACCTCTCGTACTCTAACCATCTGTATATTTTGGGTCATAAAAGGAAAAGAAAATTATATTATATTTTTATACACCAGTGTTGCTAGACAATATTACTTAATAGAAAACATCACTTCAGCCATATACTTACTAATATTAAATAGAAATAATCAAAACTGTTCAACTATGGATAGGAATACTTAGATAGGAATATTGGATGGGAATATTGGATATATCACTGTGAGCAAAAAAAACAAAAACAAAAACAAACAAACAAAAAAAAAACAAACATCAAGAAGCAAAAACAAACATAAAACCATTTAAAACAATTCTATAGAAAATACAAATATAAACATACAATGAACTCAATTTCCTAAACTCTAGGCATAATATAACCCTAGACAGGTTGACATGCTATTAAAATCAATTAATTTATCAATATATACGAAACATACGAAATAAAAATTAGACTGAAGCTATATTTATCAAGACATAAATAACCAAAAAATGAAACGTTTATTAAAAAAACAAACTATAAATACGAGACACACTGAGTGAACCAAACTTACTAAAGTCTTGTTTGCTTTTTAGAAAACATCATTTTTCTTTCTATGCATATCGGTATGCAGGGTGCCCCAGATAATTGAAAACATGATAATATAAAGAAAATTGTGAGATTCAATAGAAAAATATTAGAATAGATTATCATCATCATCACGTCGCGTCATCAGCATGGATATCCCTATCCCTCTCTCGCCACCCCTCCCTATCGTCCATTGCTTCCGGCAGGTCTTCAGAGATACATCCTGTATCGGCATAGAGCTGCTGTATATAGATTCTAGCTGGTAGTCATGCCTTTGCTCGTCCATGTGAAGGGATCCACCGGAGTATATCACTTATGAAGTCGTCCTTACTTCTCTAGCAGTGTCCCGCATGTCTGGTTCGTCTAACTTTGATAGTTTTCGTGATAGGTGGTAGTTAGCCGTACAGCTGCTGCTTTGTGGGGTGCTGTACTTGTTTTTCTCCATACTTTTAGTTAGTACCCATATAGTGCATCCATATAGCAGTATCGACACGACTGCTGTTTGGAATAAACTGCATTTTATTTTATCGGTCAGGTCTGACTTCCATATGACCGATACTCTATCGATATCAGTCCATGCCTTTGCTAGTCGCGTGTTGATGTCTGCTTCCAAGGTTGGTGAACTGGTCTCCTAGTTTCAGAGAGCTACCGTTTAGTGTGGAGATAGAACTCCTAACAAAAATTATGGAATTAGTACACGAAGAGGTGATTCATTTACTTTTTGCTTATTTAGCAGTAAAGAGACTAATAATTTAGACACAAAACATTTTTATTTCATAGCTGAAAATCATGGCCTCATGAAATATTAAAAAAAAAAAAATAGATTAGAATATTTAAATTAATGATACATCTTTTTACAAGACAGGCAGAGGAAAATATCATAAAATAACCTAAAATTGAGGAAAATTGAATTCATTCACAGAAAATATAAAGAAAAAAAATTAGTTCTTAGTTATTTCTCTTCGAGCTTTTATGGCAGCCTTAATCATTTGAGGGATGAATTTCACTTATGTAAAAGCAATATTCTTTATCAAAGCGTTTCCAACTTTCAGTTCAACGGCCGTAAATAGAGCTTCTTTGGAGAATAGAACTTTCTTTTGGATCATTCTTTTAGCATTATTTTATATACCTTTTGTGAAGAAAAGCTTTGATCATCTTTGTTCTGTGAAAAGATGTATTATCGTCATGTAAAATGCTTTCATCATCACTAAACCAATTGTACATTTTTAATAAGGTTCTGTGTGATGAGCAGCTGACGATGGCTCTATGGAGAGAGGCCTTTTATTTCTGGGCAATAATTGGTTAGGAACCAGACTAAAAAATGAAGTCTCACACTCAGTTGCTAATTACAATTCCATGGCCAGCTATTATTTTTATAATTATTTTTATAATTTGTTTGTTTGGGTTTTATGACATATCAACCCTTGTAGGTTATTTAATGACAAATCCTCTTTATAAAAGTAAGTAAAGTTGTGTTGCGTTCTGGTTAGTGAACGCTGGTAGTATTAAATAAAGGACAAACAACGATATGTGAGGAAATAGAGTTATATTCTCAGGAAAAAGTATATTCAATAGAGAGACTGTTAGTAGACAAGAACATAGGATTAGTGAATACAGAATAAGGATATAGTCCAACAATAGTATTAGCTTCCGTTATACGAAGCGGCTCGTCACCTGCTTGACTTGCTGGTATTAATAGCTACTGCTATATATGGCAGATGGAGTAGCTCATTATGTGGAAAAGGTGGGTGATACCCAACAAATTGGCTACGGGAGTGACCCAAAGGCTCTCTTTTCAATAGCTACTACACCGAGGTGTAGGCGAGGGCGCTACTCCATTCCCAGGATTGCTCCACTTTACCCATGATCCTCACCTTATAGTGCTGAGTGCTAAGCAAGGCGGCAGGGAGTACTATTTTTGAGTCTTTGGTATGGTTTTTAGGATTGAACTCCGGTCTCCCGGACCATTTGCAAACACTCTACTCATTAGGCCGATGGCCCGCTCCTTTTTATACATTTTGTAAATAACATTTTTGAATGAGTCTAACCACTGCACCATGACAAACCACTCTTTTATTCATTTACTGAGTCCTCTTACTTTAGTAAGGCACAAGGTCATACGTATAGAGTGCCACATTTCCTAAGTGAGGCGTCCAAAAAGGCTCGATCGGTTGCGCGGCAAAAAATCAAAAATCAAAAATGAAACCAGAAAAACAAACAAACACTAACACAAGAATAGGGCTGGCAATAATGATCAATCTCAGTCATAGTACGAATATTAGACTGGGTGTCTCAAAATAGATGCAACCCATTAATATGATAGTGATTTATTACCGAGATAAGCGCAATGGCGATCATTTGGAACACATCTTGTAAAAAAATGTATCCTTTGAGCAAGTAACATCAAATCATTGCTTTTTTAATTGTTATTATACAGTAGCACTATGTAGGTGGTCCGCCAAGCAGACGATTCCTTTGTCTGTTTTGGCGCAAAACCAGACAAAGGGTTTTGGACTTGAATTCTCGCCGCGTCCGGAAGTGGAAGGGGACGAAAAAAGAGAGTTGGTTGAACAAAGGAGCTGACAGCAGTTGGCGACGGGACACGGAGAGAGGCAGTCGACTCCGGACACGGTAGCAGAGAGGCGAGCCAGCATGAGATAGGGTCCAGCGAAGTAGATCGAGTAAAGATGTCGGCATTCCAGTTGCTTTGTGGAATTTTCGCTAGTAATCCATGCTAGCGTTAGTCCATATATGCTATCGGAAATGTAGTATTGCATACTCCCTTTCTGCTCTTGAGTTAACCCCAAGCATATTGTTCGTGTTTGTTCGTTTGTCCTTCTATTTTCTCCGGCCCCCTCGATCGTATTCTTGTAGTGGCAAGAAATGTGTGTTACCCCCCTCAGAACCACTAGTTGATCACCGGCCAAGAAGTGAAATGGTTAGAAGAATGATGAACGTGTGTGGGGGCCGAGGCGGTATCGTTACAATATCAGTTTCCAGGAGAAAGATTTTTTCTGTTTTTGAGTTTCTTGTCTCAGTAATAAATCATTATCATGTTAATGGGTTGTGTTTATTTTGAGACAGTTTTGAATGATTTTGTTTCCAAATAAGTAGCGACGCAAAATATTTTTCCTCTCTTATCCAAGGCATTGTAATCAAGTATTAATAGTCGTTATATAATACTATTTTCAAATCTCAAACAAAAAAGAACACAGCATTATTATTAGTACAGTTAGTAACAGTCACATAGGTCCCATGTATATTGAGACACCCTATAGATATAACATAATCTACATCTCAACAGTAAAGTATACATCCCTTATTCCTTCAGACATGAGTTAAATCGTATTTTTATTATTCTTCTGCAAGAATGGCTCCGTCATTTAATGGCCCACGAAGGTTGATATGCCATTAAGACAAAGAAACCAAACCAAACTAATCAATGGTGAAAAATACAAGTTCAGGCTTAAAATTCAGAGAATATTTTGGTTTTACTTTCGTTTTATGCCAAACGAAAATGTTAATGATGCTAAAATTTCATTACGAATGTCAAACATTTCAACAAGTGTAAAAGGAAATTTAATCTGCTCGGGTTTACACTCGAAAAATTATTTGCTGATGTCGCACAAAAAATGTTGGCAAATACATATAATTGCATTTACGTGAATCCTAATGACTACGTTAGTTTGAATGGTCTATCGCTTCGAAAAAAAACTCCCAACTTTCTTACTTGCGTTATTGGCCCCATCAATCTTGATACATACATACATACACACATGAATATATAGATACTTACACTCATACACATTGATATGTATACAGCATACATACATTAGTATATAGATACTTGGTTTGGTTTGGTTTCTTTGTTTAATGGCACATCAACCTTTGTAGGTTATTTAATGCCAAAGCCATTCTCCTAGAAGAACAGTCATGGTACTATTTAATCCATAGCTGGGAGGATAAGGAGGTTCATAGCTTTCCCGAGGGTATTTGCCCGAAAGTGAACGTAATAGCGCGACTGGAGTACGAACTCGCGTACTACGATTCCGCAGTCCATGGCTTTAACCATTACAACACGAGGACACCCCCGCATAGATACTTGAACACATACATACATACATAGATAGATAGATGCTTAAACAAATACATACATATATACATACATAAAGAGATAAGTATGCGGATAATTGAATTCATACATACATACATACATAAATATATAGATATTTAAACTCATACATATATATATATACAAACATAAAAGATGATTATACAGATATTTACACTCATACATACATACATAAATATATAGATATTTGAATACATACATACATACCTACATATACTTGCACTTATATATACATACATACATATTTATATGAATATATAATACATACACAAAGTCATACATACATATATACATACATACATACATATACTTGCACTCA